>OZ018299.1:12204941-13404941 GCA_963969485.1 Nomada goodeniana | reverse complement strand
ATTCTATACATTTCAGACGATCTTTCAATTACTATGCACGATTTCCACATTTCCTTTACCCGTAAAAGTAATTAAGAAGCAATTGTATAGATCTGAGAAGGCGCGGAGAAAGTATTAGAACTGTAAAACAAAATATCGAAGTTTCCCATTTTTTGCACTAGCGAAATCATTCTCCGTAATCGATTCGGATTGTTCGTCAATTGCACGGATATCTTTAGAACAAATTACCATTGTCAGGTTTGAAGTAAATAGCTATGCTTTCTGGGTTCTACGTTAATATTTTTCACGATCGTCGTGTGTTTACTGAAGAAATAACAAATATTTCTTTGTTATCGACAGAGAATTGCCCAATTCTCATCAATTTACTTTATTATGTTTCAGGTAAGAGTCTTGCCATTTACATTATATATTCTTGGTCGCACTTGGTCTACATACGTAATAAATTAATAAATATAAAAGGAATAAAATTTATTGAAAGAGAAAAGTTCGAACAATTCATTACAACATTGTGCAACATTATGCGCCAATAAAGAAGACAATAAGATGGAATCTACAGCTGATCACTTCCGTAACCGACTGTATGAGTTCGACTTCACAATCAATGAATGCCACGATTCTCATTGTTCAATAAATCTCTGCAACATGTTACATGTATAACGCGATGAATATTCTTGCATTACAATCTCTAAATGAGAATACAAAGAAGAAAGCTTCGAAATATGAATATTTCCCCACTAATCATAGAAATCGTAAAACTGTAACAAACTATCTCACATTATTCAACGTGCTCCTGCTTCCATGAAACTCAACAGAAAGATAAAGATTTAGTGCAATTGACCGTAACAATTAAAAAGAATAGCACAATCGTGGACGGTTTTTTTTTCTATTTGCGATTCACCGATAACCTTCGCAAGGAGAATAAACGGCATGAGCAATCAACCCAGTTAGCTTAAGCACAAAAAATTCGTGCCTCGAGGAATCAGCAGATAAGTGACGTCAAAAACTGTCGATCTATATCTTTGTACTCGTGCAATCGCGATTTTATTAAAGTATATCCCGAGAAAACTGGCCGTATCAGCGTCTGAGGACACATGAACGTAGATCACGCATCATAAATGTCACGGTAAGTCCACCGCCAAAATATTCCGCCCCTTCGTCTTCCAAGTGCGCGTCTAAGAAAAATTGATTCGAATTTAAGATCATATCGCCTTGTAACATATGGTTCGGGCGAAGGGAATTTTCTTTGCGAACCCCGTGATTGCTCGCATCGAAATGGTTCAATTCAATTATCGATGGAACTAGAGTTATGCACAGTGCCCACCGAAAATATGCAATGCGAGTCATCTAACACTGGAAGCTGATATATTTTTAAAGGTGTTAATTATATCGAAAAATGTTTCGAACGCTGGATGAATGGTTTCGAGGGGGGGGGGGATTATTCGATATAATAATTAATAATATGCATTTCGCGTATAGAATTTTGGGAGGACTAGTTTAAAAAAAAATTTAATCATATATATTTTAATACATCAATCGATTCATCTCGTAATGTTCTTTAAAATAGGTGATATACCGCTGGTATTGAAAGAGAAAGTAAATGCAAATTGTATTTACTACATAAATTTGGAAGCGATGCAATAAATATTTCGAGCACTTTCGGTTCGGCAACTATTCATCGCGGTTTAAATACAAAAATGATCTATTTCTCAGCAATTTAAATAAATCTAACTATCCACTCAATTAGATAAAATTTTTATACATATTCGTCATTACATTTGCTTTAGTCACATTACTATTATTACCGTTAATCTAGCACTCGAACTAGTTAAAGACTCAAATATCTAAAAATAGTACATACAAATTTCGTATCAATATAATTTCGCCCCCTCAAAGCCTTCGCCAACCCTTATCGTTGCTATCAACGTTCAAATGATACTATAACTGTATTGTTCTGCGATTGCGATTTCCGTCTACTCTGTATAACATCGACAAACAACGAAAACGTCATGCACTACACTTGCGAAATCGTGACACGATATAAAGGTACGTACGTCTCCGCGCAAAAATTGATCGAAAATGTAAAAATAAAACTGAATTCAAGAACATATCGTTCCATATTTTCTGTATTCTACATGTGTGTGTTTACACGCGACAGTACATTCCTCTCGGTTTTACTACCACGATGTCGTCGAGAACACCCTGCACACGTGTAGAACCCGGTATAAAACTAACGGCGTATTAAATGTAGCGCAAAAAGTTCTGCCATCTTTTCTCAGAGTATATTTCTCATGGACTTTAGCATTGTTCGAAACCACCCTTCTGAATAATTCTGAACCGGCCAGACCTTCATTACCCTGACCCGAAGTATAAAACTAATCTAAGCGAGGGTACCAATCATGAGTGTATCGTTGAAACTTTAACAGTAAACATGTCAGTGGGTAAGATACATTTGCCCCGCTGTATCGTTTGCGAATACGAGCACCGGAGGGGAAGTGATGCTACTGTCGCGATAGGAAACTTCTGCGCCATTTTTCGATAGAAGAGTTTAATTGCTAGAACAGCGGTTCGCGGTTTGCGTGGTTCTCAAGGACCGAAGTTGTGGATTTGGTCCTTGGTATATAAACCTCGTGCGAGGAACAATAGAATATAATACGGAGTGTGTATAGAGGTCGTGTCGCTGTTCATTGGTTTGATTAAAAGCAGGCGAACAGAGAGATAAAATACGGGAAAAAGTTTGATAGATATGACGCAAAAGGGGATTGCTTAATATGATAACCCATGTCGGAGTGTGGCATTATTTGTCATGTCGAATTTATTTGTTATGCGCCTTCCTGCCATTCTTTTATAACCATCAGCATACGATTAACACATACGATCTCGTGCGGAATCAAAGACTGAGGGACTTTATTCCTCTTCCTCGTACGTACCAAATAATTAATAAATTACAACTTTGCGATGCGAGTAGCGCTGGGCTTTGAAAACGTAGGTACATCTCATTAAGTAGTCATTTCTGCTAGCATGTTTGCAGAACATTCTTATCCTCATTTCACCTTCCTAATTTATTATTTATTTATTTATTTATTTATTTACTTACATACTTACTTACTTATTTATTTATTTATTTATTTATTTATTTATTTATGATGGTTAATGCATAACGGAACCCCCTGTACATTGAAGTTCCCGTGCGTTAATTATTCGTATACTCCATATACCTCCATCTGTAATACTTACAGATCAAAGGCACCCCTGAGACAAATCAAATTTTGAAATTTGACTCCCCGTGCGCTCGATTGACTCTTAACTTTCTACATTCAAAATTAATTTCCATATTTTTGTTTTGCGGACTTCACCGATTTGGCCAGTGGACAGCTCATACCTACGCATATTCACATTTTAATCCTACGTACGTCCTCGCGGTGAACCGTCTTCCGGTGAAGTAAAAAATTATTAGGCCAACGGAAGCGGATAAACAGCAACCGCAAGGTCCGCGTTTGGCGGACGAGTCACGCGGGGGAAAACAATCGATAAAGCGATTATTACGGCGAGAGAGTTGCCGCGATCGATCTTACCTTCGGTAACGAATAAAGGACGCGCCTCGGGAGGGCACAGACGTCGCGGTTCCGTTGTTTTTCGGAAAACAACGTTCGTCGCTTATCGTGCCGAGCAGCGTCGCGACGCGTCCCGCCGACGCGGCGCGCCGGGACGCGACGCATGCGTTTTTACACGCGCGCTGCCTTTCACCGTTCGCGGAATAATCTTGGCCCTGAATGGAGCAGCAGTCTTCGACGAACGACTCGTTCGCGACACGTTACGTCGGGTCCATCCCCGTGTCGCATCCGATTGTCCCGAGAATCCCTCGAGGTCCGGTGGTCTTGTTGGAACGGTCGAAAGACTTGAAACGGAACGATTCATTCGACCGGTTTCTTTTTTCGGGTTTTCGTTTCGTTTGCGATCTTTATATCGCCGCGTCGCCGACACTTGTTGAGGAGGATACATTCTGCACTCCCCTTTATTCGTTTCTTGCATTTTCAAGGAGACAGAGGTTGAAACGCTGTAAATTAGTGGCCAGTTCTTCGTTTTTGCTTGTCGGGGGGGTGGTGTTGGTGTAAGACGACGATTAGGTTGGCGTAACAGGTGTGTAATTGATTCAAGGTTGCTACCGAGGTAGATCGTTCGAGAATCGTGTGAAATGGTTTGCTTGTAATCAGTTTCGTTACGATTGGTGTTGGCAAACGCTTGGAAATATATCTCGGATTAGATTGAAATGTTAGACGGGTCGCGAAACGGGAATGGCAATTCCTTATTCTGGAACGATTTTTTTTAGAAATGTGTAATCGGTTTCTTATTAGGTGTAATACGATCGAAGAGGCATTCGAAGCGTCGATTTTTTTGCAACAACTTTTTTAATGCAATAATCGACACGTTAGTAATTGAAAGACTATTATGAATATCTTGGACCGTGTACGTAGTACCGTTCAATTTGAAAAGCTAAATGGATGTCGCCTGTTTTGATAGGAAATCGATATTTAAATTAACGATAAAAATTAAGATCTGCTATAACAGTGGGGGTGGTGTAACAATTGACATAAAATTCAATACCCCCTTACTAAAACCATTACCTGTTAATATTTTAAATTAAAATTTACAAATTAAAAACAAGTTGTATCTGGACTTGGTTGAATTCCGCATGAAAATCTATTGTTCGCAGTAAAGTAATTTCTTATTCAATATAGAATCACCAATTCATCATCGAATATTTCCCTAACGTCGCACCCGAATTTTACATTAATACAATATGTTAATCCTCTGTAGAGTTGTGCAACATGGAAATCGCGCGAGGGCAAAAGCAATTTTCTAAGTAATGTCCAACAATATCTTTCCGTCGTGCAATTCAGCTGCAGCCAGCTTGTTCGTTATATCCCATTGCGTATTATGAATCGAGAGTCGCCAATTTTTCCTGACGATCGCCGATTTACTAGCTTGCGAGGCGTGAAAACGAATCGACGTACAGATAATTAGAAACTTGCGTAAAATTCAGACGATTCGAGGAACTTGAGTTGCTGAATACGAACGTTAATGAACGAAACGTATTGTGTTCATGGGTTGAACGCAAGAACTCATCGGTGAATAAAATTAACGAGCTTGTATTTCGTGTGCAACGCACGTGGTCTATGGAATTCATTTGACAAGATAACTCTTCGTAATGGAACAGCCTGAAGGATGAACGATCTTCTAAATTATCGTTGACTTTAATGAAGTTCGTGTCGCGAATAAGAAATACGTGTAATATATATGTACGTAGGTGCATGTGTACATTTCTTAACTTACAATTTGGTTCTTACAATTTGTGGTGAACTCGTAATGAAGAAACACTTGTGTTCGCGGGGTTGTGCCTGGCAATGAAAAACCAGATAAAATAATAAAGGACGATTTTCGTATAGTGTACAGAGGCAAAAGAAAGGTTTGAGAGAAAGAACGAATTGATTCGCACTTAACGTGTAATTGCATGAATTTTTGTTAATGCAGTTCGATGACGTTTTATTGAAAGAAAATACCTTTTATGGGGGAGGGGGGCTATATTATCTTTTACTTAAGTAATCTTACGTAAGAGTAGGTTTTTAATGTCTGAATGCCAATTATAATACGAGAAAGAAAACAATCTGAACGCTCAAAATAATCTTACCGAATATGCATTAAAAGTATAATAACGGTCGTCCGACGGATTAATATCGGTAGCAGCAAAAAATGCTATGATATTTTCGAACATTCCAATACAAATATATATATATTACATTACAACAAGTACATATTACTTCGTTTCGAACATTTGTACAAATTTGGATAACGAGGGCTACGCTTTATAAGTCATTCGCTTTATAAAGCTCAATTTTTATTTATTCGAGGCATCATCCTGTACTAACACGCAACAAGCAAATACGCTAAACCTATATTTATTCGCAGTTCCATGAAATGATTTTATGGTATATAGTTTGTGTTCCCCTCAGGCACGCGGAATCGGAAAGTTGATTTTTATGCAGATCGTAACATGTGCCTTTTATAAGTTGACACGTGAATTAAGTCCCTGTTTTCAATTATTGTGAAAACTTTCACGTAACACTTTATATCGTCGCTTTATTTTACACTTACTGACATTCTTTTTATATTTTACTTTACTTTATTTATATTATATATAATATTTTACTGACAGCAATGAAAATCTACAGAAGTTCAATTGGCAAATATGTATTCTTGATACGTTCTAATTGTATAATAAATTTACTCGTAATTTTGGACTTACGCCACTCGTCAATTGAGGGGACTGAAGGGCTCATATGTTAGACGAGCCACAAGGAATATCGCATTAATCTATTCATAGAACTCGCAGGAATGATTTCAACCTTGTAATTATGCACACCACTGTACTCGAATACAACTGATATCTATCTCGTGATTAAACCGTGAATCAATAACTACGCGAAGGAAACTTCAACCCCATCGTCGTGAAGTGCGCAAGCAAGCACACCAAACGATTCACACGCACGAGACCAAACTTTTCCCGAGACAATACAATATCGCTCAATGCATCTTGGATAATGTATGAAGATGAAGACGGTATTAAAGTTTATTTAATCCTCCCGGTACGGAGGATGTGTATAAATTATCCACGGATGTTACCAGCAACTTGTTGGAAACGTATGCAAAGTCAGCTTCTTGACGTACTAACGCTAACTGTGCGCAAAGTTTTGATCTATTTATCAATAGACGGTCTTGTTTCCGTGGAAACAATAGACACTCTTGTCGAACTGTTAACTATGTAGAGTAACGAAGCATCAGTTGATTGTTATTTAGGTGGAGGAATTTTTCATTACGAAAATTCTGTTGAAACTAAGCATTGACAGACTCGTTCTGTACGCAATTCAAATATCGTATGAATTTTCGTTTTCTTAACATTTCGTTGCGGGCGAAATGTTAAAAAACCGTGCAAGCAAAAGTTATTCGCGGTGTTTCTGGAGCAAATACTGCGTCGATTCCTGGTCGCGAAAAATGAAGTGTTCAATTTAAACGTCCTTTGACCGTTGATGACAATATTGTGCACAGTTTGGTCGATGCAAGTTCGTGAATTTCGATAGAACAAGTTGCCGCAACGCTGAACGCTTGAACAGCGACCACATTTTTTTATTAAATAAAGCAGTTTTATTAGGCGAAAACTTTTTCTCTTGCCCTGATGTAACGTGGCTCGTATCGGCCAGTATAATATGCAGCTACTTAACAATAGTGCAATCAAAGTGGTGTTTTATAATTCAGGCGCAAAGTAATCTAGAGGCAAAGAAATAAATCAGTGCAGGAAGATAAATATAAAATGAACAGTTCAATACTGTAGATTCGAGCAACAGCAACCATACGTAGGTATATATGAAACAAGAATGTATACCTACGCCAGAAAAGATGAAGCACAATAATAAATTACCGTGCAATAAGATAATAAAATGAATGGATAGGAACTGTGTAAAGATGCGAAATATAAAACGTACGTTTTACCTCAAGAAATGAATCTACTTCACACTCATAAATTATTAGAATTGACAGCCTCTTTCGGGGTGAAATAGGGGCGATTTTCTCGAAGAACACATTCAGTGAATCGAATTTACCAAAGTCAAATCGTTCGGGTGGCAAATGAAAGATTTATATGAAGATTTAGATTTATAACTGTCGCAATTCTCAGCAAGATTAAAATTTCAATATGCAGCTTCATATATTCAATCTGATAAAAGTAAATGCGTTGTTTAACGAAAATTTGTAAATATTGCACGCTGCGTAAAATTTACCAATGACGTTTTCACATATGAATGCAACATGGATAATTACGTATTGCAACCTAGCTTCCAAAGGGACAACACAACAAAATTGACCTCGCCAGACATTAATACACACATTATTCCGTAAATCTTAAGTTAATGGAAATTATCGGCCGAACAGATAATAGCAGGCGAGACGGAGATAAATACTCTTATTGTTGGTAAACGATCGTTTCTAAAAGAAATCAAAATGAAAATTGACAAGAAAAGAGGCAAGACAAAATAATACCCCCTTTAGCTTATGACACTTTCGATGTTCTTCTAGTACGGGCAAAACTGAGCCACTTAGGGTTGTACACTTCTGCCGTTAAATATAGTATAGTATTTTCTCGACTTATTCGCGTTGATAACTTGAAAAGAAGGGGCGGGTTATTTAAAAGCAATATCAAGCAGCTATTTTTGTAAGAGCGACATATCCGAACTGGCCTTCCGCGGTATCGACCAGCGACATTGTCCGATGCAACTGGCAATAAATTAAATTCTGTAACGGTCCAGTACGATCAAGAACATTTTCAATTGGCAGGGTTGTCGAAAGAAAAACGTTTAATCGAACTTATCGCCGGCGTAAACGAAGGATACAACCAGGATGGGACGAAGGTGGTAGTTTTATCGACGGTACAGCACGGCGTGGAAGCGTTCGGTTCTCGCGGAGGATCGATCATGAATCAGTGAAGCACGTAGTTGAAAAAAGGGGTATCGGCCGGGGTAAAACGTTCGATGATCGGAACATCGACCAGGAGGGTACAACGAGAGTGGGGCTGACAAGACACGATGCTCACCGCCAGTTATGGTAGCGAACCACGATACATGGTGGGGTTGAAAGGTGGCGCAGTCATTTATGGTTGCCGGTTCATCCGACAGTTCAGTTCTCCGTCCGCTCGACGACGACAAAAAATCTCGTCTGGCGAACGTACATACCTCGAGCTGTCGGCCCGCGGTTTCTCGATTGTCACGCCGAGGATTGCCAAACGGACAGGGGACCTGTACGAAATTGCTTTTTTTTTTGTGGAACAGTTTCATTAACACTCGCAGGCCAGCGTTTCTAACGGTACCGCGTGTACGAGACTCTGTTACCTTTCTTTCTTCTTCTCGCGCCTGTTTCATTCGGTTCTATTCGACAAAATCGAAGGCGACCGGCGCAAGTGCAGACTCGAATGCGCAAGATATTTTGGGGGGCAAGGATACACTGTACTTAGACCTAGAGATTTCGTTGAAGAGATTTAATGGACATTCGATTCGCGGTAAGGGCTCGCCGATCCGTTGACGGTGCTTTCCAGAGTTGTGTTTTATTAGAGAGGTAGAGAACTCTGTGGAACTGGAACGCATTGATTTCGAAAAAATCAAGGTAGTTAGGATTCTGTTTTTTTCGGAGGAAGGTGGGATAAAATTGATAAGATAGTTGGAGCACAGGAGTTTTCAACAGAGTTTCAAGAGTTCTCTGGTTTTCTCTTGGTAATTTGAATATGAACAAGAATATCGTAGTTGAAGAAGGAAATTGAAGTCCAGGAGTACTTTATAGCAGAAGGCATTCCTTTTTCGAAGAGAAAAGTAGATTAATTAAATTTTGGAAGAAATCGAGGTGCAGGAATCTTTATAGGTATCTACAGGAAGCTTGTAGAGGTGTTCGATGATTAATTGACTGATTATTATTGGTTCTATCACCGTACTTAATCAGTGAGGATTTGTCGCTGTTAAATTTCATGTTAAAGGGAACCCGTTTGTACAGACTTTACAGTGAAAGAACATATTCGACCTGGGAGCTTTATATTTCCAAGTGCAACACTGATACGTAATATTGTTCGGCAGGATATAGAAGATACAGAAGTGTGGAAATTCAGAGTTATTTCGTAGGTGAAGAAATTGCATACTTTGAAGAGACGAAGGAATATAATTTTAAAGATCAAGGAGAGAGTCAGGCGTTTTCGCGTTAACAAAGATATCGAGTCAATCGGAAACTGGATTAAAAGACATTTTGGAAATACCTCGGAAACGTTACACTGTTCGTAATGACATTTTTCTTGTTACACGTTCATGAACAACTAGGGCAATTTAGAAATGCTTTGGAAGATAAAAAGGTATATCTTACATTGAACTTGGAACGCGAATCAGAAATACCAAGACAACGTGAATGAGGAAAAGGACGATTTTAAATATACTTTCGAATATAGTACGTGGATATGCATGTGCGTACGTATTCGTAATTCAGATTGTGCAGTGTAAAGTGAATCTGGAATGTCAAGAATGATTCATAATTCTCTCGCATAATTTATTAGAAATCGGTAGTGGAATAGTAAAAGTTGTTTAATTCTTGTTTGGCGAATATCCCGATTGTGCGCTTGGCGAGGGCTGAACATGGACGGACAATGCTCCATCCGATGACACCCTTGGAATAAGGAATTAACGGCAAAACTACCTTGCCTCAGGGGTGGTTCGAGTCAGCGTGGCATGAAGCAAGAAATTCGACGCGAAACTTCAACCAGAATTCAATTGACAATGGGATCGGGTTCGTGCAAAATGTTTACACATGCGTGAAGCGAAACAGCGATAGTGGAACAATACGCCATTTCACTGTTGGCACAATTCTTCAGCTAAACAAATGATACACCCCGCATAGGAAAGCATTTCCGACTGGCTACCTAAAGGATCAAGTCGTTGGATCGGTGACCACGAAAGTGTTTATTACATATCAGCAATTAATTATTGAAGATAGTACGTTCGAAAATAGGAACCTCTATTCGAAAGTATGAAGCATATGCGCACGATCCTCCAGTTGGACCTCGAATCAATTACAACAGCAACTATAGTCGTCAGTTTCGAAAGGTACTCTGGAAAGATTGACCGTTCGAAATTCGAAAGAATGTGAAAAGCTTTGCTTGGGAAGAGAATTTTCATATCCAAGGATGAGTTCTTTGAAGAGATCGACGAACCAGTCGACCAGGGAGGGTGCTTCCGGTAGGAGACACGCGCTAACCGGAACAAGCTCGAAGAGTATGAGAACCCTGCTCCATGCAACCACTGCGCCCGGTTCACCACTTCGACACAGATCCAAATACGAACTGAGGAGCATCAGTTTGGAGGGAAGCAAGGTTTTACCATGGACAGCACGGTGAGTTTCAACATTATATTTTTATACCACTTAATGTTTGCCACATGTAGAAGTTCCGATGGACTTCTGTTGAACAGTATTATTGATCGACGACGGCACCGTAAACAATTGGGCGGGGTCGGCACAACATTTACATACTTGCATATTGTATATAAAATAAGGAAGGAATTTCAAGAATTTAATTGCGATAGTTGTGCACTGCTCCATTATCTATTCGATTCCTTGGTAAATAGCTTACATGACAAAATTTGAAGGGATCACTTGCACAAAGGGTTCAAAAGTTGCGGGTCGTTGCCGTATTAAAATAAAATCGGTTTCCTCTTATAATGGGATGTCTATAATAGTGTATGGGATGGAACAAATGATATTTAATTTAGTAGCACCTCCCATTCAAACTTTTGCCTCCATCCAATAAATTTGAGTGAATGTTTATTAATTACCACGATTATTAATACCACGGGTAATGGGTTTTGTAAATACATAATCAAAAAGAATGTCCCCATTTATTTATACATACGGCTGTTTATATTTACATGCCCATAACGCGTCAATTATCGCTGTATGTACTTCTCCTTGCCATTATTTTAATAGAAGTTCAAAGAGCTTCGTATATTTAATTTTCACAGTGCTTCGAATGCTAAAGCAGGAAACACATTAAATTTATTTACGAAGAAATTCACTATACAAAACTAAAATCCATTGGGCAGAAATTGAAGAAATTTTATGCGTCACTGTACTCACGTTACAGTAAAATAAGTCATATTGATTGTTTTTTAAACGGGTATCACCCGTTAGATATAGGTATCGACTGTAAAAGACCGATAAGAGCAAGATCGATACACTAAAATTCCAATCGGGAATTACTTTGCACGCAAACGTATGTAATGCAGACGTGCTCGCAATTTCCCTGATTGCATCTCCGCGACAGGTGAAACTTTGCCTGTCATGGCGTTAATTTCGAATAGGTGGCTCATCGTCCGCAGAATCGCCCCTGACAGTAAAAGACAGAACTTTCCTGGCGCTTTGGACCTAATCCATTAACTGTTTACGGTACTTTACAGGCAATCAGCTTGAAATATAAGGTTAATAAAATAGTCATTTCGACGAGTTCATGGACGGCATTTACAGATTTTCTGATCAAATTAACGAATTTATTACTACAGTCCTGCTTTTCAAGGGAGCGAAGGAAAGCAGATTTCAGATATTTTTCTTACGTACATTGCACGCGGAGAAAATGAATAATCCTTTTCTTCGACGAAAATCATCGAGTTAATCATCTATGAGAATTTAGTCTAGCATAATTCTTAGTTGTAGGAGTTGTAGGAGGTTTGTGTCACAATCGCGATAAGTATATCGAGCCTCGATATTATCGAACAACTTTTTACCGTTGAACAATGAAACTTTATATGAAACTTCTTTACACGTACAGCTCAGAAGATGAAAGAAAACACCGTAAAACCAATGAACGTTTACCTGCGCGAGTACATTTTCGATGTTCTGATATGCGTATACAGTGCAAGTGATTCTTTATCCTGCTGCTTCTACTCGACGAAACTATTGACTGCGTTGTGCTTTCGAATTTGCAACAGTGCTCCAGTTTTATGCATCCAACTTATCTACACATATCATGTAAAGGATCACTGGTCTCCAATATAGGTCGAAACATTCAACGGGCTTACGATACAGCCGAAGCAGAATAAAAAAGGGCCGCAAACAGCGCCCGCGTCTTTCCAGTCTATGGTTCTCAGTCCGAATTACGGAATGAACCCTATCGTCGTTACATCTTCAAGGAACCGCCGGATCGTCCAGTGCGTAACACTTACGACATCCGCAACAAATTGCTCCCAAAAACGATTCCTGAAATCCCGCTGACCAGTCACGATCCGCTGCACATCCATAGCGCAAAGCGGCAACGGCGAAGCGCAACGTAGTCGCGGACGGTATCGCGGGCGTCCATCGATTCTCGGATAATCCCGGCCAGAATAGCAGCGAACACCGCGCCTTTTTATTTTAATATTGAAATCGAGGGTTTGTCTTAAACTGCATGCCGCCGCGTATCGATCTCTCCGTCTCATAAACCGGCAGCTCTGTTCGCGATCGAACGAGCGCGCACCGAGGCTTCATTGGCCGGCGTCGTTAGCGACGGCCACGATGTATCGGATTTCGACGCTCCTCTCTTTATAATTAACTCTTTTGCTATCTGGCTGACCGAGGTGTCCCGAGTCCCGACGTCCGTCGGTACCCTTTTGTGCCGTGCAGATCAGCTTCGATCACGCTCGACCGAGCGGAAGTCGACCCTTGCAACGCATCCCCGTTCGCCTCTGTCGGCAGAAAGAACGAGACAGAGGGTGAGACTGAAGCGAACACCGGCCGCGGAGATTAGCAAAGAGTCACGGTGTAGAGGGACGCGAGAGCCGGGAGTGAACGACAATGCACGGGAATATCGAGAAAAGTCCAGGCACAGAGATACGGGAGGAGGGCGCAGCCCTAAGAGGGTTCTGAATTTCTGAATAATCGCCAACTGAAGAGAGATACGCCGGCGAAAAATGCACCGGCGCGAGATTGAGGGTGAAACGGTTCCTGCAGGCCGGGCGGGCGCACGGTTGTATTGCGTATGCTTGCGAATACCAGAGATGCATAGATGTATCGTGGAATGTATTGAAAAACACGGGAGAACTAGACCGTTTCCGATTGTCGATTACCTTGTCTGGCGAATATATCGAGCGTTGCCTCGTCGGGGTGGCCGGTTTTTCTAGGCGACCGGTGTTGCGCATAGTACCGACCTTGTTGATGGGTAAAGGGAATATGTAAAGGGAAGCTTGGAAGATAGCCACGAAACGGATTCGAGTATGTACATAGGGTTCTCCGTGACTGGTGGTGCGAATTGGTCCAGAGGATGACACAGAGAAAAAATCAGATGAAAATGTGGAATCAAATTGCTCCGCGCAGGGCCCGGTATTAGAGATAATGGACTTTAAAGATGTAGCACTGTAGCTTCAAGGGAGGCAGGACTAGCCGAATCTTTGGGCAGAATAATATTTCTGTTCGTGCGTGTGCTTGTAACCATTTCTAATGTCAGACAATCGCGTTATGAATGGCAACATAGTATAGTGCTTATGGAAATTTAATAAAAGAAGAGAACAGCTATGTGTTCAATATAGTGGGAAACATTTCGAATAATTAGGTACCTAAATAATAAAGTTGATCGTGCGCGGAAATTTTGTTTATCCTTGCGTATGCTCTGTTACCAGAAACAATAAACATATACAAAAATAAAGATGTACATTACAAGTAAATCGGGTCGATCGAGCCCTGCTTTGATGTACGTACGTGATGTAGTGCTGAAAGTCAAATTTTAAAGACGGACTGAAAAACAAAGCCTCGCATGAACAAATTTCATTTGATATTTCCGACTTATTTTTTCTCTGGGGATGGCTCTGAACTGAATTGTACGACCAGTAAACAAACCACCCTATATACAAGTGCTCACTCGTGTATGTTTAATATTTAGAGGGAAACCTCATTGATAGAACTTTCTACTTTCTTTTTTCATCTATAATAATGTATGGTACATCGTACACCCTCCCTTAACCTTTCAACCCTATGGCCTGAGTAAAACCGTGTACTATAGTCGATACTGGCCCTAGATACTGGCCGTGTACAATGACATATATCAAATTTTTTAGATTGCCACTTAGTAAGCCCCCTTAGGACAAGTTAAGTTTTCGTTTAATTCGGATGTACGATATGAGTTTTGCCAATAAACACAGCTATGTTCATTATTTTTATCATCACGGCTTTCATTGTTCTTCAATCTTTTGTTTAATTTTACGAATTTCTTTATTTTTATTGTCCTGTTCTTAACAACAATTCAGTTTTAATTTTCATACCGTCTTTCATATCCGTGATCTTCAAAATGGTTACCTCAGCATGCAATTTCGTATGCATTCGAATATTATCGAATGTCCTGAACTATTTTAATTAGTATTCATTCGCCAGAATTCTTATTTCGCACTTCTCGAGTTTAAGTTTAAGAGAATTATTATAAATCTCATTTATTTACGGAAATTCATTTTCAGTTAATTCAACTCGTGTATTACTAATTAACCGCGAAAGTAAAATGTAAAATAGGAATTTATTATAAATAAAAAATGCAGGTCAAACAGATGTTACCGAACAGTAAAATAATTAATATTCGCGCACGTCATTGTTGGCTTTACAGTTAGATTATTTGAATTATAATAATTCATTGTTTATGTATTAAACGTACGCTCATATACGTAAAGCAGAGGTATTTACAAAGATTTCAAAATAGAAAAATTGCAAAGGTACTTTGTAGAGCCGCTCTCCTTCACACACTATGCTTCTGAATCTAATCGCTAGCAAATTTGTAAACAATTTCTATTTTCAAACTAAGTAACACGAATCACCGCCCTAAGAAATAAGGGTCTATTACGTTTTTACGAACATAAACAATTTTTCTACTTAAAAGGAAAAAGAATTTTAACAGCTAGAATCGATAACGGCTCTGTCGATAAAAATGTGCATGCGCGGCATTGATAAGTATACAGTATCCGATCTGTGATAACCGTCAACTTGAAGGGGTTGACAGTTAGGGTCGAGAAAATAGAGGGTGGAAAAGCCGGTAAGTTGGATATAGAAATTGCCAACAGTGGATTTGATGGAATTTGCACGGGCGAGATGGATCAATAAGAATAGTGCAATACTTTGTATCTTTTTGGCACAAATACCTGCGGTTTTATGGGACCCAATCATCATTGCCCCGTCACTCACAACGTAACCACTGGACTATAGAGAGCTATGTTAACGCTCACTATGGTAACAATTGAAATTTGAATAAAGATAAAAATATACTTTGGTTCTTTGCCACAAGAAAAGTATTAATAAACACAGGCAGCAAACGATACAAGAAGTTCCGCTCGATATACACACCTGCACAAGATTAAAGCATCACTAAGCTTTCACCGAAAAGTTGTCCGTCTTTCAAGTGCTACACATTCATGAAAAAAATAATCTTACAACAATCTACCTGCGCGCATTTTAAAGAGTGAATCTTCTAATTTCACATTCGTGAGTTGAATCTTTGCGAACGTTCCTTTGTATCAAGCAACGAAGTGGAAATATAAAGGTGGATTTCTTATCCGAAAATTTGTAAAATGTTGTACGCAGCTTAAATCGAGCCGAATCTTATGATTTAACGTCTCAAATTAAAGCTGAAGCCCATATCTTTATTTCCCAACTGGTTACAAGTAAACGGCCTTCGTTGTTTAAAAGTTATTAACAATTTAAGAATCGTCAAAAATGCATTCCGGGTTATCGCATTTATCTCGGATTCTGATCGTGCTAGATGAATGATCGTGTGCTTAAAATGAAGGTAAAAGATGCTGCTACACGACAATAGTAGATTTAGAAGATAGAAGATTAGAATGGAACACTCGTTCGAGTATTTGATAGTAAACTATACATGCGGGTTGCGCTGAAATAAAAGCGGATTGTTCCTCGAATCGGACGCTTTGATTTAAGCGGTCGCTGGTCAAAATTGACGCAGCGGAAGGCGAAAAAATGGAACTTGTTTATGGATGTGATAAACAAATGCAACTATTTCGATTTTCAGGCGAGGTAGAAAAATGATCGGGGGTCGAAACGAAAGATAGAGGTCTCTACCCTAAAATCAGTGTCGAATTTCTAAGTCGGTATGGCAGTCACGTTTGGCCACGAAAATCCATAAGGTGATTTGTGTATTCGTATATTTCGTCTGCGAAATTTCAGTCTCCAAACGAGGTATGGGGTGGTTTTCGTTTCTGTGTTTCTGCAGACTGGAAACAATTCGCGCATTTTTATTACAACATCTTTCATTAAATGTTGTTGATGATAGGATTAATGAAAATTAATGAAACGTGAACATAAAGTGGTGGTTAAAACACGAAATAATGTCGTCTAATGCAAGATCAGTAATTAGCGGTACAGTATAATAATATAATGCTATTAAATATATGTACGTCCATGTAAATGTCACATCGAATAAAGTCTATGAGAAAATGAGGTTCCACAGAAATATCGCCGAAAGGCAAATGATTGACAACAATTACAATTGACGGAAAAGTAACGGACGTATCAGTGTCCCATTTAAGCGTTACACAAGCCAACGAAAACGAAGGGAATAAGTTGGAGACAGGACGAAATAAGGAAGGCCAAAAAAAAATAAGTTATCGCCGAAAAGAAAGCACGTGGCAAGGAAATCGATAGAACAGAGAAAACGAGAGACCTCGCCGGTAGCACAATTGGCACGGCTGATTTTGAAAGGGCAGAAACAAGTTGGAATCAATGGAAACTCGATTAGTCGCCCCGTATGCGGATAGAGTAAAGCAGACGTTGCCTCCGATAAGGAGGGAGGTTCTGTCACCCCCGAGAAAAGACGTGTGTCCCCGGACCCGTCGGGGTACAGCGAGATAAGAAAGCGAACAAGGAACGAGCGGACGGAAGGGCAATAAGTGTAGGAAGGAATGAACGACCTCGGGGCAGGTGTGTGCCTGCGAAACCGCGGAGGAACGATGGTCGAAACGCGGTTTCCGAAAAGAACGTGCATGCAAAAGCAAAAGCATCGGGGGTGGGTTGGAGGGAGGGCGGGCAGTGTCGGGCAATAATAAGGAAGGAGCAGGAGAGGCAAAGGGTAAAGACCAGCACGGTAAGACAGAATGGATAGAGGTGGGTAGATAGAAAGGACAGAGACGGGTAAACGCGGTGGAAAAGAGAGCCGACGGGCTCGACGACGCGACGCGACGCGGCGCGGCGCCAGTCGTCGAGTCGCCGTGTTACCACGAGTACTTGCTCTCTCTCATCGTGGCCCGCTGCGTCCTCATTCGAAAAGGGTCGTGTCCTGCCTCTGTCAGTAGGGGTTGCAGACCCGTAGCGAAACCATCGGTTCTCGTTCTTGTTCGTTCCACTGATCTCTGATTGATACGTCTGGATCTACTGGATCGTTTAACTGTACCGTGCATACCCCCATTGCGTGCTATTGTTTCTATCTTCTCTCACGTTTTCCCACGTCGTTACTGGACTTCTTCGTTTCCTATCTTTTCCTTTACGTCGACTCCGTCGATGGATCGGTGGTCGACATCGAGAACGTCCAGACTCGTACTGGACACGAAACTAGTGGGATACTATGCCGGGATGAATCGTACATTGCCGCTGGTATAATCGAATTGGACGGGTCTGTGAACATTTCCGCCCTCGTTGGAGCAATACGAGCCGATAAATCTGCCCGCGGTGACCTGTGCGCCCATGGAGATGGTGTAAGAGAGGACGTTCTCACGCGAAATCGTATCACGCGAACGAGCAGAGCTTTGGACACTGCCACTCGGGACCGAGGGACTTGGTCAACGATTTAATTAGTCAACGACCGATTGACATTTTTCGGGGAGAGATAACCGTGGATTAATCCAGATACGTTCGACGGTTAGGTAACGATAATAACGGGACGGATGGGGCGCCGTGCAGTAGGTAAAAAACTCGCTTGCTTGCCGATTTTAAACGCTTTATAGGATGCTTATTTTCATGCTGCGCCGAGTGTCGCTGCTTGACATTCATTTCGACCAATTACACTTTACTTTCGTTTCGGCGCATAACCGTTGACGGACACGTTTCGACGAGAATGGGAATAGGAAATAGTATTCTTTAGACGGAAGGTGGTGGCATTCAGTTAAAAGTTTCACCGACATCTATATAAGCCGCATGAAAAGGCTCACGGCAGTGACACTATTCCGTGACACTTTTATGCGTTTGCATATACGCGTTATCTTTTCGTTTTCGCGAATAGCGAAATTGCTATGCAATACAGTTAATACTTTTGTTTGTCACTCTGAAGAGAGTGTCAAATATTATCGATATTAAAAAAGAATCAGTTACGGGATATCCCTTTGTATGGCAGATCTGAGAAACTTTGCAATTTTTTTAATCATTTTACACATACATACTTTTCATTCTTTCCATACGGGGTATAATAGTTGTAGAACTTTTCACCATCGAAAATTATATATTTGTAATAAAAAAGAAAGATAATATTATTTATTGAAACTGAAGTTTCTTTGCATTCATCATAATGCATCATAATGCATCATAATGCAAGTCGAGGAAATTTATGACAAGAAAGGAAACGAAGAATATTAATATTCTTCGTAGGTCCTACGTAGTAAATGGCCTACGTTGCTTAGTCGTCATTTTGTCAGTAAATAATTGTGCAGTAATGTAATTGCAGCAAATCGCTATAATTTTGAAGTAAGTGGATATTTTATTCATTGCAATTTATCACTTGCAATTTAGAAAATAATTTTTCAACTGAAACAACAGTTTATTATAATTTGTTTTTAAACTGATCGTCCTCAAAGACATTCTTGTAAAACATTTTTTGATTCCGTTTTTGTTTTTATTCGTATAAAATATTTTCTCGCGATGGAAGAAAGAATTAAATATTATTTCATTTCTCACATAGCTTCCCATTGAACCACTTTTTTTAATTTGGCAAATTATCTCCCCCCATGGGGTACGAACAGAATTGAGTATTATTTAAATCAATTTAAACGAATGTCTAGCAAGAAAATTGTGTGTATAAAATCTAATACGCATACACATTCATCGAAATAATATTTCTTTATCATTTAATAATAGAACCAATAGTTTAATGAATCAAAGATTACTCAAAAATAAGTTTGTAGTCCAATTTTCTTGAATATTTGCACTTATTTACAATGTAAATCGAGTCGTGCCACTCAACGTGACGAATAATTGGCACGTTGTTGGTCCGATGCAATTTTATTATTCCATTCAAGAAAATGTATGCTGTTACTGATGCAAATGAAGTATCGCTAATTGTAGTACGTAACAGACGCTTAAAAATAACCGGACGAGCACTATTCAACTATAAGTGCAAATAACTGTTCGTAGCTTCCGTTCTAAGTTATCGCTTTTTCCATTACACAGTTATATAATTGTCCTTATATAATTGACATAAAAAAGCCTTACTAGCATAAAAAAAAGAAAAACGAAATGAATTATATTTGTAAACAAATTTTCTCTAAGAAATGAATTCTAAATATAATATAATATTTATAAGTGTTTTAAATAAGTATACATATAGAAAAGCATGTCCCACATCTAAATCTTTGGTTTTTTAAATTGCGCATTATCGTATACGATGAAAGACTTCCACTTTCGGATTCTGATTTCGGACACTTTTCAAATTGTCAATCGTGAACATCTATCAACCATTGTCGCGCCATTCAACATCGGAAGCCCCGCTAACCGCTAACCCCAAGGAAAGAGAAGAAAAAAGATCTCGAAGGACAATAAAGTGACTCGGTCAGTGTCGTCGGCCTTCTCCTCCCCATTGTGTAGCCCATGATCCTTGTAAGGGTTACGGATCTCCCTAACAGGAAAACTCGGTCAATGATATCGATGTCCGCGCGTCTCACAAGCAGGACTTTCCAAAGGGTCGAATGACGAAGCTTTATTGTTGGCCATACTTTGCACAACTTGGCGGCAATGCTGTTAACCCACAGGGGTTCAAACGACACTCTAGAGGTCGGGAAATTAGACGTTGCAAAACCAGTTTCATAGATTCAGTACATTTGCGGATATATAAAAGTGGCTTCCTCTTCTTTTCCTTGTAGTCATTTAACTCGACCACTTTGTGTGTGTACATATGTTGAGTGAGATATCGTATTGGATTGTAATATAAATAAGTTCGGTTCCAGGCACGAGCAGATGTACATTGAATGTAGCAGAACTTATTTGTGTTACAAGTCATAAGTTTTTAGCATATTACAGATACAGGTGATTGACAGATTTTCTGCAAATATTTTCGCGTTTAAATCTTTCCTAAAGCGTTTCGGTTTATAGAAATAACAATGTACTTCGGGTATGCTAATTCGTACATTTACGTTAACTCCAATAGCCTCATAGTTGTAACGATTTTCATTGATTTCTCTTTTATGCATAGATTAATAGCTTTTTGAATTTTTCATTTTTCAATCGTCTTACCTTAATATTTGTGATTGTTCAAATAACGATAACATTTATTCTATGCGGAAAGAATGTATTGCAGCTTTGGTGCTTTTTATAATGAATATGTTGCGCGTCGTATAACAAAATAGAAAATATGTTTGTATTTTCCGATGGCGTCGGTATTCTTGTTGGAGACATACGAAACGCAGAAAAATGAAATTCGTCGGGCAGAGGGAAAATTTCCATTTAACAGTTTTTTGGCTTCGCACAGAATGTAGTTTGTTCCAGTTCTGCTGGTCTGCCCTAGATAGAATACAAACTAATAACTTCTATATGGGGAAGGAAAACAAGAAATTGAAAATATAGTCACGATTACTTTCAACATGTTGTTTGTTTAAAACTTTATATTAGTTGAACGTATATTGTTTGATTAAAGATTCAACTTAACTGTTAACTGGGTCAGCGAAAAGTTCACTTCGGTTAATTAAAACTCGGTCCTTAAACTTACTGTTTAATTAACAGCTGCACTTTCAATTATATGGACTGCCAAATCATTCTTGTGTATTTTATTATAGTATTCGAACATAATTTAATTAGCTATTCAAATTACCTACTAGACATATGCAGATATTATATTTAAATATATGTATAGTGCTTCACTGAAAAGTTTTAAGTTTATTTTAGGTTTGATCTAATTTGAATTATTTCAACAGAGATTGAAATCTCAGTTAAGTAAGAAAACTTCGATTTTGAACAAGTTTTTAACATTTTCATTACGCTTTATTAATAAGTTTATTCGATAAATTTTGGCGTCAATGGTAACACGAAACTTTATCCCATTCAAAATTACGCATGGTAGATAAATTTGTTGTGATAAGGCAAGAAAGCTTAACACCTGAACAATTTTTGTACATTTAATATTCGTAAAAACATAAAAGTATTAATGATCATTTTTGCTAAATCAGCGTGGATATTCTACTGGCAATATTCGCTCTCATGTACTGTACTTAAACGAAAGGTTTAATTAAAATCAGAACCTTCATGTTACCATTCTTTGAAAGCTTTGCATGAATTGACGAATCTTAACGAGTTACGCTTGGATCAAATAATTTTTTCAGCAGCTATAGGGAGATTGCAGTACGCGATTGATTGAAAGCACGTATGACTCAAATGACAAATTAATTAATTAATGCAAATATGGACAGCAGGTAATTCTTAATGAGGTGCTAAATATTTATTGCAAGGGGCAAATATTATTGTTTGAAAACTTAAAATTACACAGTGATAAAATAAACGATATAATATTCCTACTGGAACAACTGGAAGTTATAGTTACACAAAAGGCACATATACATATACATATATAAAACCGCGTTGTAAATAACCCTATTGCAGGAGGGCTTCCGCTTTCTGATCGTGTTAGAGCGATACCGTGTTGCAGTACGGTTACCTGTATTAAAAAATAACTTTTCGGAATATATTTGGTTTCAGTTGCTGTTGGGGAACGCATGAAATAAAAGATGAAATTTTCTTTTCTTTCTTTGTAACTAGTGTAATTCAGGTTCCATTGTACTGCTCAAAAAATTCTGCCAGGTCTCTGCAATCAATTTCCCCAACAATCGTTCACAATTGCATAGAACAATCCCTATAGTGACTGACAAATACGTCCACGCGAGACATATTTGTCAGTTATCATTTTGAAAAGTACAAGTATCTTTGTAGTACGAAACAAGTGCAACTGGTCTTGGTTAAATAGTACCTGAGGAAAATTTGCATAAACCTTGCATTGAAAAATTATTCCTACCCAAATTATTTTTGGTAGGAATATTTGGTAGGACACAAACGAATATTTTCCATCAATTGGTTTAATCTATTTTCATTAAGTTTGAAGGCATTCAAAAATATATATAATATATATGTATATGTTTTTGCACAAAAACATAAGAAATAGAATAATTTGAGTAACATTAATATTTCCTATTCCATTTAAAAGAACATTCAATGATTCCACAATTTCACTTAAATGATGAATCGACTTTGTTACGCGGCCAACTATTATAATAATTATTAAAATCGGGCAAAAAACAATTTCCTCGTAACAAAATAATAGGAACGTGCGTCTGCAACAGGCGGATATTTCCGAAACTGTGCAACGAAAGACTGATGTAAATGTGTTACGTAAATGAACGAAAGGACGACGAAATAAAGGCAAATCCGTTACTCTGAAAGTTTCCGGAACCTATCATCGAAGACAGCAACGAGAGAGAGCGGAACAGTTCGGACAGCCGATTCGTAAAGCGAATAAATAAATAGAAAAAAGAGAACAGCGAGAGAAGAGGAGGAACTCTGTTGCCGTTCGTAGCGCGAGTCCATCCAGGATGCTGTGCTTGGATATAAAGCTGGTCTCCCGTTTGCGAGGAGTCTCGTTGGCGAGTGGCTCGTCTGCGAACGTGTCGCCGGCACCCTCGACGGCGACCTCGACCTCGTCGTCCCCTGCCGGTCTGGAGAAGTGCAAACGAGGCAGAGGGAAACGGGAGAGCGCAGGTGGAAACGGAAATTCGGTGACGGAAAGCGACAGCGACGATGAAACCTTGCCTGTCCCTAACGGGACGATCCACAGGAACAGATCTAGATCGGTTTGCGTGTCCGCCCTGTCAGCCGTGCAATCCAGGCATCTCCATCGAAGAGCCAGTCACCAGGTGTACGTTCGATACAAATTATTTCGTAAGCTTGCAAAAAGAGCTTGCTAATTGTAAGGGCCGACTCTGTCCTTAACCCATTTGCGCTCTCGTAGAAGAGGGTGTGCGGTACTACGCAACGATGACGAAGGAAAATATAATAGAAAAATATTCGGGAACAATAATTTATTCATTGCAGTAATCAACGGTGCAAAATAACCGTGCTCGGTATAAAATAACCTGGGCAAAATTCAGTTTTTAAAGTATGTAGCAGCTTTTTTGGTACTGTAGCGGATTTCTGTTCGACATTGCTGGTCAGCATTTCTATCGTACGCACAATGGGATCGATATTAGAATAGATATTAGCATATGAAAGTCGCAATAGATCCTAAAAATTATATACTACACGCGATTGAAACGTTCGAATCGTCGTTGACAAAAAAGAGACGCAACTCAATACATCGTAAAATTATTTCAAACTTCAATCGGTATCCAGAAATTGTATGCTATAGAAGCTTCCACAATTTCGAGCGAAATCAATCGCGGCCAAGCAGTCTCAACGAGGCCAAAATTTGGCCGTGCAACATATTAATTGACGCAATCTAGGTGCTTCCTTCGCGAGCTGCCCTCATTGACCCAGATACCTCAGGGACAAAAAAGAAATATTGGAGAACGCTCAGCAGGGAAACTGACTTCCCCGTTCTTTTTGTTACGGTTGCCCTTTGTTAATACTGACCGTGGTGTAATACTTTAGAGGCCAGGCAATCTTTATCAGACAATAGTTGAACGTTCGTGATGTTCCAGGTCGTCCACCGACGCTGTTTCGAGGCGTGGTGTCCTGTCCAGGCGTTACTATGGCAGCATCGAAATGGTGAGATTAGCTTCAGAATATGCCATACATCTTATAATTTCACGGAATTCACGCCAGCGGTTATGGTACGGTCAGATCGGGTCAAGTTAGGCGCACTTCGATATCGCTAACAATAATAGTACAATGATAATATTGCTAATTGGAGTTGATCTGTCGAGAACGATCGAGAGTCCAAGAGAAGCATGGATGACGAACAATTTGGTAGAATAATCGGGGGCAAGTATTACGTCTCCACCTGTAAAATGAAATTGTGGATCAAAATAGGGACGAAGCAATAAAATCATCCATCTTCCTGTCGATTCTGCAGCATCTGGCGTATCCAAAGCTGCGGTACTTTTACTCGCGGCAGACTATCCTCTGCACCCAAAACTAATTTTAATCAAAGCACGATTGGAGAACGACATCGTGCGTTCCTCGAGTGAAGGATCATAAATGGAAGAGACTGTGGCGGGACTTGACTGTCTCTGATCGTGGAATGTGAATGGCTCGGTAGACCTCTACATTGCGAGTGGTTCCGATCAGACTGTGCCGTGACACGCTGGTGTAAATTAGGGATTTTATTTAGTGTCGTTGTCAGTGTTCGACACTCGTTCGAGCTGGTGGACGATATTAAAATTATTCAAAGTGACAATGGTATCTCCAATCATCCTTTACATACGTATATTCCACTTCGACAGATGCGAAGCTTCCACGTCTAATCAAACAATTTCGCACGAATTTCTTTCACAGTCTATCGATTCGAGCTGCATCCCAAAGACTAACCGTTATATGCCCGTTTAACATTTACCAAAAACACTGACCTAGCAAACCCTCAAGCTCTTGGGAATAAAGATAGGGACGAGTCGTGGCACAATAAAAGTTAATTACAGACGAGCTATACGCCGACGTCCAGGGTGCAGGGGTTGGGGAGGGCGAGGGTCGCGATAGCGCAATTGCGTTCGTTTTTCCGGCTTTCCATGCAAAGCGATGGCACTCTGAAACTGGAACACAGTTCCTCTCCCGTGCACTCTCGCTTGTCGGATGGTATTCGCACGGTTACTAATGTCGGACGCGTTGAAAACGTCTTTCAGCTGCCGCAGATCGAGCAAGACGGTTCCGACAATGGGAGAAGATTTCGAGTGGAGAACGGTGATTCCCCTGGCGAGAAGGAGGAAGTAAGAAACGTGCAATTATGTCTCTATGCCTTATCATTCGTCCTCATTTGTCAGCTGCTCGTTTTCCAACATTGATAACATTTCTGTTCGACTCTTTCATTCCGCGTCTTCGTCACCCCATATTTTATACCCCTTCGCTCGATCCGTTGCTCCTTTTTTTTTGTGTTTCACACTACCACAGTAGAAGGGAATGCTACATTTTTAATGCAAACTGTAAGCACAAGGTTAAGGTACAGAGACATTCAAATGTACTCGAAGCATCGATCGATTCAACCCCTTGCTTACTTAGTAATAACGATTACACCTGTATTACAGGTTACGCGTAGAAACGGAATTTCCAGTATGTTATTAGCTATTATGCAACAATTGTTACAATTGTAATACGAGAAATAATAAGGCAAGGGAATGAATGCGGTATCGTAGTAAACTTCCATGAGAAGGTGAAAGACATGCAGCGTGTATAAATAAATCGGTGAAACGCAATTAGTAATTGCAAAGAGTTTTGCACAACGCTGATGTGCTCCAGAAAGTAATTTTCTCCTCCTTGTATAATACGTACTATTTTATATTGGTCAATCTGAAATAAAAAAGAACGGGAAAGCAGAATAGAATACCCATCCGTTCTTCATATTTTCATTTACAAATTTTTGCTTCCATTTCGGCTCTTTATTGGTCGACTGATATTGTTGGATTAATATTCTTAGTTGTGCCGATTATAAATGTCTACAGATGTTTGGATCACCGAGCACGCCGATATTGGAAAATCCCGAGTACCAGACGCGTTGGTACTTCAAGTACTTTCTCGGGAAACGTAAGTAGAGTGCATACAGATATTTCCCACGATTTTAGAGAAGTAAATGTCTAATTGTAAGTAACGAACACGACGGCTGTTCTTGTATATGTGTCTGTTACGATATGAAAATATTTAATTTGGTTAATCAATTCTGAAAAAATGTCTTCGGTACACAGCTATTTTACGCACGTACATGTATACATATTATACATATTTAATTTCTTTCTAAACTTTTGTTCCATTTATTTCATTTCAAGCAATTGAAATTAATTTATTGTTACTGGCGTTGGCGGCACGATTTATTCCTAAAGCTTTCAGAACATTTGTTTCAAGCATTTGTTACGGATGTACCTTGTTTCCATTGCTCTAAAGAGGAAGGTCATGCTTAAATAATTGTCGACGACCGCGTCAACATTTTAAACAACATTTACGCTGAAAGTATGTTTGTTCATAGTACACCAGAATTATGTTGCTGCGGATCAAGAGAGAAATCCCCTGTTTTTGTCGGTTGTGACAAGTGAAGTAAGCGACCAAAGTGTGCCACACTACAGAGTAGTTTTGTGGAGGAAAACTGTAAGTACATGCGAGGCGTACTATGGTCTAAAATTAGTTATACTTATCGCCCCTATTATTTCCTCAATAATTGTTTGGTTCAAAGGAATACATACATGTATTCTCGATAAATGAAATTAATGATTCGTTGTGGATAATTAAAGGCTATTGATGCGACAGTTACATTTACGATAGAAAATAAAAAAACAAAATTTGAAAGATATAATTACTGGCCGGGAAATTCTGTCATTTTTGTATTACATATGAAACATTTAAATATTCGAATTTTCGGCATCTATAATAGTAAATGATTAGAAATGTGATACGTATAAACTGTAGAGCAATTTCCGATTTCGAAAATGTCTTATGTAATTCCCTTGAAAACACTTTTACTGTCAGGTCTATTTTTAGAATGTCAGAGTTGCATACATAGAAATGCAAGCAAGGTTACGCCGTATCGTTTGAGACGGCGGCTGAAGAGGAAAAAATAATCTGGAGAAATATTCTTCACTTATAACTATTACGATTGTTAATAATAACGGTCTTGCAATGAATTTTTCATTCATTTTTTGCACATAGTTCAATATTATTCTTGAATATGAACAAAAATTTGGTACTCTCTTATTAGCACTAAAGAAAAGCATTTTTTTAATTATTAGTGACAATTAATCGAAAGTAGAAATTACTTAAGTAAATAAGACTAGGGTATATCGAATTACTGAGCGTAGCGCGTCATTACTTTCTACGCCGTTTCATTGATAAGGTCTTAATTTGTTTAAATATTAGTAGGTGAATGTTCAGTATACATGAATTTATTATATAACGATAACACACATTATCACTTACGGTATAACAATGCATAGTGAATAAGAGAATATGTCTATTCTCACTGTGAAATTGTAGCATGAAGAAAAATTAAAAATGTACATAACTACGTCGAAACTAGTTTCAAACAACGATAAATAACCGAGTGAAATATTTAGGGCGCACAGAAGATATCGCTACCATATTCGGCGAACAAAACCATGACGATAAGGCAGATTTTGAGGTAAATATCTGCCTCTTTCTCTCCTTCACTCTCTCTCTAAAATTAAGTTACCGATTTTCTTTGATCGGCGATTAAAATTTCAGTAACTTCTTTGGCCTGGAGAAACTTGACAAAGCTCCACGCGAGGTGTTCTCTCCAGAAATACAAAAGGTAGATATTACGAAATCTTGATTTGGATTATACAAAATTTGGGACAATTTAAAATTTAATTTCAATTCAGAAGCAGAAGAATCAAATTCAATAATGGTTTTATTACATTAATTTGTAAACCATTATATTGAAACAACGTCCATTCATCTCTATATTATTTTATTTTATTTTTCCATACACCTACATGTTCATAAGCAGCTGCCATTCAAATGAGATAAAAAATAACTCGATGCAACTTCTATATGTATACATTGGGATACAGTAACTAACGATTGTCCATTAAGCTTTTCTTGAAACTAGTGACACGGTAATAGGATAAAAGTGTTGCAATCAAATGCAGTTAAAACGATTAATAAAATTGAATCGTTATGTCTTGAACCTTTGAAAATTGAAATTCGGCCACGTATTCGTATGACAATTGTTCAAGCGTACTATAAATATGGTGGATTTCGGAACAAGTCAATTATTGTTTCAAAAATATTTGCAACGCCGATGGTTATCAGGTTAATATTATGTAAATTATATTATAATGTTCGAATAGCGGCCAATTTTTTCCTTCTTCACATCAATCTTTATATTGCACTTATACATACATATACCTATTTATACAACAGACAGTCCAGTAAGTAATCGTAACTCTCTCTGTCTATACGAAAAAGTTATTAAAACGAAGAGTTTAAAGGTAGGTTAAAACTCACATTTTTCTAAGCTTTAAATGAACTTCAAAATTGATTGAAAAATCTGAAACGCAACACTCACTTACATACGTAACAGGAAGGTTACAAATACTTATGAGACTGACTGCATTTTGTTCATGTAACGAAACACTGTCCACGATGGGCGTAACTTTTTTAATATAAGGGAATTGAAGAAACAATTTGCCATTGTTCCGTGTTATAGGATTTACTCTTGCTCGAAGAACAAGAAGGTTCCGTGAACTTCAAGTTCGGCGTGATTTATGCAAAAGAGGGTCAAACTATCGACGACGAGATGTTATCTAATGGTAAATCGATTAAAAGTTCAAGTTTGACGAACAACTCTTAACACTTTAATGAACGGGGCTGGCAATAACGATTGCCTCCACTTATCAACGACAGTGAAACAGGACAGCCACTTATTTCTATTTCTTACTCGCATACAGAACTTACAGAAGATTGCAGAATTACAAAGTTTTCGTTTAAATTCAACTGAAATGACAAGTGAACATTATCTCCAATATTGCACGCGTTTTCTTTAAATCTCGTAATATTCCTCAACCCGGATAAATATAAATTGGCATACGGATATGAATATAAAAATAATTAGAAATGAAAATAAAAATATGCTCAGTGTATGGCAGGTTTCTAAGGCGATGTTAAAAGATTGTCCGCGTGCATTTCATTTACAGAAACGGGTAGTCCAGGTTTTGAGAAGTTTCTCGAAATTCTGGGCGAAAGGATACGATTGAAGAACTGGGATAAATACCGAGGAGGTTTAGACGTCAAAGGTACTGTTTATATCTCATAAAAAGTCAATCTTCCCGCTACAAAGTGTAGCTCACGTAAAACGTAAAGCAATACAATAGTTATAAAATATTTACAACAAACGACAAGCTGAAGTGTGCGGTTCACATGAACACATACATACATGGTTTATATTATTTGTACGAATCATTTCGCGAATTAGTCAATTTAGTGTCAGAAAAATCGAAAAGATAAATTTATACTTTGACCAAAAAACATTATATTTATATTTTGTACTTACTTCTTTTATGCCATTAAAATTATATGCAACCTATCTTTTCTAACCATCATTAAAGCAAACTGTATAGGTGTTACCTTAGTGTCTTACCTGTTTAACGTAGGACACTGTGTTCGTACCCCAATATGTATGTATGTATGGCAATACTCAATATTTAATGTTAACATTCAATGAAACCTTATATAAATAATACACAACTCTCTCATATGACACACATTGCGTTAAGAATTATTGCACGATTTTTGTTAATTATACATACACTCTAGTAAATACCACAATAATGTACCATAATATATTATCCATATATTAAAAGCATATACCCTACTAGTTTGATGACAGACTTCTTTTGCAAACTTACAAATATAAGGTGGTACATACTGCAACAAGCGGTATTGGCAATTATGTTCTAATTACCAATGATTATACATAGTAATACTTAACTGTACAGTAGCCTTTGGGGCCATTTTAAAACACGTGCCAGTTTTACTATTACCTGTATCTTTTATTTCGTATATTTCCAAAAATCACCAAAGATTTATTGTCAGCAGAAGACAGAATTTATAAAATATTGCAAATATGCTACTGCCTACTGTGATCTGCCAGTCGCAAAACCATATTCAAAACCCCGAAACCTTGAAAATTTAGAACTCGAACACGACGTGCTTCATTGGCTAGTAGTAAACAATTATAAAGAACGGTTTTCTGTACAGTACAAATTAATTTACCGAGCAAGCGGTTAATTAATGCGTAAAAGGAATCGTCGATCAAAGTTATTTTTCCAACCGCGAAAAACTTTTGCTGGTTTCAAAGCTAGCAAAAAATAAAAACCACTCGTAAACAAGAAGTACCGCCAACAGTAACACTACGAATTCTCGCGAGTGATAAGAGTCTCCTTCTAAAGACTAACCGAAATTTTTCCTTTTCATAGATCACATAATATTATACATGTACCTATATACATTGTACGTAGATGTTTCACGATTTTCCTTCATGATCGTTTCCAGGCGATATGACTGGAAAAGAAAGTTATTACACCGTATACGCGGGGCACGAAGTGATGTATCATGTCAGCACGATGCTTCCTTATTCAAAGGACAACCCCCAACAGCTGGAGAGAAAGCGACACATCGGCAACGATATCGTTAACATTGTATACATGGATGACCCTAATGCCATAGACACTTTTAATCCGGGCTGCATTAGAAGTCAATTTACGCGTAAGTGAACATTCATCAACTCTAGAGGATGTTTGATCTAACTAAAAACGGTCCTGTAGAAAATCGCATTCTAATCTAACCAATATTAACCCGTACAGCAAGTTCCTGTTCTACTCTGAACGATCCGATCCTGGTTTTACAGTAGCATAATTTTTATTAATTTAAAGCTTCGACATTTGTAACTCTTGAGACGTAAAAATGTATCGAGGAATATGTTGTACTAATTTAAAATCAAAATTCGATTGTATAGACTCGAATACAATGCGAGGGTAAAATAATACTTTTTTAATATCTTGCTTTAAGATTTTTCGCATCGGTTATTCTAGTCAGCGTTGACTAACTGATTTAATTGTACTGGACACCTGTCCAGTCTTGACAATTAATAATAAATTTAATTTCAAGTTTGCATTTGAGCTAATCAGTTGACAAGCGAATGAAGTACCCTTTCTTAGCATCGTGATAGGTTGAACTGTCATGTCATACCTTATTAACAATACTTGCTACTTCCTATAATAAACTTGTTCCTCGTCATTTTCGACTAATGCCACTCGTTAATTGAGGGGCCCATTTGTTACGCCTGAATCGTATCCTATGCTACGGGTCACATTCGTGCACGTTTTCATATTTTTAAAATTCTTCAAAGTAACCTTTCTCTTCTCTTCTTCTTCACTTCTCTTTTTATGGAGAAGCGTTCGGTTGCACTTACATTTGATAACGTTGCACAGACGTATTCGCCGTGGTATCAGTCGAAGAAAATGGCAAAGGTTGGCGTGTAGCAATTTACTGCGACGAAAGTGTACCGCTATTCGGGCCAAGTCTTCCCTGTCCACCTGTGTTCGAGGACCCGTACACCGTGCGTGAATTTCTCCTGGTGAAATTGATCAACGGTGAGAAGGCAACATTCAACACTCCAACGTTCTCGCAGAAAAGGGAAAGAACATTGGATGCCCTTCTTCGCGATATGTATCAGGAACATTCGCAGGAAAGCAAGAGCAACGTAAGTTTATTTATTTCTAAAGAAATATTTGCTTCGTAACACCACGCGTGCGTTAACGTACAGTGGCCGTAATAATGCTCACATTAGTTTAGCGACATAAACGTGTGTTTTACGAATTTTTTTTTATACTTTATCATAATTACCAGTATTGATTCTTTTCAATACTATTACCGTGACTCATAGTCAGTTTGAAAAGTATAATTTTTATTAATAACAATGTGATGTGTGACGCTGTACAAACTGAGTTATATATACGAAATAAACATCGGTTCACATTTTGTTTTTGCAAATTAAGTAAATCTTAAAAATGTCAATATAAGATGTACGAGAATATTTTTGTAGAACGTGAATTCTAAATATCGCGCGGGGTGGTTAAATTACGTGACACGCCCTGTGCAATCTAGCAAGTAGAGACACCGTCCAGTAAGATAGTGTATTGATATTGTATCCTCGTGGACTCATGATTGATATTGATAAAATAGTAATTTTGCCTGACAATGACGGACCGCCTTCAATTTGCCAATTCTTCTTTTCACTCCGAAGGGTTTTGCTATGTTATCATTCATTATTTATTAATTGTCGAGCAAAACTGAATTAATAGTTATTGATCTGCTCATTTACACGTTCAGTAACATTGACCAGAGCTATTCTGCGTGTAACGCTTTTGTATAGAATTTACATTAAACGTTCTATTATCTTTCTTATCAATTTTTTAAATGAAAAACCCGCAAGTAGCACTATTCGACATCAATATTGTCAAGCACAGCTTTGGGCAAAATAGTTTGTGATGCAAAAAGTAATTTGCAATTATGGACAGAGCTCCGGAATAATTAAAATTGTAACTTACTTCTTTCTTTCCACATTATCTATACAGAATTGATCTGTGAATCGTGTATGCCAGAACGTTCCTCAAATATGTGAAATTTCGATTCCCTAGAAATATAAGTTTGTGCTCGCGTTCCTTGTTTCAACACCGAAATATTAGATATGACATCTGCGGAGTGATGGCCACAGAAACCCTGTTGCACGCAGCACAATCCCACTGGCAATATCGCACGTACATCCAACGCAATAAAATCCAAACATTTACCGAACAATCGAAATTGAAACAAACCAGAGAAATAAACGAGCAGAAAGACGTCAATTGCACAGCGTTTCAAATTAATTCGTTTCATTCATTGAAGTCATCAATTTCGGAAATGTCACTTCTGAGAAACACTAGAACAAAACCAAAAAAAAAACAGATACCTAATTGCAATTAGTAATTAGGTAATAAATGAAGTTTTCATAAATCAATTTGTCTTTCGTTAAAAAAGAAAAGTAAGAAAAATCAAATAATAGCAGAAAGAAGGAAAGCACAAGGAATATGCTCTTTGACTGTATATTGGCTGTCCCGTCCCTCCCGTAGAAAGGAAAACCGGTCGAATTTTCGCAGAGTATGTTAAACCGACGAGCATTGTCGGATGTCATGGAGGCTCCAGGTCGACGTCGCGAGGAAACACGTGCCGTGGAGATGGTGCATGTCGGACAGGCCGTGAAGCTGGAGGCGATTGTCAGAGGACTGGCCCCAACGTCTTTGGCCACCGCTGGCCCATTGAAGCCCAGACCATGGGAACCAAGGTGTATCTACCCGGATTTTCCTCACGAGGTCGTCTGCGGAGACGTCTGGATAGATGACAAGCTGATCCTTGGTACCGAAAGTGGGACATTCTTGATCGAAGGTAGACTTAAAGTTGGCTTCTTTTCTTAATTTCTTGCTACTCGCAACATTTTTCGGGGGGTTAGTTCAGGTTGCAGGTATGTAATTAGATTTTTGGGTATCACGTGATGAATTATTAACACTTACAGTCTTGTGGCATTCATGCATATTATTATGCAATTAAATGTAATATGAATATGGGCTGCTTAAGTATTAGAGAAAGTCGAGGAGTGATGGTCCACTTTGTCAAAAACAATCAGTGCGTTGCAAATTCAACAGACATCGAAAGTGAAAAGAAATATACTCGAAACAGGGGAATAATTGCAATATCAAGGGAAAATTAAGAAATATTCATAGATTTATCCACAAAAAAAAAAAATGAATCCTGCGCGTAAGTCCCGGTGTGCGCGAAGGAGATGACCCCTGCTAATGAACCCCTAGACACGTAGCGACCCTACTGAAATTGAAAGATCGAAAGTACGTAAATCTACATATTTATTTCACTGTCCAATACAGACAGCATATCGCATCGACTGATCTTCGACGAGTCCGTGCAAATCAAACACCTGGACGTGATCGAGCAACACGGAATATTGCTATTTCGAACCGGTGACAAAGGCAAGGAGAGCAACGTGTACGTGTTTCGTCTGAGAGAGTTCGAGAACAACGCGGGGAACAGATCTGCCGATGTACCAAACGATCGTGACGACGCTCAGGAATACGAAGACAACGGCGAGGAGGATAACGTGGACGACGACGGCGACGACAGTGATGACAATGATTACGATAATTTCACGCGGGCCACCGCGAAATTCAAGCCTGTAATACGTCGAACTCATACCCGTGTACGACCCCTGGCTGTTCGTGGACGGGGTCACATAAAGGATAGAAGACTACCTAGAAGTCGAGGCTGCCAATTGTACACCATCACAATGCCTGGTGGTTCCCATCTTCGCATGGTACGTGAGTCGTGCATCAAAATTATACAGCACATATCACCGAAACGTTGAATCAAAAATTTCAAAGTACTTCGCATGCTTCTTGAAACTTCGAAATTTATTTGGCGAACAATTTAATTAACCCCCTACCGTGCTGCCTAGAGTTGACTCGAGCAATGGTAATTATTACAGTACAATTATTTTCGTACGTATATCTCATGGATATACGCTTGCAGCACTGAAAATCTTCATTGCATCCCTTTCGAATTTAAAATCGATTGTATAATCGATCAAATTATTCGCATGCAGCTTACATTCATCGAAATAGCGAGCCACACGTTTCGACTGTAAATATCTGTTTCAATGAATATAAGATAAGATGTACGGAATTCTTCAGAAATCTCGGCATAATTCTGTACTACGACATGAACCATTTCTCAAATATTGTATCGTCGAATACTAAACTCGTACGAATACTAATCCAGTATTTGTTAAAATGGAAAACGAATTCAACGAAATATTATTACAATCAATAAACGACAATACTCATACGCCCTACTACATTCTAATTAATATTCAATTATTCATTTTACTAAAACGACGCGAAATAATTAGCCATTTAAATCTCTGATCTGTTTGATATTGATGAGCCAGTTATATAATTCATCGAACTGTGCGTCAATCGATGTACAAATAACTTTCAAGGATCGTATAAATCGTATAAAATATGTTTCGAGGATCGTATAAATCGTACAAAATAATTTTCTAGGACCGTATAAATCGTGTAAAATAATAATTGTTTGTAGTGCGTGGTGGTTGGTCGCCGTTTAACTGTCCTCCAATGGAAGCATAGCGCCGCTTGGACCGCTTGGTGTTCTGCTGCGGACACAGACACCATCGATGGTTTTGTGCTTTTGAAAGAGCTCAATGCCAGCGAGACTCCATCGTTTGTAACGATCATGGAGAACGCGGATTCGAACGAGTGGACGCTATGTTGCGCAATTCGACATCATTTTGAACTGATCACCGCGTCTGGAAGCTCAAGAACACTCCATATCGAGGGAACGCAGAAACCGCATCTAGTGGCCGCCTTGGATCTCTGCGAGGACGAGGAACCTGAATTACTGCTTTGCTACAATAGTACGTAATAAATATATGTGTACATATGTATATTTGATTCGTTCAAAGGATAGCCATGTGTTTGCTACTGCATCTCATTTTTCCACACATCTGACACATTTCTCTATCTCTCTTTTCACATTTGATCGTTTGTACGATTAAGTCTTAGACTGTTTAGACTCGTCCTAATGACTAACATTTACTTTGACTAAGGGAAGATCTGCTCGTGTAAAGTCTTATCGAAGGCTCCGAGCTTCGTACATCCAAACGAGTTTCTAATTCTAAGTTAACAATTTATTTTTAATAGACGGTGTAATGTTTACGGCGGTCTAATTGATATACCTTACATACTAATGCCTCTCCTATATTTTAAATTCAACGTCCATGTTGCAGATACCTGTCATTTTCAAAAACTCGAGGAAGAGAATACCGCCCCAACCGAATTCGACTTCAACTGGAATTCCGTGCCAGCAGCAATAGGTAATACATACGTACTTCCCCACATCTGAATTTCCCCAGTCTCCATGAAACTCAAAATACTGTTTCATATTTCATGTTTCATCGACAATTGCATATAATTTTCAGCTTGTGCCTTCCCCTACGTGATCGCCTTTACCAACGACACCATGGAGATTCGCTTGATAATCAACGGAAACTTGGTGCACACCATTGTCATGCCAAATCTCAATCTGATCACCTCGAAGCAGGACATTTTCTTCGCAACCACAGCACCGGAATTTCTGCCAGGGAAATGCGAAAGAATCCGACTGGACACAAAGCCCTCGGACAAGGAAGAACCGGTTTCCAGTCCGCCTCCTTTCGCACAATCCTCGTCGTCCCGATCAAACCTACAGAGTACGTATATACACATATGTACATATATACGTGGCGTATTTTCAAAACGGCTCAATTATTTTCCAACAAATGAGTAGACGCAACCCATCGATTGTTTTTCGTCGCACGATCGGTCCTTCAAAAATAGCCTCGAAACAGGTGGAGGCTGTTGCGATAAACTCAGCAGTATACGGGGTAATTAGTAGGCTGGAGTATTGATGAAATTAATGATTGAAATAGTGGAAATTCGTTGGAACATTGGTGAATTTCATTGTTGAAATAGTAGAAATTTATAATTATAATATTATATTGCTAGATTCGAAATGCATAAAGCCGGAAGAGCTAGATAAGTAGAGGGCTGGAGAGCTGCTAGCAAGTAGTTTAAAACGTATACATCTTTACGTTTCGTTTATTTCATTAAATTTCCAATCTTATAATCCATCGTTGCATCGAGGTGGTCGATCGTCGTCATGATTCTTGTCAGAAAAGATCGTATATTGTTGGTCGGTTCAAAACATACGATTATATCATATCGATAGGTAAATCGAGATCGACCTGCAAATAAGTTTCTCGTAGAGCAGTTAGTCAGCACAGTGATAATGAGTAATTAATAAAGATAGTGTATACGTTATTAAAGATTTACAGACAATACGAACGCTGTATGAAAATTCACTAGCCTGTAGACTTTTACAGATTTTGATATCACCATATACACCTTTCAATATCACTCAAAACGTAATTTTAACAGTCTATGACCAACAGTCTGTAGACAGCCTCGAGAAGATGCAACATTAGCCAACCCGAGGATAACGAGAATGTTCATACATTCATTGTTTATAATATATATAGGCACAAGCTAAAACAATTTAAAAACGGTTCATGTTCTCCACAGACAGTCAGAGCGACTGGAAGCCGATAAGAATCTACCAAATACCTTTGCAAACATTATCAAGAAGCACCTTATCGACCTGCACGCGGAGGTGTCCCAGTCCAGCCGAGCCGGAAGTGATTTCAGCACCACCGACCACCGACAAGAGTTTTCTGACCGTCGAGCCTCACCGAGTATTAAGCAGATCGTGCAGCAGCAGCCCGACACCAACACCGACGAATCTGATACCACCGCGGTTCAGAAAATAGATTAGATTGCAATTGAGGTTTTATTACCGACGTTTCGACAGATTGCAGCTGTACCTGACGCTCGTGCCTGCCTGAGTAGAATCGACGATGGATAAATCCACATTTCTATGCGTTTCAACCTGTAGCTATTTAGAGTTTACTGCAGTTGCAAAGTGCAATCGGGACATGTTTGCTATGATAGACGACGCGTAACCGACGTGCAGAAAGTGCCCTTGCCATCTTTCCAACTGAAAAGGATATTTTTGAGTTACACTCGGTTTCTGTCTTCTTGCATTTTTCTTTCCACTTTTCTCGTGGCCAGATAAGGGGTGCTTCTCTTTCACGATTAAATAATAAATTATCGACTAAGAGTTTGTTCTATTTATTGACACATTGCGGACGGATTTTCAAGTATTTCTCTTTTCCTTGGAAAACTGTGACTGGTTGAGGTAGAAAAAGCAGCGCTTTAATTAAGAATTTCCAGATACAAGTAATAATTGAGTCGCCACGAGTGAATCTAGTAACATACGATGTTTAAAACAGCTTAGGTATTATTCAACAGGAAAGTAATATTTCATAATCTACTAAATGTAGTGTCTATTATATAATTTGCTGTCAAAAATCCAGCACAAAAGGTGAAGCTAATCGGTTTAGCTTTTTCTGGACGAGTCAAATGAAAATTATTTCGAAAAATAAGTTTCATCAGGAAGAAGTTGACCCATTAAAAGGGAAAATCGTAGGGAAAGACGGTTCCCTTCACAGAATGGTCATTCATATTTTATTAGTTATTAAATATTGAAAGAAAAATGATGTGCATAACATATTGTTCGAAAAATTGAAAAACTGGACATTCAAATTTAACGTTTTAAGTTAGTGGACTATTCTAAAATAACTTTTCCTCCGAATATTTTTCACGTCAATGCATTCCGTCCTCGATGTGTTAATTTGTATGCCATCACTGTCAAATTCTGGGGAATCAAATGGTTAATCATAATAGTATTAAGTTTGATAAGTAAATATTGTAAAAACTTTTCAACGTTTTCGTATTTACTCGGGCTGTGCCACTATTTATTTACGTTAACTATTACTCTGGAAATATTCATAAATGCTATTATATACCTGCGATTGTGAGCTACCCGGATGATCGTATTGATAAGTGTGCACAATACGAGTACGTGTATATAAAGTGATAATTAATAAAATGTATACTGTCGTTGGTGAAATTTGTGGCTGCGAAACTTGCTCACTGAACACTGAATCGCTTAGCGATTTTCCGTCTTTCATTCGAAGTTATTCGGTTTCTACATGTATGTATCCATTGCAAATAAAATACAACAACGCGAATAACAGGCATTGATCACTAATACAGAGAATCAAAGTTTTTTAATTGCAGCGAATACCCACTTATAACATTCACTTTCGTTTTGCATGCTGAAGTGGTATTTTCATTTTGCTTCTTATTCAATCAAATTAATAGTTTGGGAATATTACATTGTTTCGCTAAATATCCATATTGTATTAATGTAAAGTTAATACGTATATACGTAATAATGTAAGATGAGATTTATTTTATTTATTTTAGGCAACGATTAATTGCCAGTGGAAAAACATACAGTGTCCACTGTACGGAGAGAATCTTTTGAACCTTAAATGCACGAAGTCAAGTCATAAGTATAATGACCATCAACTTTTTGATCCACTTTTAGGGATGATAAATGAACTCTCTGGTCTTCCTTCTAACAATGCGAAAGGTGCGAAGTATTTGAAGTCTGTCAATCTTTGCGCGATCGATTGTATCGAAAAAGTAGTTGCTGTCACTAATCGCTTCAACATATTTTCATGAAATAATGTTATTTCATTATTTAAACGTCTTTCGATACATTTCTGATTTTTTTGTACTCAAGGCCATGCGAAAGTTGTGGTACGATTGGTTCTTGGAATGGTCTTGACCTAAGTCATTACATGGCAATAATAAAAATGTATAATTCCATTTAAGAAATGCCGGTTGCCTAGAAATCTCGAAAAATGTAACCAAATTAAATTCATGCGACTTATTGGTTCCTTCGAATGAAACAATTTTGTATTAATATTAATAAATGAGCGAGACATTTGAGATACTGAAGCTTGGTGGGCCACCCTCGCTGAATCCATAATTTATCGAATCTATTTATACAGACTATAATTTATAAATGCAATTTCCTCAATAACCAATAAAATAATTTTCATTATTTTTTCATGTAATGTCGTCCTCCTTTTAGAATATCATGTGTTCAACAGAACGATTTGTAATCGCTAATAAAACACTAATTGCACGCTAATAAAATCGACCAAAATTTACAATAAACAAAATGAAATAATTCCTAACGTCTAGCACAAAAGATTCTCCAGCTTCGTCGGTGACGAGGCTAATTGCAGGAATTTTTTCGGCTATTACCTGCTAGGATTTCCTTCACGTTGCGCAAAAATTGCCATTTCAAATATATCGCAGGAATTTTTCATTATCCCTTTTGCAGTTCGCTTTAAATTATACATATATTACGAATATATACACATATTCACCTTTAATTGCCCGAACGTCACCTGCGAGAAGGATCTATCGATGTAACCGTGACGCGTGGAAAGGGCAGGCGAATGTTTCCTGAAACACGTTCAAACGGGATCGAATCAAATGCATTCCGCGATTTTTTCTTTTTGGCTACACCAACGAGAATTATAGATGCCAATCGCTGTCAAGCGGAGCTAAAGGAAAATGCTTTGGCGACCCCGGTCAGTCTCGAGCGTTGAACCACGATCATTCACGTTTACCTGACTTATGCCACTATCAGCTGGGCGTTATAATAGCTGCATTCCTTCTTCTATTTGCTATTAAATCCCATTAGGGCACAGAACTTGAAGCTGCATTGTACAATCGCAGTCTGGAAATTCGGTTGGACGTGTAGTGATTCCTTGTAGTTACGTGAACATATGTATACGCGTAAGTACGTAACAAGAGTACTTTTTTTACTTGTTTCAATCGGTTATACTATTGGCCATGATTCGCTATATTGAAAACGAGGAAACACTTTAAAAGAACAATGATAATACGAATGATTTCTTAAGGGTTTGTGTACGTAAAGGTGGATTCGTTCATTTTAATTGGATTTGTATTAGAAATAGCTTGTGTTTAAGGATATAACAAGTGAATAATTTGTTTGTTAATAATTAATAATTAGTAATGATCAGATTAAATCAATAGTGAAAAGGCAATGGTGCTGCACATCAAGAAATTTAACTAACATTAAATCCCGTATCTATATCATTATCAAATTCAATGCTACTGTGAGTGAAATTTAGTCAAACCAAGACATAATTAATAGTCTTTGATTTTTCAATGTTACTTATTGTTAACTGTTTAATTCACTGAAGGGTAAGTATTGAAAAACGAACATGATAAATTGACAAATTATAACCCATAGGTTATAGATGTGTTCATTTTAGAAGCTACACAATAATTCATTAATACGAGTAGATATTTTAACAATGAAAATGCACCTACACCAGAAAATGTTGAGCGCTTAAAGTCGCATCACTCTCATAATTCATTTTCATAAATAGTAAATGATTTTCTAAAATCAAATTTGAAAAAAAAAATAACTTCTCTAATTATCATAGGCGTTTACAAATTCACAGTATGAAACAAATAGTATACTATTTATATATTCCAATTAAAGATTACAATAATCACTAAAATAGATAAAATGGAATTCAAATAAGGGAACTGAACAATTGCATTAAACACGACGAACAGTTTATATTTATACACCATGGAACGCATGTACATAACTCAATGCGCCCTTATACTCCGCTTTGGAAGGTACACTTTATATCAATTATGCATATGTAACAGTCTTTGTAACATTCGAGATATGAAATAAACAATGTAATGATAAAGTGAAATAGAAATTTAAAAGTGCAAAATGCATTGGACAGGAACACACATATAGTATTATATAGCAGCACCATTTGATAGATCAAATTTATGCACCCGCCATATTGGAATCGAGCTTCCGGGTAACGTTTCATTCGTTTTGGTTCTACAATTATGATCATCAGTAGAATTACATAGAGGCATAATAATTTGAGCGTGATTTGCGTCAGACAGAATGTAAGTATTTTATAAAATATTTGTAAAGATGTATGCACACTATTTATTATTGCTTATTAAGTAATAAATAATACAATTTATGAAGGAATGGTGTACTGGATTATGTGTAACATTTTTTATGTAAAAATTGTACTAGTGAGAAATTGCGTGAAAAATAAAAATGTCACTTCCAAAAATTGGTTTATTTGTTCCCTTAATGAAAATTTAACACATACGTGTTGCAGCGCTATGACAGTGATATAGATGCCAAAAATTCAAGACAAGAATCGAAAGAAACTGACTGAAAGTCGTGAAAAACTGCGACTTCAATTAAATGTTCAGCATGTCTATAACTGACCCAGCTCTATGAAACGCGTTTAAATTTTGATTACGGGTAGAAATCAAAAAGTTTTGTAAAGTGACTTTGTTTGTATATAACACCTACCGATTGCAATTTTTCAAACAATTTCTTTGCTCGTTTTCTAGTAAGCCAATCTGTTTAACTTCTCAAAAAAACCCAAATCGTTTGGTTCAATTTGAAAAAAGTTCTTCTGCTTTGAAGAGTGTACGATTTTTCGGGTGAGCTATCATTCTATTGAGCTGGCTACTGAATTAATTTATTTCTATCGTTTCGAGAAATTCAGTTGGTAATACAGAGAGCGAAGGATGGGGGAAAAAAAATGTCTGAATTTCTGTATTTCTGTATCTCGCGTATATTTTTCAAGCATCATTTCAAATCAATTTCATGGAGAGTCGCTGTATTATAGTACATATATACATACTCACATCAACGAACGGCAATGTCGTCCATCTGGTGGCGATGCACTGTACTGTCGACACTGGCTCCGAGCACGAGCATAGAAAGAGAAAGAGAGAGAAAGAGAGACACAGGTACGAGACGAGCTTGTGGTGTGAGGTAGCCACCAGTCAACAGCGGCGACGGAGACGGAGACGGAGACGGAGACGGAGAGTCCGAGTCCGAGGTAGCCGTGCCTGTAGCTGCCCGTGGCTCGTTGTAACTCGTTGTAACGTGACGCGAAGGTGTGCCAAGCTCTTTCGGTTGCCTGTTACTTCGTCCGAAGACGCCCGATCGCACGTCTACCGTAGTGTCGCGTATCGAAAGTGTCGGTAGTAGTGTTGTGTGATCTATCGGCCTGTCTGCCCTCGTGTGCCATCTGAAAAAACTGTACCAGCAAGCCGTACATCATCGTGGAAAACTGTCAAGAGTGTCGTGTCCTGGACGCTGTCTTCCATCACGAACGCTTTGAGCAAGCCTCGCCGCGATCGTCGAATTGCACGAAGCATAAGGTAAGAAACGCGATACGCGGAAGTGTATCGGAAGCGAATGTGAAATCGGAAATCGTTTGGCTGGCTCTTCGGACGTTGCGCATACAGAGGTTATGTTTCTCGATGACCCGTCGACTCCCTCCTCCTTCTCCTCGTTGTCCCTGTCCCCTTCGTCGTTCTCGTCCTCTCTTCACTCCTGCCGTAGCCTCTCCCCACGCTTTTTCCTCCCTCGTCTTATTTTCCTTTTACCCGCTTCTTTTTTTCGTCATTCATCATAAACTCGAGTCCGTCAACTGGAAAACATTTTAATTTTATCTGCCTACTAGATACATACTGGGCAACACTTTCCGTTACGGAGTGGAATGGCGATTTTCGATCGCGGATCGATCGATCGCCGATCACTCGTATGTGTCTTTCTTTTTATCAATCTCCTTCTCTCTCTCGCACTCCCTCTCACTCTTTCTCTCTTCGTTTCTCCCTTTTGTCTCGTTACGTCCTTCTTTCTCTTTCTCGGTCGCGAGCCGCGGAGGCACTCGACACGCACGCCAGCATACACCATCGTATTCCGCTTCTTTTCTGCAAGACCGTGTCGTAGCCTTTCTCGTGGTAACGAGTTTCGTAACTTCCCTCGATACAAGAGTCACGAACTATCAGCTGTCAGCCTCCGTACTCGTACCACCTGTCCGTGAGTCGATTCCACCCTTTTTTCCATGTGCGATTCACAATGATTTCAGTCCCCCGTGTCGCTGTTGCCATTCCAACACCCACCTCCACCAACCCAGCCCAACCAACCCGTTGCTCCTTCTTCAGTCGTTTGTCTGGAAGGAAAGAAGTTGACACGATTTTTATAATTTCGCGGCTTTCGTCTCGGAAACACGGCTAGAAAAGCGCGACATAGACGCATGTCTACGAACGTCGCGAGGTAATCAGAGCAGCAAGCGAGGCTAACCGAGTTGGACAGTCATGTTGATATTTCGGCGCGCAGGCTTTCTGGCTTGACAGCGTGACCGGCCTTGAGCCCCTCCACGTCCTCCTCTTGCACCCTTCACCTCCATCCCCACCTATGAGAGGTAATACACGATATACACTGCAGATCAGTGCTCCTCAACGCGAGATTCTTACTCTTGTGCCTTGGGATTTTCTCCGATCGTGCGCGCACCAACTTCTTTCTCTGGTGACGCGCTGCATATAGACGTATCGTGTTCGAAGTGAACCCGTTAAGCAGACGAGACGAGTTTGAACGTCGTTTGAACTCGCGTGTCCCCGAGCTTGCTTTGCTAACCCGCGCTCCAACTTTCGTACTTGATATGTCACCGGATTTTTAACAGGTATAAACGTTCTTCAGCGTTTTGTCAAACGAGGGATATGGACCAAAGTAACGATTACTATTGTTCCGTTGTTTTTCTTACATTCGAGTGCGAAAACGTATTGTTATCTATTTGCGAACCATTAGACGAACATTTTTGTTACACGTTATGACATATTATTCTTAAAACTTAAAAAGGTAATATAGTAGGCAAAGTTTGTCAAATTAGTTTTTTTTTTCAAATTAGAAGGGAAGGTTTGTCTGTTTCTTTCGAAAGAAAAGAACAAATCAGCGAAAGTGATTGTAATGAAAATATTTTTTGCAGGTATAAAATTTTATCCAACTCCGTTTAATCTCTTGGCCAAAGGTGATAAATGCATTCTCGTCGAACGTTATCCTAACGTTATCAAATCGAAGGTCGAACGCGGAATCTAGTATATAGACAAGTTATCTTCGATCAAGGAACTTGGAACGAAAGTCCGACATTCTAGCTTCGTGTTGCTCCGTGTTAGATTATAATTAACGTTGATTAATGAAACCAGTACTTATCATTCGATCAAAATTTTATATCCAAGAACAGAAACTATGAACACCATTAAGAATGCTGTAAACAGCTGCTATTCTTTTACCTTCATCTGAATTGAATGCATATTCTATTCTGATCTCTATTCTGATCCGATACCCTCTTCCTCTCTCATTCGTTTTGTACCATGAAAGCCATTGGGTAGAAAATTGTTCAAATTAATGAGATATGATCTTCAAATAAGTATTTGCAAAGTTAAAAAAAGTTTACGTCCATCTCTCTATTAGCTGGCATTGCCAGTAGTCTGGTATGAATAGATAGTGCGATTGAAATGGTAATGTTCCCATTAAAAACACACTTACACGTTAAATTTTGTACTTGGGTCGTACCCCTTTTGCTCCATTCTGCCAACACGATTTAATTTCACTACAATGGCAGTGGACATTAAGTAGAGATATATAATTGACATTCTGTCTTTTCGAAGTTAAGAAAAGTTATCATAAATTGCTACAACGATACCTATATGTTAATAATTTATAATCAAGAAATTTGAAACAAGTCATTTTCACCTCCTTGGTAGATCTAGTGTTAGGGGATATTTATGATTGACGTTTAATATTAGTGGAACAATTCAATCGTTATTTAATTTTCACGTGGAGAAGAAATGTGGGAGAGTTTAGAGTAGAAGAGTAAATTAAGAGAGGCACATGAAAAGTAGCGGAAGGGGGAGAAAAATAGGGAGAAGTGGAGGGGCACGAGAAAATCGCTGACTCGAGGCTGGCTGTTACAGAAAAAAGGAAACGGGATCGAATGAATGGTGCGTTAGCTTATAGCGGTATACGTGTACACCAGCGATGACGTTATTGATACGAGTGCAAGCCAATACTTTGCTCTTCATTCTTCAAACATCGTGTTGCAAGGAGAACATGATTGTAAAAAGTCACAAAAAATGATGTCTCTCATAATTAACGTATAATTGCTTTATTCGCGCCATTGTTTTTATAATTGAACGTTTGGTACTAGTTTCGGTCGATAAGATATAAAGTTACTAACAACATGCTTTAACAGTGTTGATAATAATAAAAGAAGGGACTGTAACTTTCTGACAATAAATTCCATATTATAATATATAATTCCATATAACGTGTACACCCCTAATAACTTGTTAAGTATACGTTGCAGGGAAACATTTTTCATACAAGAGATGCGTATAAAAGTATACAAGTTTTTATTAGCCCTAATCCTATTAGTTAATGTTTATGTTATTTAAAATAACAAAGTTAACTATAACATTTCTGAGACGCATAAACTGGTAATAAAAAGTATATGCACTATATAATGGACCCCCGTAAGCCATGCATTTTTCGTATAAAGAACTTTACCGTATAACGTATGCCTTCCAAGTTATTCGGGGTCTGCAAGTTAGATGGACCACCCTGTATATAAAACAAGGGATCCTGCATTATGTGCATCGAAAAATCTAAAGAGGAAGTGGTGGACGAAATGGTTCCATATGAAAGTTAAACATTTTTTTTTTTTAACAAGCATTTCAATTAATCGCAAAACAATGTAAGAATATAGTTATAACCCACGCACAACTCGTTGCTCATCCGCATTATTGTGCGCTGAATATCTAAAATTTCATGGAAATGTGTATCGCTATCTACATCAGTCTTCCATAAATTTACAATTCTCTGTGCCAAATCGCTTGACCACCTCCGCGAATCGCTTTCGAGCTCATCTTGCGGCTTTTCAACGAAACTAGGCTAAAACATTAACATTCTATGAATCACTTGACACTTCTGCGCGATCTTACTATTGGAATGATCTACTTCAATGCCTTATTGACAGTTCGACCGTTAAATGCAATAGGTACATTCGAGAATACCAGTGGGATGAATTGAACGGAAATGGTCATATGATACGGTGCAATTAAATCGGTCGAGGGTCGAGTCGCGTTAACGTACCCTTTAAAAAGTGAAAACAAAAACAATGAATTGTAACCCAAGGTAAAAGGGAGATTATCTGTGGGCACAATGAAAGTTGTTTCAACGAACAAGTGTCGTCTCCGTTACGGGCTGTTTTATCTCCCAAGTTTTCAAGGAAACAAGTATATGTACTTGTTCGTTGATACCTAGTGGAAAATGCAGGTAAAACCCGCCAACAGTGGCGGCGACGGGTCTGTCCACGACACTGCCTCCCGTGGTAATCGCTTCTCGAGATTGCGCAAGCTCCTTCCCGATCTTATCATGAACGCAGAATGTATACATTACACGTGCATACCCTGATCGCCACGCGTACACGTACAACACGTTGTGCGCGCAATGTGTGCAGAAGTAAAACGAACGTGTAAACGTCGTTAAATTATACAGGGTGTGTGGAAAGTGTTGCCAGAAAATTGCAGACATTTCTGTCTCACTGTGAACTCTGTAAAAATTGCCTCTCCGATTATCAACACCTCTATAATAGAATGTAAGTTTCGAATGATTATACAATATAATATATCGTAAACTTTACATCGCTGCTCTATTATGTGCAGTATTGGTGTAAATTGTATTACAGTTGACTGATTTAACTTATCATTTTCATAGGCTTCTCTGGAATATTTGAAATGTCTAATGAAAATTCCATAATGCTGCGTATCTATTGAAATTGTAAAGGCTCACGCAAACCAATATGCACAGCAAATATAAATTTGATGTATTTGTATGTCAATACAACCAACGGTGACGGCATTTCGGGTCGTTAAAAGCGGTGATAAGGCAAAAAAAACCATTGAATTTTGTTTACTTTGTCATTTCGTCGCTTTCATTGTCAGTATCAGTAAGGGGAGACACTTAATTGCATTTTTGCTTCTCGCCACACACGTGCAATGTATAAGTAGGCATGGGCGCATATGTGCACATTGCACAGGGGATATGTGCTGTGTCTTACGAATGCCTTTCGTCACGTGTATGCAGTCCCACACCCTGAACGTGAAAAGAGAAAAAAGAGACAGGGGGAAGGACTGTGTACTGGAAACTCCCTGGATCCTTGAGACGCGGATAGGCCTAGCGCGACTTATGAATATTGATGAACTTTATACATGTACTCGACGTACCAGCCCGACCGCACCTCGATCATTTGTTGGACAATCTTCCTCCTTTTGTCTTCCTATTTCTCCCCACAAACCGATTTTTCCCCGACTCAGAACGCATCCTTTGTAGCACTTTTTCTTTATCTGCATTTACCTGACCACTTATTTATGGCCGGAACTGTTGCAAATACCGGTCATGCGTTACAAATGTGGCTAGCACATCAATTTTCAATATGAATTGTAATAATTTTTCCGGAACATAAATAATGATTAAATCTGTACATTTGTCGACCGATAATAATGGCATAGAAATACTTTTGCTAACAAGATCTTTCATGGAGAATAATTAAGCATAAGGCAGATACATGTGCGCACATGTATATGTCAGTTGACTGTGAGTGTATCGATATCAGCAGTCCTTTTGAGCGAAAAATCGACATTGCTCAGATCGTATTTATTCAAGGTATCGCAGAGTTGCAAGCACTGAGAAATCGCTAGCGTACAGTTCGTGCAAGAAAATATATGTATGCGTTGTGCACGCTCGTAATCGACTCATTGCACACGTAAGTACGCAAGTACATGTCCGGATGAAAAAAATATTTCGCTCCGTCTTCTAGTATGCCGATGGGAAACGGTTGCGTTCAAGGCTTTAATCCAGAATTATCGTACCTGGAATGAATATACGAATGTTGCGCGCTTGAGGTCATTGAAAATTCTTCGATGCATTCGATGGCGATTGATGAAATTCTTTACTCAACAGACACGCCGTTATGAATCTAATGAATTGATAGATGTCGATATGGTTACGTTTTAGAAATACCAAATTCCCTGCAGGATGTTAGTTGCAATGTGAGATACGATTTAACCAGGCTTTCCTCTCTTACAGGAGCAACGAGAGAGACAATGAAAATGCATTAGTAAAGAAAACAGCGGGAAGCTGTTACCTTCTCGTGGATACGTCGGGAATGGCATGCAAGATTGTGTAGGTTTTGCCGAGACGTGTCTCCAATCTATACGCAATCCGTAATCTATAAAATAAATGATGGAAAGGAGAGGGGCATTGCATTGAGTAATACATCGTAGTTTATGCTCTTAATGATTATTAGGTACTGGAGTTCCTAAAGAAATATACAAATAGACCGATACGCGAGCTTGAACCCGATCAAGTTCGTCCTTAATTATAATTTTCATTGGCTAGTTTCACTGTTACTAGTGTCGTTTCACTCCGAAATTTTAACAAAGTCATCAATAAATCTAAAGGCCAACGGTAAAATATAATGTCAGAATTAACAGTGATGCTTACATTTCTTCCGATCATAAAAATATAAATTTATAATTCCTGGTGTATTAAATTAAACGCGTACAACTCCAATTGGAGGTATTAACTATGTTACATGTTCAGCTATTTATAATTACAAATATTATTCCATTAATGTCATGTCTCGCGTGATTCTCATGCTTGCGAAAGAATTGCTGGTGTAACCAGGTGATTCAAATTGCCGAGAGGACTGCCACGCTTATTCCACGCTACTATTCTACAGTCCTCTATCGGAAACGCGAGATTTTCGAATTCGTCGCTATAACGTTGGGACAGGCGAAAACAAAATGCCACGCAGTGTACACGAGACGACGGTAGCTGGTTGTTGCAGCCGATCCCAAACCGAACCGGTTCTCGATGCTGCTCAAAAATGCTCCTCGACCGGCTATAATAATTTTAATTGACACACAGACCAGGCCACTGAGTATTCCCGATCCATGTGTACATAATACGTACGCTAGCTCGTACGAGCTGTTGTATCCGGCAAATAAAAAAAAATAAAAAAATTGGCATCCTTGGTATTTTTACACAATCGCAATAGTTTATCTAGCCGTCGTGTTTGCGACGTTTCCATTTTTTCGATCATTTTATCGCTCCCCGTTCGCGATTCGCAAGCACACGATTCAAGAATAATAGCGAAAGCTGGCGTATATCAAACCGCGGGAACTTTTATTAGCGTTGTCTATCGGTTTTCAAGCTTCACGTCAAGTATTTCCTTTCTTAGAACCGCCGTGTTATCTGAAAATGTTATTAATAATTGTTAATACGGGGCAGATTATTTTTAGACTCGATCAGATAAGAGCCTTATCTCCAACACAACCTTATATCGGCGATATTGCTGAAAGGCTTGAACCTTTCTAATTTGCTGCGAAGCACAGGAAACGAGAATTTCAATTACGAAATGAAGAATGAATTTGTTACTTTTTATTCGCCTTTAATGCGGTTAAACTGTCAATCAGAAATCCAAATGGAAAGCCAAACGAAAAAACGGGAATTGGTCACCAAGCCAGACGTTTTCACGCGTCGAAATGGTGACTGTGTGCATGTGATTGATGTTAGAACGCGCATCCAAAAGCACGTTCACCATAGAAAATATGTATGGGACGAGGTTGCGTATGCGCGTTCGGCAAGATATTTAAACGTATGCGCGGTGGGGCCCACTCAGAGCTCGGGTCCACTGGCCCGGGTGAAAGGAAAACCCGCGCCCACCTTCCAAGTGAAACAGAGAGAAAGAAAAAGAGAGATTCCACGTTGAATCCGGTGCTTTTCGTACGTTCCGCGCGGCCATGGGGATCTACGAAGTATGTACATACATGTATTATTAGCTTACCGTGCTCATTGTGTAACGGAGAGTCGTGTAAATGTACAATTATCGCGCGTTATCGGTCAGTAGAGGTAATGAGAAAATGCTTCGCGTGCAATATTACGCTCTGCTTCGTCGTACACTTTCTTGCTGCATATTTTCGAAGTTGAAGGAAAGCCGTTGAAAATGTATTCTAAGGATGAGTCGATGGCGTATGCTGGGATGAGCTGTTAATTTTATTCATTAGTTTCATATGAAGACGACGGGGCAGTAATGGATAATTGTGTGTACACGTGGTGATTTTTAGTTAGCCGAATGTGCTCGTACGCATAACAAATACTGCAATTGTTGGAAATACAGTGTTGCACCATTAACTTCTGTCAAGTATGTGCTTCATACCACAGTTAAATGTCCGTTACACTCCTTTATCCTTCGTTAATATCGCTTTAGAAAGTGTACACTGTTCCCAATAGAAACAACCTCTCACATTGCCGATATGCAAGTCTTTTCATGTATCGTACTTTATTTGATAATTAAAATCAACCTATCTCAGGTAACTAATTCGAAATTGTGAAAGTTAGGTCGATTAATGATCAATACGATATTTTAGCGATCTGCTGCACATTGCTGAAGCTACCCTGAAAAAATGTGCCTCACAGTATGTAATACGGTTGTGCACGAGGCATCGCTAATGAACGATGTCTTTTTGCGGGCCCGACTAACTCAGAACAAATTTACTAATTGATCTAATAAAGGTCGGCTGGAAGTTTAAAATAATAAATATGTGCATATGTAAAAAGAGACCGATATCGATAGGTCGCGGCCGCCTTATAATGCATAAATTATACGACCTATCGGCTTCTACGTGCGCAGCGCTTGATAGTTAAGTATTATCAATTTTCCACATATAAATTTCAATACACAAAGGGTGATATACAATTGACCTAATATTGCCGCCATGTAGCACCACTTGTTCTCTCAACTCCATTTACTTTACTTAAATCCCAGTTTACAATATTACCTAGACATCACACCTTTCCTTTTCCATTCAAAAAATGACACGGAAATCGATTTGAGGCAGTTCATTCATTCATTTCTTTGCCATGTAAGTTGCAGTTACAATAAAGTAACGTTTCAACGACAAATTACGAAAGTTCTGTGATAATAAGGTTCCGCACGTTTGGCAAGAATCTTCATCAGAGATGACGTTTCACGTGGCCTATGCTTTTCCGTCAGTGACGTGAGTAACGTAATAGGAAAACAAACTTCGTCTTCTTGTACTTCTTTCATGGTCATTCCGTCTCCCAATCGGGGCCTGCGGTATATACTTACGTGTATGTACAGCTCGCTCAAAATAGAGTCGGCGTGTACTCCCTAAGGTCATCGATCCCTCTTCCGCGTCACCTGCCATGCTTACACCTCCTATCGAAGCATGAATAGTATCGCGCGACAACCTAACAGAAACTACCTTTTTGACGAATAAGCAAGATTTTACGATAAGTCCAAACGTCGCCGCCGGCCGTAAGTGCGAGCAAGTGTTCTGGCATGTGACTGTGAACAAACGAATTCTTTAATTGTACATACATTGAAGTATTTCCTAACGCTGGAGATGTAGGTGCTATTATTATGAATTTGTTCCGCGAGATTCGAATATCGGTTATTGGAAACGACATGTCTGTAACAGGATAATGAAATAGCATCCGTCGTGAAGATCTTTTATCATTAACTTCTTAACATACACAATCGAGGGGTGCGCATTAAAATGTTTTAATTACTAAACTGATACCATTATAGTAACAGTTTATGATCGGAGTGAAGTTCCTTTCACAATTAATAATCAGAATTAGAAATAGAATATCGACGTTGCAGCATAAGTTAAAGTATATTACACTTTGAATGCATTCATTATTAAAAAGTGCATCGACATCTACGCGCAGTTCTGTGCATCGTTATGTTCGCAGCTTTAAATATCACTCGTAGCCCGTGAAGCTTAAAGCTTATACCGTTGTCGTATTAAATATCGGGCTTCATGCGCATCGCCTTTAAGAAATGTCACTGGCCCATAATTATTCGGAGCATTCTTCGATAACGTCAAAAGGCTCCAGTTGTATTATACTTCCAAACAGGATCCGAACAATAGCAACCTGTGTACTCCGCACACATAAATAATTACGCCGACATACTACTAGGAAATTCTCATTTAAACGCGCAGTTGAGGTGAATGATATCGTATTCTGACAGCGAGCACTCCTGATGAAAAGAAAGTCAAAAGGAAATGTTTTTCTACGTTTTCGAATGAAGTCAAAGGAATCGCAGAGCTCCATTACGGTGATATACACGAGCACAGCGATCTTGTTGTTAATGCACCTATCGTGGTGGATTGTATGACGGTGGTGCGGTTGGTGTGTGCTGGGCAGAGCAGGGATAAAGGACCTTGAGTCTCGTCACGTGACCAAGAAAAGGTACATTGAAGTTGGGTAGGGTGGTTACAGAGGGCCTTGACCTTACCGTCGCGTCGGCGTCGGCGTCGCAGCCGTAGTTGTAACCATCGTCATGGCCTCTACGAAGCCCTGACTGACAATGAGAGAAGAGGCCGATGCCGATACGGTCGCGTGACGCTGGACCTTCGTACAGTTTAATCCTTTCCGTTTTTCACTGATGAGCCCTATTGTCTCATACTTTCGAATTGAAATTATGACATTCGTTTCTGTCCCTTCCATTGCATCATTCGGATAATACTTTCTTTCCGCCCGGTCCTTTAAACACATTTATTTCTCATACCTTCGACCTCTAATAACTCCCCGTTAAGCAGGCATGCACACCCTTAAATAAAGAACAGCAAGTTCCTCACAATACCGAACGATCAAATTGTCCACGGAAAAGAACTCGCAAGCTTTCTTTCCACCATTTGACACTTTACAGCCTGTTCGAGAATAACATACGCCAAGAGGCGAAACGTGCGCAATCCGAATGCTGTCGTATGTAATTGCAAACGTTGCACTATCGTCTGGCCGTAATTAACGGTATTGATGCATCGGGCAGACATAACGGACGAAGTGCACGGTTTTGTACCGGTTTTTCCTTGCCCGGTGCGTTATATCGTGTTGCGTGATCAGTTACAAACAAAAGGTGCGAGTACAAGCACGTTTGCGTTTCCGCATGAAGGTCGATCGGTGGTTCTCTGAGACCGGAAGTGGACCGGCCTTGCGGGACGGTCGTAGGTGTACACTAACGGAACTTGAATGTGTGCGACTGCTTTCATAGCGTCCGCCTCTTTGGACGTGCTTGGAAAACGCTTTCGGCGTACTTGGACGCACTTTCTTCTGACATTATTCTTCTCTCGACGAAACCAGATATCATTGTTATACGTAAACTACTCTGCTTATTTGACAAATTTTGTTTAGCATAATTACACGTATGTATTTGCCCCCACCATTACGTTTTAATAGACTCCTTTGAAAGTAATATTCTAATACTTTTACACTGTTTGCGATTTCTTTTTATGTACCATATTTGGGCATTTTGCTTACAATTGTTATACATTAGAAGGAATATTAGATTGCTCGTATAAGAAATGAGTTATCGATAACTTTGTTAGATGTATTATTTGGTATATTAATATCGCTTGTGTGTTCACTACAGTAGTTATACATATGAACTTATTTCCCAAGCAAACAGTAAAAGTCGTTTAATTACGATAGTAATTAAACAATAAATAAGATTGGATTTTATTAAACAGTGATTCGAAGTGCTGGCAAAATTTGTATATTATGTAAACGTATTACACATATAATATACCTAAAACAGAAACAATGGCAATTTATATTTTGACTTGTCCTGCAAAATTACAAAACTTCAGTTATACACAAACGACAAGTTAAAACAAGTAACGTGTGTACACAGAAACCATTAATATCATCAACTTAACAAATTATTATTATCCAATATTTAGCGGCAAACAAACAAGTGTTACGCACCGTTCTCAATTTCTTCTGACGCACGTTTACTACTTCCCTGAATAATATTTTAATTCGGAATAACTACGGGAGAACACAAAATCCCTGACCCTAACTGTCAAGCAATGAGCCAAGCATTAATTCCTTCGTCATTCCTCCGTCACGCCAACCGATTGCAATGACTCTAAAATATCCGATTATAATATGTTCGCAGGTACACAGGCGCCGACCGTTTCCCAATGTCCCAATTCACTTTTGCATGATCGAACACCAGCCACGCAGGAATTTCAAAATTCTCCGAATAGTCGCGAAGAATAGTTAACCCAGCCAGATAGGTCGCTCCAGGATGCCGCAGGGTTTCGCGACCATCGAAAGACACCGAGTCGCGTTACGAGCGTGCGACAGAACAACCAGCTGAGGATGTCGGAGCAAAACGGGCCCAGCGAGGGCCCAGGACCTGGCCCAGGCCCAGGTCCTGGCTGGTGGCCAGCCTCGCAGTCCTGGAAAACGAACTCCTGCACCGCCGCCTCCACGTCCGCCAGTTCCGCTAGTTCCGTCAGTTCCGCCGCCCCAGACAACTCCGCCTCCGTCTCTTCGCCCTGCACCACCTCTACCTCCTCCTTGGCGACCACAACTTCGGCCACTTCTTCGACCAGTTGCTGTACCTCGACCCCTGGCGGACCGTCGTGCACGATCACCGCGGCCCGTTCCTGCGAGACAGGAAAGAATGTCTCTGTCACGACGATCAGTGTCCCACCTAACCAGGATATACACGATGGTAATTGTCGGCTATGGACATTCTCAACGACCATTTTCTAACGCTTTCTTTATTTAGGGCGTTATGTCCAGTCGTTGCATAAGTATCCGATGTTTCATAATGCACGTTCGATGGTATGCGTGGATAAGAAATTCGTTTCGACTCTTGCGTTCCAGGTCGACGGTAATGCCACAGCTTTAGAACTAACTTGCCAATGTCGATTTCGTTTCTTACTTTCAACCGATGCTTTTCACTCTCCCGTATATACGGTATGCGTGACACCACTGTATAAATAAGAGTAGCGCGTGTAATGCCATATTTTCGTGTCGATCGACATTAACGGGTTAATCGTTCGGTGAAACGTGTTGTAACATTGACACAAGAAAGTCGAACTGGCTTTAATGAACGAAACTTTTTTTGTGCCGTGATAGTGCGCGCTCCATTGGATAGTGGAGGCTGTTGGACGTATTTACTTCGTTTATAGAATATTACAATGTTAGAGACTATTTTATCATGCACAATAGATATTCATAACAATATGAACTGTGGTTATTTCTAAGTTAATAATTAGTTATGATAAATTACGTATACCCACGAGGTCAGCTTAGAACGTTCGGGAACTTCATGCATAAGTCGCGGTAGAAATGATATACAATTCTGTGATTTGGAGAGGCGATATAATAACTATGTTATATATTTGCTAGGAATCAGGCAAGCTATGCTTGCTATAGTCTCTTAGAGACCGAGTTACCATTCTTTTGCGAAAGCATGTCTATCGATAATTAATGGCAATGAGTAATTAATGCAATTACATATCTAACACAATATGAACGCATAAGAAGATATCTTCGATTTTCTACAGAAAATGTTACTTTTCCTAACAACCGTGAGAGACGAAACGTGTTGATAAATAATGATTAATAATTATTGATTTAATTACTATAATTCTTCTCACCTAAATATCATATGATGAATATTTCAGGGAAGGGTATATGCAAGTATCTTGCCGGCCAAAATGGCGTGACGGTGTCCGTAGTCTCGAACTGCGGCTCGGTATTAGGTTGTGGAAACGCCAATGTCGTGTCCACCACGGGAATCGGAACCAACACCGGATCGCAGAGTATCGGTATCGGCATCGGAGTCAATGTCCTGACCCAGAACACCGCGGATGACGACGCAGAGGACAGCGACGTGGAGATCAGCAAAATCGACTTCCGAGGGGTGAATTTGCGCACAAAAAAGAAACGGGACTTGTCGGGTGGCCAGAGCGGAGAAAAAATCGGCGATAGGGACACCGATGATGGAAATGGTTGTTACGATGGGAACGACGTGTCCCAGCAGCAACCAGAAAGACCGATGTCATGGGAAGGAGAACTATCTGACCAAGAAATGTCCTCCAATACAATTACGAATCAAGTAGGTTTAAATTCGGTACCTTAACGAATATCGGAAATATTCCAAAACTTCTAATAAAGAGTTCACGCAAAACGCAAATCGAAAGGATTTTGAGTTATAACTGGCTTCTTTAAGGTGAAAGTGATCGAAAAATTATTTATTGTCATCTACAACGGTAAGTTTATTATTCCGGGGCTTTGTATGGTTTTGGTTTGCATTAACTAGCAGAGCTCTCAAACGCTATCCATTGAAGCTAAATAAGTAATGGGTTGTTCAAAACGTGGTTCAATGTTTGTATAGTAATTGCAAGTTTCCGAGCGGTATGATCATCCCTCTATCATTTTTTCCATTGTCATATAAGAGAAGAATTATAGTTTCTACTAGATTTTAATCTCGGGCAGAAAATAAACAACAGTACGATCGTTTTCTTGTAGGATACGCATGAAGATACATCAATGGAGGGAGTTCAAGTATGTGGCGCAAGTCCTGGGCCCGTTGAACAGAAATTTCCAATAAAGACGGAACCAGACTTCCAATCTAGCCCGGGATTCGCATTTGCTTCTTTCCACGAGGCCGGATTACCTTTGACACATGGCCAACAAATGCCACAGCAGCAGCAACAGCAGCAACACAATATTGAAAGTCTGGAACAGACTCAACAAAATGATTTGCCACTTCTCGTAGGAAAGTTACTTGGTGGTTACAATAGTTCAACTCCAAACCATAGCCCAGTGTTAAATCCAAGACATCATCTGACAAAGCATAGCCATACGAGATCGCAGGTAATTCAGATACATTAATCGAGTGGTTTTGTTGCATTTGCGTTGAAACGTCAATTACTTGTATCACGTAAAATACATTTGACGGACAAAAATACGAGTCGTAACGTCGAAACCTGAGGACATATGATTGCCCAAACGAATCTCATTCGTCGTCGTATTGTCTCATATCACCGATATTTTTCAAAATAACAGGGGGACTCCAAATATCGACCTTACGCGACTCACACTTTATGCAAGAGAAATTTAAGCTTTAGGACTTGAATCCCGACATAAGCACAGTTCCTCATACGTTTCGAACATTCCAGGTCCCATCGCCGGACTCAGCGATTCATTCCGCATACAGCGTGTTCAGCTCGCCGACGCAAAGTCCCCATGCAGCTCGTCACTCCGCGTTAGGCGCAGGAAGCCCGGTTCCATCCTCGTCGTTATCCCTCTCGCGGCACAGCTTCAACAATTCGACGTCCTCGTTATCGTTGTCGCTGTCACACTCCCTATCGAGGAACAATTCCGATGCCTCGAGCAGCTGCTACAGCTACGGCTCTCTTAGTCCACCCACGCATTCACCCGTCCAGCAACCAAGGCATCCGCAGCATCATCAGCACCAGGTGACTCAAGGAAGTCCTCTTCATCTGCCCACAACAGCCTCCCCCGCCATTGCACACCATTACACATCCTCTGCACCGGGTTCTGAGCTATCACCGGAAGGACACGCCGTCACAGACGATCAGGAAGACTGTCGAATACCATCGGCGCCTTCTGGTATTTCTACTAGGCAGCAACTAATCAATAGCCCGTGTCCAATTTGCGGCGACAAGATCAGTGGTTTTCATTACGGAATATTCTCGTGCGAGTCGTGCAAGGGATTTTTCAAACGCACCGTCCAGAATCGAAAGAATTATGTGTGCCTTAGAGGCGCGGGCTGTCCGGTCACTGTTGCTACCAGGAAGAAATGCCCCGCCTGCCGCTTTGACAAGTGCCTCAATATGGGTAAGATGAAGTGATCAATTATTGGCAAGGGGAGATTTTCAAAGTTACATACGGGTGAATAACGACTTTAAGGTCCTTAGTACATAAACTCTACGAAATTCAATCTATGAGATTCTTGCCTACTTTCGCTTGCTTCCTGGAGAAGGATATTCGATAAATATTATTATAAAAATTGCCCTCTAAAAGTACAATATTTTCAACAGGTATGAAGCTTGAGGCAATCAGGGAGGATCGCACCAGAGGTGGACGAAGTACGTATCAATGTACGTACACTCTTCCAGCAAGTCTGGTAGGTAGTCCTGCGAGCAGCATGGCCAGTGACAAGTTAGCCACTGGTGGAAACTGTAGTCCAGCCCCAGCTGGCAGTGAGCATCACTATACAGCCAGGCACCACTCAAATCACTCTCATAAGATTCAGGTGGTGCCGCAACTACTGCAGGATATCATGGATGTGGAGCACTTGTGGCATTACAATGATAACGATCGTATGTCCGGGGTTCAAGCTGGAGGACCAAACGCTGGGAGAAACAATGATATGTTACTTGGATCCGGAAACAGGGGTGGTTCTGGAACAGGAAGTGATACATGTCCAGGTGTCGAATGTTCCTCCAACGGAACCGCGGGAAACGGGAATCCTAGTAACAGAAGAGACGACAGGTCGTGCTCTAACGTTACTACAGTGGGCAACGAACAACGTGCTGCGCCCATTAACAGCAGCCCACAAATCAGTAATACGAATGGTAACCCCACGCAGCATCCTGACTTTCTGTCGAACCTCTGCAACATCGCTGACCACCGACTCTATAAAATAGTGAAATGGTGCAAGAGTTTACCGTTGTTTAAGAACATTTCCATCGACGATCAGATATGCCTGCTAATCAACTCCTGGTGCGAGCTGTTGCTCTTTTCGTGCTGTTTTCGCAGCATGAGCACTCCCGGTGAAATTAGAGTGTCTCTCGGCAAGTCGATTACATTAGAACAGGCTAGACAGCTTGGTTTGGCGACCTGCATCGAGAGGATGCTCGCTTTTACTAATAACCTGAGAAGGCTTCGAGTAGATCAGTACGAATACGTGGCTATGAAGGTAATTGCACCTTTTTTCCGTACAATCATTTCGCATACTTATTCATACAAATCATACAACTGTGTTTATCACGTTCCATGTCAAGCAGTTTTTGCCCGACTTGACGTTCAGGCCATTTCAAGTTTTAACTAAAGATTGATAATATGTCTGCGTGTACCATTTATGGTACACGTGGCACGGAGCGTGATAAACATTTTATCATAGGCCTCACTCTAAGCGTTTATTCTCGCACGAATGCGTACATTGGAGATTTACGGCGTGATGCAATTAACGTTTGACTATCTTTTTTCTATGCATTTATAGGTAATAGTGCTGTTGACCTCTGATACGAGTGAATTGAAGGAACCTGAAAAAGTTCGAGCATCTCAGGAAAAGGCTTTACAAGCATTGCAACAGTATACCATAGCAAGGTACCCGGAAATGCCTGCCAAGTTTGGTGAATTGCTATTGAGAATTCCGGATTTGCAAAGAACATGTCAGGCAGGAAAGGAATTGTTAAGCGCGAAACGTGCTGAAGGAGAAGGCAGCTCATTCAATTTGTTGATGGAATTATTGAGAGGGGATCACTGAATTTTTACCGTAGCGAACAATGCCGGTAGGTTATTCATTAGGTGTGTTTAAAACGACAATTAAATACTGTACGCATTGATGCTATTTAATGAGAATCAATTTTACGTTTCTTCACGATACGTATTATTCTAGCTTGTAATTTTTTCTTTCCTTCCAGATTCCACGCTTATAGGGCCCTTAAGCTTAAGGAATCGGATGTATTAAATAATTAAGGACCAGAAAAACTAATAGAAAGAAAATCATAAACATTACAGTCCATGATACACTAGTTTCTGGGTGAAGGGACTACATTTTTATAGAACTAATTAGAGGTTGAATACTTGATGCATAAAGCGGATGAGGAGATATGTCTTCTTCCTTTTTTTTTCTTTTTGTTCTTTTTTATTATTATTATTATTATTATTATTAAAATGCTTCCATGGGGGTGTTGCATATTGCCCACCCTCTTTGAACACACACGAATTTCGAAGCGGCCTATGGTATGCTCGAAATGTTCAGCATGCATATTTCTATGCAAAAGAGACTGAAAGTATAATCGAAGGAGAGATGCAGAGCATTTACTTTTACAATGATATCTATGTACAGAGATAGAGCGGTTAAGAGAGAAGGAGAGAAAGAGTGAACGTGAGGGAGAGCGCGAGAGAAGGAATGAAAGAGAGCGTGAGAGTTGGTATCAAATAGCATAAAAGTGCTAAATTTTATTAAGTAGGTCCAATCTGTTCAAGTAAACGAGGAGTACAGAGTTTTAACCTTGATAATTATTATAATGATAAAGCAACCAGTATTTTGTATTGTTCTGCGCTTACTTAAGAATAAGACACAGTACGATGTCTTAATCCCGGTAATGAAAGTGTACTTAAAACATGAGTCGACCAATTGTTTACTTATAGAGCAGTTAATCGTGTAATAATTATTATGTAATAGCATCTAGCTAACGTACTGTCAACAGAACATTATGATTTTTATCTATCACGTAAATACACATTGTTTTTTATTATCTGTATATGTTTTAACAATGCACCAACGACGGATGAAAAATTTGGTACGTTATTATCGACGTGCACTTTTTTTTTAGTGCCGAGAAAGATACTTGCGACAGTCTTTTTCTGTGAAATAAATTTTATTTGAAAAAAAAACTCGTTTCCAAATTATATTCCATTTGATGAGATTTTAATGGAATTTTTGAAATAGATACGTTTATTTGTTGTAAAATTGTATGATTATTCTATTGTTTAGAAGCTAAGAACATTTACATTTTATTTGTTATATTTGTTAAAAGATTTCCGAACTTTGACGTAGCGAAGTTGAAATTTAGAACCAGTGATAAAACATTTTTAGTAAAAACGAATCTTAATTCGAATATCGATAAGTTTAACCGTATTCACATCCACGGGCTACTATGTCAAAACAAAAAGATTTCATTTGTTATAGGATTAATGTAATTGTTAATGAAAAGATGTTATGAAATCGTAATGAAAAAGTATTGCGTTTTAGTTGTAAGTGCAATTTCCGATTTCTAATAAATGCGGCATGTTTTTATACAAGTCCAGTTCTAAAATAGAGTTAATAAGTTAGTATCTCCTATCTAGAAGAAAGAATACTCATCTCTGTCGTTGGTACTATAATGAGACTGTCATATCATTGCATTATTCTCTCTTTTAATTCAATAATTAAGTTTCTTTTCGTTTAAAGCATTCATTGATTAGAATATTACAACATGCAATACTTAATCTGTAACGTTATTTGTAAGAATCTTAATCGTCTTCCCCATCTTTACACCAGATTTCATTATACATACATATAAAAATCGTCGGTTGTTTTATTGTACACGGAGTGCTCATTAAATATGATAATATTTCATTATTATACAAACATATTAATTAGCTTATATCGATGAAAAATTGTATTTCACTTTTTGTCAAATTTGGAAAGGATCGTCATATAACAGTAGCAGTAACACAATGTTCTATAAAACGATAATTACTAAAATCAAATTATTTATAGCAACTGTTGAATAAACGTTTGTTTAACATGCATAATTAATGATACACTTTGTGTGCACACACTCTATATGCATATAGTATTTATGCAGAGTACATTTTGTTTATAGATTTGTGTTTCCCTCTCACAATTGGATGACAGATTCTAATTGTACTTCTCATGAAAACAAATTTCGTTTGTTAGCCATCTAATATGCTGCGTCCTCTTTGGATTCCACTATTTAACATTTAAAAGTGTTGAGGAACAATTTTTCATCATGATGTAGTTTGAGTATACATATAAAACATAATTCTATACTATTCTTTATACACGAAGGTTTCCTCTTTCAGTATTTCTCCAGGAAAATCTTTTTAATTAGTTCTAACTTACATTTAGTATTTTGTTACTAAACAAAGATCCTTGAGAGCATTGTTTCAATACTGCCATTGTAATGATTAAAAACAGCAAACGGAAAAGTACATTATGTTGAAAAATATATAAGATTTTACAGTAAGGGGAGTGTGCACAATTCGAACGTGAAGTAAAATATTTAACAATAAACTATAATAAGAAATTCTTCTGGTAGAAGGAAGTATTATTAGCACAGTAATTATTAGAGTATTAGAAAGAAAACTGAAATATTTGTGCCTTCAATAAAATTGAATATTTTAATCCTTCTGTAATTTATGATGTGGCGTAGAAACGAAAAGAATGAAATGAAACGTAATAAATTGCATAGAAGTAATGTAAATACCTTATGTAGAATTAACAATCGACAGTCTGATTAAAATTAGTAACCAATGAAAGATTTTTGCAAAAAGTTTAATGAATTTTCTATAGACTATCATGTGTTTAAAATAATATAAATCTAGACGAATGTTCCTTCTTTTTGAAGGAAATAGCGATCAATGGACCAATGATTTAAACTTCTGCGTTCGATTCCCATTGAGATCTCGGGATTATTTATTTCAATCGAGTTTAACGTACAGAATATTAAAATGATTTTTTTTTCAATCATTTATGAGTTGTGAAGGTAAAAAAAATTCGGATGAAACGTTAAATGATGGCGAAATGAAAGCCCTTTGCCAGTATTTTGAACAATTTGTAATTTGGAAGAGAACGATTTAATAACAGACACTGACAATGAATTGCCTTTGCTATTAATTGGTGCTGCGGTGATCGTTCCCTTATCAAATACCGATAGTTATAATTCCTTTTTTCTTTTTTTTTTTTGTTCAATGTTTTAATGTCAATCGCAAATTATATCTGAAAATAAAATACACGGTTGCGCACCAGATTTAGTATTCATGTTTAATCAAAAAACTCTTTGGCGCCAAGTAAAAGTTAAGAAAATACGAAGTATATAGCAGTGTAAATATAAGAATACGAAATATTTTTTTGCAACGAATGTGTGTAATGTAGAAGAGGGAAGAAAGACAGAGAGATCGATAAATCGAATGAGCGGGTAAACTATCAGTATGTGCAGAAAATAAATTTTGAAACACGTTGATGGTTAAGTTGTAACAGAAATGATTAATCCACGTTCAGTAGGAGATGGAAAGATATGTGCAACTATTTGTATTTTGATTAATAACAAGTAAATATCATATATCTTCACTTCAGCCTAAACGGTTTTTCTGCATCGCTGTTCACGATCAATGAATAATTTGACAGGAATAATATGTACGATCTGTACGTATGGAAATGTACTGTTTTCAAGAATATAGTTCTCGTTTAAAAATAAAAATTACATGTTAAGGCAGTTCTGACAATATACGGACAATGCTGTGGAATCCATTAATATGTAACATGTATGAATGAAGGAACATAATACAGTAGATTGTAACAATAATTAACACACATGCAAGTGCGCTCATGATTAAAAGTAAATAAATTATATCCTAGAAACCATAATAGATATTCGCGCATACTATAATATGTAATCTTGGAAATTTTATACAAATTGTAAAAATATTATCGAATCTCTTATTAGTTACGATTTACGATCAACTGACTTGCATTAATTTTATTTTTTTTGTAACATTCTTCTATACATTGTTTGCAATAACGTCCTATTGAAGTAACAAGCAAACAGGCATTTTCGAATACAGATAAACTACATTATTGTTAAAAGTACTTGATCATCAAGTCAGTTAATCGAGAAAAGACAGATTGTGAAAGTATATTTACAGGAATACTTATTCCCAATATAAAAAGATGGCTATTTAAACGTAATTAGAGAGTAGTTTTATACATACAATACGATCATTACAAAATAAACCAATTTTTATAAATTATTGTCTTTTATCTTTCACCGATAACATACTTACACGCATTCGATTGAATAAGAATTTTCATTCTAATGTTTCAACAAATACATTGTAAATTATATTACATGTATACATATTTTGTAAGTTTGATTTGCAGCTGAAAGTTCGAAAACATATGTTATACGACATTAAGCATTCGGACCAAATTGATATATTACTAAAAAGATAAGTATCTTTAAAACAATTACTTTCGTGTGGGAAATGTCAAACAGTACCATAATTGAAAAGAGCTTTTGATTCCTGCCGGACATAGGAAAGGACAGCGCGAGCGAAATAGAAAGGGTAGCAAGAATGAAACCGTACATATACATTACGTACGCGACCATAAAACTTATAGGAATAAAAACTGTATGGCATTAATAATATCAGAAAATGAATACAAAATGAAGACGTAATAATTTACATATATATTTATTTGTTAAAAGAATGTTTAATATAAATAACAAAAAGCAATCATGGAAATTTAGTAGCTACGGTACGTAGGCAAAATTTCCGATTCACGAAAATCTAATTCTACCACATTTTGTGTATAAAAAAGTGAACGCTTTTACTTGCGGCGCCGACAGTTTCCCCTTTGACCCCTCTTTTCTTTCTTCTTCCGCGTCTTTTTTCCCATTCTTTTATTGTTTCGAGCGTAAGATGATGTCCGTTCAAGGATAATAATCGAACGTGTACGGTCTGTGCGGTAATGGAGGGATGTGATACACGAATTTATGCACAAGGTTTATATACAATTTTATATACAAAGAGAAAAAAAAACGCTTCAAGAAACGCTTTACAATTGCCCCATTTAATGCCCACGTTTGAAAAATTTTGGCCCCAAAAGGGGCTGATAATATGCAGATAGTTTTTCTTATTATCTGTCACTCAATTAATAAATAACAATTATATATTACTATTTGTCGCCTGTCCTGCGGCGCAAATTCCTTACATTCTTTTCTCCTGAATGGTTATTTAGAAGAAACAAAACACTTGCATTCATATCTTTCGTTCGGCGGAGTTGTTATAAAGCTGGACAGCTTTAGTGCCTTCGCTCACAGCATGCTTAGCCAATTCGCCCGGTAATATTAATTTTACAGCAGTCTGCACATCGCGTGACGTCAATGTACGGTGCTTATTGTGTACCACCAATCGAGCTGCTTCGTCTGCCAGGCGTTCGAAAATATCATTCATGAAAGAATTCATGATGTTCATAGCTCTGGCCGATATTCCAGTGTCGGGATGTACCCCTTTCAGAACTTTATAAAGATATCTCGAAAAAGTCTCCTGTCGTTTCTTCCTCCGTTTCGCGGACGGCGACCTGTCGTGAGGTTCAGATTCTACTTTCGTTTGCTTCATCTTCGCAAATTTTATCCGGGACGGGTCAACAATTAATAAATGGCAGCGGATACACCGTTTAGAAATTCGAAACAAGGGTAAAACACGTAACACTTGACTTTACCGCTTGATGACGGTATCTTATGCCGCTTAATGACGGGGACTTACAAATTTATATACTAAGAGCCAGAGCCTTATATACAGAGGTGTTTACGCATCTGGGCGACCAAACCCAGGGGCGGTCGCAGACCGTTTAATATATGTAAAATTTTGGATTGATCTGTAACCTTTTAGACAAACAGAATTCAATCGAATTAATTTTTATGTACAGTCCAAAATAGTATATGATATTGAGCTATATTTATCGGATTAAATTACTGTAGGTAATTAATGATCGATATTTATCAACTATAACAACTTTTTGCCAAATAAGTGTAGATGATGCTTTCGAAAAAGACCTGAATGGATTATTTAGGGAAATATTTACTGCTTCGACAAAACCTTTAAACGTTTTCGATTACATCATAAATAATGAATTAATACCTTCGTTTCTTAATTTTTCTCTGGCATTAAGAATTTTCATAACTCTGCCTGTAACTGTGGCATCATTGGAAACGACTTTTTCTAAATTAAAATAAAAACTAACTATTCTTGCATCATTATCTACAGAAAAAGGTATTTTCAAGAATTTGCATGTATGAAAAAGAATAGAGGCATTTGCATTACAAAAAGTAGGAAGGATTTTGTAGCTGTGATTAATTTACTCACAATCAGTTATCATTTTAACTTTATTTAACTCTACCTCTTAAAAATAAGTGCAGATTAATGGTACACAATGGCAACGGTTGTCTTTCTTATATGTTACTTTTATACTTGTATGTGAAATGAAATATTTGTGTTAAATAAAACCATTTATTTTTTAAGCATCTTTGTTTCATTTTATGAAAATAAAACTAAAGAAATACTTCGTTTGTGTGATAACTGTTCAAAACTATGTATACATATATAGATATAAAAGTAAATACTGCATAGCAAATTCGTAATTAAATAATATTAAATTAATAGGGGCGACGGAGGTATTGTTTTTTGCATCTGGGCGGCCAAAAACCCAGGAGCGGCCCTGCTAAGAACGGTGAACGGTTTACTGTCTAACATGAAGTTCAAATCTGTTTATTATTTTCGATGTCCCAGGGCACGATCAACGGAAAACAGTTTTCTTTTGCTACTGCTATGTCCCATACGGCAGCAGGTACATTGTAATACTTTTCAGTTGCGAACAGTAAGATCTATTCTTGATTCCCGCTCACCATCAATGCAATTAAAAAGTAATGTTCGGAGGAAAAAATGAAAGGCTGAAAGGGTATTATATTTGTGTAACCATATATTTCTGTTTTCAAATAACGCTGCATCGAAAAGATTTTTTTTGTATAAATCGAATCTGTCATAATTCTGTTCAAGGAAGTATGGAAGTATGTAAAGCGGCCAAGTACTGATACTGTATGTACCAACGATGGTCATATTACTTTAATACTAAGTTTGCGGACAAGTTTGAACAATTATTTTTACTCACTTTCCCCAGATTGAAATAATAATAATAAAAATTCGCGTATTCTTTAAAACATTAATTCACTTGAATTAGAGAATAAATACAATTGATTGAATTATATAATATTAACGGACCTTCATTAATCTTTATCTTTCAAACTCTGAAATGCGCCAAATTGATCTAGCTCGAATGCCTCGCGCCTCACAGAAATTAGAATCTCGGCGGGGTGATGCGGCTTGTTACAAAGCAAATAGAAAAACCACTATAGAGGGAAGTTACACGACTGACAATGAGCAGAAAACGTGCGATCGTGATAATTTTCTTTGATTGTGCTTTCCCACTCGTTGCATCTTCCCTGATGAAGCACAGCTACGGTTAATGAGCCTAATGAGAGAGTCCTGTTACAGCGTGTACATCAGGGTGGCTCTTATTTTCGGCGGTTGAATATTTTTCGCGGCACACTCTAGAATAGCTCTGATTAATAAAAAAATGAATCTCTTGCAAAATTTGATCTCGAGTGGATAACGGGAAAAAGTGTCCCCGAATAGAAAATAAACACTAAAATAATTAACTGAATACTCATAAAATCGTTTTTTCGATTAGCTTCTAAATTATCGATTATAACAAAAGACTTATTAGACAAAACTTGTACATTTTCATAGGATGCATGGTCTAAAAATTTTCCTTTCAATTTTGAAAAATAGATTTTGATTATTTTTTTGATCAATCAAGACTAAAAAAAATGTGAATTTTTATTTTCGACCCTGATGGTCTGTTTTGTGGTAATTAAAAATCGTTCTCGGAATGGTCGGAATATTTCTGTAAATTATTGATGAAATGAAAGTTTATATGTTACATATAATTAAAAATAATAAGGCAAAATGAAAAATAAACTGCTCATAAAATTTGTTATTTTAACTTCCGTTTAAGTCTCTTTTTTGCATCGAGGAAATTTTTGCCGATAATCATTTACAATCTGCAAAATGTAATTTTCATGTCCCTCATTTTTGGCAAATAATTTAGTGCATTCTGCCATAATTTAATTCCTTCCATTGTTGTATCATTAACATGCATTTAGGAAATTAAGGATTTCATGGGGATGCATTATTTGGTAGCATAAAACATCTCTGAGACCGTTTTTTCCGCGATTAGTTATTGATATTCAGAGTTAATCATTTCTGGGTGTTTAGCAGTATTATATAAATTACATTACAGTTTCGATTTTGAGAAAAGATCGCAACGATACGACTTCCATCTGTAGCAAGATGAAGAATGAATCAGCCTAAGTAGTATTTTTGTTTTAAATAAATTATAACGCTAGCGTGGATTACATCTAGTATTGCAAGAAATGTAAAATTTTTAAATAGGAGCTGATACTGAAACTGATGGGTTTTATTTAAAACATATTTTCCATTTGTTCACCAATTATTCAATATGAAGGCACAAAATATTTTCCATCAACTATTCAATCTATGGCTATGCAGATAAAAAGTTAACTCACTATTCAAGACTTATTCAAAAGTTTTAACCTTTTCTGATAGAATAGACAGATGGAATCAGGATTATTATTATTATTCAAGCGGATACATACATATAAAGGAATAAAAACAAATGTACAATTTTTCTGTTATACTCATTGAGTATAAAAATTCATACGACACACTCGCAATACGACGAACCCTGCCAATGCCAATAATTCTCGGGTAATAATTCTATTCGAAACACGGGAGATTCGTGACGAGGAACGTAACACGAAGCAATTGCTAGGCTGACTGTAGGGAACGGCATTCAGAGAATGAAGAGAGAACTTCCTGTTATTTCGTGTCGTTCTAGTGAACGAAGGAAATTTTATTAGTCGAAAAGCTAGCTACCACCTGTACATCATGCACCCAAACGCGTCGCTGAGAGCAACAGGGAAGCCTGGAGCGCACAGTGAACGAAATGCGGAACGAAGACGTGACTATGAAGACATAGCACAGACGAGATATAGGAATAGACAAGACACCTTATGGACTTTCGTGGCCCAACGTGACTGACATACCGACGCAGAAAAAGCACGCCGATTCCAGCGTCCCCTGCACATGAAAAGTCATCACTTGAAGAACTATTATTTCCTGAAGTACGGTTGGGGACAGGATTCATGAGATTGTCTGAATATATGTAAATGCTTTGGGGGTAATCGAAACGCTATTTCTCGGGAAACGTTACGGTAGAAAAATTGAGCAACGGTGCTCGGTCGCGCGATGCACGTCGGGTCGGCTCGATTGCAGTCGGAATCACATCGCGATGTATCGGGGCGATCAAATTGACAATGATAAGCGCGTCACGTCAAGCGTCCCGCATGTGCTGTCCCGCTTTCATTGCGCGGCAAAGAACAAAAGAAATCTTTAACAAGGATCGTAGGACCACCTAAAAGTTGGTCAGAAATAGTGAAAGTCCAGTAGCTACAACCCTGGGATCGTAGGTTCAGCTAAAACTTAAAGAAGTCCAGTCAGCACGACCCTGGGATAGTAGAATTTACGGAAATAGCGAATAACACCGAGCACAGCCGACGCGCCGGCGCATCGCAGAGTTTGCCAGCTCGCGGAAGCTGATCGGCCGTCGCGCGGCCCGCGCCCCGTCAGTCGCAATTGAAGCGTCGCAGCGTAAGGTTGTGTATGTAGTTGAAAGCTAACGACATACCTCACTCTACAACATAATAGCACCTTGCGCTTTACTTTACCATCATGTCTGCTTGATTATCAGCTTCTATTAATTAATACACGTTTAACTAACAATCGTTCTACTATGGCAACAGTACATTAAACTTTAATGATTAAAATCTTTCTCGAGTCTCCTTTGCTGGACGAATGACCGGTCATCCAATTAAGGATGGACGCGTCTTCGTCAATTTGTAAGTCCACGTTCATTAAATAATGAAAACATTTCAAATAGAACTTACAATATTCGCGATTCAAACTAGTCAGTAAATTTCATTAATTCTAAGCGAAAAATTGAAATACGTTCATGTTTCGCTTCATTTTGGTTGCGATTTTTATTCTAGCTTCACTAATTGTTTTTAACGCACACTTTCATTATCTCTATAACCTAGTCACAAGTACGGCCAAATTGCAATTTCGATGCAGGATTACACGATTAGTTACGTACTTGTTGCCATACCCTAATAGTTTCGAATTTTCATTTCTACAAGCAGCTACGAGAATTTATAAATGCGCGATATTATGTATTTGCTAATATCATGATCACCTTCAAAACTCTGACAAAGAGCAGTCACAGTATGCTTTTCATAAATCATTTTATTACTCTTATAGACAATTAATCATAATTAAATCGGAATAGTAATACGGTAGTACTTTACTAAAAAAAAAAAGCAATAATTCGTCAACAGACATATGACAGGGTGAAGAAATAAAAAAGACAAATAAAATCAAATATGTGTTGCTTCAATTTCTACCGCCACTCCTCATTTACTAACTTGTACAGATTTCCTTTCAGAAAATTTTGATGACCGCGCGCAATGCAGTTGATAGAGTCAGTACTTGCTCCGTCAAAGTTCTTTTTTCTATTTTTTGAGCGCAACCGCTCTTAATAAGTATAATTAAATATACATAGTAGTAAAGATACGCGAAAGTAGAGACAGTGTTTGTTTCAAAATATTGCTCTCGCGAAATTAGAGACACTTTTTTCGTTGATCACTATTATAAAACGCGCGCGATAGTAGTATTTGATTTTAATTTTTTTTATCGCAATAAGGATTCCGGTATTAGAATCAACACCTTTGCTGTTCGGCGAGTTTGGGCTTTCATCCATCAACTTGAAGAGTAAGTATCCCTGTATTTCTTTAACCTTATTTTGCAATAATCTTTTGATAATTAACACATTCTAAAAGTACTGAATGTATAAAGGTTTTAATGTTATCTGCTCTTTTTGAATGTTTCACCGGCTTCTAAGGCTTCGATGGCGACGAGCTTGCTCGGACCCCTGGTGAGTCTGCAACCGTTGAGTGGCATGCTTTAAAGTTCCTCTGGTCACTCAATCATGTCGCAGGACGAAAGGTCCGAACCGCCACGGGTGACTGGTTGTAATTACGTAGATTTTTCTGGCAAGCACTGTGACCGAGGGTAAATATACTCATGAGTATTAACTTCTTTATTGATTCATATTATACAAGGATAGGCCTTCTTGTACAACACGTTTCTGAATAGCTTGACAATTTTAAAAGAGACCATAGTTAGGATAAAATATATTGTAGAAGTTATTTTTCGTAAACCCCACGTAGTTTGGGAATAGAGGACAGGTGATGTAATAAGACTTCAGTTACTCTCATTAAAACACTAGCTTTATCATAAATACGTCGACACACGACGTTACTCAAACGCACGATACTTTTCACTACACTCTGGTTCAAGTCTTACTTCGCTCTCCCTTAGCTCTGCTCTAGCTCTCCCTCATTCATTCTTTATATTCTTTCACTCTTAGTTTCTCTTTCATTCTATTCCTCATTTGCTCTCACTCATTTAGGACACACCCCCGCAGTCATTCCTCGGTGGTGGTCGGTCCCGACCACCCGAACCCTTGGGCCGCTGTACCCCCCATACACACGACATTCTCAAGTACTCAGCTCCGAACGTACCTTTCATACATCGCAATCGTTCTAAACAGTCACGCAGTATTTCCAATCCTACAATATCATTATATATATCATTTTATAAGAGTCTTTCATTGAATACGTATGAAACGAATGTTTAAATAGTTAATAATTATTAAATGAATATAAAGTAACTTCCAGTATTACACGTGCATTAGTTTATTTTTAAATTGCAATTACTGCACAATTATAATAAAATATATAATTATTGCTGTTAGTAAGAATGTAGTATTTCTTCTTTTTGCTACTTTGATTGTATATAAAGTAAAGGTATTTACTTAACTTGTGAATATGTTGGAACTATCGAATAATAAACCTATTCGATTACCATATTAGTCTTCAGCGTATATAGATATCAATAAATTCACTTTTTCCGCACGTGATATTAATTAAACTTGAATGTACAGGAAGACAATACGCGAACGGGTAGATCTCGAAATCAAAGCAATCAACTTTAAAACCAAACTTGCGTTTCCGAAGCAATGCTTTGATGACGGGAACACCCGATGATGTTTCAATTCAATTCAAGGTATTTTAAAGTAGAGTCTTTCAATAATTTATCTAATAAAGTAAAGTCATTGCATAAGTTTTCTAATAAAGGAAAGTCATTGCATAAGTTTTCTAATAAAGTAGAGTCACATATTGATCTGGTATATATACATATGTATATTTAGCCTGTTAGAAAATCAGTATGTCTTTATCATCTTTTTAGACGAGGATTTCCAGGTTCAACCCTTTCAGTGTTCACTGCCCGAACTCCATTCACGTGCCCCGTGCACGACGATATTTCTTTAGTTCATAAGCTATTGAATGATTTATTGTTGGCGACTGACAGTGCGTTTGGTGTATCGTGGCCGACGTAATATCCGCATTGTGTATGTGGTTAGGCTGCAGATTTGCCTCGTTCCGTACCCAACGTAGTTACTGTGACCAAGATAAAATGTCCATTAATTTAAAACAGAGACATCGTTTTTACTATTAATTGCATTAATGATCCCTACTATACTAAGGCACGAAGTTCTTGTCATTTAAGATGACAGAGGCCAAATGCCAAAGAGAATCGAATATACTAATCAATTGCTAGCAAGTACCTCTTGTATCGGTGCTATCTAATTATTTTATTAAATACGTATTAAATATATCAACCACAGCGTGGCTTTATCTACATGAGCGCAAAGATCCCAGCCACTGTCAGTCGATTTCAGAAAAATTGTACGTACATTAGAGTGTGTAAGTTGTGTGACAACACTTGGATGTCGGGGGCGTCCCGGGACGCCTCCCTAGTATAGGCTTTTGCACCCAAGTGTTTGACTGAGAACCGTGGAGTGTCGTATGTTGGTGTGTCTGTTTGCGATTTTATAAAATATAGGTCTAGGTAGGATAGGTAGCATATTTTCTGGTGTGATTGATAGACAGGTTGGCACAGTCTCTGATCGGGTAGGCGCTATTTCGCGTGTTCAACCTGTTTCAGGAAATCTGATTTGAAAAGTCGACGGTGAAGCTGTGGCGTGAACAAAAATGCGTTCGGTTCTGGCTTTGCCTATCGATTTTCCGAATTCTTCTCGATCGCGGTCACGATTTAGGATCCCAAACGAAATGCCATACATTATGCTTGAGGCTGCTCGCGTGAACGACGAACGATTACAATTTTAACCGTAACCTTTGCAATTCATTTAAACTCCTTATTTGACCTGTATAAATTTTGATTGTTCTTGCAAGATCGTTCTTGCAATTTAGCGTTTCTTATTGTTTGTTGTATTGTAGTATTTTATAATACATTTTACGAATGACAAAGTTTCTAGTGTTGCGGAAATTATTTTATTATTTTCGCGTCTTGAGCCTTCATCATCGCGTTATTAGCTTGTATTTTGATATTACAAATAATATAATGTTTGCTATCTATCGGTCTTAATAAATAGTGTTGCGAAATAACTGCATCGCGAGTTCCAATTAGCGTTGCGTTGACTAATGTTTGCGTTTTTAATTAGAGTTGCGAATACCAGTTCCTAATTCCTTCCAATGGGATGCCTGTTACTGAGCCACCCTGGAGGGTGGCACATCGTCGTCAGCCAAAGATCATGGCTGACCAATTCTTTGGCAATTCTTGTTCCAGTTTGTTCCAGTTTGTTCCAGTTTGTCTTTGCTTCAGAAGCATTTAAAAGAAACAGCTAAAGAAGAGGATTGCTTAACATATGTGTGATATGTCTACACTCTCACCCTGCCCCTGTGCCCTTTTAACTAATTACGGGTGTCAGACAAGTAATTAGGCAGGCCCAATTATAAATTGAACAATATGTTCAGCTCCTTTTGTAGGTAGGATTTGTCTGAACACATACTCTTAGATCTTTATACAGGCAGGTTTTACACGAATTGTAATTATTGGACTTATAATTAGGCAGGTTTAATGAAACTAAAAATTGATTCTATGTAGGTAGGATATTATTGAAATTGTTCATTTAATTGAACTCGTAGATCTTATACTAGGGTCATACTAGTTTTGAGTTAGATCTTTAGTCAGGCAGGGCACGTAGAATCTAATCTAGTATTGAAGTTGTTCAGCATCACCACAGCTACAAGAAAATTAAAAATACTGCGACACTTGCGGGCCACCCCGTAGGAATAGGCAAGTCATCCAATGTATTTTTTCGGCCAGAATTTCTGCGATATCAGGTCCCATTACCATTTCCGTGTCACTCGCAACGTTACCAGCAAATTATAGAAAACGATGCTAAAATTAAAGAATTTTAAAGAATTCATTTGTTCTTTGCCGCAATGATATCGGCAAACGATATCAGACTATATAAAGGATATCGAATAATTATACAGTAAATAATTGATTGACCAGGTCTCACCCCGTGGAGGTTACTGCACCTGGAAACCCATCCTAGCCACGGCTCTTCCACCCTCCAATTACACGAAAACTAATTCTACTATCAGTTGTAAGGAAGTAAAATCTCCTATTATTGTCAATTTGTAGAACGTTCACTAATTGACCGTAGTACAAGTAAGACAACAAGAGTAAAATCTCCTATTATTGTCAATTTGTAGAACGTTCACTAATTGACCGTAGTACAAGTAAGACAACAAGAGGAATAGTTAGAAAATTCACGACCGAATGCTGAATTGAATATCAGAAGGAAACTTGAAAGAAAATCTGTAAGAGGTTTCAATTTCCTGAAATAAATCATTAAAAAAAATATATTCTACGATCGTAAGAACTAGACACCGAAATATTATTGCATTGGTGAACACTACTGTCTTAAAAACACAGATACAGCTTAAAAATAAATCCTCCATTCTTAAATACTAGATTAGATTCTACGTCCCCTGTCTGACTAAGCGCTCTTACGCTGGAACGCTTCAATGGGGTCTGACAGGTCGCGTGCCGCGCGACGACCGACCCGCCACTCTTCGCGACGCGCCGACGCGTCTGCTGCGCTCGGTGGTGTTCGCTATTTTCGCAAATCCTACTATCCCAGGGTCATACCTACTGGACTTCTACTGTTTCTGACCAACTTTTAGCCGGACCTACGACTCCAGGATCGCGCCGACTGGACTTCTGCAGTGGGAACACTACTGTCTTAAAAACTACGACACAGCTTAAAAATAAATCCTCCCTTCTTAAATACTAGATTAGATACAAACGTGCCCTGCCTGGCTGAAGATCTAACTCAAAACTAGTATGACCTAGTATAACATCTAAGAGTTCAATTGAAAGACAAATTTAAATAATATTCTACCTATATAGAATCAATCTTTAGTTTCATAAATCCTGCCTAATGAAAAGTCTAATAATTTCAATTCGTGTAAAACCTGCGATGCTGTGCCGTAATATTGATTGTAAGTCCATCGCTGCTTATTTGTATTGCCATTACTATTCTTAACACAAACCTGACCAGCGAATCAGAACGACCAAAAATTCGCAACAATTTTGACGTTTTTGAAATGATTGGAAAGCTTAAACGAACTTTAATAACAAAGTTTATTTACTTTTAAAGTTTCTGCACCAATACATATGCACATTGCAGAAGCTAATATTTTGTTTCCGCTTCCCTCTTGCTTTAATTACAGTTTGTATTCTTTCAGGTATACCCTGTATACACTGCGTTAATATACGCACATCCTTTAAGAATACAATATTTTGTCAGTTTTCTATAATCAACAAAATGATTTTCCGTGACCTTAAAGTTGATTGTATAGCACGTGGATGAATTCTTTCAACTGTTACCTTTTTTACCTCAGAATAAATCTGCTAACTAATTTATGAATAGAAAAAATTAGACATTGTTTGGACGACTTCTCCAGGTGTATTGGTGGTGTAAAGGGTTAATACTAGGATTAAAAATCAATAGTTTCGAAGGTAACAGAAATTTTCTGGTTTGCTTACACAAATTCAATTCAAGTAACTATTAGTTATAAGTCCCGATAAATATCATACATCTTTCAATTACCTAAATAGAATTTTTATTAATGTCAATAGATTTTACTGTTCTCTCAATTTTTCTTCTTCTCTTACTACTTTTAGATATAATACTATGCGTTTTCTGGCCTCTTACGACTTCACTGCATAATTTATTTGTTCTCTTTGTAATCTATTGTTTACCAAAGGGTTAAAACCCGTATATTAATAATAATAATAATAAAATAATCTCTGCATCCAAATACCATTACTTTCGCAAGTATTTCTCCCTTTTCTAAAGAATAATGTATCCTGCTACTATTACGCACAAAAAGGATTGCATTTACTTACATATTTACTCTAATTGAGGTGCACCCGAGCTTTGAAAAACGCGTATTCTGTTTTTTAATTCATCCGCTCTGAATAATACATTTGTAATGGCCCAATGGCGAAATCACGCTCGACAGTTTAATAACGAGTAAACAGATCCCATCGCCACGCTTGCACATAAGCAAGTGCCGGTTATATGGAGTACTCGGCTACCTGCCCTCCGCGATTTAAGCATTAATGTAGGAGCAAAGCATGCTGATATCAACTGATTACTAACGTTATACACAATGCCTCACTGGTTTTCTTGGAAAATGCAGATCCGTAATGTATGTCGAGAGTGTGCGATTATTTCAATATATTGCAGTAATGATCGAAATCGTATCGCGCGATGCGAAATCGAATGAAAAGAACGAATCATAGTGAATTGCACTTCGCTTATCGGTGAAGGGTGACAGTACAGCTGTGCAGTGGTGAGCTATGTTGTGTTTGAATGTCAACTATGCCCGCCAGACCGAAAGACCAACACGATTTGCACGCGATCGCGAGTTTCGGCAGCTAGATTAGCAGATACGCTGCGCAAATACACTTAATTATGCGCCGCTGCATGATCCTACGATACTATGCGCGTTCCCCTCCAGTAAAACGCGTCCATTTTACCTCTGTACAGAGGGTATACGTATGGTGTCCAGTTTGAACGAACGGGAATAATTGGGGATAAATAAGCATGAACGGAATCATCTTACGGATGAAGAGTTTACCCACCAAAACATGAAACACCGGAAGGTGTTACAATTTTTTCCGGTTTAATAAGTATGATTGTACATCGCCTTTGACAAATTTTGCGGAGAATTAATTTATTATATAATATTAAATCAGCGATTAGAGAGCAGTACCGGTCAGGCAATTTGTAACACAGATTACCGTAAACCAATCATGTCCTCAACATACAGTCTAACGAACTAACTTGTGGTGATTCGACATTATTTCGCTGCAATGTTTGGTAAACGCATGTGAACGAAAGTCGTATATGTAATGCCAATTAATGAAACGGAGATATACTGATTGGACTTTGCGGACGAGCAGTTCGTAGCACAATCATGATAAACATTATTTTTTGGGTCAACACGAAGGAAAAGAATGGGTGTGAAAGATGTCTGTTGCCATGGAGATGAACTGTCCTAACTGATTTTTTAATCTCATTTCAATTATTAGATTTAAAGTTCATTAAATTTTGTACCATGCCATAATTCCTTTATGCCAATGTTACTAAAATATCGTGTACTATAAAAACTATATTATCCAAGTCATAAACAGAAACTGACCTTTTTTTCTCACTCAAAAGCCATAGGTGAAGAATTTAGTGGCATTGGCACATTTGTTCGGGAATACCAGTCAAAGCTGATTCTCTCATCTTTTTAATATTGCTTTTAATTTAAAAATTTTAAATGATTAACTTTCTACATTTCATATTTCGTCCCGAAAAAAAGAATACACTAATTCTAAGCCTTAGCTGTCTATTTAAAAACTATTAATAAGTCTGACAGCAAAGACTTTAAGCTGTTTTTCCCAAATGAATGATAAAAGCCAAAAGATTTATATTAACACGAGTCGAAAGTTCGCGTGTAGACTTGAACACAATAGAACGTGTACTTTCCTGAACGGCTCGACATTAATAACATAAATGTAAATAACATACGTTGATATGGAGCAGGAAATTTCGCATTTGAAACATTTATTCATACAGCAAAACATATGTATAATTTCGTGAGAAATCGTATCCGAGCATGTTCTCTAAGCAGTATGTATATGGCCACATATTATCTGTACCTCTGCAGATATGTCGTATTATGCATATGCCTTAGATCCGATAATACGTGCAGATATAGGATGCACTATGGTGGCTGGAGTTTAGATAAACCGATGTATGGATTGCAAATGGGCGTAAATCCCTACGTCACAAATATTAGTACTTGAATACATTTCAATGTTTGTATTATGAACGGTATGATATAATTTCAAAGATAACTGGAAAAATTCAAATCGGGGGTATATTCACAACGTTATTACGAAACAGCTTTGGAATATTTTTGTATATGGAGAAAAATAATCGGCAAATACTACACAAACTCCTGTATTACCCTTAGTTACATTAATTCACACGCGTAACATCGATTTTACAAACGGTAATAACAGCTAACTTATCCGGGTTTGTAAAAATTATTGCATTTAGTGCTTTGCCTAATGCCGTAGACAAACTACGGACTAGATGTATTATCTTATAGAACTTCGTGACAGATATTCCGAAATATCGTTTCCAAAGCAATTGATACATTTTTGACGTTCTATGGGGATGCGTTCCCTAGGTTGCAACGAATATAAAAATTTTGTTATTTAATCACCGAGGACGATAAAGTCTGCAGACGCGTCAAAATAACTTTCACTTGTGCGGAAAATCTATTCGCTTCAAATGATTTACAATTGGTTTTACATCTTGTTGTCAATCGATTACTGATTGCGAAGTCTTCCTAGCAAAGAACGACTATTATACGGTCAGATTTTAATTAAAAGGACTATGTATATTGTTGCAACAGTATTGGAACTTTTTGGATTACGTATTCGCAAACTGTTCGTAATTATATTCTGTACCCGCGCTACTCCATTTATAGAAGATCCCCTAATTCTGCAACCCTGTCAGATCGGAGCAGTGCTGTAGAAATATCGTGGCTTGCGAGAATTGCCAATAATGCTGTTAATAAATGCAAATAAATGCAGATAAAGGCAGCTAAATGCTGTTTCTCGCCACAAGAAAGAGTTTCCCGACTTTGAATATTACCTTGCAAAGCTTTCGAAGCGAAACGTTTGTCACTCCTACAAATGCATGCAAATAAATGGCAGTGAACGTTCCCCCATCTATAGGGACATAGATATATGTTACAAATTGTACTTTAAGAGTATGCAAGGTAGATCTTTCCCGGACAGTTCTGGGGTAAAGACTGAGCGGTCAATCACAGTTCATTTACCAAAAGGCATAACCTTCTCCACTCCGCGGCCAGATCCTCCAGGAGCAGAGTCCCTATACCTTGGTAATACGGCGACAGGCCGGTTGCCATTTTTGGTCTTTCACTCCACATTCAAATCAACACTCCTTCGACACCAGATGGTTGGAAGACACAAAGCGGTCGCCAGCCATTGTCGGCCAACAGGATGTTCAGTCTCATTCATTCATTCTTAAAAACCTCTAATAAACAGTCAATCCTTGGACATTCGATAGTTGAATAGCGTCGGGCCACCAGCCATCGTCTGTCGTCAAGATTGCCCGTTTCTAAGACACTCTCCAACCATACGCATGCTAAGCCCCTATCATAAATTCTTCCCCGAATGAATAGCACTTCGCCACTCGATCCTTTTCTTTACACATGTCATACACATGTCGAATATGTGGCTTCTCACAGTTCTAGCAGGACAAAGGTAAATCTCTCTTGCTGATTTCAGGACATTTAAAGGAATCTTTCCCACTGTGCACAGTAGATTAAACGTACTCTGTCTGTAGAAAGTATAGTAAGGCCTCTATCATAATATAAATTATATCATAAGGCAATAATCTTATTTCTAAACAATTTCGGTGATACCCAAATTTATATCGTTGTCGCACGTTTCAGTATGCACGTTTCAATTATTTACATTCACTGTTCCACCGCTATTATATTGCACATATTCTTCAAGGTTGCTAACTTTGTAAGATTGCTACTACTTCATTTCCTCGATTCTTGCCCCCTGATATGATTTAGAAAACTTATTCGCTACATGTACCACTCTTCTTCTCTTTTCCCATATAATCATCGTTTTATCTTTTCGTACAACGCGTTGTATTTGGAACGAGTAATCGAGACTTCACTGTAATGATGAATTCTCATTTCACATTTAGTAACCTAAGTAAGTTGTTCCAAATTCTTTCATCAACCGCCGATGCATTATCGGCAAAGTAGTCCATCCATGGTTAGAGACACCGGAGCGACGATGAAACGAAAGCTAGCAAGCCAAAGGAATCAATGATCTTAGTTTACGTATGTCACAAATTGGATTGAACAAATGTTAGAAAGAGCATGCCGCACCAGGGAATACTTCTCTTCAAAGACGTCACTGCCGACAGATTCGAGGGCGTACATACTTGGTGGCGATGCTTCCACCGCTGTGGCATGCACTCATGTAGCTACCTCAGTCTGTGGGACATAAGTGCAACTCGATTTGCATATTTAACTCAGCCGAGTACGATGAACCAACCTATTCCTTCTACATACCCTCCACCCGTCTGCGCCCTTATCCTAGGGCCCTTACGGCCAGATTCGATTTGCTTGCAATCATGCGACGGATTAATTAGTTCCTTCTAACATAAGCGCACGCGAAGCAGCTAGGTCAAATAAATGAGCGTTGCTTTCATAGCTGATTGCGTTTGACATTCTCCTGATTAAAATGAGTTCAAAAACGACATTATTTCGATCACACTTTCATCATTTAAAAAGTGGGGTATAATGCATTGCGAATAGTGAATGCGGTTCAAATTATGTCGCCTAGTGATTTTTAATCGAAAAATTGGAAAAAAAAGATAAAAATTGAGAAAGTGGTATCGTTGCATTAACATTCTCGCACAGACGCGCTAGGCGCTAGGTTCGTTTTGTCAGTCCTTCTCTTTTCAGCCATGGGCCATTTATGCGGTCGGCTCCGTTGGCAAAGATAAAGAAATTTAGGCAGAATTCGCAATTAGCGAAAATTCTCTCGACTTTAAAAATGAGCTTCTCGCGTTTCGCCCAATATTTTCAATAATTTATTTACAAATGTAATGAAACAATAAATCAAGGAGAAAACAACGTTGATCAGTGCCTGTAGTTCACAATATCCTTAGAAATAGTACGTCCAAAGTTAAAAAATTTATATTAAAATTCAAATATTTGTGCAAATGAACTCTGTCTACTTCGAATACCTTCACGTTGGACTATACATACATACGTTAAGTATAAAGGGCATCAGAGGCTTATCCACTGTTGCAATTTAAATTATTTATTTATACATTATAGAGCTTGGTGTGATCTTTCGAAAGGTCTACCCGAATGTAGGCGTGTTAAAAAAAGATTTGAAAAATATTTGTATTGTGCATACGTTGTAATAATTAAGTACGTATAAATATTATCTCAAATTTAACTTTTAAATATCCAATAGGCAAATGAAAACAACAAGAACTTATTGGATCGTCTAATAAGACCAATTTTTAAATATGCATCTATATTTTAATAACGTGTTCCCCCCAATTGGAATTCCATCACAATTATCGCTTCATTGTTTAATATTTACAATTTTCCTCTTCCCGAGGCAAGTAACAAAAGATTACGCTTCCATGGAAACGATGCTGACAGTAACAGCAGATGCAAATTATTTACTGATTGGTTTCACCGAATTAATCAATGCCGTTCGTTAATCATGCGTTATGTTTCATTGCAATAAAATCGTAATTACTCGGTGGAATTAAATCGATTTACGAGAGAAAATCCTTTCTGAGTTTCTCTCCTACATTGCAGCCGCCTCCTTATTATTTATGCCGTTACATTACACTATATCACTGTCCCAACAATAATTAACAACCGTGTCCTTGTTTCGACCACTAGTGTTGAACGTAAAATACTAATAAACCAATGTAATCAATCTGACTTGAGATTTTCGTTGCTTTACTCCGGTGTCCCTATGGGACATAATGAATTATTTGCGCAGTTCAGCATAAATATCGTATTATTCCACGGTTCTGTAATTCCACAGCGCGATTTGATTCCTCCTTGGAATTCTATGGCATTACTTTCATTCCGAGCAACCCTAGGGGACCCTACTTCCTCTCTACTGTTGTTCGTAAAACTAATACGCGGCAAAAACTTCGGGCACAACTTTTACAGAACAGAGATCGATGACTCTATTGTGATCTCTGTTCCACTCATTCGATTTAAATCCATTTGTCCTTTTCCGATGTGTTACTTTAAATGATACGATTGGTTCAGCATAAATTCTGTAGAGCATTTAAAAACCGGTAAATACTGCAATGTGCAACAATAACCAGTGATCCATTGCAAAGCGTGGATGTACGCTGAGCAACAGAAGCTCCTTTTGTTTACATTCCAATTAAACGAGAGCGATATTTTATAAGAATGTGAAAATAGATAATGTTTATCGATGACAAATTGTAATTTTCTGGATTGGAACATGTTTAAACGTGGGAAAACAATTTGTATACTTTGCATTTTATAAATTTGCGTGGTATTGATATTATAAACTTCTTTCAGAATTCTTCTTTCGCTTCTAGACATTGCAGCGTATATAAAAATATTGTTAAACGCAAATTCTTTCGTTCTATGCCCTTCTAGGAATATCTATGTTCTAGACCTGTTTGAAAACCACTGGCACAACAGAAACTTCCCTTGGGAAGAAAATAAATACAATTTTCCATTATCAACTTCGTTCTTAAATATTATAGATCCGATACATAATTACGTTTCGGGTTTCCATATTTCAGAGTAACGGAGTAGCAAAATTGTATAACATATTTATTGTTATCGACATATTGAAATTTAATTAAATTACTTGATGGACTTTTCATCACCATAGTTGAAATGTATCACAATTCATTGTTACACGAGAAATATCAGCTTTCCAACTACGGATGTTCTATCTCATAATTAGAAGAGAAGTAGTTAATTTCATTATAAATATCAGACGGGAATAACGGAATTATAATGATTTGAGCGGAACGCATTGCATTTAACATCATTTACATTGAACTGCTATTCAAATTAATGTACCGCATCGTATTAAAATTTACATGCAAGTAAATACATGCAGCAAGATGTCCCATTAAACGCAGGCACTGAAACCGAATTAATGTAACGAAATATCTAATATACGTTCCAGGGTTGGCTAACTGGCAACCCTAAAATTGCGTTTTAGATATCTGTTTGGTCAGAAGCCAAGCAAGAATGCTAACTACGCTACTCCATGTATACATATGACTAAATTAATGTTTAAACGTTAACAGGGGGCACAGTATTTCACATTGCAAACTATAATGGCCAAAAATATTCCACAACGTTGGTATACACATTTCTTTTTGTATATTCTTTTCAATCAAAGAAAACCAGCAATGCATCAATTCATTCGATCTGAGAATGTTCTAACACAGAAGTATTCATAACGAATTTTCATTTTTCACCCGTCTTTTATGCCCATGATCTTGAGTGATCTTCAGCGATCATAGTCATTGAAATTGCTTTGAGAATGGCTATAATCGTATAGCCATATAGCCGTGTTCAAACAATTATTCCATTAAAAAAAATTAATACCTTTCAGAAAGGTCATCAGTAGCCTGTATTTTTTTGTGTAACCAGTATTAATTGGAGATGGTACACAGGAAACTCAGGAGTTCACAAGCTAAGCTCGATTTTAATGTGCAATGACAAAGGTGGCGGGCACTTCGCCGATCGGTAGCCAAAATGTCGTCATATGTCCTTAAATGATCAAAGAGAGATCAAAGAGGGATCAAAGAGAGACCAAAGAGGGCCAAAGTATATACAGATGTGTAATCAAGGAGCGAACGGTGATCGTGTTCTTTTACATCGTTTTTTATCGTTTTATTATCGACTGTTCCTGCGAATGTTTCATAAATGTGAAAGAGATATAAGTTTGAAACATCGATTTGCACAGTAGCCATTTGTAACAGTACTCGAAGGAATACAGTAAACTTTGGTCAGACGTGTAGTCGATAGATATTGAAGCTTCGGAAGATATTGAATTGAAACCGCCATCGTTTTACGGAAATGGCATTAAGAAGTTTCCAGATATATAGAGTAGAATCATGGAAAACAATGAACTTCAAACGAGTTGCCCCTGTGGCCGCAAAACCGATATTACTTTCCCATCAATCCAATAGTAATTCGCTCTACGTTCACTGGAAATGTTCGCAGCGTATCAAATTCGAGAAATGAAACGTTCTTTGCTCGCTCTGTCTGAATTCGGACTCCTGATTCATACAGCTGCGGGCGAAAATTTCCGAACGACAGAGCGTTTCGTGTTGGATTTACTTTCGTATATTTCCATTAGAGTTGTATAAAGAAAAAGTAATTACGTACATCGACGGAGTATTTAAAGATCTACAAGAACACATGTGAAGGAAAATTCTACAAAATTATGTTTAATATGTTATATTTAACTCGTACATGAGCCGTTCATTTTGATAGTGGCGTAAGTCCATTTTCCGAAATAACGAGATATTTAAGGTTTCGCGTTTTAATCGACTAAAAAATATGAATGATCGCTAGTACATAGTCTCACTATATGTCTTTTGTGGTGACAGAAATATTTAAACTATCGAGGTATATAAAAGATATCGGAATTGGTTGAAGAAAAATTGGCCCAAATATAGCGCGACATAAGATTCCGAACGATTCAAAGAATTTCTTACAGGGACATACTATTTTTCAATAATTGACGAAGTTACAGCACTGCAAATGACTGCACGTTATGGCAGCCGAAAAAGCCTGATGTACCTTAAAACACGTTTTCCTCGGAACCATGTTGTTGTACCTGACACTCAGCAGATCTCCGAAACTGCCCATCCGATAAACTATAAATTTCGTAGTTTCGTAGATTCGTAGTATACATCGTAGGCGATGTATAACTCCGCGATTTCGATCATCCCATAATACAAGAAATAGTAAAGCAAAGTTAACATGTTACTTAACTAAGTACAAAAAGATACGGGCACTTTACTCAACGGTCATCCGGGATTCATTACAACTTCAATGGAAAACGGTAAAAGTGAATAAAACACGAAAAACACTGTCGTTCGGAAACTTTCATCCGCAGCTGCGGATTCAACTTTTCGTTATTTTGATTCCTAATTAAACTATTTACCATAGGTAACTACTTAAACACCATGCCCCAATTTCGAGGTCCATTAGAACCAAGTTCTAACCTTGACAGGCATAATTATTAAACCACCTCAGCCCAAATTGTCAACGTGGCCAAGTAATAACTACGGTTATTAACATTTTCGCATGAAGGTGTATGCATTCCTCCTGGTAACTTTATTCAAAGTTCTGTTCTGATTATGATAATGTTTTGAATGGAGAATTTGCGTGAATACAATACAAGCATTTCCGTCCTGACTTGGAGCAACAACTAACGCTGTTAGGAGTGTACCCATGATCATTAACGATTTTCCAGTCATGTGAAAGCTTTGGTTGAAACTTCGAACCTCGTATTAAACGTCCGATAATTTGTTGCTCGCAAGAAATGCGTCAAGTAACTGATATTTCATATTCGTTTATTTCAGGCGAACCGAAATTTGTCTGCATGTACCATTTATTGCCCGTTTCCAAATCGCGCTGGTTTGGAACGTGCTTAATTAGAATGTTGCCAATGTAATTGAATAATTATCACTAATATGGGGAGATACGAAGATTTAACCTCCAAATTTATTAAATAACTTTTATGCTTTCGTAAATTCATCTCGTTCAATGTTTAACATTTCTTTGAAAATTATTATGTAAGCGAGAGCGAAAAATAAATTAGAACTGTATTGCACGAAGTTTCGATACCATTTTTAAGACGTTAAACCAGCATTACTTCTTGATAATGCCTTCCTTTTCCATAAATATATGATATTCAATCACTTCAATATCATTGAATATTAATCAATTACAGCAAATAGTCAATCTTATCGTTACCACAGGGACTATGTATGTTGCCATTATGTATAAGTTTCTCTTCGTTGAACTTTGAAGAAAAGATCGTTGTCATTCGCAAAATGTCTCGCCAGAAATATTCGTGTCTTCCTCTTTTTATACAATTAAGAATTTCCACAGCACTCCTTTATAGAAGTCTTCTGACGGATTTCAAATTCGAGTCTAACCCAGTGCGCCCTATTCTGGCGTTTGGGAGGGGTGGGCATGCTGGCAGAAAGGGTAGTTTGGCGAGGTCGAGGGGAGGCTGTAACCCATAAAGCGTCGCTACTGATCGGTACCGAGGTAGTAAGCGTCGCGACGTCCGCCCAGAATGCGGCATGCGACGTCCCTCGGCGTCCAACTCTCCGACACGTGGTTCTTCGAATTGCCTTCGTTACGTCTTTACGCAGTCAAGAAGAAATGACTTGAATTTTATTTGCCAATTTCCTCGCGTGAAAGTATAACGCAGTGGTTCTCAAACCTTGTTGAAGTCAGAGCACGTTATTCATTTTAAGGAAAATCGTTAAGGTTAATAAAACTGACGGGAAAGATATGCACGAATATACCTCGTATAAATGAATGATAGATTATAGATTACATGGCAGTAAAAAAAAAAGGAAACGTTAATTTAAAAAATATAACTTAACGTCGGTCAAGAATTGCTGCTCTAACGTGACACAAAGAAACTTCAAGTACTGTGTTTGTGTTTCTATTTCTTCCTGGAGTACGATTACATTCGATCGCGTGACTCCGTGTGATGTGAGTTATTGCGAAGACGATTGCAACGGTTCATGAACTTTCTTTGTTGTTCGAAGGTACCGTCGTTTCGGTTAGTTCATAAGTAACGTCGGAAGAGGATTTCAGGATTCCTAATTAAACGGAACCTGACTAAGGCAGGTAAAGTGTTTTCTGTTTAAGTAACTTTCTTTCATTCGTTGCGCGTACATTGTGTACTTTTTACTTCCTTAATGAATATGTTAAAACGGTCTTTCTCCTGAAACAAATCCGATAATTATTTAAATCGAAGTGACTAAGGTAACCGTAGTATAACTTTGCCTTGCCATGACTCGACACCATCGCTCAACCTTGGTGGACCAGATTGAATAAACATCTGAAATTTTGATCGATGTTGCTTCGGAACTTTTGAGAAGAAATTTCATTAAAGATTTTAGTTTGTTTATAGATACGTAAGCGACCGGTATGCATATTTTCATATGACTATAATTCATGTGCATTATATTTGTTACTCATTTTTCTATAGAAATTCAGCATGTCATTGCGTACGCTTTAGCCAACGAGTGTAGATTTATTTATTAAAATTCCATACGGCGATTGAAACTATCTCCGTGTTTAAAACTGTAATAAATTTATCAGAGCTTTGCAATATGTTTTAGTTTAACTAGTTTTTGTATCAATATATTGTACGTGTTGGAAATACTGCAGCATCATACATGCTGAAAAAACTTATCAACGTTTCAACTTGGAACGTCATTGAACAATGCACAGAGTATCTTACAGATATCTGTGCCAACTTTGCCAGTATCCCATTGCGAAAAATAGAACGAAGACATGGTAAAAAAAAGTTTAAAAATGCTTCACTATAAAGTCAGAACAACAAATATGAAAACTGAGTCAAATGTTCAATAACACTTATGTATGTATATCGAATGCATAAGTAGTCTATTCGAGAATTCCGCAATAGGAATTACATCGATATTGTAGTGCATAATGTATGTTACGGATATATTCCGCTCGTGAAATAACTTTTGCGGGCTTTCCATACGGTGCAGGGAGGTGTTATTTTCTTCCTAGAAAATACGTTACATAAATATTGCAAATATTTCGATCTATAATTGGATAATTTTCCAATACAACGTTAACACGAATCGTTATAAAAAAAATGAGAATCTGAACCATCAATTTCTCATCGCTAATTCTAAAATGTTTTATGCTACTACTTGCCACGTATGTATCTTTATTTAATCTGATACGAGAAGAATGAGTAATTTTAATTGCAGCTATCTAATAGTATTAAAAGTTAACGAATTTATAATCAAATAAATTATTCAATTATAATCCTGAACACACCTCGTAAAATCACCTAGTATAGTTCTTCCTGTTAATAATCATTCGTTAAGTACAATCTGGTTTCGATTTGGTTGCATTAAATAAAGTGTTAGTAATAAAGATCAATCATTTGTATGAAGCAATTTGTACAATAGCAGTAGTGGTAATGAATCTCCTCCGTATATGCAATTACGAAGAGCGTCGTAGCTTGGAAAAGGTGTAAAGTACGTAAAAGGGGTTCCGTGTAAATGCGGGGCGTAATCATCCGAAGAATGAGTTAAGTAACTTGAGAAATCCGCACGTAAGCCTCGCCAGTAAAAAGCACGATGAATCGCTGGAACTTGAAAGCTCATTTTTGTGACTTTTTCTCTTGAATTATAGCGATCACGAATGGAGAGAGATGTCCTTTCACCTGAATCGGCTTATCCTCCTAGGGTTTTTGTATTACACACAAATTTTCGATGCAATGGCGGCTTTAGACTCGAAAAAAAATAACTTAAATAATGAAACTGAAATTCATCTCCCCCATAAACGTTACAGTAGAATAAGAGATGTTGAACGACAGACTTCTCAGAATTATGGTGCTACAGTGAAATAAATTTGGGACTCTAGATTATGGAGAATACTGTACTTTGTTCAACTTCAATTACATTACTTGTAAATAATTATTATAAAAGCTTAAGGGGTACGCTTAAGCTTAAGCTTGTTGGTTGTGAAAGATCGAAAAAATCATTGTTATATTTGTTTTACATTTCATGCGTGCAGAATACTGTGGTAGAAGGATTTTTTGCAATTCGAATATACATTCGTATACTTTTTTAAAGCTTATAATAATCTTGCTGCGGTGTTATGTCCTGCTCGATAATGGGTTCACGATTTAATTTTCATTCACTGTACATATCAGTGATCTGGTGGCATTATACCGACACGACAAAATTGAAGCAATTACAATATTGTATAATAATATCATAGCAGAAACTTGATAAATAATTTTGTATTTTGAAGATCCACTTTAATGCAATATTTAGAAATTAATCAAATAGCATTTATGCTTTCGGTACCTGTGTACGCCTATGGTGCAACTTATCTCCGTATTGTGTACTGTTTGCATTAATACCTGGACGAGTACGTAACTACAGTTTATTTAACTACATTAGTTTTAAACTGATACGATATATTTCCCTTTATTATATATAGACGTGTTAACTGTTAATTAAACATTTGTATGTAAATGGTGTATGTTTTAGCTTAGGTATTAGAAAAACCATTACATGCTAATAATTCCTATACGTAACGACACTCATGGGATATATAATTTCGTCATCCACACTATTTTATATCATATATGTTTGTTCACTGACAATAAGTTCGTACAATTTTTCATGTACTTGGGAATATTATTTTTAACCAATGTCCTTTGTATCAATCAATCATTTACATATTACACTTTATTAAAGACATTTTCCAACGGCCATCATCGAAAGAACATATCACTGTAGCCGGGCACATCATTTGTGCAAAGATTTCAAAGAATACAACAGCTGGACCTCGTTAAACTGTAAACGGTACGAATATTTCAAGCTGCATATCTCCGCAGGTTTGATGCCATGTTTGAACTCGCAAGTAAAATGCATCAGAACCCTGTTAATAGCAACGTGAAAAACAATTTGCAGCAGCTTCGAAAGTTTACTCCATTATCTAGCAAATGGAGTAAACAGCCAATAGGCAAATGTTATTGCAATAAATTCAGTACGAAATGAAAACCACACACAGGCTGGATAACCTAATATAATTACAGTGTTCGAATGAGAATAAAGTTAATTTGGCACAGCAATGCAATGTTAATAGGCGGGGCAATTTCCATTGTTATTTGCAAATATATGATAGTACGACGACTTAATTCGTGAAAGGATGGAGTACACCTTTGTACATACAAACTGATAACACAAAGGCTTAACTCAATTAGCAAGTAAACCACGTTTTTGAATTAATGAGCACCTACCTTTCGTGGCGGTAATATTTCAGTGGTGGTCTGCTTTGCACCGTATGTAAGTGATGGTATTTGAATAGGCAGACTATTGGAATAACCAAATTATCTACTTTGTAACGAACGGTTTAATTGAATTACTATGATGTTTCAATACAGCTACGTTCTATTTCCAGCGAAAAATGAACAACTCTGAAACTCCGTTTACGCAATAGAATACGATATTTCAGCCATTGCTTGTCACAAGTAGTATAGCGTGGGCTAGTAGTAATTAAAGATTGCGTAGATATACGCTGGCATGATTAAAATGTATGTAACATGTATGTGAAATGTAATTTTTGCCCATAGCATGGAGAACTTTGTTGAGTGGATAATGAAGAAAGTTGGTTCCTTTACTCCGAGTACTTCAGAAGACTAATTACTCAGCAACCGAGTTGGTGTACAATTATTGTCTGTGTTACTGTAAATTCATCCATCTTAACTAGAATCCTTTACGATCAATGACGTTTTACAATCATATGCAAACTGGTAATATTTTTAACACCTGTTCTTGAAATGTGTTATTTTAATTAATAATTGTATTTATTAATTGTCCATATATTAAACTATGAATTATATTTCTGTGATATACTGTAATTTGTCTGAAGTCTTCAGCGTCTTCAGTTCATTCGTTATTATGTATTCCGCGTTATGCAGTTGCTCACAAAAGTATTCGGCCGCCTAATACGATCGAGGAATCTTTATTCGTTTAACGCTTAGTTGTTTTTATAACAAATGTCCAAAAATAATGTTTTGTTATTGTATTCATGTGAATTTTTAAATATCTGTTGAAAATGTTATTAAGAGTTATTTTATTTTCTAGTCGTATATAATTGTGTGCAAAGTTTACCGAATATCTAACGTAGCCGAATACACCTGTGATCAATTGTATTCTATTTTATATTTTCTCTTCGCGATTATACATTTTTTCTTTATTTGTAAAATACTATATACGCGAGCATCAGTAATTTCCATAATACAATATATTTTATATCATGATGGTACCACTCATTTCTCCTGAGGTATTCCTTTATTCGATACCAATCTATATTTGTTTGCTGCTAAATTTTAAACTTGCTTTTGCATACCACTGTATATTCCGAATGACCTACTTTTTTAAATGCAGTACTTATTTAAATGTTTCTTTTCACTCTACACCTCGATACATCATTGGAATTACGACATTCTTTTTGCTGTTCAGAAAGGAATGTACATATTTCTATAGAAATGCTTTCACGTTAATATAATGCTATAGCAAAATTAGAGATTTTCTCGGGTTTAGAATGCAATCTACGTTACACAGTCGTTGCACGAAAAATTTGTTACCATCTTAAAAATTAACGCAGTTGAAGATCCGTTCCAATTTGTTCACAGCGGTTTAAAAAGAAATTGGGGACGTCCAGGGTAGCAACTCTTCATTCAGCCAATGATACGATCAGCGCGGTAATGTCGCAAAATACACCATGGATTAATAGTGCGAACTAACATGAAAGTTCCCTCAAACCCCTGCTACGGTTCCGAAGAGACCGTAGAACTGTACTGGTGGCCGCCTTCGATTCGACCAAGCAACTGTACGTGCGTATTGCATTGCAACTTTCGCCACGCGGAACACATTAATTCAAATGACAATTACGGAATTGCGGAAATCCCAGATATATTCCTATTACAGGAAGTCCATTAAAATTCTACCGTACTACTATTTTAAAAGCACCCAGTAACAAGTCTCCGGAGAAGCTCGTAATACACCAACGAATACGAAAACTTATTCGCGGCAAATGCGAACGATGCTATATACATATATCTAGAGCAACGAAAGATTTTATACGTCCCATTTGATGAACTAATTACGAGGATCAACGTTAGGAATGAAATAATTTGGAAACTTTTCAAAGTACTGTACAACAGAAGAAGACGTTGAGGATGTCCTGTGAGAAGGCATCGCGACGACTTAGGTTCTTGCTCACTAAGGCCAGGAGATTGGGTTTTACTACTGACGAGGTAGTCGAAATGCCCGCGGCCAAGAAACTGCTGTCTGCGCGAGTAACTTCAGCCTCTGCTATGTGGACGATCTTGGTGATGATGGCTTTATTCATTGGCGGTGGTGTAGTACTTATCTTATTTTGCGCACCATGCATCAGTAGAACCGGTACGTGAAATTTTGCCAAGCGACGATGCCGCGATGGAACGTAAGGTAATAATTCATTGCAGGAAAACGATTGTGTAAATATGTCACTTACACTTGCCGACAAACGCTAAGGGACAAATCAGTTTCATACATAATTCAGTAAATATTGTAGAATAAATAACGGGAATAAAATTAATATTGTTTAAACTATGAGCGAGATACATGACTTAGTAGATTAGAAAAGCTATCAAAATTAATTTAAATACAGGGTGTATCACCTACGTGTGCCACCTGAATTACATACTTGTGAACTGTTTGTTGCATGAAGAAATGTTTGAAACAAAAGTTGTACGGTTTCGAAACGGCTGTACGATGTAATAATTAGCTTCTTGCTATTTTCTTTTTTTATCGAGATATATAAATTGTAATCGCCCCCATTCATTTATGCACATGTGTATGGCCGGCAGCGAGTGTACTTACCTTACATATTTTACGTAACACAAGATACTTGTTCGGTTACTTTTATGGACATTACGAACACCTGTCTCTACACTATTCGGTAGGAATAATTTACCTGTAAGTTTTTAATGATAAAATAACAATATATAAACATGAATATTTTTAATTGGTAGCATTTCATACATGACTGTATTGTAAATATATACGAATGGATATGTTGATACTAAATATACTGTAAAGTGGTGCCAAATGTTAAATTAAGTATGTAAAATAAAATAACGAGAACGGATTCAATATAAACACATTGTGTAATAATAAAAAATTCCTTCTTCCCTGACACGAACATCTGTTCCCTTTCTCTAAAATATGTGTAATATGACCATACCCGCACCCTGCCCCTGCCCCTGCCCTATCACAAAACCGGTAGCCTAAGCTTTAATTTAACGGTAGCCCGGTTAAAAAATACCCACTGAAAGCCGAGGAAAACGTATTTGTTTAAATTAACGATGTAATCCAGAAACTGAGTTTCGTTGGTGCTCGAGGTTCACCAAACACGAGATGCCTCCATTTGTTCTTTCTTCCTATAAAATTAAGAATGTTATATTTCGGCTCCGTAGGCTACTTCATACGTTAAAATTGTTAAACATCTGTAATAATACATTCCACAATATATATTTGAATATATATTTTATGAGAAATTTAATAAACGAATATATATGATTGAATCAATTTTTCCCTACCATTTCCACTGACATAACGTTTACTAATTAAAAGATGAAAGAATATTTATATCCAGAAGGAGGGGTATTATTATCGACGAAGGGAAAGTGAAAGTCCATTTTATTTCGAAAATACGATTTATTAACCTGTCGAATGTAAATTCTGTAACGCGTGCACGCACGCACCATGCTCATTCTGTCATGCTTGCCTCTACATTCTCACGCACGCGATATACAAAATCTATATTGTTACTATACTTAAACATCGTGACGCGTAGCTTATTCGTTAGACGTACTTACAGTATCCTAGAGATTGTGTTCTGGATTACTATGTCGTTTCCAATAACCCAAACCGTCGAAGCATCCCTTGTATGCAATGTTAATACATTCATATACGCAGCCTTGCAAGAGATACGTGCTTAAATGGGTACGTATAAGTTACACGTACGTTCTTCGTATTTGCTGCCGTACAATTTTCCGTTGAGATTTATTAAAGATTCAATTTCCCAAAACCAAACTTTGATAAATATACGTGTAGTTGTTGTTTCTCAAATAAATTGCCCGTTAAAGTGTGATAATGATAGATGTTACAGGAAAGGGGGAAGAATGCTTAAAATTGTATAAAACATGTGGCCGAACTGATGGCTATTCTGCAGTGATTTAATAAGCGAACTTTATATGCAGATGGCATACCTTTCGACGGATTGTTCTTGCATTTGTAACGTACACTTCATACAGTTATATTTGATGTGTCGTTGAGCAGTAAAGAAATAAATTGTATGGCCTCCTGTGTTCGCCGATAATAATTTGTTCGTTCGAGGATGTTCCGTCCTAAAATACGGCGAGTTTTAAAATTCGATTGTTTTCGGTAAAAATGTTCTTCCAATTCTGAACTTTGTAAAAGTAAAATCCGTTTTCTGATTACAATTGGTCGGCCACGCAGACCGGCAATTTTTAATTCCATCGCTATTTCGTTTACCAATTACATCACCGAAGGATTACCAACCAACTGACACGGTATCTAATTCTTACTAATACGCGAGTCGCAGTTGCAATTAACAATCGGTCATCCGTGTTCTCCGAAATCTTCGTAAATCTATACTCCTATCAGAACCAAAGAAATAAGAAGTGAGAGAGAGAGAGAGAGTTGGCGGGGTGAGGGAGATGTTGAAAGAAATGTGTACTACTTGCTCATGTACATTCAAAATAATGAGAAAGACAAAAGTGATAGTTAATTCTGCAGTTCAGATTACTCCATTTTGTCGGCAGAGTTAATGCACGGGTACGTAGGTACATACATACAACGGAGATCACTCTGTGGAACGAATGATAGTCAGTTATACATATACATACATACATACATATACATACATACATACAAACGTACATACATACACACATATCAATATATACGGCAGAGAGCGGTTTCCATTCCGAGACTTTGAACTACGTACAAAAAATATCCTTATCAGTTACATACGCTTTATGTACACAATGTACCTATGTGTATTCTGCGATGATTTTAATAATTAATGCGGTGTGCGTACTGTATGTACAACCTGTAGCATATTTAACATCCAAAACGAGAATGATCACAATTTGTTTTTTTATATTTTCTTGTTTTTTTCTTTTTTACAGATCGTGGGTCGCGATGCCGAATACAAATTGACACACACCCTTGTACAATGTGTCGTCACGAGCGTTTCGATTGGGATGGTTTTTATCGTTAAACTGAAACACCGTCATTAGTGTTGCGTAGTCAGATTTTGTGAGAGTATTTGAATGCTTTTGTGGATTTGAAAAAGTATATATCTATATATATATATATATATATATATGTTGTTGCAACTAAGGAAGTGCGTGAATGCTTAGTAACGCTTGCTGCCCAAGGTTTCATCTCGGTATTTTTTCTTTTGTAGACGCGAGTTCTGTGAATACAGTAATGTCTCGATTAGTGTTCAAAACGGTGTCTACGATTAGTGTTCACATTCAGTCTCGAGAGAGGTACACTAATCGAGACATTACTGTACTCCGAAAGATTGGACATCGCAGGGATGAGAGATTGGACGTGCATACTAGCGCCGTGCTCATCGTTAATTTCGCGAGCAGTGATATTACATTAAGTATCATTTGCTCATGATATGACAAATGTAAATGTTTAGAAAGAATTGATGTTTGTACTCGATACCAACCCGAAGGCAAACTTTCATTTAATTCCATCGATTTCCTGTATTCAAATCTTATACAGAAGCTGCGTTAGCATCTCACGTAGGCTTTGCAGGTAGAAGTGTGATTTATAATGAATACTTTATAAATTGTAAATAATTTGCAAAAGTTTTCCCAACGTTACTTCGCAAGAAGAGTCTTCTTGTGATGTCAACAGTTTGATGTTCCATGGTATATTTCAAACTATTATATCATTTTATGCAAATATTTTATAAATGTTCATATAAACCGCAACCGTTTACTTCCACGACACACTGTACGCATAGACTTTTAGTTTCACATTGTAGATTACAGTTTCGTTTTCTTTGTTACCACAATTAACATTAACGAGTGTTAAAAGGTTCCTCAGGCTTCAATTGCTAACAATCGAAGAAATACACTCAGTGTTGCAAAATTGCACTTGCCCCCCACCCCATCGCAATTAACATTAACGGATAATAATAATATTAATTACGGACTGCGGACTACTGTTGCAGTTAGAAACATAAAAATGGCAAAAGGAAAGGTATATATTAAAGAGTGACAATAATCTGGCATTTCCCTTTTTCGCTTAATTAATTCACTGTCAACCCTGTATTTAATAATGTCGTGCGAAGAGATAGTTGTTTCAATCATTACATTAAACACAGTTATTAATGAAACGAAAATAGTAAAAGACTTTTGTTAGTAACAACAATTGTTTATCGAACATATCAACAATTTATCAAATACTATCAAAATGTCTTTTAATATTTTCAACAATATTAACCATCTGAGATTATTGGGTAATGAATATCAAAGTTTTACGAGGACGCCTTCAAACGATTCCGCTTTCTGTTAATCTAACTTCGAACGATATGACAAAAATCGCGCATGTTTAAAATCGATCTCCCCAGCTCCCTCCCTTGTGCTTTCGATTAATATTAGCGCGATTCCGTTCTAAAATAATGAAACTCTCCTGTCTTCACATCGCGTTTTTTGTACACTTTTTAAGTCTTCTTATATTCTCTGTATATTCGTTCCATTTTTCCGCGAGTCCTCGATGTCGATGGTATATCATTTAAATATTATTTCATATTCACGCTATTCGGCGCGATCCCTCAAATAAATGGTTCAAAAGGGCGGATATATTATAAATTCTCGCCTCAGCAAAGAGCGAATTAATTAGGCCGAATACAACAAACATCCATGAAGATAATTATCGACGTTTCCGTTACAGTTGGAATATTCATGGCTATGTACAAGACTTATACAAGATATAAAAACTGTTTGTGACTGATTGAAACACCACGCCATTGTTTGTCTGGTTTTTTTTCGTTTCAAATCTGCCTACTTCTTTCCGGATACGATTAACGTTTAATTAAGTACTCCAACATGAGGGGTACATTTAACATTGCGCGTTTAAAAAGTATACGTGAATTTTTGCTAACCAATAACAGAGAATTCCATGGACTTATTCAGTAAAATGATTTTGTTGACGCTTTATTATTTCTTGTTAGCTAATGATCCACTTGTGGTAGGGAACAAAATATTTTCGTTCGTTGATTGGAAGCAAAATGTGATCTAAATTTTACGTTTGAAAATAAAACGAATCTTAAACTTCAATATGTTTTTTTTACATGTTTTTGTATGAAGTTTTGTTTCTGTCAAATTTTCGTAATAGTTTCGTTTTGTCGTTACACGAAACTGTTCGAAACCAGGGACATACGTAAGTCCGTGTGAAAGGAAGTTAGAATATCGTCGATGACATAACTCTTCCATTAACATAATAAAGATTAGAACAAAGTGATATCGAAAAACTGCAGCTATTGTCAATGTTCGAAATAAATTATTACGTGCACACCCGACATTCCATTTTAGTCTTTTCTAATGCTTTCGTACAAAGATATTCATCAACATAGAAACCAAAGGACTGTATGAGATTTTTTAAATACACCGTGTGCAAAAATGAATTATCTAAGATATGAAGAAATGTCGTGGGGACGATTGAATGTGAACGATTTACGTGTCTCATTCGAATAGATACAAAAATCTTTCAATATCTACCTTTAGCGTCGGCCCTTTCCATAATTATGTACCTGCACTTTGTTCGTAGAGCGAAGAAGAAATATGTAATAGCGATGATCAGTAAGATCTTCGTGGGGAAAATGTGGACTAAAAGTGTGATCGCTGGTTTCACTCGTTATAACGTGACCCACAATTGTCAATAACCGTAACGTTCAAGAGCTACGTGATTCCGATGTATTATTATTAAAATACTTTAGGTTTCAAAGTGTATTCAACCGTTAACTATCATTTTCTTGGATGAAAATAAAATGTTGCACAGCTTTTTATATGGAGATAAAAGGCGGGTATGGCGGATGCAATCAAGTTGTAACTTTTCCTTCGTTCCATTTTGTCTCGAAAGAGTCGCAGAATACGACCGTAGCTTTTCCCTTGGTATCCTTTTCTTCTTTAATCAAATCTTATGTTGGAATCAAAACTTTAATGAAATCTTATATTGACGACATGTTGAAATTTTATTAAACAAAAAGTTTATTCAATAAAATGGGATGATATGCTTAGAACAATTGTATTATTTGAAAACTATAATTCTAATGAAACGTAACATTAAATTCAATCGGGTACTATTTTTTTGTTTCCAAAATTATTCTACATCAATGAATTTTGGATTGCCTTAATTTAAAAAAAATTGTGCCGCATACGTAAATCACTGTTGGAACCCTTAAAGTACACGTTCATCTTTATTAACGGCTGCTAAGAAAATGGTATTGTACCACTGTCATTTTGTTTGAAATACACTCTGCTTAAAGGTGTAAAAAAAAACTGTGCCATTTGAAAACAAACATGTACACATATTAGAATCGAACGTGGAAAAGCATTATGCCTTTATGCATTTGAATTGCAAATGATACCTGAGATACACGTGCAATTAATTCTGAAATTTTGTTAAAAGCTATACCATATTAATATATTGCCTTCAAAAGATTCAGGTGTATAAAAAAACGTACTTCGATTAACTTTATTTCTGTAAATTAACGACTAAACAAGGAATTTCTTTTGAGCATTCTGCCCCGCTTAAATAATGCTTCCCATTCAAACAACCCTGCTAGGGAAATTATATTTTCAATAACCAGTGTACATATTAAAGGAAGCAAATTAAAAGAGCTAAGATTATGAACGGTACAAAATATTATTCTGTTTTATTCAATTTACAAAAGCACCCTACGTATATAGTCTTTGAAAACCAATTTTATCTCCATATAATGTGTGTACGTATATTCACACACACGTTTCTATGAAATCACATTTTTCAAAAGTAACAGCTGAATGTTATTTAAATTCTATGAAAAGAAACGAATATACCACAGCATTAATCATCTTTCATTCGCCAATAACATATTCGCCAGTTATTTGGGCAACAAGTAGCTCCCTTGAGTAATACAAGATTGAATTATCAAACGAATAGATTATCCTTTTGTTACCGCAATAAATCTGACGAAGTTCTGCAAACTTTGCATCAATCCTTTCACGGACCACGATTCCATGAAACGTTCGTGTACCTTGACGAGAAGAACGGAAAACAAACTGTTTCTTCCGAAGGATCAGAAGCTTTTTGCAGTAAACGTCGACCGACAATAAGAGACGGAAGACGGGAAATGGGAACTGATGGGAAGAGGACAGTGAATGCTGGTAGTAAAAGCAAAGAATGAATTAAACCAACAAAATAAATACAATGTATTGTTACTTCAACATACGCCACATGCTGATCTGAAGTATACGACAAGAAAAGGAAAACGGAGAAAATAAAAAAAAAAAAATAGAACGTATTCGAGATCGACGATACCATTCTCTTTCTTCGCCGACACGGTGGTCGATGAATATCGGTGCACTAACGAGATGAATACAGATAAAGAACGAAAAATATGCAGAAACAGAAATTGAACAGAAAAGAAAGTATGTAGAATCGTTTCGAAACGCGGGCATTCCAAACACAACGATGGGACACGCAAGATGATCACGTTCGACAAGAACGAATATAGCGCACGTAAAATATACATTGATTGTTTGTACATGTACATACATCTGTATACGCACATAGACAAAAGTAACACATGTAATGCCCAGTCGTGATATTACGTGTGCACATACGTACACGTATAGTGTGCACGTGTATATATGTACACGCATCCGCACACGCGGAACTTGATACACGCGCGTGCAGACTTTCCGCAGTGCGCGCGAATAGGAAAGAAACAAAAAATGGTTCTCTTATAGATCGAGGTTCTGACGGTGAAATTTGGTTCCTCTTTGATTTCATTCGCGATCGTTTTCGATGCCGGTTCGGTTTTTCGCGTGGCGGGTCGCCAGTCGATTCTCCACGCGGAATCGTACCCAATTCTATGGTGAGCGAATGATCGAACGACGATCGTAGCTCCTTCACTTTGGTCTACGTCGCGGAGGCGTTTATCACGCCAGAATACATTCGTTTCTATTCGTTTAAAATCGAAGGGTTACTACTAGGATAACTTTGTAATATTAGTGACTGATAAATTCATGTAACAAAATTGGCTAGATTTCCGATGCAATGAATAATTGTTACGCTTTCATCGACAATGAGACGTATAGACCGTACAGCCATGCTCGAGTCCGATCTGTTCCATATGAATTTCATTCATACGTGCCAATGCAACCTGTATACTTTCTGTCTTTTTACATTTCTTTCTACACTCAGAAGTTTATAAATAGGTATACGTGGTTGCGATTGATCTGAATTCGAACATAGAGACAGACTTGAGCCTCTCATATACATATCATTCCCGGCTGTTTGCCAACGAAGCTGTTTACCTAATTTTTAATAGTAAATGATCGCGTAAAATACATCGCAAGTTCTCAACGATCGCCGTTCCATCTGATCCTAACACGTACTAGCTTGTTGCATTTCCGAACATCGCACATGCAAGAGCACCGATGAAAACGAACGCCGTTTAGACGCAAAGTTCTAAAATTACAAAATAGTAATAATAATAATAATAATAATAATAATATTAAATCAAAAAACAAAAAAAACAATTTCTACAAGGGAAAAAACATGAAAATAAAGTACTATAATCTGTTAACATTGCAGGGACGACGTATAAATCCGTTGAACGCGACAGTCGTTACGGATCGTGTATCTCTAGCGTCTGAACAAAAAGAAAAAAAGAGAGGAAGAAAATATACAAGCTATGGGTGAACGACCAATTGCAATGGTAATTACGATGATCCGAAACGAATAGGATCGCTCAATTGTTCAAACACAGTCCATAAATACATAATTTTACTTGGACAATGTATAGGCTTATCATAATCGAAATTCATTTAAAATGAATCGCACAAATTAATTAAAGTGCGCAAACAAAATTGCAGAATAAAGATCTGGGGTAGATCTATCGTACGGTGCCAGACTGAATGATCTACTTAAGTACATCAACGAGGGATCCCTATTCGTTCGTTCAATCTTTCGGGAAGCTTTTGTAAAAGTTCAAACAAAAGTTTACTACGCCGCGAATAGTGTCACAATGATTACCTGATAAACAAAGATCCTACGATTAATCGCAAACACCATTTCTACAAAGTGCAAATAACAATAATAATAATAATAATAATAATAATAATAATAATAATAATACATATAAGTAATAATAATGATAATAATAAAGTTTTACAATAACGATACCACCAAGAATCATAGCGATACTAATAATTACGTCATAGTATAATATTAATAAACTATCAACAAGGCGATAGCGATATATCGTAATCAACCTAATAATAATAAAAATGAGGGTAACTATAGTAATTGGCATAGTGGGGTATAGCAATAATAGTAATAATAATAATAGCAATAATAAACGTATTAATGATATTGTTCAACGTAGCAGCACTATTTCATTTCTTGCCCGTATATTGTTTTGTTTAACAATGAAATAAATTCACGCGCTGAGAGGAATATGGTGAACGATGAAACGTGAAAATGGTCATATATTAATTCGTAACGTTATTTCTGACTAGGCTCCATTTGTATTCACATGTGCAAAGACTTAAGAGAACATGTAACTTCGCGTAAATTAATCGTTATACATGTATATTTATTGGCTCAACGTGCATGTGTGAGAAAAAGAGAATTAGCCGTTAACGGTGCGTAAGTACATCGATTAATTAAAGAGACGTCTTTGGTAACAGGTACGGAGCATGACTAAACAACCATAATCTATACTAGATGATCCATCCATTTTCATACACTTATTGTTACGCCATAATTTTAATTTTATTCATTAAATAAAATGACGTGTCATTATTTATAAATCTGCATTGTATCTGTAAGAGGAAAGATCAATGTTCGCGTAATATCTCCCTTCTTTGGAACGTTGCCGAATTGAGCCAAATTATCGTTCGTAATTTCTTTCTTAGTCTCACGCGTACATCACTATTATTATTATTATATAGTTTGTAACGCGATTAATTCATTCATCCGTCAACGAGTAGATTAAGGGCCTTTGTATTGCAACGGAGACGAACTCCGCTTCGAAACAGTTATATCATAATCAAAATCTACACTACACACTTTGGATAGATCATCCTGTATAATTGTTGAGTTTTCTCCGTAGACTTTGTAAAACATTCATGCTCGTTACTCCGTTCATTTGGCTTGACGCGTGCTTCTAAATTGTTACGTTAATATTAACAGAAAAAATGATTCGTTTCGTTCGAATGACATTCGAATTGGCGTACTTAAAGGAAACGTTTTAAAGTAAAAATTTCTAATCAAGTATAGCTTCGAATTCAAATTTCAACGAAACCTTTGATAACGAAGATGAGGGGAGGAAAGGAAAATGACGGAAGGAACGATTCATGTAAATGAGTGATTAGAAAGAGAGCCAGCCATGATCGCCCATACACTCGACCTCTTTTCGTTCTTCGATGCCAGGTGGAACTTTGATCGTATCGGCAAGACAAGTTCACGTAATTAAATATACGCTGTTTATTATTTATTGCCACTGCATGGCTAGATACTGCCCTTCAATTATTTCGTCGATTCTAGAATCCGTTTTCAAACCTTCCCCTCTACAGCTGTCAATAAGTAATTCGATATAAAAAATAATTTCTTTATATTTCACTACGAAATTCGTCTCGTCGATACGGTTATGGTATGAAATACGCGAATTGTTTCGTGTAAAACAAGCGATCGGATTTACTCCAAGCTGAATGATTCGAAAATGAAATATTCTGGATCCGATACTTCTCTTCTCAAGACAAAGACGAAGTTCTATCAACATCGGTTTTCTTCTTCTTCCTGTTTTTCAAGATTTTCCATCTCTTTCGTTCAGAGGGAGAGCTTGCAGTGTTCCATAAATTGTAATCATTTTTCTTGGTTTTTGTATAACCAAATTATATGTCGTGGAATATATGTACAAGGTGTAACGGGCATAGATTTACTTGTAAGAGTCTATTCGATGAATCGTGGCGGAAAAGTAACATTATACAAACGTGGAGCCGGAAAATTTTCCGTTTCGAAATATTGGCAATTCTTGTCAGTTTCTTATTATTGGAGTGAAAAGTCGTTTACGCCTTGCGACGGAATAATGTCTGGCTTCGCGTTTACACCGATCACTTTCTCCAGCCGCTGGGCAAATATAATAGATTATCAGAGTTCGCTCAACTATGTCTGTTATACTTTGTACGCAAACGTTCGATTGTACGGCGACAAGATGCAAACTTACAGAACACGCAGACGAAATAATTAACTTTACTTTGCATGTTGTCAGCTTTCGCTTCTGGCCTCCCAGAATTTCCTGTCTCTCTTGTTATATTTCCATTCGCTAATGCAGGAATCGTACACCTTTTAAGCTTACGGTTTTCATTTAAGTACGTTACAATGACGTCGACGAGTTAATCTTGCATCAGTAACGATGTAAGAAGTGCCCTCAAGTACAAAATTCAGAACCATAAAAGATCGATAAAAAATAAACACTTCCTATAACGTTAATAGGACATCCTAACTGTATCTACCTCATTAAAAAAAGAAACAAAAAGAAGACAAACTTAAATACTACGTACACGAGAAAAAACGCTTTAAACAAAGTACAAGTTTTCACTGTATGTCGTAAAATCATTTATATTTTGTCGGATACGACGTAACAAGAATGGTTACTGACTCAAGATTAATTTTTGCACAACCATGTGGTCGTTCGCATCATCGCCGCCTCAAGCGACTCAGTTCAATAAAACGTTTACAACGATCTCTTCCAATTTTCTTCCATTCTCTTCTTATTGCACACTAAAACGTAACACTACTCCCCCGCCCTCCCTTACGAACGCGGTCATACATTTCATGTACAGGTTCCAACGCAATGTGGATCGCGATTAAAACATTAGTGATAAGTACCTGTGCTGGTACGGACGATGAAAGAAAGAGAAAAAGAAGGAATATGAAGAAAAAAAAAAGAAAGACAAGAACGACCGTGTGCACGCCAGTGAGGTGTCACAGATGAAAAATTTACTTTGTCTCCATCTTTTATGTTCTCTCCGCTTTATCTCTATCCTTTAGAAATTTTCCATCGTTAAGTTTCTCATGCCACGCTTATTTCTATCATATACACGTTAAAAAGCGACCCTAGTCCAATTCTATGTACGGTACAACGTTATCACAAAGTCATTAAAAAATGCTACTTATGTATCGTTTTCCCTAAGCTTCGTTTTGTCTCCTTGTTCCAGTTTTGTCTTTTTTTGTTGTTTTTTGGTTCTTTTTTTGGTAATCTTTATACCATTACATTATTTAATTTACATGGTAAATCGGACTCTGACCGGTCCGACCCCGCAATTCTTCTTCCATTTTTTTGTTCCTTCATTTCAACGCAATGGTTCACCCTCTCCTACTAGCTCGTTTCCCTATCGTTTATTCGATTGGAACCGGCACCGGCCACTGTTAGTGCGCGTTTCTATCTACAATAATATGAACAGGCGCATCGCGACGCTGACAGCGATCCCGAAAATGAATCGGTAGAATCGATTCTCAGTCGATTCGTGGAAACGCATACGCGACAATTGTTTCTCGTGCTATACAAGGTACACAGGTTCCGTTTCACAGAACGAGCATACTTATGTCCATTTTCTTCACATCTTTAACGGCTATTTAGTGATTGTACGCAAACATTTCTTACACTAGAGGTCCACGAAAAATTCGTTGCGATCTAAAATTGATACGTTTCTTTAGCCATCATCGTTCGTTCGTTCGTTCTTTCGTCCCTTTTCGATTCGATCCTAAGCTGAACGCCGAAAGGCCGTGGCAATTATACTCTACAATTAACGAACCATCTTTCTACAGCGTCGCCGTCATCTTTAGATCGCATGATTCGCGCGCGCGCGTGCTCTTACGCGCCGCAACACATTTTTGTACATACACATGCGCAGATATATATGGGTATGCACATGCTCGCGTACGCTAACTTGTACATGTACACGTGGTGTTCGCGCTACTTTTCGCTGACGTTTCGTGTTTCTTGTTGTTCGTTCCATAATTAGCAGATTTTTCTGGGAGAAACGATAGAGGAAGAACGCGCCAGTATATTTTGCACGCAACACAATGGCTCGAATACATTTTGTTATTCGCGCAACGGTTTTCGCGTAATGACGGTTGTTTTTATTTTTACTCGACAGACATTATCTTGTGTTATGTCGCGTGAAAACAACCGTCGACGCGATTTCAATGGCATACGACATTGTACAATAGGTTTCAGTACCCGAGGAAGCCAGAAATGAGGATCACACTATGAACACTTCATGACACCGTGAATGTTATTAACAGATAACGCAAAACTGCATTGTTTCGAACGCGATAAAACAGTAAGCGCATTGTTCAACAACAATGCAAAGTTTTTTTTTCATTATGTTACTGAATATGTTGTACTGGATTGCCCAGTACCAGTCAGGACAACGGGCAATACAGTTCCCAAAGCATCCTGCTCATCGCTGTCCGTATAATGCATTGAATCCTACTACACCGTAGGCCATTGAATCTCGCTCAATAGTCGTTTTAAGACACGACGCCTGTCAATTTGAGGGAAAGCTTCGTATCATTGTCACCACGCAAAAAAGAAAAGAAAGAAAACGTATTCAAAACCCTGTCTCGCAGCCAGATAGTATTAAAACATTCTCCCCTTCTATTTCCCTCAAAATACCATGAGTTATCTGCGAAAGCGCCAAGGGTATAATAGCGCGAACACCCTGTTTATATATACCCACGTACAGAGAAACAGAGAGATGAGATAGTTTGTCACAGTTCAGCCCAAGGAACATAAAAACATAGTGCTCGATCGGCGGTGCTCCGACTTTCGCTTCGCTACTCTTTACGCGCACACACGTCCGGCTCTGAACGATGATCCTCGTTCCCTTGTATCTCATGATTAAATTGCGGGATCGAGCGTTTATATTTTCCCACGACGACTCCTCGTCCCGGTTTCCCGTTTCTGCGCCTCGATTAATTTCACCCCGACTTGGTCCAGAGTTTAAGCCGGTCGATGATCGTCGAGGATTCGTCCCTGTCCGACTCCCTTTTCTTTCGTAACGCCTTACATTCGCCACGGGGGGGCAAGCGTCCAACTCGACAATATCGACAACCAGTGCCGCCGTTTCGCCCCGATTAATTGTGGAACAGACCAAGCAGTGGCGAACGTACATGGAAACGGTGCGCGTGTACGCAAAATAAAACGTGGAGGTAGCTCGTGGGTGGATGGACTCGTTCGAGGATCGTTTTCATTTCTGTTCACCCCTCGAGGACGGTCGTCGCGCGTGGGAATGAAACGGGAGGTATCGTGGTGATGTATGATATACGTCTGGGAGTAGAGCGGTTGGCCGCTTCTTGCGGGAGGAGCGAGAGGAGCGAGAGCTGGCAGGTGTGTACAGGCACCGACAGACACAGAATGACTGATCAAGAGGCTGACCAAGGAGTCGTGACTGATCGACTGATCGACTGACCGATCGATCGAACGATTCGACCGATTCGACTGACGAGACTGACATGGCACGGCGACTCCGATCGAGAACACGGTCACAACGTCACAGGCCACCTGCTGGCACACAAACAAACACACGGACAGGTTAGTCACCACCACACACCGGATATGTAGGATTACCCCCGAGCATACGTGCACGGTGACGGGTCGAAAACGGCAGTCATTGTGAACTTTCGCTTTAGAATCTGCCAACTTTTCCGACGTTGAACGACGGTGAACGTTATTCTGGTTCCCGATACCCTCGTCGTTCGGCGAACGGGGCTTGAGGCATTGCAAACTTTTTCCCTCGCGATCTTTTCACGGCAAAGTTCGAGGGGTGGAATCGATAATACATTAGAAAAAAGAACAAAAAAGAGAGAGAAGAGAGAGAGAGGGAGAGAGAGCGGGAGGGAGAGATATAGGGAGAAAAGTAGTGGACGTAACATGAATGGTAAGGAGCAGAGAGTTCGTGCACGAGGTTGCTAAAGTAAATGAGTCGAGCAGGAACACTGTCCGCAAGATCTTACAGATACAACGTCACCGTGCTACGTGCACACAGGTAGTTTGTCGACACGTCGTTAATACATAGAAGCAACGAGGATCTCCCTCGTGTTACCACAACAATTTTGTACTACAGTATTTCAGTTGGGGGAAGGGCTGCTGTCAATTGACGTTCAACTTCCTTCCCTTATTTAATTAACGTTACCGGATTCCCGTTGCTTCTTTCGCGCAACGGCGGTTCATCGATCCCGTTCAATTCCATAATCGAATAAAGAAACTACGTCGAGTGGAACTTTACAGAGCCTTTCAGACGATGAATTATTTAATGAGAGAGAAGATCGATGAACCGTCGCTAGCAATAATGGCGACCGACGTTCGACGATATCCCAGAAAAAAAAGAACACACGGCGATGTTAGTACTAACAACTAAAGAAGCATCGTAGCGTAAATTAACCATCAAACTTCGAAATATTATTGTCACGGTAGAACGTTCCAAGTTCTGTGTGCCCTGCACGAACAATGTAACAATGATGGACTAACTGTCGCGGTAGCAATTCCAAGTATATGGCGGCGTAATCAGAGAATTAAAGAAATTAGTGAGGTAGACTGTTTTTGCGATTGTATTCATTGCTACCTGGTGCTGGTAGGACAACGAGCATGTGATTATCGACCAAGTACAGAATGTATAGGAACATGTATACATGTGTATAGAAAATATAATAAATACAACGTACGTGTGCGTACGTATGGTTTAAAACGATTAGAAGGAAGAGAAGCAAGTCGTAAACAAAAAGTAAAACAAATAAGTAAAAAAAAAACAAAACAAAAAATAAGAACCACAACGACAAAAGTAAGTTTAGTTAAACGTACGAGACTCAACTTGGCGTGAGAAAAAACTCAAAGCGAACTACTTGTATTCTCATATCCTGAGGAGAAAAGCTATACACGGTGAATTTTTGTTAGTGAAACTTCACGTTTACGTAATTTCCACTTTGTGCACAAAAGTTAGCACAGAAAGCTTGATTGGCAGCCGTTTGCAACGATAATGAACTTCGATTACACCACTGACGTGACAAAAGGGCGCTGATGGAGTGGTAATGGACTTTTGAAGAGCAGGCTTGCATTTTCGACAATACCCAAGGACGAGCACTGGTTTCAGAAACGAGCTCGGTCTTTGTTTTTGCCTCATTTCGATGAGGCACGATTAAGCATCGACGTATCTCAGTGGAGTCCTATTTTCATACGTTTATAACTAATTTATTCGTACTTTTCAGTGCGCGAGAGTAAAGTATTTGCCCTGAAATACTGTACACGAAGAAACACACGATTTTGAGAGGCACGTTTCTGCTTGACAAAAATTATGCAGAAAAGTTCGACTACTTATCGTATTGTACGCGACGTGCGGTTGACTCGATTTCGTTTGCTTTCAAAATTTGGTATATGTACAGTTTCGAAGTTTCGTAAAACGTTCAAAGTTACGAGAACGATGAAAATGATCCACAAGTTTAGTTAATGTATTAGGATACATTGAACATCTCCCTTATGATGCAAATGCTTGGAAACTTTACGACTAGAGTATGCTTGTTAATATCTAAATACATGACATTTAATGATCAAGGTAAAGCGAAGAATACTGAGAAAAAAAGAAATCAACATTTTACAACATTTAAGTTACATCAATAGACTTAAGAATTCTATGGCACAACCTCGTTGAATTACGTTATAATATTATAATTATTGTTGTTATACTAGAATATCGTTGACTGTTTCAATATCTTTCTAGATCCAAACGCACGACAAAATTTTGAAATATTCCCATAAAACTTAGACAAATTAGAACTAGAAACTAGCTAGATTAATTATCATTAAGATGCCTGCAATATTGGATAACAAAAAATTATATCACAGAATAGTCGTTATTTAGGCTACTACATCCAGTCTCATCGTGTGTTCTCCTTGTACAGAATCAATGGCGGCAGTACTTAGAAACTTCTCAGTCTGGAAACTGCACGTATGTTAAAAAAAAAAAACAGTTCTCAACAGTCTGCACGTTAATTGAACACATACATACGCCGCAACATTTTCCAGTTATGCTTTGAGAAGCATTACAATATAATAAGAACAAAACAAAACAGAAAAAAAAACAACGGGAAAGAAAGACAAAGAGTTACTCGTGGATGAGTGAATGCCGATAAAAGAATAAGAAATAAGGGACGGAAAGAAGTCGTAGAGTCTCTATTGCGCTCGATAAGTATAGAGCATCTATGTCACCTTGTAGTTTTCATTCGATCCTAGTACGGGGTGTCAATTTCGAAGAGCGATATGGTCAATAAAAGACACGTATTATCACTATATATACAGATATACAACAGCCAGACGAAGAAAAAAAACAGGCATAATCATCTGGATACAAGAATACCAGAATATGCACACAGGTATATGGACGGACTGACAGGTTGGAAATACCTGAATTCTAAGAAAACAAGATCTCGTACGAAGCTCGTTCGAACTCGTTTTCAAAAACGATGAAAGTACATGTACAGAACGTTCTTTGTAATTATGTACATCCTATTCGATATAATTCGATATAAAGTCTTCAATATTATCACAGCCTCGTTTCGAAAGTAACTTTACTGTAGGATATCAAACGAAGATTCCTCACTCTCCTCGGTGTCTGAACGCGAAAAAGAAGAGGAAAAAACAGCACAATCTAAAATCCTTAGTCGACCTTCATAGATAATACTGCTTGACTAGAGATGATTTCGTTCCAATCAACGCCCGTTGTATCCTGGCGAAGTCAAAGGATCTAATCTATTTATCCAGATCGTGGAACATCCGGACAATGAATGTGTGAAAAGTGGATATTTTTGTTTGTTTGTTTGATTAAGGACACCAAGGTCGTTGTTTCCGAGCCGTGGTATCCGAGAAGTCCTTGGTATCTACCTACGAACGGTGGACGATGTTGGCTAGTATGGTTTCGATGCATCCTTGGATCGTTTCAGCTGGACCTTCAGCCGTTTCATGCCGATCTGGAAGCCGTTCATCGCCTGGATCGCTGCTTGCGCGCTCGCCGCGTTATCGTACGATACGAAACCTGCGAATCATTTGCGTGAATTCATATTTGGGTAATGGTATCCCTTTTGATAGAAATACAGGTAACCCTCGTACACCGCGAGCAGTTTCGAAATGACGCGGTCTGGAAGTTTGCCGACTCTTGGCTTATCACTTTATATAGTTTTGAAAATAGTCACTAGTGACGAAGTGGTTTATGCGATGGCGCTGAATGCGACGATCGTAGCAGAATTCCGACCTCCTGGTCCATACGTATAAATCAGATCTGATTGTGAGTCTCGCATAACGCGGCACTTCTATAGAACGGAATATCCGCGTTATACGAGGGTTACCTGTGTACAAATATTGTCGAATCATCAAGTTCACTAATTCCGTTGCCTGCTACGATAGAACGATAGTAACGATTCGAATTGTTCATGTACGAATTATTGTAATTATCCGACCGCTTCGATCGAGTTCTTATTCCCAATCGGTGATCATTTACGTTTCTCTATCGTCGAAATCGTTTGGCGAGTTTACAAGAGAAACTTGTATTCGCCCTTCTCAACTTATTTCAACCATTCTGTCCAACCAGCTTCACGCGGCCACCTGGATATATGCAAGCAACGTGTACCATCGACTATTACTTCATCTCCCACGAGGAAAGAAACGTTCCGCTACGCAGTGGTTCGAGTAAATATTGTACATCTTACCGAAGCATTTGCTCAGTTGCGTCTGCTTGTCGATGAAAACCTTCGCGGAGATTACGTTCCCAAATGGCAGAAATGTTGATACGAGGTCAGTATCGCTGAACTCCTGCGGTAGATGATAGATAAACAGGTTGCAACCCTCGGGACCTTCGATCTGCTTGTCCGTGTTGGTGAATTTCGCCTTTTGAGCCGCCGCTGCAGCTGCGGCCGCCGCAGCTGTGAACGCCGGGAACCCTAAAAGCGCAAGGTTTATCATCACCGATTCCTTAATCTGTCGCCGATAGATTTAGCTACGCAACGCTTCTTCGCATCCCACGAGATTCGCACTTCACTGAACGCGATACTGACTCGATTGTGGTTTCGGATCATTGAAGGCAGAGAATGGTCGGCTATTAGTCTGATTGTGGTCGCGGATTATCGAAAATATGAAATACATTGTTGGTTCTTGACTAAATTGTGGCTTTGGCTTATTGAAGATACGAAATAGTTGCCTGTTGGTCAGGCTGCGGTTTCGAATTATTATCGAAGGCACGAAACAGTTTGATGCTGGTTTGATTGTATAATAGTTTGGAATTATATCAAGATTGCACGGGAAACAATCGGTGGCTGATTTAGAAGGCGGCATCGCGCTGGATTATTTCGTTTTTACATCAATATATTGTATAAAAAATGCTGTTTCGCTTTTTAGCAGTATCATTTTTCTCTTTCCAAGGGTTCTTCCAGTCTAAATAAAAAAAACTTCCTTTGAAGAGGTTTGGGAACATAGTATTTAGTGTCGTAGTATTTAAAAAGAATTGTTAGGAAATTGTTGAAAGCTTTTGTGCATTGGTTCTGACGCTTATTAATAGTGTAAACTAATTCCAGCGTTCCTCTCAATGCTTGATATTCCATAGTAATTATGGTTCCAGTACAATTTTTTCGAAATAATAGAATGTCAACGTGAATGCCGAACATTCTCACTTCATTTACTTAAAACTGGTAACAGGCGTTGGCAATGATTCTATTCAATCCAAATATTATGTGCAATGGGTGTTTCAAATTTTGATTATTTCACTTATTATGTACACTTACTAGTACGTTTAATAAGAAATAAGTATTTCGAAGAAATTATTGGAAAATCAAATATATTGATCACGATTTTTTATATTTCTTCCAATTGTAAGATATGTCACTTTACGTATATTGATTAGTTGAGTTAATTTATTTGTATTTACATTGGTGTCGAAAAATCAGTGAGATGGAATCGTAAGGATAATGTATGTTTCTATTTGGGAAATATATCTAGCAATCGATATTTGTTCCATGAATTGATTTAAATTACGTTAGTAAGCTTGAGTTTACGCATTCAATCATTTGGGTAGGAACAAAGTTGCGTCTTGTACTTTCAATAATGAAAAGATTAACTTTTATTTACAGTTTCGCCATACAATTGGGCCTTTCTTTACCTTTAAATGAATTGCGTATCTTGTGAGCTGGGATTTTTATATATGTATGCAGTGGCGGTCAGGTGTTTACGTGCAAGACGTACCATAATGTGTCAATGTTGTTCATTCACATCCATGAAATGTTGTAATCTATGATATATGTACGAGTTGAAAACAATAGCTGATACATTAGGGAATAAGCTGAATGTGATATATCTTAATCCTGAATATGTAATGTTAGACTGTCAAGTCACAAATGAACAAAATTTACATCGATGACTAATATTAGGCGGCGTGAATTTATTTAGCGATATATAACGCATGTAAAATGTACAATTTCTGTCATCAACATTATTAATGAATACATATAAAATCGTACTAAAACTTTGTTTAAAAGGTGAAGCCAAAAAATTCGAAAGAGTTACACACTATAACAGAACTTTTAAATCTAATGTGATTCTGATTGAACAATACAGAGTATCGCACATATATAAGTACGAAATTTACAAAATTTCAAGAGTTTCGTTGAACTTGATGAGAAATTGTTTCGAAGCGATGAAAATTGATGAAATTGTAAAATCTATGGAAAGAAGTAGAGATGGACATTTGTGAGTTCACCCAATACAATGAATTGGAAAGTAACTAATTCTCAACTGTTTTAAAACTTCATACAACATCTAATCTCGTGTCTGTGTCATCTTTGTCTTACCACTTACGATATATGTATAAGATTGACTAATATTCTGCAATTCATCGGTTTAATTAATTATTTTTGTTCATTACTTACAGAAGCGCCATACTCTATTTATTATTTATTCACAATCAAACAAATCTGAATTCAAACTGCTCTGCAGTTTTTTCTTTGAATACGATTATAACGTAGGGAAAGATTCAAAAGCTGACGACTCTGATTCCACACGAAAAATTATCTATGTATAACACATAATACGTGTCGGTTTTGTGCGAGGAATTAATCGATAGAATAGAAGAATTAATTTTCTGATGTGCACGTAAGCACACAACCACCTCTGCAAAAATTTGATACTTGATCACGTGCAAAATCAATTACAAATTGAACGTTGTCCCGCAGCAGACATTACACAGCACTAAGATTTCAGGCATTCTAGTTCGTGTATGTGGTTACTCACTATGTAATTCTTTCTTTTCCACGGTCACCGTCCTCTTTCCAATGAGAGCTTTAAGGCGCACAGTTACTTGTTAGAAATAGCACGTTTACCAGCCATCAGTGCAAGTTAAACGATACTATTTTACCATTTAATATCAAGATATTATCTTGAACAGAGATGAAAAAGCTATTTGCGATATGACGGCTTACCTGCGTACTGTTGTAAACTGGAGTAGGCATTGCTCAAGGAGTCTTGCAATCCGTTCAAAGGCGTCCCCGTTAAGGAATTGAGCGCTAAAGACGTCACAGGACTGAGACTACCGCCGGTGGACCCTTTAAAATTAAAATCCACAAAATCATTAAATTTTCCTTGATATAATATTTCATTGAATTTACAGAACTGAGCTCTTGTCAGCCGGCTAACGAAATCGTTCGATTTTCTTTTGCAAGAAAATGCTTCCTCATTGACATGCTTCATGCTGTGATATTAAAAAAAAAACAAACAAAAAAGTTACAGGAAATGTTGATTCATCATTGCTCCGAATATTATTATGTTTGTTAATGTCAGTTTGCGCGCACTTTTTGCTAGTTATTAGGTACAGAAGCATTTGGCGAAAATAATACCGCGTTCCAGATATAATTACAATACAGATGCAATTGTTTGAAGGAAAAGATTTAATTACTGGCAAATTGTTCGCGAAGAACACTTCGGATAGCACTGTTCAATTGTGCAAGTTTCCTAGGCACGGTGTTAATTGCTGAAAGCCATTATATACTTTATGTACATATTATAATATTACGACGTGCAGACAAAGTACTTATTAAGTTTTGTGGGAGTGTACTGTAGCTAGTATATTCGTTTGCTGGAGAACGATCTCGCTGAAGGAATTTTATCTATATATTATTGTTATTATATAGAATGGTTTTTGCAATACCATGGGTAATGTCTACATAAAAGTGAACTGCTGGTTGAGCCTAACATTAATTAGAATTATACTTTTTTAGTAAGTGGATTGTTTAACTTGAATATTTCCATTAAGGTACACTGTCCTCGTCGACAGTCGTCGTACATTACTCATAATTTACATTTCGAGTAGACGAATTTCTTAGCGAAGCTGCGAAATATTGGCAACATCCATAGAAGTAACCAATATGCATACAGTTTTTCTGTTTCTTGCAGTTGAAATTTGGTTCGCCCAAATTTGAAAATTTGTAATAGCGCCAACTTTTACGTAATATCTCCAGCAATCGCATGCGTACTATCGGAGAAATAATTACCGATGATTAAGCCAAACGTCATTTACGTCACCAACGATACCACCGATCGCCGCTAGCAACTTGTTACTTGAACTGTTACCAAAGACGATAACTATATAAAGCTCACCAAATTATTTTTTAAACAGAACAGAACACCACGGAGGACTGCATACTAATATCCTGCGTGGCGTTTCACTATTTTACAATATCGAATGTTGCAGAACGACACGAGCAAAGTAAAGCATAATAAGAACATATTGGCAAACATTGGGTGAGCTTCGTTTCATCGATTAAACAGCCAACAGCGATCATAACTCGAATTAGTGTATAGAGATGTGTAGGGAAATGAAAATGGCGACATAGACGAGTGAATGCGATACAGTGACAAGAAAGTAACAGAGAAGAATGAGCAGGAAAGAATCGAAGAGTCATAACAAACGAGTCGTTAACAACGTATCATACAGCTCCAATGAACTCTTCTCACCTGTGTTTCCGGTCTTTCCAAGAAGGACAGCTACGCACGAGAAAAAAAATGTGCACATTAAAACGCTGACGTGCGTTCGCATGAAAAGAAAAAAAGAAACCGAAAGAAATAGACACGCGATACAATTCTTTTTTCAAACGAAACGAATTCTCTCGACGATCGATTACATGCTCGTAATAAAACATCGAATCTGCCTAATTTTTGTGGCACCTTCGTTGGTAGGAGGAAGACATTGATTGGATAGATTTTCTTCACACATCATTTGTTCAATTTAGTCAGTATTACCGAGGGAACATTTCATTACGAACTATTGCAAGGAAATAATATTAAGTGCAAAAAATTTCTGCAAATTGTAGTGCCACGATTTACGTTAACTACGAGCAATTGTAGAAATTAGTAGATTCGCTTTTGTACGATTTCGAATGTCGTATTAAATAGAATTAAATAGAACGCCATTGATTGTTGTAGCAGAAACAGTGGGTGAAATTTTGAAAGAAAGGAAAGATAATTCTGAACGAAGCAGGAAAACCCTGTTACAAGTACATGAATCGTATATCCCGGGTGTACGATTAACAACATTTTGGTGACGTAATTTTCTGAATATTTGACGATTCAATCTGGCAGCGTTAATCAGTATCACGGAGACAGCGATTTTGCTTCCCTTCAGTAGTAATCGCCTGGTGAACTTGGTGCGTTGCGAGCAAATGCGGTGAATCCAGTAACATTGAAATCAAAATGTTCTGAGCAGGAATAGGCGATATTCGATGGGTACAGAGACACGAGATTGAACGAATACGTTTTACGTATTATATACGTGCGTTTGTGTGAACAAAATTGGTCATGCGTGTGTACGAAAGACGCATGGTTTGCTAGTACGCGTTAATATATTGATTTCACATAAGCAAAGCTGAGGAACTGGAGTATTTAGTTTTTTTCCTTAATAATTTCTCCTGTAACTTGTGAATGAATAACATTGTTTTATACCTATTATGGATTGAAGTCCTAAATAACGAAACGAGCTAAATTATGAAGTAAGGATTGTGCTAGATTCAACACGGGGTTCAGGCGATAGCACAGAAAACTGTTCTCCTATGAGCAAATGTATGTTCTGGTTTGAGTTTAAATTTAAATTAGTACTTCCGTATCCGTGAGAAGTTTGTAATTTTGTTTAGGGTCATATTTAATCTTCTAGTTCAAAACCGTGATCGCTATATATTTTATTGCGATAACGTATCAATATTTTTGTTTTCCTTCCTCGTACAATTTCGTTTCCGTTGATCTTTAACGGGTTTACAAATATTTATAATGGGGAGAATTGTTGAACCAACCGTTGAAAATACAGATACGTGGCCTGATAACGACGTATTTAATGAGGAACTAGCTCGTGCGCATAAGATAAAATCTGGAAATGAGAATTATTTGTAAATGAGAATAGGTAGGAATTTTTTCGCTTTGCTAGAGAGTACTTCCTTAATACATGCATGCTAATGATCAATTATACATTTATCTACATTGATATAAGAAGTAGAGCACCCCAGTGTAATAAAATAACTGCCTGTATGGTTAGGTGGCAATAAATATCCTCCTTGTAAGTGGTAACAAAACGACTTGAAAGTATTCCAATTGCAAATTATTTATTTAAAAACGAGGGGCCCTGAACAGGAAAATTGTAACCTGCAACAAGTGGTCAGCCAGGGAAATGTAATATTGCAAATATTATTTCTTTATCTTATATCTTGGATGTCTTACTAAAGGCATATGTAAATTATTTAGTACGCACTAACCATTCTAGTACGCGCACTAGAACAGGAAATCCCTGCGAGAATTATATTTTGGCGATTTTGCCTTTCCGCTTCTCATTATTCATACTATCTAAAGATTTCCAGGTAAAGTCGTTAGCGTCACTGTTCTTAGTGTATTGGCGAAGGGGCGCAGAATTTTCGCAAGTAGGGCAAATACTTTACATCCTTCAAGATAATAATAATTAAAATATAAGCAGTTCAAAACAAAGGAATGGAGACGTTCAATTTGTATAGAACTTACTACTCTGCAATCTAAATACAATTTGGTCTGATATTTCTTTATGACGTCCACAATATAAAAAATTCAAACGTTGTCGCGTTTAATTGCACTGCAGGCAGGTACTCCGTAAGACTGTTTGCTTAAGCCAATAACGCTGCTAACATTTTACCAAAAGGATTTTCGGCCGATCGAAAATGTAAAAAACTTCAAGCATGTATTCAAATGGAGCTTACTTTAAAATTCTCGGTGGATCTATAATACACTGAAAAATACCAAGTGGCGCGCTTTCGATTCGAACTATATTTGGTCACTGTCGAATTGAGAAATTCGACAGCGATTGAATATGCATGTATCTATACTTTACATCATTCGATACACTATATAAAACAAACAAGAATTAACACATACTAAAAAATGCGTCGTATAAAAAAAAAAATGCAAAACCCAATTCCATATTGCATGATAAAATGGCTCAGGGAAGACATCACTTCACAAACATGAACATCGTCCTCGCACACGTATGGCCAACAATGTACATATTCCTAATTAAACACGTATGCATATCAAGTACTGTTACCCGCTATAAGATACGGCACTTCATGAACGTATCTACCGCACAGGTATTTGGGATTCTTCAAGTGAATCAAGTGTACAGATCGTGTTATAAGTAACAGACGGAGCGAGTTAGAACGTCGAACGGGCGAGATTAATTTAGTAATTGTTAATACTATACCAGGCAATGCGACACGTACATAGCGACATACCTGCTGTCGAATTCGCCAGTCCGCTTAACGCTGAAACACAGAACACGTTCACGATATTAACAAGCGGAGTTAGTAACGTGTTTACATATTCAGCACGTAAACTTGGCCGAAATTTACTTAGCCGATACACCGTACGAAATAAGGTACTCGTCGTGCGATATCGGACGGAACATGAACGTTATTGCAATTGCTTGACGTGCTGTGACGATCGACCTCGATCGCAGGTAACGGAAGTTAGAACGGAAATAGAGGCGGAACAGGGAATCATGGTGTAACCGAAAAATGTAAAGGAACGTTTACTCGAAGGAGAATACAGTACATACTTAGAATTACGTTTTCTCATGCGACATTTCAGAATAATTTCATTCCAATTGCATATTAGGTATAACCGGTGCTTGTGGCTATATGACACATCGAGCAAAGATTTGTGCGCGTCCACGGGGATATCACCTTGACCAATTTGCAATTACTCGACCGTCAAGATTGATCATTACGCCCCTGTCACAATTTATTATAATACTAGCGCTGGATGAGCCAAGTGAATATTCAAGTACGTCTGCTTTCCCGTCACACCAGGATTTCTCATGAATTTTGTACAGGCGAAGAATATGAATAATTGGGGTGCGCCTTTAATTTTATCGTGACCGTTGTTACGTGTCAATTTTGTAGTTCTGAAGAAAGACTTTTATCTGATCTGACTTTTATCCTGGAAAACTTCTGCGAGTTTGATTCATTCTATTTTTGCTTATTTTCATGCAGTTGTGGAATATTTGCGATTTGTCTGGCTATTTTCCGTTGTGGTTGCAGCATGGAATCCCATAGTATTGGAAATAATGAAAAAGTAATTTGTAGATTGCAGCATGTACAATTTAAATGGGAACGAATATGCGAAAGTGTCTGGCTTGCATGCAAATGCGAAACAATAATAAATATTCGTTGGCCTAGATATTTTAATACGACGCTAAAATTATAATTAATATATGATTACCTTAAAGCAAGCAGCATACAAAGTATTATCTGATTAATTTTTACGAGAATAAGAAAATAAAAATGCTAATAATAATGATGTAGCAATATAGTGTAGTAACACAAATGAATCGAACTTTTAAGCTGCTTCTAATACAGTACTCAAATTAATAATTTTCGCATGTAAACTCTATTTAGCCATTTAATTCGATTCTTCTTTTTATTACTTTCAAGCATTTCTTACTGTCAGCTTTTCAACATTGCTTATTGTTGTATTCGTATTGCATGAAGCACCAATTACCGCATGCAACCACAAACGGAATTGAAGCAATTGTACCCATTCCTGCATTACAAACAGGTAAAGAACTATGTTCTTCCAACAGTAATTAACGAAAAACCGTTTCAACCGGGTTTTACCTCATTCGAACAGCTAAATAATTAAGTTCGCTGTGGCTGACAGAAGTTAACAATTTAATAGTAAATAATGAAACGAAACATTCGTCCAATTTACCGCGCTGCAAATCCGTAGAAATGTCAAACAACATAAAATTCAAAGCCCACAAGAAGTCATACGACGTATATCAAAGACAGAACAAAAACTAAAAACATCCTTTGAAATCAGCAATTTTTACAACGTACATTGAACGACCCCCGGACGTAAATCACGGACAAATAAATATGCGCAGGTACAACACGGGAGAATTTCGTGTGGGACGGGTTACAATGTCTGACTAATAGGTAAAATATTAATCAACGTCTCGCAAATGCATGTAAAATATACCACCAAATGCATAGTGCGATCACGAGAGGATTCATTCTCACGATTTTCATCATGCTGTTATTGTTAATATGCACCCTGACGTGTTTCAAGCGAACGTTTTCTGTAAAACAACGAAATTTTCAGGCGTATGCATATTAAATTTTCGTTTATGCCTACATAGCTAGGTCGGGAGGCAATACAATACACACCTGTATAATAACAATAAAAATAATAGTGATAATAATAATAATGAAGACAATAATAATAATAGTCGTAAATAATAATAAATTTAGTCTATGCTTTATGTGCTTGTGTGGGAAGTACTCGTTACTCACTGTTTGGCGACACTTGAAGGTTCCCGTTTCCGCCTGTCATAGCAGCCAGGGTGACCAGGTTCTGCATACTCATCGGCGACACTCCTGCGTTCGCTAGAACGTGCACAATCGAACACATACAGAACAATTAGATTGGAAATTATACGCGCGCACCGCGGCACGATATTTTATTATGCAATTCTTGCAATCAATGCAGTCGGTGATACTGTCGGGAAGTTAAGTTCTCGGTCTCTGTTATTACCTCTGGCAGTTGTTTGAAGAAGGAAGTGAACGCGAACAATGAACAGTTTGAAGCGTTGCAAAGAAGTTACATAATGCATAGGATGCACTTTTCATAGGCTCAAATTTCTTGGCAGAAGTGAACAAGTATTGTCTAACAGATATTGAGATATAGTACGTGACATGTACTATTTGTAACAAATGTTGTCCCTAATATATAAAGGGTTATTTCTTTATTTGGTTACTTGAAAGTGTTTCAAGGTAATTAGACTGTGAAATCGTAATAGATATTGGAAGACGACAATTGCCTTGCTTATGACAGAATGATACGGCAGTATGCTACGATACAATTTCTGAATATAACGCTCGAGAGTTACGTAAGAGTACAGAGTATTAAATCGAACAGAGTATCCTCTGCACTCAAACAATTACTATAGTAAAGCAACAACACGACTTACGCAACAACAAAACTTGTAAACAACAATGCGAATTTGAATATTAATACCACTTTTACAGTTTCGATCAGAAAATTGTCAGCGCGTCGTTTCGTATGCTTTGTAATGAATAGACATTATTGCGCAACACCTGGTGTATCATCCAGTAAGCATACATTCGTCGACAATAAGTAACAAACGCTAGATTTCATAGCCACTAGTCACAGTCGGCCACAACAATCTATCATCGCATTGGCGTGAATCCCGCGGCCGTTAAACGCGCTATTCTATTATCTGTAAGTATCTAGGAGGAAATATACGGAATAGCTAAACGGGGTTGCATGTAAAACTTGCGAAACAAGCAAGGCGACAAATATTGTATCAATAATTTAGAAATGGTGGAAAATAAACGTACATCGAGCGATAAACCGCAACTTTCAACACCGTGGAATGAATTATGAATGTTGATTTAGTATTAAATATGCAGCATGCAGGACGGAGATACAGTGGATTGTGTTATATGAATTATAGCTGCAATTTGTCCGGGGGCGGGCAAATTTATAAGAATGGCGAAAGAATAGAGAAATTTAGAGTGAAATAAAGTTCTCAAATTTATTGCTGCGAAAACTGATAACGATAGTCGTTGTATTTATATCAACCCTAGCAATACTAGAGCGGCTTTTCAAACACACGAATCAACAAATTTTAAGCAGCTATTTAGTTCCCGAAAAAAATTCTCAAACAATTATTTATTGTCATGTACAAAAGTCCCGGCGATGATAGAAATGCAATACCACATACGTAGAAAGCATTCAAAGAATAAAAGGTTTTGCCAATCGTGTTTCATGCCAGAAGAGTCAGATTCAGAACCAAACTAGTTTCACGTAAGAGCGCTACGTTATAGTATACATAAATACAGTGGCTGCACAATTAATACAGACGCTTAGAATGAACGTGACCAGAGAATATAAAGGAAGTAATGAAATTGTAGCAGCAACAAACATATTGCAAAGATGAATTAATCCTAGAACCTTAACCCTTTCATTTGTCTACGTTACTTACACAGCCGAGTCATGACTGGGCCGGAAGTAACATGCTACTATCTTAAATAACATTTCACAACTTCGACAAAATTCTTTTCCCATTCTTCCGTGGATACTTCAAGAAACGCTAATTGCATGGTGCGATTTCCATTAAAAGAGCGAAAGTCAGTTTGAAATATAAATGTAAATGAGAACCTCAGGGTGCCGTTCCAGCGTTAAAAAATTTCCAGACGGGAATCCAAGACAGTAATCCAATTCGACTTATTCTTCACCACCAACAGATAATTGTTTACTATTGCCCGTGGTATACGTATATACCATAAGAAGCCGCATTACTTATCTGACAATTCGATATCGGTACCGACATTCAGGGCAACACACAGATTCGCCACAAAAGCGTCACCCTACGATCCCGTAATCATTTCAAGCACGCTAACATCCCCCGCGTTGGAAGCTCTCCCGGTCCGAACCGAGTCTAAAGTGCAGCGCGTAACGGAACAGTGCGAGTGAACGTAAGAGATCAAATAAAGAGGGACACCAACCATACTCACCGGCCGTATTGCTCAGAGACGCGAGCGTGGCCAGGCCCTGCAGGTTCGCTGGGTTGATTTCCGGCGGGCTTGGAACTGCGGGTGCAGTTGCGTGCGCAGGGGTGGCTGCACCAAGGCCGAGGTGTTGCTGCAGCAACAACTGATGTTGCACGCTCGAGAGGGCATTCGCGCCGGCACTCGCGGCGACCGGGGTCGCTGCACTCGTCGTCGCCTGAAGTTGTTGCAGCAGCTGAAGGGAAGCTGGCGCTAGCGCCGGTGTATCGTTCTGAAAACAAATATCGTTTAGCGGTCACGAATAGCGCTGCACGTGGCTGAATATCTACACGTGGGCACTGGATCAATTGGGGGGGCGGGTGCAGCAGACGGGCCCCGCGTATTCCGGAACATTCGCGGACAATGTGAGAAAATAAAAAATTAACCGCTAGAACCCCTTGATGGCAGGCGAGCGTCATTTAGCATGCTTACAGGGTGCGGCAAGAATTCCGGAACATTTTGCGACATTTCAACAACGTATAAATTGGGTAAAAAGTCATAAATCCAAATCACTGACGGAATCACTAGTGACAACATTTAACAAACAAGTTGCATCAGGTGTTCAAAACTGCCTTCTTTTACATGAATACGTTTACCAACGGGTTGCCAGAACGATTCCGACGATAGTCGGGCATTCGTCGACCGTAATTTCACCCCAGGCCCGTCTTGAAGTAACTTTTAGTGGATCGGAGTTAAAAAGAACTGTTCCTAAAAAATAGCGTTAGCTTTGACCGTGTCATAAATCAGACTTAACGGAACTCACTCTAACTCTCAACACGCAGCTATGTATCTGAAAATCAACAAAACCTTTGAAAGCCACTTCCCAGACCAATATTGAATTTTATCCTAGACAAAATTCCGGAAACTTTGGCGCACCCTGTGAATGTGTTATTACCTACTGGATTCTTATAATCAAATCTCTTCGTTAGCCGTTCGGTTTGCGATAAAGTCTGTGTCGGCTACAAGAACTAGTGTCCGTACGCGAAAACTTCCGCAATATTGTTTCCGAATAATGTCGGAATAATCGCCGTCACGCAAGCTGAGTAGACTAATTCGATATAAGGACTAATTATCTAAAAAATTTGTGCCTAAAACGATATCGATATTTCAGTAAATAGCTCCCCCCCCCCCTTTTGATAAAAAATACGCGGAAACACGCTTCCATTCTATTGGCACAAAAAACGGGTGCTATTTTGAAGATTCTAGAGAAATATATTTGCGAGGAAATATTTCATTCTCGATGCAAATGGCGTCTTTGATATCGGGGAAAAAGGTCAGCTAATAAAATATTGAAGGTACAGACGGTCAGGTAATGCGGCGCCATATTGACTCCTGCTATATTCCAAAGATTCGTCTGAATCTGTTGCATCCTTTTCTGGTCTTTTTCCTTCTGCGTGTCTGCAAATTTCACGACCAACGGCGACGAGCATCCCTGAGGAAAAGAAATGCAAAAATATGTTAAATATGCAACGTTTAATATTCATAGTGTATAGCCGAAAAATATACGGGGCTGCACAGAAAGTTGTTGCACCTTTTTGCGGGATAACGTGTTGGAATATACAATAAATTCGTGCAGTGTTTATCTCCCGGCGAATTGGTTCCAATAATGCTTTATGTCTCCAATTATATTTCGAGCGTTCTAGTTGGTCCACTCGCCGCGAAAATTGTTCAGGAGTACGCGGAAAATGTAAAAACGTAGAAGTGTCAGACGCGACATTACACCACCGTTAGAATAAATTTACATTTCCGTAGAGATCCACGTGTGTAGCACGAATAGCGTTAAAGTCATTTACGCTCGTTATACACAGGACAAACTGGAACTTCGATTAACCGAATCGTGATTATGCCGATCAATCGGACATCCGTATAACACCAGTATAAAACTTTCCGCAGTGAACTCGTACGAAATGAAAATAAAAACCCTGGGCTATTGACAATCAACGTGGAACTCCGGACGAAGGAAATTATTGCAACGATTCACGGAATGGATCACTGCACGAAGCCATAATAATTGATAACGATTGCGAGGTATACGTGGCCCCTTTCATCGCGAACCATAAAGGAGAACACGAAATACGAGGCTGTTTACGTGGATAGTAGGAAGAGCACGAAATCGTGCTAGTTTAGTCGACCACAACGAGCTAGTTCGAAGAACCCTGCAACGGCAAATATTCATGATATCAAAATGGAATTGCTGTCGTAGCCGTGTGCCTTGGCACGATTTGCTTTTACCGGTCGAAATAGTATACTGTGTAGGCGCGTACCACGGGGGAAAAGGGGAAGAAACAATCCCGTAGAGTGTGTGGAATTCGTTTTAGAGGGTGCATCGCCATTATACTTGCATCGGATTGCCGATACTATCGCTGAAACTTTCATGGATTCGGCGGAAATGGAGGGCAAGAAACGGATTAAGGATTAATTGGTAAAAAGGAAGCGGTATTCTATTATAGTTCAGTTCAGATGGATTTAATGGTAAAATTGTAGGAGAACACATTTTACGTACGTAGGCAACTATCGGCGAAATATCCGAAAGCACTTTGTCAGTATTACAAATAAGTCGCGCGGAAACCAAACTGATCACTTAATTCTTTTTGCAATATTTTTAATACTAGCGCCAAAGCGTATAACTGGTGCTTAACTTGTCATAAATGAAATTAATTACCCGGATAATTCTATTTGTCGTTATCAAACGGTGCAAAATTTTATGATGCTGCCAAATAATAAATGGTCTATGTTAAATGATATCGCGATTAACTCCATGACAAAACATGTATGTTAAATAATTTACCATAGTTTCACGCGTTTCTAAATACACTTTGCAATACATATTTGCTTGTGCTGTTGTTGAGGAAGTTTGAAAAAAGTGTATGCAAGCTTACGAATTTTCTATCATACTTATTTGATGAAGTTAGTCAGTTTGATACATTTCAGACTCAAAAATCGAAATTGTTAATAATATCTCACTGATTTGACATTTATATCGGGGAGATTAATAGTGGATTAACTTCGCTTCGCCGTATTTCATGTTGGACAAACTGTCAGTATTTAATTTAGAGTTCCAGTTTTATTGGAAAACTGACATTCGCTCCATGTGTTGCGATTCAAAACTCTTAACTGATAGCGTATATATGTATATTACTAAAATAGATATACACTCGTCGCTCGATATACTCAGAACCTTCTATATGATTAATGTTTGATAATTAACTATTTGCCTTTTAGCGAGAGCAAACATTCCTGTTTATTGCAACTTTGGCATGCCTTTATACAGAAAGAAACGCAATCTCTTCTATGTTTAATGAGGGATACAATTTCAACGAGTGGAAGGTTTCTTGTGATCTCTGTGTTCTCCGATATATTATAATTACCATAAAAATTTAGCAGCAATGAGCGAGGAAAATAATTAATAACAAAGTGGGCAATACCCCTTGTTTCATGAACACATTCGCGTACTTCCAGTAAATATAATGTCGATTCGAAATAAAATGATCGATGATTCTAAACTCAAAACAGTGATTACTGATTAAATTATATTTGACGGTTCGAGCAAGAATACTATAAACTTAGAGAGCATGGTTTTCTGGCAATATAATGAGCATTCTACACAATATAAATAATGTATAATATAATTGTTAGAATATTCGAGGTACAGGAACGGCCGAGGCGGGCCATGTGCATTTCGTCGATGCACGCTGTCTTTGTCTAGCGTAGCTTTCTTTCGGGGCGAACCCTAAAATGGTTAAAAAGGGCCATGGTGACGTAGGCGTCCTCACGACCGACGCTTTTGCCAAAGGAAGGCATTCTTGTATAGACTACGGTCGAGAGAGCACAGTTTTAATAAACGGAATACCTTATTAATATATACACGCCTACGCAATTATTCTAATACCTAATCGAGATTTCGATTCAAGTATTAGTATACATCTCTTACATAATGTATATTGCTACACAAAGGAATAAATATCTTGCTATAGTTCCTCGAATAAAAAATAATCTCATTGCGGGCGTAGCATAAAATTTATGCCTGCGACACCACGACAAAGCGAACATATCGATCATTGCTCTGCAGCGAAAGGGAATGAAAAAAAGGGGTCCTGAATGCGGAGCAGAGCAGGTACAAAACGACTGTGAATGCGAGTTAGAGAAGAGCCGCTAAAGAAATCTCGTCACGCGTTTCGAATCATCAAAGTGTCAAGCAGCTCTGTAGCTTTTCTTTGCTCATTTTCGGTTAGGCTAAGTTAAATCGGTGTATCATTGGCCTCAAATGAGTGTACAGAGTCACAGTTGCGGATGCACGAACGTTCCTTCGGATGATAATGGCATCGAGCCAATGTGCGACAATCTCGTTGAGCCGTTAGAAAAAGAAACGTGCCGAGTGCACTCCAACGAGCCTTTCGTTTCTTCTTTCATATCGGTAACTAGCTTGTGCCGTCTTGTGCAGCCAATGAATACACAGACATTTCTGATTAATTCTGATGAAAGCATTGGTTATACTAATTAATTCGTTGGCTGGCTATCAACGCAGTGTGAAGTAATTCATTCGTAATAGCAATTGTCGTAATTTTGTCGAACCTTTTCCTATTTCTATCCGAAATATAAAACCTATAGTAGTCTTTTCACTACGACGTCTGTATCCCTGGAAACACGGATTTCGCTGGAAAAGAACCGCTTTTTCGATCATTTCGACATTCGAAGCCTGGCACTGTCCCGCAGTGATTCGTCTCAAGAAAAAATCAATCTTTATGCAGCCCTGGAATGTTTAGTTTAATACAAAAATGGCGAAAAGTCGAAAGGAATGGTGGTAATTATTATAAGAAATAAACTGCCCCAGAATGTGACGCTATTGAATAACAAATTTGGTAAATAAATACTGCATTATTTATTGGCACATCTAATAACTACGTTTGTGCAAAACACTTTTGTCGCTTTTGCAACACTATATTCAACCGAATAAAATCTTCACTAACCTCATAAGAGAAATAATGCAGCGCATAAAGAAAACGATTTAACTCGTGTACAATTGCAATTACATAATGACGTTACTCCTTATTTATTTGTCCCCCGCCAACTTGGCTAAATTTCGTCGGCTGCTCCAAGTGACGAGGTTTCAGAGGAAACACATTAAAACACAATACGCGGAACGTTAAACCAGCTACAAATCTTTCAAAAACAGTTGAAAATTATTTTACGGCGACCATATGAAACACAGCCATACCTTCACAAATAATTACAAATAATTTTGCAACTGTGTTAATTCGTCTAATATTTTCTCTGGCTATTTAAGAGTTCGCGTATTTTCAATTTAAGAGCGGCAAATTCAAATCCAAACTCATACGACGTGATAGAAAATATTATACTTTACGTTTACTAAGTAATGCACGAAATACAGAGTTTTAAGCAAATGATGGGCGAACTTTTCGCGTGTTACTTCTTTCTTTGTTGACCAGGACGAAGTTGTATAATAGGGTACTACTGTCGGAGATTTTTTTCTTCAAGGAGAGCAACAATGAAGAACGCAGAATGGGGCAACAGTTAAGTAGCACTGATACAGGAGACAATTGTGCTTCGATTTGACTCACCTCCATCGTTTGCGAGTGGTGAAGAGCTTTAATGGCGTTGATGGCGTATTGTTTACTAGCGAAGGTAACGAAGGCACAGGCTTTACTTTTTCCGGTGCTGTCCCTTAGCACCGAGCATTCTTCGATGGCTCCATAGACACTGAACATGTTTCGAACGTCATTTTCCGTGAACTTTTTCGACAGCATGCCAACGAACAACTTGCGTTCTGAAACAAACACGACGCAATACAAAATTATTTATCGTCTAATTCCGTTTCGCTGTAACATTCGAGTAAAAAGAACATTACATTATGCAAACCATATTTCCTTTGGCCATTCAAACTGCACTGCTGTAATTATGTGATCGCACAATTTTATCCGAATGGTGATAATAATTTTCATCAATTAAATTGATTAATTTTATTCAAGTGCTGTTCGTTTAGGCTGACATTAATTTATAACGTTTATAAAATACTGATTATCTGGATTGCATCTTCAGGTGTTAATATAACTACTGGAACTTCACCGTTTAAGCAATCATTGTGCAGAATCAAAATATACTGTATTGTGAGATCGTGCTTTCCATATCGCGATGAAGGGGGAACACAGGAACAGAGAAAATCCCTACTTGCATTGTAATGTAACCTTCGATAAAAAATAAATAAACGCGTGCATATATAGGGTGTTTAAAAAAGGTTGTACAGTTTTGTAGCTTTGTAGTACGGAACGAGAGGAGCCTGTCTAATCAATATTGGCACAAAATCACGGGTCTAGCATTATTTTAATATATTGAATTTAAGAATAAGATTTCATAACTACTTCTCCTCTTGGTCGCAATGAACGCTCTTTTTTGTCTTAGATTAAAAACGAATTCTTAAATGAACGCGAATCGCAAACGGTGTTTCTATTGTACTTTATACTTTCACTACCTGATTTTCTTTTGCCTCCTACTTTTACTTTCTGGCGCAAAACTAATTTAGGAAATCCACTCGACGCGCATAGTAACCGTGTTTGTAAAGTACCTGGAGATTTTCCAAAGGGTACGAAAAATTATTTGCCCCTGATATTGGTGGAATAAATTCCAATGTAATTTTTTGGGGGTAGAAATACCTGAAACGTTGCCAATCTCTGTGTAAACTATAGGTAATATCACATATAGGTAATTGGAAGTATTGTACGAATAGTCTGTTATCAATATTATTTTTCTAATAGTGCATGATGAAACAATGATTAATGTAGCGCATCTTGAATATCCTTGTATGTATTTTGCACACACATTAATTTAATCTACAAATTACATAGTTCGATATACAGCCGACAACGTGGAAACAATTGTGCAACACGATGGGTTGTAGCGTAAATTGTAACGGATAAAATGATGGGGGAAAAAATACACCTGTGGCGTGTGTTTTGCATATGCAATATCCGCATTGTTAATTAGCAAAGCTAATCACTGGAAACATAATTGCTCATGCACAGACGTAACACAGTCGAATTGAACCTTGAATCCATCAGGTAAAACAGTTATCGACTTTAACAAGGTTTTCTGCTGTGAACGGTACAAGCAACGGACACTGTCAGTTTTTAACGGCATTCGTTTATATTTCGCAGTGTATATACTTCAGAATTAGCGTGCGGCTGGAATTCGGCAATTTACTCTCTCCTGAAAAGTTTCGTCAACGTCGAAACGCAGTGAAGAAACAACCATCAGCAAGGAGACATTTATGGGACGGTTCTCTTGGGAAAAGAACGTTCTGTAACATCTTTCAAGTAAATTGTGCTACGATGAAATCGTGTTAATTTGTTTAGCGATTTTTGGAGATCGGTCAGCAGAGAATTATCAGTCAGGATCACTGTTCGTGTGGAAATTAAGCAATATTCGAATGCAGTTAGGTAATTGGTTCGTTTATTAAAGGTGATGGATATTAAATCAAATCGTTTGTTATTCACCTTTCTCGTGACTAATTCGTGCGATCATTCCGCCCAAATGCAAGAGTACGTACGAACTTCGTTGCATTACGACAGACCGTTCTAACAATATTGCTGTTTACTATTTATCGCGCCATCAGTCCACGTAACAAGCATTTATGTATCACACAGCCGGTTGCCCATGGACCATTGGAGAATGACAGGATGGTGAAGAGAAGCGGAAGTGGCCTCAGTCAATATTTGTTTAGGACCAGGAGGAAAGCTTCGGCTGGAGAAAAGCCGCTTATGTAAATTCAGCGTCGCATAGGATACTCGTGCAGCGGCGCAAAGTGGGCGGCCTGCAATCTCTGAATATCTCAACCCGTGGCTCTTTTACCCTTCCAGCTTTGTCATCACCTTCATTCACCCATCTTTCCCTCGTGCTCGATCGCCACGATTGCTCGATTGCGCGCATTTTTCGCCAGGTAACGTGCTTTTTTAGCAAAGCTTTTTCAATCAGTCTCCTTCTTACCACTGTTACCGCCGTTCGAGGAATCAAGTCGACACGAACTACATATGTGCACGTACAATATACCTGCTCGTTGAGTCGCATTTATCATGCGGAATTGCGAGATTAAGGCTGGAAAACGTTCGTAAGACGCTTACAACTAGTCGATAGATTCTGGCCACACAAAATGATTCTTAACATTTGAGAACGGCTTCTCTTCGAAGCCACTAAACACGTGTCATAGGTCCAATAATGCTGGTAATGAAAAGCCGATTATGTAACCCCCCGTATAGTGCTATGCATCTTGATCACCGGCGTATTACAAGACCCCAGCATGTTACGCACACGTGGACGTCCCACTTAACTGGATCACCTCAAATATACCGCTTATTTTTAATGACGGTAAGTCGCAAACTTTTCTCCCTGTTTCTCGGAATTTTGCCCTTTCAGTCTCGCGGATACCTTTTTAAAATAGGTTTACACGTTTCTATACATTATCTTGCAATAGCTGGGATCAAGGCCCAAACAATGATACATACTCTTTTTTCTTTGGCAATTTTTTTCTGTCGTTAAAAATAAGCGCGATATTCGAATTTCTCAAGACGCTACCAGGCCACGTGACAATTGTTGCTGCAAAGAAAAAACTGAATCTACAACTTGAAAACTATATTGACCGCCGCGCTTGTGACGGCGATAAAACCAAAAAGACTGATCCTGAAGGCGGTGGCTTTATACTGTTAACGTTCGCTAAACGCATCTGGACGACATGCAGAAATGGCCGGAATGATCCGTACGGAACTCTCGAAAGTGGAGATTGCCGTGTGTCGTGTTACTATCCGCCCGGAATTCAATAAAGAAACCATCCGGCTAACTCTTCAAACGGTTAATCGCAATCCCGTGCACAGGCGATTGGCAATATTTCAACGATTCCCAACAATTTCTCCGTATGATCGGTTTTACAAAATCGTTCACCAGCCCGAAACCGTGTTTGACTCGTTAGCGTCGTCCCCTAGATCGCGTAACGAGCCGTGTTACGTCGACAGCGTCGACCATAGCCGAAGGCTTCGATTCGCAAAGAGAAAGAGAGAAAAAACAAAAATCGAAGCCGAAGAGAAGGCAGCAGCGAAAGAGGTATAGAGGGAAACGATAGAGGCAACGGTTAGAAGACGAGACGGTAGGAGACGGAACGTGGAAACCCCGCGAATATTCGTCGATTGCGCCGCAAACTCGTCCCCTGGTTAACGATTTAATTACTTTCGTAACCTAACCGTATCCCGGCCGGTTCGTCACGCTTGCCCCCGTGCGCCGTATCAGATTTTCCAGAACGGAACTCCACCGAGATTGAATCTGCACCTCTACCTCTTCTGCTGTCCGACCACGAATTATTTCCGGGGAAAAAAATTTCAGCCCCGAGCTGGCGCGTCTTCCGACCCCATTGTCCAGTGGTATCGGGCCACGTGAAAACTGCGGGATTCGCTGGAATGTTTATTAAATACCAAAGACGTTGGGCTGACGCGGTGATCTCACTTGGTTTCGGCCTCCGACGCGTCGATACTGAGAACAGGAGGCAGTCCGTACGATGAGAGGGAGCTTCAACCTTTGCCCAAACGGAAGGGGTGGAAGAATGTGTTGAATACTTGCAGATTGATGAACAGTGGAATGAAGAGGTGGGCGATCGTGGAGAAGTTTGGAAGACGAGAAGTATGAAATGCTCCGGAGGAATCCATTGGATGATATCGTTGATTTAAGTCAAAAATTTCGAGCACGTTGGGATAACGGACGACGTAATTACGTTCTTAAGACATTGGACGACGGATAATGTTTTGCGAAAATCGTACTGTGTGACGGGTAACAGTATATGGTATGCTATTAAACATATAGTAGTATATTAGTATAGTAAACTATTATATTATAAGAAACCTCAAACACTTCTTGTCTACTTAATTTTTGAAGCAGCCTCCCTTGTTTATAATTTTATTACCATCAATAACGTCCATAAAAACGAGATTTTGCGTATCCTATTGTAGCATTGAAGCTAGAGTAGTGAATGTAATGTTATTTTAAAATATAAACGTAGTACTGTTGATGAGACGTCCGCATATGTACGAAAAGATTTGTTGATTTGTTGTACGAACGCGAACACTGAACAAATGTACAATATGGGTGAATGATTTACTAGTAGCTGGATGAAAGGAAAAGGTGTGCTGTGAGAGAGTTTGGTGGTACTTAGACCGACTTTTTGGCACTGCTCCTGCGCAATATGCCAATGCCAATTCCACATTTAAATAATTCAAACTAAATTCCTTTTCTTCACATCTAATATACGCTTGTATTCATTTCGATTGATAATCATTTCGCATAGAGGAACGTTCGAATAATGGGTGTACCGATACAAGTACATAGTTCTACTGTGATACAATTTCAACCACCATTCACAGAGAGTTTTTCAATCATTAAATCACCTCAGCAAGGAACAATCACACGAGCCACGAAAATAATTATTATCCAGCCCTTTTATCGACCAAAGATTCACAATGGTGCCCCATACAATCGGCGTTTTTCGCTGTGGAACGTAAATACAGGCTTGTTCGCGTATCACATCGCGTATCGATTCAATTTTCCTTCCATTATTCATCGGATCCTTGAACAGCCGTTTCCTCCGGGTTTCGTCCATTCATTTTCCAATTAATTCGCTGCCCACCGTGTGTTTGTAAACGGGATCACACCTCGACACGCTCCACGGTTTTCTTGTTTTCCATTTTTGCGCTTTCCTCCCGATCGATGCGAAGCGTTCGAGCACGAAACCGTGCAAATGTTTGTAAAATCCATTTTGCGCACTATGTACACGGTGTTTGTTCACCTAATTAAATCGCAGGCCGGGTTCGCGTAAACCATTCAGCATTTCCTGTCGAATAAATTGAGGAAGACTATGATATCGACCACGATCGAACGGCCGCGTGAGTAATGTTCTGCCACCCTATCACCTTCAAGAGCTGTATACGCGAGTAATTGCTTCCCGCATTAAGGTTACCTGTTTATGCTATCCGTTCAGCAGGTTTTTCGATTCAAGCGATTGAAGAACAATTTCCAAAGTACAATTGCTCAAACATTTCACTCTAATTAACAGAGAGCCAATAAGGATCTGGGGGGACGATTAAAAACGTTCTCCACTCCGTAATACCCGGAATCCAACGAATGTTACCAAAGATTAGATTTGCGTTACTCCTTGTTTCGTATTCGCCGAGCCAGCAGAGTAGCCCTGGCGGAGGAATATTCTTGGTGTCTTACCGGCTCACTTGCCGAGCCCTCACCGTCCTTTGCCAGAATGAGAATTAACTTTGTTAATTCAATTCCCGGCTTGGCCACGTTCAAACTAACTGAATTTCAGCCGTCCTGAACTACTGTGCTGCTAAGCAGGCCGCCTCCCGGCTTATGTGTAATATATCTCTATACCGCGTTTGTGCCAGCTGACCGATTATAATGAACGCCTACAGAATGCACCGGGTCCAACGAACGAATGTTTTATTATATTAAATGCTACAGCGAATAGAATAGATCGGTTAGATCGAAAGCACGTGAACAGGGTAGAGCTTCGGGAACCGCAGAGGAAATTAAATTACGTGCGCGTAGTTTTTGTTACAATTACTGTGACAAACGCTTCGCTATAAAATTGTGCATGATTTTATTGGAAGTAATATATCTGCCTTCCTGAAAATAATATTGAAATACTTCGCATGGACAGAAAAGTGGATCTTGTTGACCGTGTCTGAGGGGTTACAACAGAAGCGATATAATTTGTTTGGCATATACGTTGGTGTGAATTACAAGTAACTATGCAATACACGCAAATGTATTCAAGACGCCATGCTTAATTTTGTCATTTTGCAAGTCCTCGATTCAGAAATTATTGTCTGCCAGAAACACTTTGTCCTACGTATATCCAGCAAATAAATTGTCAATCGTTAGAACGTTGCAATATTCTGGTGATATCCGAGAATATTTTGCTTATTGCCTTTTTTTCCAAACATTTGCCCAGGCACCTTGATATCTACGCACGGTCGACACCGTTCACCAAGCACGACAAATTAATTACAAAATGCATGTATTTCTTTAATAAGTGCCGAGCAAGTATGAAACGTCCTACAAACGTTCGGCACCCTCGATACAGAAAAGAAACGAAGTACAATCGCCTAAATCTTCCTTAATTTTGCATGCACTAAAACGGCGTGTATACACGCTCCACCCTGTCCCAACAAAAGAATCGAGAGATAGGGAAAAAAAATTCTCCCACATCTCGAGCGCTTTCACCGTCTGGCTCAACCCTAATCCAACTAACATCGCATCAAACATCTTCCGCCGTCAACTCATCCCAATATAACTATGGCCATAAAACAGATGCCGCTAAATGACGCGGGACAAGACGGCGTTTATCCCCGTGGAAGAGAAAAAACGAAAAAAAGGGAAGAACAAAAAATGCTGGACCTTCAGCTCGTGAAACGCGGGAATCTCGTGCTCCTCGGGTGGTAAATCGTCGAATATCTGTTACACGAGCTTAAACGAGCTTACGCGTTCCCGCACGGGGGAGTCACGCTCGTAAACTCTCGCCCTCTCATAATTTATTTTCCCGTGGCACGAGAACACAGGTCAGCACGGCGGAAGAAATTCGCGTTGAACGGCACACCTGCCAACGGCGAGGGTGAAACCGGCCATTAACGCGACGATTGTATAATAATCTCGCGTCTGTCGACTATTTTTAGACGCGCTCGATTTACGACCATTAACCCTTCTCTGTGTCCCTCTCAAGCTTTTCATCAATTCTTCTCCTGTCATTCGTTCCCCGAGTTTTTCTGCCCGTTTCGTTCCGCTATTTCGTCGTTGTTGAATAAATGCGCGCGTATATAAAATTAGATCGTTAGAGCAAAGCCAACAAATCGCTAATATTCGTCAAGCTATTTCGTTATATTCGCATACATTCATTCCCTCGCAGCAACATAATAATCACCCTAGCGAGCGAAACTCGATGTTCCACGATCTCCAATAATAAAAAAGGAAAAGACACCGTGATCGAAGAAAATTTCTACATCTAATTAATGTGCGACACGTCGCGTCTGCCAGGTATCTATATACATATATACCTAGTTACCGCCGCTATGGCCGCAGGTATGCGATTCGTCATTAGTATGTCGCCGACAGTATTCGCAGGAAGTGACGTCAGAGAGTGGCAGCGATTTATACATAGAGGGCCACGAATTCCGATTAGTGAAACGTTTTAGCTACACACCGACGCGACGGCGTGACTGTAAATTTTCTTTTCATAAAGCTGAACGTGACCGGAATCCTCTTGCCCCTTGATTTACCAAGGCAGTTTCCCTTTTTACGAATTCACCGCGAAGGGAATTGTCCTTTCCGCAATACACGAGAAGCGACCTGAAAACTCCTGCCGTCGCGACGCACCAAATTTTAATGAGATTGCGTACAGGGGACTATTGAATTTCCGGCCAATGGGAACAAGCTGTTTTGGTTTGATGAGAAACGATTGCCGCTTGTTTTTTTTTTTTTCGTTTTTACAAAAGTCTAGGGAAATAACTGTCTTATCCTCGATTACGAAACCAGGGTGATTAAGTATGGAATAAAGTACAATGTGCTCGGGACGATGATCGACCATGACTATGTCCACATCCGCGAATACAACAAACAGAAATAGTAATCTAGACCAATGTAAGATTTTATTATCCGTGTTTTTCAACTAACAGACGCATTAGTATCTCGTCCCTTCGAATACTGGTTACTCGAAACGGTAAAATTATAAAATGTGGAACGATATGATCGACGCATAAGTTGCAAAGAAATTATCCGAAAGAAACGAGCGGATCCTGAATGAAAGAAGCGATAGAGAGGGCGACGTAAATAACATTTCCACGCTACTAGTATTTATAGCATGAGAGGCAGCATGCCCCGATGGCACGAGGTCCAAAAAGAAAGTAACCCCACGGTGCCATTACCTTTGCAGAAGGTACGCAAAATTTAACAGATAACTGATTGGGAAAGTACATTAGAGGATGAACAAAGATATGATTGATATTGCGTATCACTTCTCGTACGAAATTTAATTACAACGAATCGTTCTGGTGTTCCAACAAAAAATTCAATTATCCGGTCGTCCTCTACCCACAGTTGGTACAGATAATCGAATTCCTGCGTTTTCCACGTCGTGTTTTTTCCCCCAGAAAATATGAAGTGCTTCTACGCAAGCACTTTATACCGCAATTTCGACTAGCGTTTTCATATGCATTTACCCTTCGACTGTTTGTATAATACCACGATTCCTACGCCGCAATTACACGACTGTACAACGAATATCTAAAACGGAAGGTCCGCGCAGAGAGAACGCACGATTCAGCGAACGCGCGAATTCGTGAAGATTTCCCCGCACTGATTCCAATCATCGATCAACTTCCCTCCCAGCGATTACACGTTCACGCAGCAACAATAATCGAAGCGCGACGTTACGTCCACGCAGCAATGAGGTTCGCAAACCTATGCAGCCGATTCCGGCGGTTTCACCTTTGCCTCGAATTTCCAAAGGGGGAATTCAACGGCTATTTCGACGTGCCCTCGCCGCGCATCGTATCAACGCCTCGTTATCATCGCAAAGGGTGGAAGAGTCGCGTGGCCGGCGGGAAATTGATTTTTCATCCTCCTGCGCGCTTTTCTCACGGCAAGCAACATCGATCCGTGCGCCGGCGTCCTATTTTCACGGCGATGCAATAGTCCCGCAGTTTCGTGCGAATTTCGGTTTAAAGGCGGGCGCGCACAGTTTTGAACGCTGTATCTCCTCGATTCGCTGCCGCCGGTGGCCCGTACACCTCCCGAAAGACCACTTCGTCGTCCGGATTCCAGAATATCTTTCTGGCGACAACGATCGCGCGCTACCGTGGAATTGGAGCCATAAATTTCTGATCGCGACGACGCGACAACGGGTATCATCCGCCATTGTCGGACGTTATGCACGCTGCGTCTCGTTCGAGAAATAGATATGCTGAGCAGGGAGGAAGGACGCTGCAGGTATGGAGCTTCCTCGTCTACCCCACCCCGGGGGGGCACAACCATAAACGGTTGTACGGTGTGTTAATTGGATATTTGTATGGGATCCGGTAGTCTCGACTTCCATCCGGTTGGGGAAGTCCGCCGTAGTGTTCGCTTTATAGCCGCCTCATTGTTTCGCCCGGTTTTATTTGTTGCATTGCTTTGCTTCCTCGGGATACGCTACGGAATGATTGCTTTGCTGAGCCGTTCCACGCGAACTGGATCACATTTATATCTGGGCAATAAGAACTTTGTCGCTGCTGAAATACGGCATAGATAGTGGAATATCGAGGTGCGGCGACACATCGTTCTGCCGGTTTCCAGAATTGTCTGAACGCTGGGAATAGTGGTAAATGCTGACGAACGAATAAATAAGAAGTAAACATCTTAATATTACGGGTTTTGTATGGAACCAATTTACGCTTAAATGGTAAAATGGTCGTTTCCATCGTAGCAGGCAGTGAGTGATACTCCATTTATACTTTTCAGATATTTAGTTTGTCCTGTTTTGTTTCACGTGGCACTGTGTTCGTTCGTAAAATGAATTCCTTTATAACTTTTACCTAGAATGTCGCAATCTTTCCCTCTGTTTTATTATTACATATAATTCCAAAGTTAGGGTAATCTTGAATAGATTTAAAGAAGGACATGCCTTGAAAACTTAAACTGCGCAACGTTCCTGAATTATCTGATTCTAATATTCTGAATGATCAATTATGGAATGATAATACTTATCACAATTATAAGTAATCGTTCAACGGTTACCGCAATCAAGTAGTATATGGAGGGCTCAAAAAGCCAATGAATGTGACTCTTTGATAAAAAAAAAAAAAAGAAAATGATAGAACTATTGCAATAGGTATGTCGAAATATAAATCGCCATACATGGCTAAAATTGAAATTGATGAAAAAGAATATTTCATCGTAACTGAAATGAGCAAAAAGACACAACTACGATAAAGATTCAATACACCAAAATAAGTACCAATAAATTTCTTCTCACGAAACACATATCGTACAATGTCCCGTAATGAACATTTTATACGACACCCGAAACCATCGAATGATCAAATTTTAAATAATTCCGCACACAGTACAAAAAACTGACTAACAATGTTTCCAATATATTACTAAATGAACGTGCAACACAACGAAATATCTCTACGTACGATGGTCCTCGTTATTTTTTTATACAAAACGAAACAGTGCGGGGTGAAAAAAAAAAACTAAAATAGAAGGTCGATACGGTCCAACGAAATTTTCATCCATTTGAAAGCTTCTCTCTGCCGTGATATAATATAAAAGTGTAACGCGTAGGAATACGACGATTTTAATGAAATTTTTAATTGCCACAGTTCTCGGACTACCGGCATTATAATTATTTCGCCGTCACTTCTATTAATTACAAACGAGCTCTCGCTTGTTCCGATATTTAAGTGCAACGCACCCCCCTCCCCGACTGTGTTAGACCTTACCGGAGTTCATTAGTGTCTGCCGGCGAGATTGTGTAATTTCATTACGTTGTAATTTATTATGGTCAACGTCAAATAAACTGCAACGATAAAACACATCGGGATAAAGGTGTTTTATAAGCATTACGCTGCTTACTTTGGTAGATATTGTAGATATTGCAGAATCTGAAGTAAGCAGCGTAAAGCATATAAAACACCTTTATCCCAATGTGTTTTATCGTTGCAGCTTATTTGACACAATTTCCCTACCTATATGCTCGTCATCGTAATCATGTATGCGTAATAAATAACTTCTCGGAAGTAACGAATTTCCAGGTCACAATAAAATTTCATGAATCGATTCGCAGCTATTTGACATAGAAGTATTAGGTACAAGAACAAATTCGGGTGATTTTTCTCTCCCGCAATGAATTTACATTGTACGTGTCCTAGCATGTTGAAAAAAAGTGACACGACAATCCCAGCAATATTGGAAATCTTCATACGTGTAGTTTTTGCACGCGGTGCGATTCTTTTTTTCTGTAAATTCGACAAAATAGAAAATTATAACGAGCTAGCGAAGTTTAGAACCATTAGACTTCATAAGCTAGAACGTAGGAAAACGAGAGAAAATTGGGTAAGCCGTATTTGAGTTCCTGCGAAGGTGATTCTGTTTGTTAAAGAGAAACAGAGGAATCATTTGGACGATTTAGACAAAATAAATAATCGCTATAGCACGTGCATTTAAATCGATGCGAGAGGCACGAGGCTATCGATGGAAGCAATATCGCTAAAAAGAAATACAAACGATCCTCGGAATATCGATTCATTCATTCCAATATTCTCGTAGCGGCATGTTTAAACGAAATTTGGTTTTCGAGTGTTCGCACATCTACTCTTGATGCTCGATCGATTGTATAATAAGTAACAGCACAAAAGCACTTGGTGTAGGAATATTCAAGATAAATATATCAAATCACACAATCACACCGAAATTAAAACTGTTCCTACGATTCACACGAAATTCACACCGTACAATACGATGGCGGTTCTACCACGTGCTCTGTCCATACAGTCCGGATTTGTACCCAGGTTTGTGTATTTACAACACATAAGGGCTTCGAAGATCATAACGGAACCCAAAATTCAGGTAAAACCTACGACTTTTATAATTACGAAATCCGTGAGACGCGGAAAACATTGGGAAAGAATCGTGGAAACATGAACGGTGATTTCCTTGTCGCGTGAAATTATGCTGGAAGAATGTTCTAATCTTTTTGATCCTGTAGGTACTACAAACAAGCAGGAATTTTTCCGGTGGCCACACACATCCTGTCGGATGTGACGTTGGTCTAGCTACATTTGGGGGTGGTCTGCACAATTACACTAAGGAATCTTAGCATAATTGGCGATGGATATTTGAAAAACAGCAGAGAAATATTGATTGCTATCGCAGAACAGGCGTTTCATTGGTAGATAGGAACATTCTTCACGTTAATAGAGATCGGACGGTTGTCGAAGACTCGTGGTATTCTTTTACGCGACAGAAGGCACAATACTGTATGTATGTATGTAGATGGAAAATAATGAGGAGACAGTAGGTGCAGCTTACCAGGCCGGTAAGTAGGTTGCCACGACTCGTCTATGGTATGTGCACCTAGCCGCCCGATGTCACACGGTGTGCGTGCGTCTGTGGAAGGTTGCGACGAGGTACAGAAATATGGAGTCGTTGGGAACCCGTTGGGCCACCATATAGTAATTCGAAATGAGCGAAACGGAAAGAATGCTGGATTCCTTGGAAACTTGTGTTCCCGCGAGTGACCCGAACATTTTCTAACTTTTGCTTCTTTTTTGACATAGCTTAATGTCGCAGCTACTAAGGGCATTTAAAATGTTTGACAGAGAGGACATCGCGCGATGAAAAATATTGTTTGCCAGTGTTAAAAACGGCAAATACTTCTTTACAGAGAGGACAAAGTTAACGAAACAATGTCGAAAAGTGCAGAAAATGATAAATTAATAGTGATCTTAAAGGGAGCTTCGGAAAATTGACACATTCAACTGAGGGAAACTTCAAATTTTCATTGACGTAAGGTACATTTGAAAACCTTTGACAATATTTACTGTAAATGACTGCATTTCAATTTTCCCTACTTGGAAAGGAATTTCATGAATTTTCATTAAGCTTTTACACTCCGCTACTGTACGTAGCCTTCTGTGTCGCCCTCGTTTCAACACAGTTTTAGGCACGTGTAATTAAACCCGAGAATGTAACCAGTTCGGTAAAAAGTTATTGCGCGGGTTGTCGCGTGCGTTGCATAAGAGTACGCGACGCGAAATATGAAAACGTTCGAGGCGGGAACAGTTGTTCAAGTATTTGAGGCTTAGTTCGGGAAACCAGTTTGAAATTTCCTCGTTCACGTTTAACGATTAACGATGTCGCGCGAATCTAGCGATACGTCAATCGCCATTGAGAATAGTACAAAACACTTTCTAGAGAAAGTTGGTTGACATTTTCCAACCGCAGCCTTGGAAACACAAGTATGTACATTAACGAGCGGAATGTCGCGTGGGTTATACGTGGCCTGCGATAGTAAAATAATCAAAAGTTGAGTCTCTGCGATTCGACACAGGTGTTGTTCTTTCTTTTGTTGCACTTACAGCAACAATACTGCAATATGTTGCAATTATTAGATGTTTAATGTAACATTGGCTCGTCCAATCTAATTAAGGTGTTGCTTTCTGTACATGCATTAAACGAGAGTAAACAATTATCTGGCTGATAACAAAGACTGACGAAATTCAATGTGAGAGACAATTTTTTTACTGTCGGACTTTGGGCAACAGTGAGCAGTAGAACATTTTCATCTATAATCCTTCATCCCTCTTGGCACGAGGCTTATCTTAGATACCACGGTTCTTAGCTGGACTTTTCTTAATCTTTACTAGCTTACGCTGATAATTTGTTCATACACCGCCAATAATATGTTTTTCATCGCCGTGGTTGCATTATTCACCCGAATTCATTATTATTAAACTAATTTCCTTTACTGAACTCATACAACACCCCGAATGTATTCTTCCGACACGTTCGGTTTAAACGTCTGCTATACATTCCAATATTCGAGCTCTTCTCGCCAACTATTGATACATCGTCTGAAAGTTCCTATTTACAATCCATATACGCTGATGATCGTGACGAGTTTCATTGTTGCAAACTCCGCTTTCAGAAAAACCCCATCACTTATGGAACGACCAAATATTTAGATCGGTGCATGAATAATTTTCGTTGCCACCTAAGGGATCCGGATTTATTACTCCAGGTGCTTTTCCATATTCCGTACCGCAACATTTATCGGACATAGCATATTCCGAGTTCCATTGACAATCCAACATTCTTTGCCTATGCGTTTTCGACGTGTCGCCGACATTCACAAATGGATCAAAGATTTTATCGATTCGAAAGTCGTAATATGCTTTCGTCGTAAATGGAGAAATCACGAAATGTGGTGGGTTGCCGTTGGCGATACATCGACTGATATTCAGAATTTTGTTACCCGCGTGCACCGATTCAATAGTACGGTAGGTCCGGGGCAGGGGCAGCAATGAAACAACCGAGAGCGTCTGAACTTATCCGTCAACCGCGCGATTTACATAGCAAGCGAGTCTCTTACGAGCGGGAGGTTATCAAAAAGGAGAAAATATGGTTCGAAGACGAATCCGCATTCCTGTTTCGAAATGCACCGTACACGAATGAACAGCGTGAACAGGTGAATCGCAAGAATTAGAAGCCGCATTTTCCAGGGACGATGGAAAGCTGTTACTTTTACAGTTAGCCCAGTGTTCCGGAAATGATATTAAATTATACGAAAAGAAGAATTCAAATATTTTCAGAGGTTATTGTATCTTTCTATGGTGAGTGTATCTACATATCAGCGTGGTTTAGAAATATTAATTACATTTCAAATACCAATTGATATAATTAGGGCTGTTATGCAAATTGGTTCTTCAGACGAACGCATTTGTACGTATAAATCAAATTAACTGTACGTAGTTTCTGAACCAGTGAACGGATAATTGCATTTCTACTTTTTATCCGAATATGTAATTTAACAGAGACTCCGCGCTCCCGTTTGAATTGTAATTTATAATTTCTAAATCGCATTAAACTTGACAGATACAGAAATTGGAACAGAAATAGAAATATCTTTCGGATTTCTTCAGGCAGAAGGTTTCTAATTTGTAGTACGTTTAATTAATATGTATCATCAACAAGTATTTTTGGACAATATTGGGACAATTTCGCGTAGGTAAGGAAAAATAAGAACTGTACGAACTTCAATGCAAGAAACAGCGCTATTTGATAACACGAATTTATTGCAGATCTGGGCACTACTGTAAAAATAATGTACTTGCCAGATTACGTGATTTTCGCCAACGTGATTACATCCGCGAATATGAACAGCCCTCCATTTCCATTTTTAATGCATCAAAATGCGTTAAAATGAATGCAATATTTGTAAATAATATTATATTACTCCCGGAGTCATTCGAAGTACATAAATACCAACGCTACTTCCAAATATACATGCGACTGCAATGATATTCTACTTCCATTCCAAATTTGTCCACGAGTCTACGATTAAATTGAAACCATAAACTTCACTTAGCCGCACAGAAATTGTACTTAGAAAACGCAAGTAATCACCGATCGACCTAATATCGTCGATGGCTCGAACCTGTATGTTCAACACCGTACCTCCAAAATGGTCCAAAATGTTGAAAAGCGAGAAGCCAGAACGAAATAGTCGGAGGAGGAAAGAAATTATTCGACCGACGTGAGTGAAATATGACAGAAGGGGATCGCCGCGTCAGAGGCGAGACGTTTTCAAAACACCACATCGAAGAGGAATAGCGGGAATGTTTAACCAGCAACGGGCGTCTTCGCGATCCGTCACTCGACACGGCACACCTGCTCGTTCGGGTACTCACAATCAGAGTACAGGTTGGGGCCGGGTAAAAAGTCCGCGGCACGACCGGTCTTCCTCTTGTCGACTCGCTTCTCGCACACATTTCTCGCTTTGACGACGAGGAACTGACTTTGAAAGAAAGATAGGCGATGTGTGATGCAATGAGGGAGAACCGGTTGGATGACAACGCATTGAGAAGCGTAAAGGCAAACACTTGGCATGGCTGTTCGCGAAACCGTTGGTTTGGCGATTGACGATTGACGAGTTTGCGTGCTGCTTTGTAGTATTTGTTTTTGTTTTTTTTTTAAATAATACGATAAACACTAGAATAATATTGTACAATGGGTCATTAGTGACTCAACTGATACTGCGGACGGCGGAAAATTACTTGAATCTGTTCCGACAAATTCGAAAGAAGCGACATTTCATAAAAAAAAAAAAACGGTTCGACGTTTCACTTTATGCGTGATGGGGATCGAGTTTTTTGATGCAACGACTCTCTAAATGCACTGCTCGAGACAATCAGCAGGTGGCTAGAACTAGTTAGAAGTATTTGCATGTTGTTGTAAACAAAAAAGGTTGACAAGTTGACTGCTGTTGTTGTTGGAGAGTAAAATGTATGCAATTAGATCGGTGCTGTACGTGACGTGGGGCCGTATACGCCAGCGAATTTGTCCTGCACAGAAGCTTTTGTCCTGCACTAAGTGTGAAACAGAGTATCGATCGCCAAGAAAATATTTGCTTGATTGATTCACGACCGTCATAATTCATTCGTAAATGCCTACAAAATGTAATGAAAAATCAACTGACAAGTTTTTTCACCTGGTTGAAGTGATATGTGAAACGGTTCGCAATAACGGCCATCTCATTGTTTCGAGCAGTGCAATACTTCTGAAGGCACAGAGTCTAATATTAGGTTGCAACATACGAAATGTCTGCTTGAAAACTCGTCCATCTTTTAAATAAATATGTTTACATTCGAAATATAAAATATTGATCAAAGAAATAGATATTAATACAGCGCCATTCGTTTCGTGTGTCTGTTATATGAAATAATATTGTTATTCCCTTTGGTATTTTCCTTTGAATAACGACTAAACGACATAACGAGTAAATTTCGGAATATTTTGGGCCGCGAACTCAATCTTCATTGCTGTGCGACCCAAACAGCTCGGAACGTTAACATAGTTTTTGGAGAGGAAAGTTGTAATGAATTGAGCGAGCACTATTTGCCGTTGGTTTTCAAACTATTTGCAATATCAGGTTCAGAGAAAATGAGTTATCTCTGATTTTGTACAATTTTAAAGTTCGCTACAATAAAACTGGTACTAAAAGAGTTAAAGTAATTGATTGGCTCGATTGAAACGGCACATACTTTGATCGATACAATTATATTAAGTACATGTAAACAGTGCATCCATTTAATCACAGATATTCTGCGTGTTAAAATGTAGTACTTTTATTATGGCACGATTTTCTTTGGAATTAATTCGTCCCGTTTTTATATATAAAATAAATTCAACGGTAATAAACGTGCTATGTATGATCAATTTTACGCGGCTCCATTTGAATCGAATCAATTTTATATCGACGCGGAAGTAAATGAAAAGGACTCGAATTGTTCGATTTAATAGATATACTCCAAAAATGTACCGAAGTACATGCGAATTGTGGAAATTGTGGTTTAATCTTATCATTGGGAAATAACTGCGAAGTACATACAAAAAATTCCGCCAACATCCATTCCACCCTTATTGTTTCATTGAAACAAAAATACCTTTGACGCGCTATTTTTCGTCAATTTCTAATGAACAACATAAACTAATACTGATTAATACCATACTGACAACAGGCAAATTGTAAAAGAAGAAAACATCGATCACCTACCGATCGAACCTGGAAATTTATTTTTCAACGATACTGCGAAACTGACACGTCGTCGTTGGGGATTGGCGGAAGTAAAAAAAATTAATTGTTTTCCAACGGAGGTATTGTCATTCTCGGTCGAGAGTCAGGTTGCGATCGGAAATAAAAAAGGGATCGATTGTCTCTCCCGTTTGCTTTCGAGGCATACTTTTCAGCATAATAACGCAATTCCTGCTAGAGACCTGACACTTACACTCGGCTACCTGTTTACGGTAATGTTTCCTTGCGTAACAATATGCCGGGAACGTTGTTTATACGCTGAAATCAGTTCCACTTCGAACGGATGTTCAAGGATATCTGCTGTATTTCATTTCTCTTTCATAATCTCGCGAAACGCATTCAGTCCTAAAGCGTTTCCTGTCGGAGCAAGAGTTCTGACATTACTGGAGGGCAAAGTAGCATTTAATGTTCGAATAAAAGAATTTCATTGTATTATTTATTGCGTTCATCGCATATTTGTCGAACAATTTATTTCAGCTTCTTTTCATGTATATACGAACGAAATGTACTTTCTGATTTTACCTTTCAGTACGTGCGATCATATTAATTTGCCTGCCAATTTTCATTGCCATCCATGGGCACACCGCCACACTGATTATGCAAAGGAACAGGGCGATGAAATATTGAGGATCATTAAACGACCAATAAAAGTGACGTGGAAATTATCCAAAGGATTGAAGGGAGTTCTAACGAAAGGCGCGATAAAAGGGGGTGACGTAAATAACATTCCTACACGTGCGGTAGTATTTATAGCATCGGAGATGGTACTCGTTGTCGGATGGTCCAGGGTACAAATAGAGGAAGCAATTCAGTCGACTTATTGTAAATAATTTTGAGCGAAATATTTCAATTGACACGTACGCGAATGTTAGGATGGTACACTGGTTCGAAGGAGGCAAATGATTGAGACACGTGTACGAGTATCTAAAAAAAAAAATTCGTGCGAAAGTTTCATTGCAGCGCGAATCGTCGCAATGCTTTACAATATTTGTGTAATTTTACGGTCACTGCCTTCATAAAGTACGCAGCACACGGGCACGGTTTAAATAATATTGTTCCACGAAATAGACACTGCGCACTTTGTTTTTTAAATGCATCAGGGAAATATTGACGTTCACAATAAAACACTGGAAGCAAACTGTACGCTAACACCATAATAAACTTGATTACTTTGCATGCCCCGAAGCATTCGCTAGAACGGGCTAACATTTTTGCGCAACATTGGCCGATAGTGTCGACAGTATTGTCACAAATAGTGTCTACTAACAAAATTGAGCACTGTCTCTTGCGTTCCGCGAACACTATGGCAAATGGCATTAGTACTGCAATTAAATAGAAATTATAACCAATACAACAGTGCAATAAGTACGGAGAATTACCACAGAAGAATTACATAGCTTGCATGCAAACAGCACAACAGTCTCATCCCACCTATTCAATTATACATCATCTGCAATGATATCAGTAAATTCAAAACCTTTTCATCGTAAACAAGTTAACCTTTGGGGCCGTTCTTTATAGTGCAATTTAGAGAACACCTTTTCACCCTGGTGCCCCATTAATTAATCGTAATTAGTCGTGCCCGTTCTTTGAATCCATCGTTTCGCGTGTACACACGTTTGAACGGTCGCGAATAAGCCCGAACGAAACACCAGACGTGATTTATACCGGGAGGGGTTCCGAAAACACAGAATATATGTGTGTCACAAACTATCTAGGCAAGAAACTCAGCGCATAACGCTCATTATACGAGACAGGAGGAGAATAGAGAGAAGCATCGAGTGGGAGTGCTGCTTCATTCCAGTCGTGTTGAACCACTACTTCATTCAGTTCTATCGCCCCCAGACGCCTATCTCACGCAATAACGGCCCCCATTGATGAAACTCTGAGGTCGGTAAGCGGCTAGCGAACCAGGTCGCAGCCCAACGATTACGGGAGCACGCGTCTCTCACCGGATTTATGACGCTCGCCAACCTAAGGGTTGCTTCTCCACCGTCGTTCATTTCTTCGACGCGAACGACCGATGGTCACAGCCATTTCAAGGCGATACTCGATGGAGAGGATACGGTAATGCTGCAAAATGTATTCCGTATTGTTGGCGACCAGATCCAGACGAGAGTGATGCCAACTATTGCGCCCACCAACTTTATACAATCCTACCTATGAAACCTATGAAACGGTAATTGAATTTCACTCGGTTCTCATCCCCAATCGTCAATAGAATTCACTCTGAATCACTATTGAATCGACCCTATTACATCTCCGTACAAGACACGAACACTTGAAATCCTAAAATCTGCGTCGTACCGTCGTAGTGACATACCAAAACGTGTATTCGTTTCGCAGTTACACAGATTTCATAGTCTCGTTAAATTGGTTCCGGCAAGTATACTCCGCGTGTACAGTGGAAGACGTTGATACAGCGCGGAGAGAAAACCTGTCCGGTATGCTATCAAATAGTGATTCGGAGCATCGAAACTGTAATTTCGATTAATTTGGGGGAAATGAAGTTTAGAAGCGGTCTAATCTCATTCTGGCTGCTGGACGTTAACGCGGAAATGTCTTCTGTTTTAAAAATGAGATATATAAATGGCGACGACGATATGTGACGAGGAATACGGTTAAATATTACAAACGGCGCGCAACGGGAACATTTCACACTGTTACTGTGTACGAACGTAGAGCCTCGCCGTTACGAATAGAAATTTGCATCGGGCAATATGCAAACATTTTTTTAGAGATGCTTGGAAACATAGATGCGAACGAAGTCGTCTGTTATACCCAGGTACGGCTGAACGCATTGCGGATGAATGATTTCACGAGCGCCTTGGACGTCGCCAACGTCAACTTAGGGACATATTTATAGTAGTGAGCCGCCCTTACGCGCATTAGTAGTAATTCGGAATAATTTTCTTGCGTCAGCCGTGTATACTTGTACACATACGTATGTCTAGGTACATACGTGAGAAGTTCCAACAGTGAACGGCACTGGCACTCAGCTGACATGAATGTCATCACTTGAATGTTTAATTTATGACCGCGCTATGTTGGTTTCTTCTGTTATGTCTTTGAGCATTTTCAATGTTTACGAACAAATTAGGCTGCTTTTGATATTAGTAGTTGCACAAAAGTATGATTTTGTAAACTAAGAAAGGTTACCTGTCTAACAAAGATCTGACGGACTGCGGTCTCTGAAGCTATTTAATTTAGATACAATTTTTGTTTTCATTTATTTAGTATTCATTGAGATCCTTCGTACTGTGCTGCACTTATATATGTATATTCTAAATATTGTATTGCAGTCTGTGCTTTTATTTATTATTTTATTTCCCTTCAAATCGTTGTCTGTTTGATAATAAGATTCATAAGGAAATAAAAAATGTCAGACCCAACGTATCACTGTCAATTCACCCCCTCATTGTTAAAAATTAGAATTATTTGCCTCGAATGCTTGATCGTTTGTTTAAAAATGAAATTATTTCAATGCACAGCCATCCAATCTGCGGAGATTCTAGATTATCGAATCAATTGAGGCGGATAATACTGGTAACATCGTGACTCGGTTACTTGGAAATACGCAGGCTGAAGTACTTAATATAACAAGTTCAACTACTGCAATTTCCGTGTTTTATAATACATTGAAAATCCTTGCATGCGCATAAATATGACTCTTTTTAGATTTCAATAGTATGCGATGCGCATTGGGTCTATAGTTATTTATAGATATGACATTTATGCATATTAACCACATGTGACAGTATTGTCTTCTACCGGTTGTAGGAAAAATGTTTCACTGATTACGAATCCTTAACTATTGTTGAATGTATTACTATAAAAACACTTGTCTAAGATCTTCAACTATTATTCATTGATCCTGCATGAATGTTTATTTATTACTCGGACTGCAAATCTCTTGCTGTATTAGAACATTGTATTGCATTGTCCTATCGAAAAACGACATAACTTTTGTCATCTAATTCTGGCGAAACGATATGATCGAAATATGGTGTTGATCATCAGAATGAATGATGCGCATCTACTTACCACTTGGAAGTAATTAATAATTATGCACACATGTGGACCACTCACCTGAAACAGAAAAATAAAATATACGTTAATGAAATCATGAAATTGTACGATCTAATGAGGTCAATTTTAACACTATTTTCTCGTTCGTGAAACGGGATGAAACAAATACAACAAAGTATTGATTATACTCCAACTTTTAATCGCTGCAATATTTATTTGATGTCTCGAACTTCAATATTATTCCAACGATTTCCAATTGCACAAAATTCTTATTACGCAGATATATTTTTCTCTTTAATGCATCGCAATATACAGCTTGTTCCATTTAACTGGAAACGGTGGAATACCTGGCGAGAGATTAAACTGATGAAAAAAGTATTCTTACAAAAATTGTTTGGTACAAAAGGGAGGTACAAATTCACATATATTTCGTTAATTTTTCGGTCGGCGTAGTGGTAGAAGAAATATAAAGGTCGAGTTAATTCTTTTAAATGGTACTCCGTTTTTTTTTATTCTCATTATAGTAGCGTATGCTATGAGAGTATGATATGCTCATAAGTATGGCATGAGACACCCTGTAAACAGGGCGATCATTTATAATATGCAGCGCAAGTCGTCAAAGAAGCTACGGGGGCATCAAGGGTGGGGATAGCCGGAAGCCACTGAGCAACACCTTTTGCCCCTGCGGGCAAAGATAGACGTTACAGCCACGTTGGGTTCGGCTAGCCATATCTGACTCATTCTACTTTTCGCCATTCTGCTGCATGAAATGATATCACGTAATTCGTCTCGGCAAACGCTGCCTTAATACGAATAGACAAATACTTACATAATATGTAAGAATATTTTTTTGATAATTTCTGTCTCTCCTGCGATATTCCACCGTTTCCATTTAAACGGAACACCCTGTATATAAAAGCAACGTAAAGCTAGGTAAGTATAAATCTACCACTGTAGAATGTTAGGTATGAGACAATTTGAAACCTGAGAACGCCAAGTGTGTAAGTACATTAACAAAGGAACATGGTATTAGCAACCCAGTAATTTGTATAGACATTAAAAATGAAAAGCATGTTATCGAGATGTTACAGAATGCCTATGTCAAGTAAATGATCCTGCTGAAATAATAACTGTACTACCTTTGATACCGAGCCTCGCAATATTACATACTTGCAAGAAAAATGAGAGATTTTGAAAATTCTAAACTAATTTATTCTTTCCTTCGTATACAGCGATTATGATACACCAGTAAGTTAAAAACGTATATTCTTATCCCACGATTTTCAATTACCTACAAAATACGCAATTTATACCCATATCACAACTTTTAATAATTTACTCAACGTGCTCTGCAATCCTTCATCATTTACGTTCACTCAGCTCTTCTAAACGGAACCACATCGAAAAGATTCTATGATAACGGATTCATATGTGCGGCGAAGTTAATCGCTTCCAACCATAATAAATATCGTACATTTTTCGACTTGCGAGGAATCGCCGAGCTTTCCCTGGATCTCGATAATAAACGAAGGAAATACGAGCTGCCAATAATTAATTGAAGATACGATCAACTGTGCCCGCTGGTGCCAAACGAAACACCGCCGTTAGTTTCAATATTAAATCGAAATCGCATTCGATCCGGCCCAACGAAATAGGACCGTATCAGCTGAAGCTGCGCCACGTGCAAAACGCAACTTGAATATAATTAATCGCAAGCAATGATTTCTCAACACGTCCAGTCCGCCTCCCGTCCACGCAGATACGCTGGCCGCAGGAAATCTGAAATATTTCAAAAGGAACGAAGCGACAGTGACAGGTGGAAGGCACCGCCTTGCCTCCCGATTTGCATATGACCTAGTCCGGCTAGTCGTGAATGGTAGTCAGCCTCCGGATCAATCTACTCGCCGTTCACAAACAACTCGTTTCAGACTAATTGCGCGCATGTATATTTTATACGCGTACAATGCCATGGAAAAAGATAGGCTAGACGAGAATGTAAAGGAGACACACTTAATTCGCTGCTCTTGCCGCAATATTAACCCCCTTGACACTCTGTACGATGTAGGCGGGCTTGTGTGCATACTTACGTTTAGCTGTATTTACTCGTCTTTAAACATTGCAACGCAGACTAGTTGGGGTGAAAATAATTTGCATAGACTTCACAACCTACTACATATTTGTCATTCCTACTACAGAAAACCTGTTTCAACTGTCGAAATGATTGTCACGAGCGGACGATGTAAGTTGCTTGAAGTGAATTAGTTATTTAAATAGGAACTTTATCTAAAAAATAATTCCATTTTCTTAAGCGTGCGTAAGATCGTGCATCGTGTATGTTGGATAAAACAGTGAAAGTGTTAAAGCATCTTAGCCAAACGTAGGGCACGCTCTCATGGTTCCTACAGAGGGCGAAAATCCGCAGTAATTCGAAAAACTGCAATCGTAAGAATCCTGTAGGTTTACGTCCTCCCGCTTTAAAGTAGACTAGCCGGAAAAGGTGGAATTACTTTTCTCGCCATTGACCATCAGATCAGTTGAGTGAACATGTAGAAATATCTAATTTGCTCTGGGGAGCGGGCAGAAATACCTGACCCGCCCAAGATGTGTTAAGTAAGGTTCGCAACCGATTTAGGGTGGTTGCAAGTTGCGCCACTGTGGTGACAGCAATCAAAATGAACCCCGTGTTCTTTACTCCCCCAAAACCGATCCCGATTTAGTGTGTCAAAGCCCGGAATTCATGTGTACCGAGGTTTGTCGAATTTTATGGCCAGTTTTCTGATTTGCATCGGCCACTAGAACTAAATATACCTGCTTCATACCGCCGTAGTTATGCGTAGTGAGAATAACTGGGATGATAGCGTCGATGCTGCAAACGCATGTCTACGCCTCGTCGACCTCGTACAGTGGACAATGGAAAATAATGCGTAATACAATTGACGACTTCGTTTCTGTCGCCCACTGTCCGAGAATGACGTGCTTGCAGCGTGCAGAGGAACTGTGAACACTAGCCATGGGGGCCAACCCGCGTGACGCAAGAAGCTTGCTTCTCGGCTTCGTTCGTGGAATGCGTTTCCCGATGACAATAAACTATTAGTCACTCTGCCATACCGTAGAAAATAACATCCTGAGTGTGGCCGCGGAAACTCTGCGAAGCTATGTGTGCACATAGCTCGTGACACGACGAAAGGGAACGAAGTTGATGGTGATGCAGGTCGTGCATGAAATGATTCGTGTCATTTTATTACAAACGCTGGACTTCTCGCGCGGTACTGGATTACTGCTTAACCCTTCTGTGGAATTGGCGAACGGGCCATAGGTAAGTGATTTTTCGCCCGCCAAAGTGGTACAGTGTGACATGCTTACGACGAATAAAACGTACAATTCAGAATAACGGTTTTAAATGTTCGAGTTTAATGCCTGAAAAGACATTAATGTCTTGAATGTTTTTAAAGCAATCTAATTAAACGTAGTCATCCAGCGAACGATTCTTGTTTAAGGGTTCTTCATCTATATGAAACCGATATTTCATTATAATAAAATCCTCATGTGTACGAAGGTTCGTTTAAAACGAAACAAACTATTTTCTTACAAACAATGCATTCATTAGTGAATTAAAAGCACTTGCTGTCGCAAACCTTTCTCAGTTAAAATCAAGCACCCTTAGCGGGCGCTCTCCTCCCCCTCTCTCTCTTTCTCTCCCCCATTGAATCAACTACAAACGCCACGCCGATTTAATTATTGCCACAAATCATAACGCGGAAATCAGTTGCAAATATAATTCAAATTGCCTTGCAAATTTCTGCTACTTTCTGAAGGAGAACCAAAGCTTGAGATCCAGTAGTAATCACACATGGATGATGGCCTACTGTTAATTCATCTGCAATAAAGGCTCATGTTACGCCAAATATCGCCATCGTTTTTCGTATCTGATGTAAACGGATGGTGGATTACGATAAATTGTATAGAACGTGTATGCGCTGATAAGGATCTAATATGTATAATTATTCCCGAAGATTTCTTTCTTTTGTACCGATTAGATTCTTAAATGATTTAATGCAAAGAAGAAGAACAATTTTTGCATAATACTTTGAATCTTAATACTTTCTACACACAAAAATTTACGATATACTATTTACTCGAAACCCCGCATAACTGAGTAACTACCAAACTTCTCAAATTTTACTTTTTTCAATGTAATCTTGGTGGTTTTACTGAGAAAAAGAAGACATAAAACTTCCGGTCCGTTTGTGACACTACGCTTTTAAAAGTATCATGCATTGTTCTTCAAAGACGTTTCACGAAGTTTTCTTTTTCCCAGCAAAACCGTCTCATAAATTCTAGACCTTTGTTTGCGACTTGTTAATGTATAAATTTACGAGGCATGAATCATTGAAACGGTCAAGTAGCATTAAAAGATGTGGAAAATGGCCTCGAGAAAATCTATTGAAATGTTTTAGTTGCGAGAAAATGTATAAAATAGATGGAGCTAAAAAGATAATAATTAGAATAGTGTATTCCACTGTGTACGAATTTATAGGTGAAATTTTAGCATTTCTAAGATTAATAACATGTACTTATTTAATACGAAACGTAAATTTGGAATGAGAAATAGTAAAATTGCCTATATAAAATAACCAACTACTAACTGGACCAACGCGAAACATACTTTTGGAATTACACTTTAATTTATATCACATTTGCATCACAATGTTATAAATGTACGCGTTTTATGATGTTAAATATTATTTATTACCTTTCGTATAATATTTAGATACTAAGGGAACTGACATAACCATAGAAAGCAGCGTTTTCTTTAGATTTCAAAGATTTAAAGAGAGCAAACGTTTTGCACTTTAAACGATACCGCAAAAAGTCTAATGAACAGGAATTCGATGAAACAATAGTATCTAGCGTTAAATCGTAAATGTGCGAGAGTGTCCAAGTTTAATTCTTCCGATTCTTTTTTCGCGTTCTTCATATTTAATACGACTGTATGCGTCTTGGCGTGGTGACGGGACCACAACGTTATTACAACGCTGTCGAGCGGAATGTTCTGTCAAACTTTGTCGAACCAAAGATCATCCAGCTCTACATTCAAAGAAACGCACAAGCTTTCGCAAACTGACAACCCTCGTAAGGTTTCTTCCAAGGTATCCTCAACGCACGTTCCACGGGAATAGAATTACTCATGATCATCGCTATGAATTTTTCCGAAAAACACCGCCCGCGCGGCCTGTTCGCGTACCCGACCAAATATTTAATTGGACACGTAGCAAGGAATTACGAAACCAGGAGATCGTTTTACGCGATCAGTATGAAACCTTCAATCTCGCCATTCACGCCACCGCACATCTACAACGATGCTTATACCCGTACATCCGCGGACAGAAATAGCTCGTGCCACAAAGTACCAAGCCGGCCCGCGGGAGATCGACTTACAAATCGCGTTCGCGGGGGAAATGATGAATTTTCATCGGATAGCGGGAAATCTCCTACCTTTAACGGGACAGAACGCGCGACATTGTTCTGTTTCCGAGCTCTGCGGAGCGCGCAAAGCGCCCCGTTAATTGACACCTTCGTCACGCGCAAACACGGGCGTTCTGCTTTCTCTTCTCCGCTATCGTCCTGCATACAGGTCGTTGCTGAAAAGTCGGGTAGCTCGTCACGCTCGCCGGCCATCTACATATGCCCCACAAACTGGAATAAATCGCTCAAAAGTCGAGCGGCTCGGTGCGCCAGATTCGTTACCGCTCGGCAGTTCGTACACGCGAAATTATGAGGGCGTACGATTAGGCTTGCTGTGCCACTGTCCGGACGCTGGACATTGTGCATTAACACGCCGGTTACACGGGGACTGCCAGTGGTCGTAGTTGCTCAAGTCGCGAACGAAGCCCACTTTTGGACTGGGAAATCTGTTAAACTGTCGGGCAAATGTTTGTCAGGCAATCCTGGGCGCAAGCGTGCATGTACTTATCACGGTTATTAACACATTTGTCAATATCCTGTCGTTCTTTCCTTCGCAACGGGCGACGTCTCGTAAAATATTGATGCCGGAATCTGGCAGGCATTACGCTTCCATAAAAATGCAGGAATCCTTCCACACCCTCGGCCACTCCAACGCGCTGAGATCGCGCAGGAATGTCGCGTTTGACACACTGTGATTGATTATTAGGAATTTTGTTCGTCCGCTGAGGCGGGAGAATTGCTCCTCTATCTTTTCGCAACCGCGATTTCCTTCTGGGATACATATCGAACGAACGAGACCAAAGCGTTCGACACTTTACAATTTGGTTGCTTCTCGAAACAATGCGTATACTTCGACGAAAAAATAAATCTCGTGCAAATACATAAAAACGTGGATAATCATACCGAGGATATTTTTCGTTCTTTTTTCTCTTGCTAGTTTTTCATAATTTTGTCATCAATCCTGTCCAACAAGTTTGCCTAAAGAAGTGGCAAATATTTAATGCAACGGGGACAGTTTTTTTGCAAAAAATCTTCCGAACGATGTTCGAAACCGCTTGCAAGAGTACGTCCTTCTTTTCGTGTTAATAAAACGAGTTGGCAGACAAATATATGCATGGTGGAATCTTCACGAAGAAGAACAATATGTATACATATATACCAGTTTAGAGGCCAACGACCACTTACGATCAGCTGAGACTGGGTCAGATGCAAATTAGGTGCCAAGACAGTCCATTCTCCTTTCCATCGATTCGCTCCTCGAAGAATCGATTTTTTTTGTCACCAACACTTCGCGACGAAGAGTCGAATATTTTATTGGCGCTACACATTTTTGGGCAGCATCTATAATTAGACATTAGCGTGTAACTCGTTCACGTATATTCCGCTATGCATTTCAATGAACAATTAACGTAAGCGAATGTTTCTCACGTTCCAGTATGCTCGACGCGCAAGGTGATGCCAGCGTGTTCTGCTCGCGAGGACACCTGGCAATTGCGAAAAACGGATGAAAATGTTTCCATGACGATTTAAAGAAAACTATCCATAGATTCCCAAGACAATCAACAGAGACGTATCATTCTTCGACGAAACAAGGCACAGAAATTGGTTCAAGATCGATTTCATGGGAAACGAATTGAAACAACGTTGCACGCATTTAATTACGATTCTACCAATGAGTTTAATCCATTGGTAATAAATTCCATTGAACTGAATCAGAAACGAGCGATTTACTATTCGGAACAATGGCCGGGCGTAATGTACGTCCGAAGACCGGCAATAAATAGCAAAACCATTCACGATCAGCTGAGCGCAACGTTACGTGTAAATCAAGATTCGACTGCGCCTTCACGCCGCCAATTTGCTTCTCGGTTATATTCCAACGGATCTGCAAAAGTCGGTCGTTGAAACCGGCACCGCAGCATTGACCTCGGCCCTTGGCATTCGAGACTGCACTCTCGATGTCGACGATTCGCATCGCGGGCTTTTCAGCTCGTCTCTCACTATCGAATGAACGCTGAAATACCATAACGGCAAGAAAACGTTTCTGTCCGAGTAATGTAACCGCAGCATTGACTTGGGCGTTGTTTCTTTTCACGTGTAAGGACGTGATCGCGGAATCACTTGATAATAATGTGCCTGCTCCGCAACGTATTCAAATGGGAGCACTTCTTAAAAATATTGCGGTTATATTAAATTATGATTTATATTTGTTATAAATCTGGAAGGTGTTACATAAAGAGATCTGGCGTTGTCCAGGTGAGACACTATATTACGTTTCGCTGTTCTAGTTTAAGGACCTAAATGTGAACGAACATCAATTCCTTTATCGACTGAAGGCATTTTTTTGTCCATCGATATTGTTAAGAACAATACTCAGGGTGTGAAAAAGATCCCGGAATTTTGTTTGGAAGTTAAATTGTTTGGTTGTTCAGCCGAATTCGGTATGCAATTCTTTTCCAGAAACTGTCTTTCTGAAATGTTAAAATCAGTACGGCAATATATTAGCAAAAAGTAAAGAACTTGGAGTAAAGATGCGTGGCGTCCAAAGATTTGGGGGTAAAGATATATAGCCTCCTAATTCGCCGAATTCATATCCGATGCACTACTCCGTTTGGTCTAATACGAAGCGGAAGATCTTCGGCAAACGACAGAAGTCAATTCGTCAATTAAAAGTTCTTTTGAGGCGGGACTGGGATGAAATGAAGGTTGAAAGAATGTGCGACCGTCGTCGGCAATTTTTGGAAACGTCTGCGTAAATGTATTACAGTAAATGGAGGCATATGTCAACACATAATGTAACTTGTTCTGTTTAACGTTGTTAGTACTGGTCGAATAAGTGTTACTGATTTGTCGATTATTCGGATTTGCAATTCTTCGCGCAAATTATACGTCGTTGAAATGTTGCAAAAAATACCGGGTCGTTTTAAAATAAGCGGCCATGAGCACCGAACGCCAAGCTTCCGGATAAATATTTAAAACGTTACTCTGAATCCTTAACAAATTGCCAGAAATTTGGAATAGCGATGGAAAAACGAAGCGATCAAATATTATGTATATCAGCATAGAATAACACCGTTCGTCCCAAGTTTACAAAAGCTTTTATTCGAAATACTAATAGACGAATCGAAATTCGATGTGGCAAATACCAAAGTATTCTACCTGTATTCGTTCGCGAGAACTGTGTACCAGATAGAAACGACGTTCAACTGTTAATCGTTAATCGTTAATCGACAATCTTAAACGCGAATACGTACAAACATAATACGTACAAAATAAGTGCGTAATTCCTGGGAAGAGCAGTGGCATTGGACTCTACGGTGGCAATAAATGTCTCTCATAAAACTCGTTCTCCAGTCGGTCCACTGGCACACTGATGTAGCTGGTGTCGCCTCTTCCAAGGTGCTTTAACTTTCTCGCGCTCGTATAGTCGCATTTTTCCGAAAACTGCCCCGGGGCAGCCGGTGTTCCGGGATAAGCAAATAGCCCGGTTACCCGAGGTACTAGGTAACGCCAGGGCGACGTCTCTCTTCCTTTACCCGCACGGCCAAGATAAAGCGAGCAACAGATGTTTTATTTTTTACTACTCGACGAATGTTTTATACCGCGATGCACCGCCGCGTCGGAGAAACTTTACGAGTAACCTGTTCGTGGGCGATACTTTTTTCGAGCCCTTGCGACAGGAGATTTGGGTCGCGCGAATTGTCGCTGAGTATCGCTAATTTTTCACATCTATTAGCAGGTTGCACAAGCGTAGAAACTGTTCGGTCATTGGCGGTGCTGATTCGTGCTCGTCGCGGGCAAACGGCAATGTTCGAATTTTTTACTCGTCGTTGCGCGAACGGTAATTACCATTTGTTATTTGAATTAAGATTTTTATGAAAACTAAAATATGTCTGCAAATTGTAGACGTATTAGAATAGTTTGACGGAACGTAGATATACGTTTATAAAAGGCGACATCACAGCTAAGAGATTAAACGATGGGATGAGGATATAAGAATACTTTTAATATGTATCATACCAGTGTCCCGATATTTCTGAATAAACTACTGTTTAGTTAAATGTTTTCTTAATGACCAGTTCGGAGGGAGAGAGAGATTTACGCTGTAATACTGACAATTGAATATTAAGTTATTACACGTGGAAGCATCGCTCTTACAATTTGGAGAATCCGCTTAATATAAAATTCATTTTTAAGGTTTCAGAGTATTGTTCCTTTATTTTCATTATTTACGGGTCGAGGAAAAGCAGTATGTAGGTATATATATCTCGTGAAATTCCAAAGCTAGTAAACGTTAATAATTAAAATTCAGTCAGTTTTCTTCCTCGTATATACTCGTACAATAACAATATGAATAAAAATAATCAAATTCAAACGACCATCATATACATGGATCTACTAATTTATACGTTAACACACGCACGAAATGCAACAGAAACGTCACTTCGAAAATCTTCATGTTAGCACCCTTATGTTAGCACCAAAAATGGCCGAGAATGGTTTGAAGCTTATTTATTCCAAATATTTTACACAAATTTGTTTTGACAAACCGCGAGTTGACGTAAAATTGTCCAAAGGATCGATATCTGTAGCGGTTTTGCCATATTTGATCAAGAGCATACAAAAATTATTGAAGGAGATATAAAAATGGGTATCCGGTTGCTAATATAAGGGTTGAACGAATAAAATTTGTTTTCAATTTCTTGAAAAGTAATTTCAACAACCGCGAAACGTTAAATATTTGCAACTACTCAACTATTTACCAAACTTTTCGAATTATTCAGCCGCGACGGACAAATGACGTGAACAACACCACCTTAGAAGGACAATGCGGTCCATTAACGAGGCCAAGTTAGAAGATGTTCCCCCTGATCGTTTGCAAATGTGACTAAGCGCATTACAGGTATGCAGTTTGTCCACTATGTATACGTATATATGTATGCACAACCACGGCTCAACTTGCGCAACCATTATCGTACGTCACCTGACTCCGTTCTGCTTGCTAAACGTCTTCTGTTGTTTCGCAAATTCGTTGTTCACGTTGAACGGTTGCGTGCGCAGTACCATTCGCAGGGGGGAATGAAAATCTTCTTAAAAGATTTCACAATGCAAATGAATTTGACTTGGCGAAATGTTTTTTACCCTTCGTTTGCCGGCATGTTTTTCGAGGACTTCCTTTGGACCATTTTCCCTTCGCGTAGCACGCGCGAAAAAAAGGAGCCCGGAAATATTAAGAACTTCGGAAGGAAAGTACAGCATTGAGAATAGACGTGTAATGTGAGAGAAGAGAAAAAGGGTGAACATAATTGGAACATATTGATCCGATTTAACAATGGGGAAATGAAGTTCTCACCTATATTAAATTAACAAACTTAGTGAAGCTTAGTCTTGCCATTTAGCGGCATTGTGCATAATTACTGACGAAGTGCAGTACGTTAAGCGCCAATCGAGTACGTTTATAGTATAATTTATAAAAATTTAAAAAGGCTGTGAACGGCTCATTTCATAGACCTGCCGGATTTATAGTGTTCCTTTAAGCAGCAAAGGAATGCTCCGTTTCCACTTCCTCCATCATCGAGGAGCATAATCGAAACAACTGTTTCGTCTCTTCTCTGTATCTGCATATCCCCCGGATTTTCTTTATTGCTCTGCATACCCGTTCCTACCTGCCTATCCACTTACCTGACTGGACTCAAACGCTCATTATGTAACTAGCCGGCTTATAAGGAAGTCAAGGATCTTTGAAAGTGTACTTGTTACAGTATGCATACTCTTCCCTTGGCATTCTTTGCGATTTTATCCCCGTTGCACACATTTTCCCTCGTCATCAATTGTTTTGCACTGTTCATTCCCGAGGGAATGCTCCCCGACAATGCGTGTTCCTCGTAACACTTTAAATATGTGTTTCAATACTATTTTTCTTTTTTAAAGAAAGCCGCGTTTGTGCACTTATGTGTACTTACATTTGGTCGAAGTTGAAAACAAAAATACATGCTACGCGCAGGGGCAATTATTTTTATCTTATAAATAACCCAAAAGGGCGCTAATTTTTAATATTTATGGCAATTTTGCGCCGATTCTTTACCGACACAATGTACTTTAATGTGTATGCTTGTAAATGGTATTGATAAGATTCCGCGCTGTTTCCTTGCCACATCAATAAATGTCACGCGAGATTAAATTAAAATGATATTATATCGATACACTTATCATTTTAATTAAAATTAATTTCGTTACGCCCAATTGTTTCATATCATTATATTTCGTTAATTACCAACACCGAAGATAAGCACAGTACACCCGAATAATTCTGTATACACAGGGTTCCTTTCACAGGGTTTTCCCAGGGTTTTTCCATGTAAAATTTTACATCAAATTTCGCTTTGCACATAATAAAACTGCGTTCTGCAAACATATTGTCTTGATTCAATTATCCCTCAATATTTATACACAAATGTTCTTAAAAAATGTGACGAAATAATTGTTTTAGTATTGCAATTAAAGAAATTGTATCCAAAGTACAATTTGTAAAGGTAAATAGAAATTTCTCCCGACGATAAATTTTACAAGTATGTCGGCTTTTAAACATTACGTTTCGAAGATTTTTTCAAATTTATTTTCGTGCACAGTTTTTCTTTGTATATAAAATTACATAGCTATGGCAAGTACCAGTTATATAATTTACAAAATATCCTCCATAAAAATATCAGCAGTGTCACTGATAGGTTGGTGTTACTTGAGAACATAAAATGTACCACAGTAACAATATGTCATACATAGGCTTGATGCCTACGCTGATGTAGCATTCGAGGAATTAAAAAGAATGATTTAAGAACTGTCGAGTTCAAAGTGTGGTATGTATATCTTTAAAGCTACGTCAAATGTGCTCAGAACATGTTGCATTCAAAGATCTTTTTTCTTTTTGTAGAATGCGTAACAGCCACGAACATTCCCTGACCAATAATTTATATTTTAAGTAGTATGGGCCCTTGTATGATATTCAACATTATCAGAGGATAGGTTTTAAATTATTGTTTCATAATTTGTATTAGAACCTGTACAGGCTGTTCCAGTTTTGTTGCAATGACTACGATAATTTATTCTTCAGATAAATATGTTACACAAAGTTCTGGAATAAATATTTTGTTACAGATTTATAAGCAAACAAATATTGTACGTATTAAATAGGTAATAATGGATTTTTCATTATAGCATACGAAAGATCGACTGTATTTATGTTGTCTGTGTAATTACATCGTACTTATTACCTGGTAATGATATCGCGTCATTGATGCTCATATCATTCAATATAATTATTTACTACTGTTAAGTCTTCATTACGATCCGGATGTTTGACACCATCATTTCGTGCGTGCAGTGTTCATCTTATTAAAAATACGAAACAAGACTTTTAATACAAAACTTTATGTTCAAAATGTCGCAGTTGTGCGTTGGACCTCTGAAAGCTATCAGAATAATTATATCAGGGACTCTAATATTTCAATTATTCTAACATCCAGAATTTTCGTTGCATGAAAAATTATTTAGAATATCGGTCAGAATTAAAATGAACTAGAATCATTTTCAAGTTAATTTCCATCCCATCGTAAATTTGCATTCAATACTTATTTTTAACCTTACTTGTTCGTAAAACGAATATCCTGCAACATTTATATCTTCAAAAATTGAAAAAAAAAACATGTAATCAATCATTAAACGATACTACATATCATATTAATCTCCCGAAAAATGTTCTCAAGTGCGGATACAACAGCAAATACGAAACGTTATCGCGAAACTTCCCAGTTTCTAAATAATTGACGGAATATCGATAACCGTGGGCCGTCAATTCTTTGTTTAATTACCCCAGCCGAAGCTATTTCCTGATGATGACTCACTCGACATTCGTGGAGTTCTGAGGGCCGATTAACTGCAATAAATCATCTGACGTTCCGTCGTAACTCGACGCTGCTCGTCTCTACACACTATCAAATCAACCACTCGACGTGTATTCAGTGTTCAGGCTATTTGAAACTCCCCCGATCAGACCAGGCGCTATTGTACGCCAATAGTTTCCAACTTATTGGCCATTTTCTTGGCGTCTATATACCTTCGTATTATTATAGTTTGGTGCTGGAAGCAATAGCGAACGAAGTACATAATTTACATATTTCATTTCGTGCGAAGTAGGAAAGAAGTGTTTTACTTTTCTTCATATGGTAACGGGCTTATTTCAAGTAACCATATTTTATTATACTTACATATGAATGTGCACTTTATATATTTTGATATATTCATATGAATATTCTATATGAAAGGTTGTAATGCAGTATGCGAAAATAATTTAAGACAAGAATATGTGCGATGCAAAAGTCTTAGGCCCCCGCGTGACATTTTTCTTATCAATCAATCGATGTTTATGATGCTTAATTGTTACCATGCTGTATATTCTAATATTTCGTCGCGCCGTAATAAATTGTTCTGCACGCGTTTTACCGGCAAATGTAGTGAAAGAAGGGACTTATTCCTCGTTATGGCATGCATCCTGAGTCGCTTCTGCGAGCATATCGGGTAAAAATGTTGACTGCAGACATTTCTGTTGCCGATGTTTCATTTCTGTTTCGACTTTCGACCTGCAACCATTGTTCTAAGCATTACAATATACCAAATTTTTAACGTTCAGTGGTTTACGCGTGGTGTCCTCGTGTGGCGTAAAATTATTGATCCGTTTTAAAGATATTGAAAGATGACAAGTGTAATGGTAAACATATCAGTTGCAGATTGACACCGAGTCATTATTTATTATCAGGAAGGGGTTAGCCAGTGAGAGATTGCCAAAAAATGTAAATTTTCAAGGACGGCTATTCAGAACGTTATAGAAAAGTTTAATAAAACTGGATCTAATGTAGGTGGTCTAGGACTTTCGCACGGAACTGTATATGATGACAGTATAGCAGCACTTCAACACCACCAATATACATATGCATGTAATTAAATAAGTAGAAAAAGAAAAGGAAACAATGAAGAAAAGTTTAGGGAAAAGTTTGGAGTAGTAGTTCTCTTTCTTGGAAAAATCGGCACCAACTTATGGGACGACTTAATATTATGATTGGAAGATCGTTCTCTTCGTTATTGTGGACTAATGTCACATGTACTTTTATACAGACATGATTGTACCTACGCGTGGTGCAATTAAAAATATTAGTGAGTGGTGATTTGTGCAAGAATAATTGATTTTGGTACACTATTCGCTCCTACATATTTATATATCAATATTATAACGAGATTTCTCCCTATCAGTTCTGAGTAAAATAAGGATTTTATATCGTTATAGTTCATATAAATTCATTTGTACATTATACCGAAAAACTGGTAGATTGAATTTATTCTTCCGACGATTGGTATGTACAGAAGAAACGATTAATAAGTCCAAAGATTATCCGTGCCAACAACTGCGAATTCTTGAATGGCTGACAAGAATGTGTTACTTACTACATGGTAAAATAGAATTGCATTCAACAGAATGATAATATAAAGAAACAATTTCTCGTGCACTATATCTGTATGATAACGGATGCAGAACTTAAATTTGATTGGACTATTCTTCGCTTATCTTTCATCTTTTCTTTGCAAAAAAATATTTCACCCAATATTGATGCTACAGATTGAAATGCAAGCCTGCAATTGTTTAAGCCGACAATAAAAATATCTATTCGAAGTCCATTAGAATTCACTAAAAAAAGCTCCAATTATTTACGTGTAATACGCGTGCTACACGTAAGAGCAGAGAGATAAGGGTAGAGTATGTATGTACACTCCTGCTCAAAAGCTTGGTACACCTTTGCATTTTGGTCGTAACAAATATTTTCTTACGTACGCGAATGTTTTGGGCGAAACATGGCACCCATATATTAAAATAACATCACAATTAAGTACTGTTTCAATACTATAAAAGAACAATGCTGCGAATAAAATATTCATTTATTTAAAAATGCGATTGTCCCTGTTGAAATCTTAATACGTGCAAAAACTTTTGAGCAAGAGTGTATATAAATATGTGTGTATAATTTGTCTGCCCACACATCTTCACGTACATCGACCATAAAATCTTTTAATAAGAAGATTTAATCAGCCACGTTGGAGAATTAACGTACTGCTAGAACCACGACCTTGGTATACCATCTTCGTTATACATACCTCTTCGTTCAAAGATACGTCACGTTTACAATAATATATACCTACGTGCATGACGCATCGTTAGTCGTTCACTTTACGACACAGTCGTATTACACAAAAAAACAAAGTATGAAACGATTTTGCATGCTCTTTTCCTTCGTCAAATATAACAAGCTGCATTCAATTTATAGATTGAAGCATGTTTAAGGAATTCATTGTGCGATATTTGCCTCAATTCAGTCTAATCAGTTCGTCAACATATTAATCTGGGCAGTGATTGCGATTAATTTTGGGCTAACGCGTGCCGATATATGGCAATACTGAGTCGGATAATGATAATTATATACGCGTGGAATTGCATATTCCATTAATATCTAGAAAAAGCTGAACGGTAAATGCAAATATACCGTTCTGGTACAACGTGTATTTTATGCTGGTCGTGCATAACCGATGTGTTATAACAATTAACTTTAAAACTAACATAGCAGAACAAATTTTTATAACATAGTCATTGGGCGGTGTTTAATTACGCTACGCGCAAGTAATGCATATCAAGGCGTATTAGTGTGTAATGTGAAAAAAATATTTTTCCCGTCTACACACGCGAGTATGAGATAAAAAATGTAAAACAGAATGCTTTATCTGATGTTTTCAGAAATGTGTCAATACCTAGAATGATCGATCATACAAAACGCAGTGAATCCTTGAACGACGTTTAAATGACGAATAAAAATTGCGTCCCGATAAATTTATCGATAAAATACACCAACTTAGAAAAGCTCTGGTCAGAAACTTTAGTAGACCATTTGCTATATTTCTAGTTTCCATTGATGCTTACTAATAATTGATAATAACGCAACATAACTTGATCCACTGAACAATTGTGAACCAACATCGACGTGCACATACCAATTTGCTCAAACACAACGTTTCTATTTCGCCAGAGCCAAATTAGTATGCACGGATGAAAAAAGAATGCGCAAAGAGCTTCAATATCGTGCATTCTTGCACGATACCGTTACGAATGGCACGAAATATACGAACGCGTAGAGAGGCGAATAGATTCGAATCCCTGGGCCACGATTGTTCGTTAATGTTGAACCCTAACCATTGTTGTGATAAGTTTTTGCGAACAGGCAGACTACAGAAAAATGAAATAGATCAATCTGAAAGGTCGTGCGTGTTCTATTACACTTTGGCTAAGTAATAGAAACTTTTCCAGCATGATTTTACTGCAAACTGGAGTTGAAACTGCTCCGCAGACCGGGACGCCCCGCGAAATTGCTTCGTTAACGGTCGAAATGATATCTGCCCACCGAAATTCATCCATCCGAAATCAAACATTGCGATGAGGTTTTACTTGATACAGATACAGTTATCGTCCGACGAACAATCATGACGAAAATGATTTTTCCATATCACGGTAAGCAGCCTTTCAACGCGTAATGTTCGTCCGCAAATACATTTAGTGATCACGTTAAAATAATACGATCTGAAAGCAATGAAAAAAATTCATTGACACATTTTTAACACACTACCGATGGATAAAATGTCTGTCGCTCAATTCGCCATTAATTGCGGGCATCGCGTACATTTCGTTGTCCGATGTCGCCGTCCAACGAAGTTTAAAAGTTTCTTACGGTTAAGTGAATATATAATGCGGTTACATAGCGGCCACCGATCACGTACCAATATAGTAATACGGTCATGAACTTAACCCTCATTAAGTAGCGACATTGATGCGGCGACGCCCGAGTCCGTGCTCTAATTGTAAGCCCCAGGGCAAGGAAACTCATTGCTAGACTCATTTCGAACGATACAGTCTGCGTATTCCATGCTCCAACTGGATGAAAGCCTGGTTCAGATCATTCATGCAAATTCATGCAGCCCTTAATGATGTATGTATTTCTCAAAAAATCGTCACCAAAATTCCGTGTTTTTTTTTCTTTCTGTCCGGCGTATTTTGTGGTCGCACTGAATCGCTTCGACCAACTATACCAATGTACAGTGACGGGCTGTGAATAGATTTCGATTACGAGACCAAGGTGTACATGCGCTATTAAGAAATGAGCTGCCGTAATTATTTATACATTTAAGAGATAATGCTTCGGAGCAATCGATGTTTAACACACTTTTAACACGGAGCTGCTTCAATTATTCATTTTCTGATCACTGTATCACTGATCTGATGATACCAGTCCCGCGATGGATTAAGGTACTATGTAGTTGCAGGCTGATATGTGTTTTAAATACTTCATGCGCAGCATTTCGTATCGCCGCAGTTACTCTAATTGACTACTAGTAAAATGACGCGAAGTTGGTTGATTCTGCGCCACAAGTGCTTTGGAGATGCTGAGGATACGAATAACGACTATCGACATATGACGAACCAATTAGACCATGTTTCGAGCAAAGATGCCATGTTTCGTTAAAATCAGCAAATATTGGATGAAACTTGCGAAACGAACGTAGTCCGACATAACCAGCGCATTCAACCTTCGAAATCGTTCGATAAAATTGACGCGTCGTCCTCGAGGCATAGTCTTATTTGGATTTATAATGACACCGGTACCATACATAGTTAGTAACTTGTGAAACAGTTCGAAACGGTGCTAGCTCGCAATTAGACGTGCGTGAAATCAGAAATGCTTCGCCGTTCATTAATCAGTCTGTATCATTAAACTAAAACTCACGAATACTTCTCTGCTTGGAATTCTCGTGAGGTACGAGAAAATAGAGCATACATCGCGATGGTATTCGAAACATTCAGGAAAAGAATAATTTGGAAATGGTACGTGTGTCAAGGTGATAACGTATTTGAACACCACCACGTACAAGATATGAATAATTGTTCTTATGTGAGTTGGACGAGTTCTACAAAAAGCGAAGGGTGGAATTCTAAAGAGTTTTGTAACTCGCACTTCGCTGATTAATCGATTCTAATAGTTATCGTTTCAAATTTCATAAACCTCGTCAGCTTGGAATGTTCTGAACTTCCTCCATTGCATCAGTCTGTTTTAACAACGTAAAACATTGTTTTAAATTATTCTTCTATCCGATCCTTTCTTACCCTTGTATGAACTGTCTTTATAAGTGTCTTTCCCTGATTTCGTACTTTTACTATTATAATATTTTGAAAAGAAAAAGTAAAACGTTCCACTCTTCAACAAGCACGTAAAGTTTTATGCAACCTTTCATATAACTTTCTTCGCCTATCAATTTTACTGTTCAAAACTTCAATGATACCCTTGAATAAATAATAATTATCGATTACGATAATATTGCATGTTAAAGCGAGTCCTTGGTTACTACAATAGTAGTCATTATTAATTAAACAAAATGATACTTTCAAATTTCGTTTACAAATTATTGCAAAACTGGACATTTGTTTAGTTCGTTGTAGGTATTAAATAGTTAATAAATCTGTACATGAAGCTCTTGCAATATAGTGTTCAGAGTACCTAAAATAATTTTGTACACAAAAGCAAAGTGACCAATGCATATGTACTATATACTCTATCTTGAAAAGTAAAAGAAATTAGAGGATTTAAAAACAAATATATAAAAACAAGTATTGATAAATATATATAATCACAGTCCCTAAATAATGTCCTTAAACTTTGAACGATGCTGATAAAACAGGTCGTAATATTTGAACGCGTAGACCTCGTTCCTGTATGTACTTCTACGCGAGTTTTAAACATTACCTAGAGACTAGTGAGCTTGCCTTAGCTTGGATAATTCTGTTTCTGATCGATTGGCGACCTAGGTTACGTATCTTGTGAAGATTATTTGTAGATCCGCTTAGTTAACACTATAATTAATTGTAACGCAGTCTCGTTGACAGAATTGCATTAAACTTTCAATTTTCTATGTTCATTCATATTATTGATTTCACTCTACGCGGTCTGTTGCTGTCCCTAACCCACGCGTTGTTCGAGGGACTACTGTATATATTTTTCCAAAAATTAGAATTTTACTACTTTCAGAGAAAGTATTTCTAAGAATAATTAAACGTAACAAATGCGTTCGTTTTCGGCAGGTAAATAAAAATGTGCACGTTAACCACTATCATTAAAAGCAGTTGCTCTATCGATTGAAGGAGCCCAGTTGTCTATTATAGTACCAAGTATACCTATTATACAGAGCTTCCAAGCTAACACCTTAATCAATATTAGTAAGTACATTGTATCAGATAATTGTGTTTTTCCATAACCATGTGCCATTACGATTTTCATTCGGCCGATTATAAACATCATAAAACCACTGTATTGTAGTACAATATATTATAGTAATAAACTGTCAGTAAATTACTAGCTCTGATTGCTCCAATTATCATACGAAAATTTTGTTATGAAATGATATTTACTCGTCAGTGTTTCATCTTTTTAACACCACGAACTCGATTAAATCGTGTTTATAGTTATAAAAGTTATCTGCACAATGCTACGACGCTATATGTTACGCATTTTTAATGCCATATTTGACTGCGCAAACGGTTTTTCAAAATAGCAGCTTGTTTAAGAAATATATTAAAAATTATCAACTCTCTTAGTGTTCTTTTCTTACAAATTGTTGTTCCGTGTTCGCGAAAATTTGTCAACATAAACTGCAGAATTCTGAGTTTCATCCCTCCAATAAAGTTAGAGACGTTACAGTAACAAAATCTGCCAGTTACTGGCACTTCAGCGACATACTGTGATAAGAGTTCTAAAAATTTCCAAGGAGTTGACGACAAACTATGGAATGGAAGAGAAAAGATGGCATGCGTCGGTCAAACTCGAATATACCATTATTTTATTAATAGTGATGGCTCAGACAGTATACGCAACGCGGCCGTGTATATTTATGCAGATACGTATTTATTCATTCTATCCAACCAACCACTGTTGAAATGAGTATTCATAATGGCACAATTTGCAACGTATATACTCCTATCACGTTACATACAGTTGACCCTCGAGCAGCGCGAATTTTTTTTCTTTACAAATTTTGGAGATGATCGTTGTTTCATTTCGAATTAGTTTGTTCACCCTGCCTTTGGTTCTTTATCGTGTCGAGTGAAATACCGATTATTTCGACATTATTTTGAGTCAATGTTGTAGGAGTTTCCGCGAAGGAATACCGGTCCGTGATAAAGCGTGAATTTGTGCAACAAGCGAGAACACCAGCAAAGCGATTTTGTTATATGAATACAGCAATAACACACGCAAAATGAAGCTACCAATCAACAATAGGTTATTACAGTTGAGTGTTTGGAGAGTTCAAAATTATTCACCGATTTTCGATTAGTGTAATTTCGGTCAGACTCGTTCTTGCGCATGAAGCAGTACATAGCAACTGAGAAAGAGCTAATTATTGTTTCGCTTTGTTATAAAGAAGCATTCATACCTGCGACACGTTGCAAAATCATATGTGAAACCAAAATTGATCCTCCATCCATACTTTTCGATCCTGAATTTTCTCATTCAATTCATTAACACACATGCGGAGATTCCTCGGAAAATTGTATTTATAATTTTGAGTTGAGAATTCTTTGAATTGTTCATCTTTTTCGTTAATGCAGCTGCCACGGGGAAACGCAGGATGTATGAAAAAGTAGCGTCAAAAAGCTTGACCATGCAGGTCGAATCATTGTAATTAACAGATCAGCATTACACGCGGTGCGTGAAAGAAACACAAACTGCGTACAAATGTATCTGAAAACCTGTTTCTCCCATAATTATTTAGGCAGCCTTCTAAGCTTCAAATAGCTGCGAATTGTGTGCATCTTTTATTGCAACGCAATTATAATGCTATGTACATACTTCAGCACGTTGACTGCGGGACACCAAAGGTGAAAGAGGACACCAAATGTTGCAATTTAAAGTACTGAACAGTGAGAATTCAAACGAACATTGATGAAATCCATACTTCACATGGAAATATTACAATTATCGTTTATACCTGCTCATGAAACGAAAACCATATTTCTTCTGGTCGATTCATGCAATGAAGACCGATTTTCATAGCTTTTCACGATCGTGCAATTGTACTGCCGCTACTTTAAACGAGCAAATGAATTGCGGGGCCGAACTGGACGGGCGCCATGGCGGCTTATAAGCTTAAGAGTGCTTCGTCCTTCATGTTTGCAGGTACATAGTTACTATTTATCGGAATGCAAAATCACGCGTTAACGACTATTATACGATGTCGTTAACGGGTTTTCCCCTGGGCTAAACTTTTAACGGGTCGAAAGTACAAATTAATCGGTAGTCGGGAATTGACAGCAATATCGCGTTAAAAGGGAATGCCAGATACTGGAAGCATCTCTGCTTTGGGTAACATTGTGAGGCACTGAACTGTACGTAATGGTACGAATCAAGACGAAAGTATATAATTTTACCGCAAATGCGCATACACGCATAACAAGAAGGAAAGTTATTTCAATGTATAATAATGTGGGAAAGAACGATACAGGATAAAATTGAAATTAATGAAAGTTTAGCAGAACAAAGGCAAGGATATAGTCGTATCGTTGTATGTATTATGTAATATCAAATCTTTTAAGAAATCTTGATGAGTCTTCATAGAGAATTAACCCTTTGGCCATTGTCGAGTGCATACAGGATGAAACCACGAAACGTGATCAGCTCAGATTGTTCTGTTGTTAGTGGGCCGATTAAAAACTTAGTTACTTACATATTACGTTATAACGCCTTTCAATTAATACTTTATGATGAGTATAGTACATTGTTACTTTATATTTCGGATGGTTGTGATAACAAGTTTACAAGATATTCTACCGCGAACGATAACATTTGAATTTATATTCCTGTTGATAATACATATAGAAGAACAGAAAACTCCGCTTGAATTATTAAATTATACAATTTATTTTGTATACCTGGTGCTCTGACCCAAAATACACCTGGATCATCTTTTACACGGTTGTTAACACGTTTTATTTACAGGTATTCTGATGCTGGGTCCACACTGGACAGAACTGTGCGCAAACAGAAGTAGCATCGTGTCTACATCGCAGCTCGTGAACAGAACGCCAACAAATCACAAGCAGTTACAGGCTTGTTCACTCTGTTTGCGGTCAGTTTGGTGTTGATCTTGCTCGTATACACATTTTACAATTAATAAAAAATGTCTGGGAAAGATTTGCTGCTCGCATCAGCTGTATATTTGGTAATAAAAGGAATGGTGTTCGAAGAAAAATGGAGCGTCGATGTTGAAAAAGAAAATTTGTCAGCACATGGAGCAATTGTGGCGAGCAATTTATTAAAAGACGACGTTGGATTTGAAAACTTGACCAGAATGTCGTATGAGGACTGTGAGAAATTACTTGTCGAAGGATACTTTTTGAATGGCAATTTCTGCTAGGGAAATACCGTGGGTACAGACTGGAGCTTGACAGCCAACTGATCGTCAAATTCACCATGAGCGTGTCACCATGTCTAACAAATGCGTCCACATATCTACTTACATATCTTGAGTTCTCGAGTAGATCTTTAATGCACCGCCACCGGATCGAACACTGTTCGCTGCTCGCTTTTCTCAAAAGTGTCGACACTGCCAGCGGGCATAGTGTTAGATACCGTTCTACACGAGCAAATATTTTTGACTATTCCATAGTTTACAATGATTAAGATGAACCACAGCAAATCGTCCTATCTCCTATCTCCTTTGCATAATGACGCACAGCGACCCTCGAATCCTTACAGTCATGAGCTCGGAGTCAATTCGCCCCGTACCTAAATTATTCCTATCGGAGCTCTTTCCATTTCTATTACCTCGCATCCTAGGTTTCCTATTATACATTGTCTGCGGTACGTAGGTCAGAAGGCAATGGAAATTTTTCTGATGCCCGAGGAATTATTCAATGACAAGAAAATGTACAATAGTATCCGATATGGAGCGAAAAAGCCCGTGGAAAGTGCGTGCGCGGTAGAATTTCTTCATAAAAATCTTTCTAACATATTCTGGAAGATTTTATTTTTGCATAATCGATCATCACAGTAGAAATGTGCTTAAAAATGTATAAGACAGAAATTTTTGTAATTAAGTCCCTTAAATGCACCGGGAATTACGGCTAATTTTAATTAATAATTTGTAACATTCAATACTAAAGAAAATTAACCTAAACCAATGATGTTCACAAGTTCCCCACGATTTCTGATTAACGTATGAATATGATATAACGAGCTGAATATTTACATGGTGTAACAATATTTTCGATGGCTTCCAATTTGTGCGTGTCATATTTTTTAAGTTATTCAGCGACGGAAAAATTCCATTCAAAAGCTTAGACACTACGAAATACATGAAACCACTCTAGTATTCCATTATTCAATTAGCAATAGAGTACAAACGTACGCAGGTCGATAATGCAATGAAGTTATTGATACTGTTTCCATCCGCATCTTTGTGCCCCTACAAAGTCCCCCCCCCCCAAATGATCTATATCAATTTACCCAATATTTTAATTGAAAGCATCACGATACCTGGGACAGAATAAGGTGTATTTTGCGGCTGCGGTGCCCAGTAAGCTTGACTGATTGCAGGATAATGACTTTTGGATCCAAGGCTAGGCCCGCTATACTGCTTCCGGCTCTTCATCGCCATCGTCGCTCTTTCCTCCGCGTGCACGGTGCGCGGGAAATTTAAATTATCTCCTCGCTCGCAAACTTATCGTTGATTTGTATTTCAACGACTGTATCACTCGCGATCAGACCCAGCGAGGATCAAACTTCACATTAAGATATCACTGTAAAAACATTCACCAAGGTCGGCGAACGAACCGCCAACGTTCCGGGGGAAAAAATAATCTTCCGCATTCGATTTACACACCAAGTACCCGCATACTGATAGAAAATAATAGAGAGTAACGCAGTTTATATAAAATTGGGACCGCGCACAATGACGATACGTCGAGGAACGATCACGGACTAACGGATAGGCGGTTTACTGCGAACGATTCGCCCGCATTCTTATTACAATTGTCACGCCACCACGCGTCCTGTCTCCGATTTTACGATTATTACCTGCAAACGAACTCGGCCTTACGTAATCACGGCGACGACACTTATGCAATGCCCGTGTAGAGCACCCGTGACAACAACAATCGCCGACAGCGACTGTGACGATGCTTGTTTCTGACAGCGGCGACGTATCGGCCTGTCCGTTACGCCTGATCGCCAATGGAAATAAGGCAGCTGGTCTACGCGACGAAAGGTAAATGTTTCTTCCATCGATTCCGGCGGTCGGTCCGCGTATCGATCGATCGGCCAGCAGCGCGCCTTCGCCCGTTTGAATTTAGCGCAGGCCGTCCGCGGTGCAACCTCGATCCCGATGAAACACGTCGGTGTAATGGCCGTGGACAACAAGCCGGCGGCGCGAAGATACCGTGACTCGAGCACTCGAAAATAGATGCCGTCCGCTGTTCCAGGAACGTTTGCCCGCCGTGCCCGTGAACGACGTTGATAAGGCAAGCGAAGCGCGACAATCCTTGTTGCAACGCGCAATTCCCCGCCGCCGATCGAGATTATACCATCGACCACATCGATCTATCGAATCACACCGGGCTTCGACGTACCGCGTCGCGACGCGACGGCGCGCATATAAAATTTTCACTTGCGCACACGATCGTGAAACTGTCGCGCACGCGTCTCGGGTGATCGCGTGGGACACGGACCTGCCGAGTTTCCTGTGTATACGTTCCACGGGGAAAACGCGACTGTCTCTACCGGTCGCCGTATAAACGAACGGTAGGACTCAGTTCGTCGCTCGACACTCAACAAGTGAGAGAACCGGCGTTCGCCTCAAGCTTCCACCGCCACTCGTCACTTCGTGCTTCTTCGTGTACCCACGACTGCCGTCTCCCTCCCGTAGGCCGCGCTGTGAACCCGCCAACCTATATCGCCACTCTTCTGTTTTCGTTCGTGCCCGCATGCCGTTTCTCTCTTGCGCTCGTTCTGCGTTCTTTTTGTACCTTTCCTTCTTTGCCTGCGCTCCTTTTTTTTTTCTTATTCCTCCTGCTACCTTCTAGACACATCCCCCACCCGTCTTCCTGGTCTCGTGCACCAAGCGCCGCCGTCGCGTCGTTCAATTTCCGGTTGCGAGACTTTGCGCGGCGCACAGGGAGGTCCGACACATTTCAACTTCCTCTTTCCGTCGCGCAATTTGGCGCCATCTTTTTTTTGTCTTCTTTTCTTTGGCGAATCGGCGTATCTTCGGGGCCCCCTAAGTGATTGATATTTCAATTTCACCGGTCGTTCTTGATACCGCACTAAATTTACTCGGGGCTTTATTGATTCAACTGGTCCGTGTATCGAACGGGTCGAATTTTTCTCTTTCTTTTTCTCTTGCCCGTTCGAGGCTGCGTATTTATGAACGTTTAAGGCTATGCAGTTATGATTATATGTAAATATTGCGATAGCTTGGCACGATGCTACGAAAGCGGTTAATGAAAATTCGAATGACAACGATATGGTAAACTTATGATAATGAGGTGATACGTACGGGCAAACTATTCAGTGCGATGCATTGATAAGTATACACGTTATCATTGCTACATTCCATATACTTTCTGAACAGAATAAATAAATTTATTTCGAAATTTTTAAATCAACCGTATGTGTTATTTGACGTTGTAGTTTCGCGTAAATCCTTTTTTTCAAGTTTACGTTATTTTGCAGATTTGCATAAAAGAATGTGTTGAAATAAATGACATTTAACTATCCTCGCCTGAGTCACGCTAATTCCCATTTCTGTAGATTTCATGAAACATGCATTTGTTGTTGAAGGTTAGAGTTGTAAATTAATTTTTCCGTTAAGCAGAAATTTCTATTGCCGCGTTTATTGACGCCTCAATATCAACAAGTCAGTGATTATTAATATGTAGTTCTTTTTGAATTAAACGTGCTAATTTTTTTAACGCTTCAATGAAGCCTGCTTGTATAATGTCAGGATGTTTGATAATGAAATTAATATTTCGTTATCTTTTGTATTCCTATAATTTGGTAAGATAAGATTGTGCTTTATTTTTCGTAGAATATATTGCTACATTTTGATCACTGATATGGCTCCAAAATGTCTTAATCGACGTATATCAATTTACTTATTTTATCAGCACTGGTAATTCGATAAATAATTATTTGGGGCAAAAGAATTTTTCATTTCACACAAGGTCCAATTTGTACCACCAATTTTACAATAGATCGCAAAAAGTATATTGGATTTCGTACGAACCCCCATTTAAAACCAGCAACAGTAATTCTTAAACGCACAATATAAGTCTTCAGTTACGAATCGTTCTTGAATTTCTCGCGAACTCAAACATTCTGCATGAAACTGAACAATATTTCACCCTAGCTTATTAATCTTGCGCCCTTTGTAAAACAAAGCAATCAAATTCAATTTTTAATAGTACTATCGCGCTTCCCAATGTCAAGTGAACGACATTATCAATGAAAACCCGGAGGCGTTTAATACCAGTATGTGTATATTTGGTGACGAAAATGATTTACTTTCACGCATCGTAGTTATATCTTCTTAGCCCTAAACCTTCCCCTACCTTTTCACGCGTGGCACATTACGAGTTTAGATCGCGTCATGTTTGAACTTAATACCCTCCGCGCATTAAGACGGCACCACATTATCCGAGGTAAACGGCGCGACTGATTGCGAGCCAACAAATAATCGCGCAACCACAGATTTGCACGCGTGACTCGTTTGGTGCACCAGTGTGAAAGATTCACGAATTGAGGGTGTTTTCGAAATCGCGGCACAACTAGAATAGAAACGATCCCTCTGTAAAAGTTAATCAAATATATATAAACGCGACTAAATTGTTCAATATGAGACTAGGATCCAGCCAGCGGTATCTGACCCTTTCGGGTCTACTTTTGGACATTCTGTTGCACAGAACGATATTGCGTTGCGATCAAACCCCGTTTTTCCTATTAGATCTGATTGTGAAGCTCGCGTAACGCGATTTATATAACGTGGCCTTTTTATGAAACGGAATATTCGCGTTATACAAGGGTCACCTGTATCCTTTATTAATCGCTTAGACCACTGACGTGGCTGATTTTACTTTTCCCCGTGTTCTAATTAGCTTACAAACATGATTGATTGAAAAGATTTTCAATGCGAACAACGATTACAATATTAAATTTTTTATCAGAATATTCCTGCAAGCTGCACGACGAATGAGTAAAAAATCAGCTGCTCTTGGAAATCAACAACATCTCGAAATAACAAGATAATGAAACAAAAAGAATGCGTCGTTAATATTTCGTACTTGGTGATACTGGTTCTCGAATATATCACGGTTGTTAGAAAGTCAATTATTATTAACTGGTCCTGAATCCTTGGCTAGAATCATTTGTATAAATACAAATGATATGACTGACTTATTTAATGATAAAAATAAAAAGAATTCTATGTACATATGGAGATACTTTCAGAAAATTTCTCCTACAAAGTAAGTAAAAGGGGAAAATCGATTTCAAGTATTTCCTTACTCCTTTAACCATGAAGAATAAGAACCATATAAATAGGCACCGATTATTTGTTTTTGTGTGGAGAACCGCGTGTCCGTACAACCAGTACTACAATATCTCGTTTAAGAATTATTTTGATGGTCTTTACAAAATCTCGCGAAACCACTTACGTTCTCCATTCCTTCCTTACCATCTCAAATAACTAGACTCCAAAATATTCTAAGCATTTCGTTTGCACGCACAAGGGCAAACCGGTTTAATTGAGGAACATACAATCGAAAATAGTTGAGTTCGAAAGAGAAATGATTAAAACGAAATTCGTCCCACGGGTCGAAGGGCTCAAATCAAAGCTATATTATCTTCTTTACAATGAACTGTAGAGTGAGAAGATACGATTCGTAGATATGTTATTAAGAAAATGCAAACCTGCGATAGTGAAGGCTCCAGATAATCGCGACTCGGTTGTTCGAGGTTCTGCTGTATTTTTATTCTCACAGAATATCTATAACGTAACGCAATGGCAAGTAAAACAGAAGGGACGGTTTAAAAAATTACAGATCATAAAAGTTTATATAATATATTATATAAAGTAGCTCGTTAGATTCGTGCCACGGACTTTTATCCGGTGAAAGCCTCGTTACTCGACCACTAGGACAAATCACAGCAACGAGTATTTACGATTCATCGTGTTCTCAGCTACATATCTCGCTCGCGAATTTCTTGTTTTCATTGCACCAGATATTGGCTGCAATGCTGCAACGCCTGTACAATCTGTCCGTGGAAAATAAACGCGTTACGTGCTTTCGGTCGTACTGGACACACCGTGTACCCCATTTTTTTGTTTGCAAAAGAATCGCTCTTTTAACTTGTAAACGAGTAAGCGGGAATCTGGTATCTTTAATGAAATGATGTTTCGGGACCTTCAAAAAACTGTACAGCGAAATGTTGTTTCGAGCTTTTTTCATTCGTTTATCGATAGATTGAATCCTGTATGAAATTAATTGCACTCGTTTGAGTGATGCTATTATTTGTTATTTCACAGAAGCAAGCCTCCTGTAATATGTCAAGCATTTTGTACGGCTAAAGTCATGTCGAATAAAATTTTGATTAATATTTACGTTGTTTTATGCTGCCCAAGGCAATTATTCGCTTCGGTAACACGTGAAATGGATGCTTTCTATGTCCAGAAAATGTATGGACCTCTGTAAAAGCAAATCGCCTTTGTTACATCGAGCAGAGATGAGTAATTCTATTTTGACAGATGTAATTGAGTTAAAACGACACGCGTCAACGTTGATAAACGATAATTGATACTTGTGATGCGGACAGCACTAATCCGGCGTGGAAAATATATGTACATATGCACATTATACATGTGGCCAGAAATATCATTGTGCTTGTTTACGAGGGAGCTTCGGTGCCAAGGGACACCGACTTCATGAGTCACGGATACAGTTGATTACAATTTCGTTGTGAATACTTATCTTATTTAAACCGAGATCTTGCTTTAAAACCGCAGGTTTTCTGATAATGGGCCAAAGACTTTAACCCGAAGAATTTCAGTTACGTTTGAGATAATCGGAGGTGGGGCACGATGTACTAACTTAAACTCTATTACACATTTTCCACTTTTATGCATAACAGTGCACAATTTTCACTACAACGCATACAGGATAATAAGATCTCACAATGCATACTTTGGAAGACTGTGCACTGAGCAAAAAAGAATATAATTAATTCTATAATACATTTATATGTACCAAGAAAAATGTTTTTAATCGTAAAAAGCGTAGTTTACCGCGTTTAAAGTGACTTGTGTTGTGCCGCCATAAAGCTGTAATTATACACCTTAAAGGTTTATAGAATACCGTTGGAATATAATTGAAAAACTATGAAAGACAACATATCTTAACTTTTCCATTTTTAACATAACTTGTATCTTTTTATCTCACATATTTTTCAAGAAATGTACAATTCACAATATTTTCATCATACATTTCACTTAATCCTTCGTACGTTTTTTTTTTCCATCATTTGGGTAATGTGTATCGTGAAACGGATCGTCTTCAATTATTTGTCCTTTTAATAAATGTAACGATGATGTATGTAATGGAACGAATGAAAATCGTCTGTCAGTCTGTTAACAAACTTCTAAATTATCTAATAGTAAATCAATGCCGTTATAACATGTAATGCAAAGTTTTTGTTCAATGTTCTACTTTTACTATGCTGCATGCTGTCTGTAGAGGAATATATAATATTTGGTTCAACTAAATACATACATGTATTGTATACTATATGAGTAAAAGATTCTATCACAGTCAATGAAATGGCAATTGTATTTTACGGTACAGGAATTGAAACATATCGCCTCGTTACATTTTTTTCGATGCAACTATGTTCGTACATCATCTATACGTCATGTAATAAATATTTGCAAATTTTTAAACTGCGTCCTGAGCACGCACCTCAGCTCAGAGCATGCATGCTTATAACTATTACCACATTAATACTTACACATTTCGGTCCATTTGACTCATTCATGGAACTAAACTAAATTATACCAAGCAAATAAATATTTTTAACGAACTACTAGAAATACATACAGTTTGACGCAAGGACATTCGACGAACTTGACATTCGGACATTGTTATTTCGAGTTTCACGCTTACGTTTCAAGTACATGTACAAAAAATGTTCGATTCTATATGTTACGTCTTTTCATTCCGTCAAGTATTATTCCATTTATTGTTGGCTTCAATTATATCACAGTTACTGAACCATTTTATAAATATGTACTTGTTGTAAGGAAAATGTAATTTCGGTCTAAACGGTATGGTAAATAAAGCACGTTGCACGCTCAACATTAAATATACTCGAACAAGCCTCACAATGTGTACCTACGGTTCTGGGCCACGGCTTCTCGCGAAAACATCGATAAATCGATCATCGTTTCTGTTTTTAGTTCCCCGCGTAGTAGGTTACTTTGAAAATCCATTTTCCTCAGTGAAAAATCTGCCGTTGAAGCGCGATGTGCGCAGCTGCTCGCTAAATTGACGTTCATTAATAAATTATCGTGCCGGAAGGTCCGTCGCAAGAGGTGAATTTCGATGGCCACGAATCGAGTTTTGTTAAAAGGTCGATATTCAAACGTTTCAGATGGAACAATAATCAGAGTTTGATGGTAGTTAGTTGGTGTCTGTTTAGACATTAACCGTATCGCAATGTAAACGACCAAGGGAAGCCGCTATTTAAAATAACTGAGAATTAGATAAGTATTGTGTGTAGGTTTTATTGTATTCGGCAATAATAGTGGTATCTGGTCCAAGCGTTTGTACAAACACAGCTGACTAATTATAAGTCTATCAACATGCGTGTATTTACTTGCGTATACTTGGCGATCCGTCGGTGATCAATTTGGAAAAAGCATTTACATGTCGTCAATTTTTAAATTACACCACAGTTTCATTTATGTATTCGAATGGTACCGAAGTAAATTCAATCGTATACTTTATTATTGAGTAATGGTTTTATCATTTATTACTTTTTTTGCATCTCTTTTGTGATAGTAGCAGTATTAATCTAACAAACGTATCAAGAAAGTATTGCACCTATATTGTGTTCGAAAATAGTAACACGAATTTAATATGTTAAATAGCTCTTTCTATCATAATATGATAGGAATATTATTGTTAACACTCATCTATTCTGCGGTATTCTTTCACTCCATAACATATAGATATTCTATAGTGCTTTCTTTGTAAAATTGTGCTGCTTTTTTTCATATCATAGACTCGACAAAATTATTAATACATATATTCTCAATACATAAATACTGTAAATATTCACTATTTATTTAAGAGGAAATAATAGCAAACGCTTAGCACTGAATATGCATAGTGGCAAACATATTTTTGCGAATATGCTGAAAGCTAAAGGAGTCCGCCAACTATAGGTATAGGAAAAAGTTGTTCAGAATTATGATTTTGAGTAAATATGTACTACGAACAATGCATCAATTTTTAACGAATTACTTGTACCTGCTGCAAGAGCATGGCTACATACGCGACCGACTGTATGTTCGTATGCATAACTATATTTTCATATTTGTTATTTTATTCATTACGGTTTACAATTTAGCAAACATAGTGCACATTAAATTTCAATCAGTTAACACGAAATTTCGCTGAAAATTATACACTTAATTTGAACAATTACACAAAAATGGCCATTATCATTTGCAATCAATCCCGAGTTGACATTGTACGGTTTCGAAGCTGGTTGGTTCGACACTCCTATTCGCCTTATCTACCGATCTCAAGTAGGACAGTACTCACGAGTGCGTAAATAGTACTTACAATTACACAGTAGACTAGAACCGGAGCGTTGACTATTGTCAACGGCCGCCTCCGGTGCCCATTCAAGAGGGGCAACGGTAAGCAACGCTCAGGTAGATATCGACGACCACCGGTTCATTCACAAAGGGCGCGAGGTTATCGTTCCCATCGAACTTCTATGGATATTTGTCGCCTGTCAGTCTCGAGCGACGCGGATGATGCATTATTTATACGCGGCCGCGCGTATCGCATGCATCATCCTCATCGGTGTGACGCATTAACGATGAGGATCCACGCGTAAACCTGGCTGGAGCCACGGGCTCGAGAAGACTAAGACCACCGGATATCGCCGATAGGCACGAATTTTATTTAAATTTACGACGACGATTTCCCTCGTCTAGCAATATTTTCGTGTCCCTCGAATCGGGTCCGCCTGGCCTCGTTGATCGAATAAGTTGAAATTGTTCGGTCGGTTCTACGAATCCCGACTGAATAACTATTGCTGATGTGATCGTATTTGACGATCTGGTCGTACTCCTGAGTCTTCGTTAGGTTTGCTCTAACGAAGACTCGCAAAAACCTGGGGATGGGCGTGTTGCTGTTGGTAATATGCTGATTGGATAGTTCAGATGGTTTGTCGATGTAATCTGGTAGAAGTGGAAATCACCGCCCCTAATTACCGGTCACTCTCAGGTAGTAACTGACCTGAGGGTGCCGTGCGCGGAGTCCACATGTGCAGCTAAAGGTTCGCAGATTGTAAAGCCATAAAGCGCTGTGAGTTTCAATAAAACCTAGTAATCCTAAAAAAAGGCGATGTATGAATTTATAGATATATAGCTTGCAGCTGTAGAATATAGGAATTATACCCGACACGTAAATAATTATATTTTAAGGAACTCGATGGGTTTATGGGTCTACTGTTTGGGCCCGAACAGCAGATTTGAATAGATTTCATATCATACCGTGGCGTGGTTGAGTTTGCAACGAACGACAAGCTATTACAGATCAGACAAATTTTAGAAAAACGAAATCGTACACCTTCGTCAGAGGTTCAAAAATGTTCAGAAATAGGTGAGGTAAATATCATTTAGAATTTGCAATATTGCATGTGATTCAGTGTGTCTCTTTTAACTGGAACCGCAGGTGTGCAGGTGAAGCTATAAATAAGAGTCGTGTGGTACAGGTGTGAATGCTTAGGCATAATAGGTACCTACAGGTGGAATACGTATGATTTAACAACATTTACCAGACTTGTCTACATAATATGTGTGGTCGTAATCCCTTCAGTTGCTATGATAGACATCCAATATAACTGATAATCATCGAAATGTCAGCGATCGTTGATGGCCAAAGATCAATTCACGTGAAGTGCATGTAAACGAGTCGCGCAATAAGCAATCTACTCAAAAATTTGCGAAGCACCGTTTTTAATCCTTGTAATTCTGCGAAGATAGCATTAATTATCATTCAAAGATTAGGCTGGGGAAAATGCAATGCCGGACTTGTGGCGACAAAGGCATGACATTGATCGAAGGATTTTATTACACATTTCTGAGAGTTGGTTGATGCAATTTTTGGCAGACAGATGATGACATGTTGATTCAATTAATTGTAAGAATAACTCTCTGTATTCGACCCTTTTACTTTGCAAAGGTTTATAGCTATTTCGATCCTTTATACTGCGAAAATTATATCTTGTAAATTCTTAAGAGAACTCGACGGCCCCTGGAGAAAGTTACCCCCGAAAGTGGTTGATCGTTATAATGTTAATGATTACTGCGATCGAAATCTCTAAGTTTTGCACTGATTACGGTCGTTCGACTGCGTGACACGGATAAGCAATGAGTCAAGCGCATAGAGGCAAGGCAGAAAGGTAGAGACAATTCACGTTATCCATTATTCATGGGTGCATTTGCTTTTTTATTGTTAGTGAAATCTCTTTTCAAGGGAGCTCTTTAACATAGAAATAGCACCGCAATTCCTTGCGAAGAAATGGTACTACAGTCTTAGGTAGATTTTATTAAGGTTTGCGTTCCTGCCTGGAAGACGCTCGGCTGATCCATCTGTGCAAACGATTGCTTCGGCGAATTGATTTGAGAAGTACACACGCCTCTGCCCGCTTATTATAATATTTTGTATATATATATATATATATGGATTTATATTAATATTTATTTTTGTACATAGATATATTAATATTAACACCGGTTATGATTATACTTTTGTAAAGTGCGGCTCTCGTCCAAAACTCGTTGTCTTTAGTACATTTCGTCGCGCTTTTTTGGACATTTTGAAGTTAAATATTGCATTGCTTTAAAAAACTCGCGAGATTTCGTATTTTCTCCAACGATAAAAATTTAGTTTTTACGACGCTTGCCGAGATGACACATCGATAGGTTTTATTTCACTTGGAAAATGTTTCGAAAATTATTATGTTCATTCATCAATCACTTTTATCCGCAGGTTTATTTACATCTACTTCTATTATACGTTTACGTATTATCGTGTTGTTTTTAATTAATTTTCACGGAGTATTTTCAATTAATAAAGCGCAGGACAGTTATTTCAGGTATTATAGAACGTAAACTTAATGAAAAAAGGACGAAAATAGTTCCGTAGGTTTAGTGCAATCGTCGGTGCAATAAATTCATTCCCATCTTCGTTGCGTATTTCGAGTAATTGCCATAATTAATAGGTTCACCCGTAGTATCTGTTTCGACTGTCAAGCGCCTGCCATTCTTCTGTTTGGCAGAATTTCCAACAGATACTTTTAAACCTCGATAAAGCGATCTGTCAACGAACGCGTTACCATGATTTTGTGCGTTGCTTGAGTCATCTTTCCCCTTTGGCTGACTTTTGTCTTATTAAATCGCCCGAGTATATTGTAGCGCGACAGAATTCCTCGACGAAATCAGAGATTGCCGTGCCAACTGTTACTAATCTAATTCGTGCCCACTTTACGCGCCTCGTACTATTGACAAATTGAAATTGCTCATTGTCGAATTCATTAAAGTATTATCGTTTTTCGTCACTGATGTTAATATTAATAATATTAAATATTTAAATATTATTATTATTGCAGATGTGAGACTGATACTGTGTACATGGTAAGTAAATGTTTGATGAAACTTTCATTGCACGATATCCTGTATAATTTTCTAACATGTAAGACAGGGAAGATAGAAAATTTGGAATATATTTGCTTCTAGGAACTTTCCTGCTTACTACCGTTATAATCTTCGATATTTCACATAGCGTATACCAGGGGCGGTAGTAACACGTTAAATATCTCAAAACATATAATAGACATTAACACAAATTGTTGATATATGATGGAAAATGACGTATGGAATACGTACACTGCCGCTCAAAAGTATGTGGGCGCCTCCTTAATTCTTATGATTTCCTGAAAAAAGTTACGATATCTTTGGTAAATTTGATTACCTTGTACGTATCCCAGTTCGTACAGTGTTAGACAACATATTTTAATAACAATTTATTGAATATCTCACCGATAATGCTAAAAAATAATTATATCTTCCTTTCATCTACATATCTATCGCGTGATTTAATGACCGCGTTTACTAGTTGTGGCATCCTGGCTATTGACTTTTTCATTATTTCAGCATCAATTAGGTACGTTCCACTGAGATTCTACGTTTTCCCAGAAACGTTTTTCAGATTTGGGACATCTTAAACTACTAGAGGAAAGCCTTGCAAACTGTACGCACGCAACGAAATGTAACGCAGCTTTCCACCCACCGGATAGAGAATTGAGTAACTAAACTGTTAATTTAGTATTATTAAAATACATTACATATTCATAATAGAATTCAGCAACAAATATCGTTTAATAATAGAAATATACGTTAAATATCAGAAATTTCATGAACATGGGAAGTGACCGCATACTTTTGAGCGGCAGTGTACATCGTGTATAGTGAAGGAAATAACGTTTCGATACCCAAAAGTATGTAACTTTTCCTCACTCATTTCAAATTGCAATATAGATACTACCTTCGCAAGTACGTGCCGTTTCTTTATTTTTAATCTATAATCTGACCTTTCTTCAAGTGATACTAATCGTTGATTAGCACTTTTAACCGTCTCGTTAGTCAAACTTAATAATTCTAGTTCAAAAGCATGGCCGGGAGCGATTGTAACATCGGCAGAAATCGAAAGGAACGAATTTTTTGAACAGTTATGGGAAAAAAAATAACGAATCTAGCGACGAAGTAGACGAAGAATATTATTTCCTAGCTTCCATGGAATCTTCTGGCACAAGCAAACCACAGGTAAATAATTACAATATATTAATGTAAGGATTGGACGCATAAAGGATGTGCCAGCCAAAACGTTTCCCATATTTGCGAAAATTGCGATACCGAGTATGTAATTACTTTGACTCTTTTTCATTCGCTAGTAAATTCTTGTATTATGAATATTCATGTTTCTTCATTTCGTATTTCTCAACGTTGGTCGCTATCTTGCGACATTATTATTAGTGAATTATAACTCTATATTTAGTTGCACAATTAAATTACACTTAATCGCGACACTGTTTGCCAATTGTCGGGAAGAGTCTGACTACTTTCCTTAGTACTCGTCAGTTAAGTGCATGTTGTTGTAACATTGAAACAGTTCTGAAATGGTATCTAAAATTCGTTTAATTTCTCAATCATGCTACAATTAAGTGGCAATATCATTCGCTCTTTTCAGGTAAAGCTTGGTGGTCCCAGTGGTTTACACTCGGCCCACTCGGTTACAGTCGGTTACACTTGGCCCGCGGGCCGTAGATTTACGACCCTGATATAAACTTCACCACTCATAATACATCAAATCATTGATCCTCTACGGGACGAATATTAAAAATCAAAAATTAAAAATCATAACGAATAATACGAAGCATTCGTTTCACTCTTTCAACGTACATTCTTGCAGGAAGAACGATTACTTTTCGTTTCGTGTAAACGGTCGTATAAAACCGGTCAACAGTTTGTTTTCAAATATCAGGTGCTTTTGTTCTTACACAATTCTCATTTAATTGCTTCGTAAATGTCAGTATGTACAATTTTTTGCCTGACACGATTCCTTGTACTGTGACTAGATGGATATAACTGTTCTGTTTTTTTAACACGAAACTACCTGCACAATTACATGGTATTTTACTTCGCTTTACTGCAGTGAATGTCTGAACATCAAGCAGTACGCCTGAGCAGTTTTAGACACCATTCTTGTTGTGGCAATGGGAGGAAACGTGGTTAAACGTGGAGAACCTTCAGATCGACTTGGATAAACGGCAGCTCCTTTTGGCAAGGTGTTGTATAAATACATATATGCATACATGCCAGAATCTCAACACGTTAACCGCATAACAAGATCGCCTGTCGATACCGAACAAAAGAAACCTGGGGACTGCTTCTCGGTAAACGTCATGAATATATTAAAATGTTATCAATTCTATTGAATTCTCTGGTCGGCTTTTAACAATGCCGATGACATTGCTCTTTCTTCCATTACTTGCGTCGAAATGTACAACGTTACAATTGATAAATATCACTGAGGAATACAATTCACAAACGCGTACCCTAGTTTTCTATTTGAACAAAATAACTTGCTTTCTGGAATTACCGCGGACCAATAAGAAATTCAATCTTACAAAATTGAACACTTTAAAGTGAACACCCATTTGGTATAATGCATAGTATTCATTTTTTCATTACCCACCTTACTCTGAGAACGACGAATCTCCTCGGCGAACGAAAATGTTAGACACATTCATATGTACAAACATCATGGGCTTTATGATTGCAATGATGATCCATGGTTAGGGAATATTTACACACGTTTTTAATAAACGTTTTTAATAAACGTTTTCTGAATACTGTGAGAGCATATACCGCATTCGTAGCGAAAGGGTTAAAGACATCTTCCTTTTTATGTACGTACTTGAAGCGTTGCATAAATACAATGTCCAGGATGTAGTAGTAAGCTGACGGAATGGTTAAGTTTTTTTTAACTTACCATTGAGATTGTTCGCAAACTGTGCATCTTATAAGACTCGCGTGAAATGATGAAAAACTTACCTGAAACACAGATATGTAACAACAAACATTAGTAAACTAAATATTCAAGAGATGGGGAATGTAGGGATCATTTGATATAATTATAACCTAAATAAATACAAATTCAATAGTGTAAGATATTAATCCTTTTAACGAAATGAAGAAACAGAATAACAAAAAGCGAACCATTACAATGACAATATATTCACACACGATTAAGGAGGCAACCATCAAAATTTATATTATAAAATGTACCATTAAAATCTCCAAGACCGCTGTGTTTATTCAAGAACAGTTTTCTATCTTCTTTCTGATAAAAACATTTCTTTTAACCCTTTGACTGCGAAGCGTTCAGAAATGAAACGGACCAATCGTGCAGTGATTTAGCTGCAACAGCCGTGACAGTGTTCCCCCGGTGAGGGCGACTCTTGCTGAGCCTTTATAGGCGGTTTGTTTGCAGTCAAAGGGTTCATAAAGCAGTATATGATTATTTCTCTATTTGCCCTACGTATTTGTAAATCAGTCACTATGGGCTCCGAACGAAACGAGCTCGTAAAATTCCACCTCTAATACAAAGTTGAAGAGCAATGAGAGCTGTGAAGTTATATAAAGTATTGAACACTTACTTAAAACTCACCCTTAATTAAAATTATGCATTATGCCTTTCCAACGCAACATTGCTCTAGCACGCGTTACAACAATCTACTTCGATTCGTCAAAGGCAATTAATTCTGAACGAGCTGTCAGTAGTGTAAAATAATGATGGAATATGCGAGGAAAGTAGCGAAGCATGCATCAACAGTGCGTCGTGAATGAAATTTAGACGGATCACTGCGAGCAAGTCTGACCAATTCGCTCGTATTTATGATTACCTGGCCTCCCAGCTCTATTACGCGAAATGGATTTTCCACGCGGGAAATAATTGATGGAGCTTGAAAGGCTTTCGCTGTGACCGAATGTAACACAGAATAATTCATTCGAGTACGTTGTACATCGGTGTAAATTGAAAGTATGACGACAATAACACTGTGTTCCTGTGCACGAGGACCGTTTGGATCATCCGAGCGTGGCACGACATTATATTGTATTATATTATATTGTCCTGTTAGGCTCGCGCATATAAAATAACCTACTTATCAAGCGTGGAAAATCTTTCGAAACTTCATGGTTGAATGTGCATGCAGACAGTCCTTATTATTTAATATGTACAGTGTGCTCATTTTCAGCGAGAACAGTTAAATGTCCCGAGAAATACAGAAGATACGAAAGAGCGATCTGGGCAAAAGTTATGAGACAAAAGTTATAAATGGGACCATATGGTTTTTGTTGCATATACTTATAACTGACGTTCGAGCATCTTCAAAACACTATTTATATTGTATTCAGTACAATCCAATTTGGGGATGTCAGCATGCCTTTCGTTCTTCATTCAGATGTTAACATTAACATTATTTTTTTCTAACATTACGTTTTCGCATACTGTATAAGGTTTGTAAAATTCGATTAAATCTTGTTATGTTATAATTATTAACGCATAATTATTAACGAAAAGCATACCACTGTATGCTGTACGAATGGAAATGAATTACTATCGATGGAAACCTGTGACAGGTATTTGCAAAGCTATTAATTTATGTGTCAAAATTTTACAATAATCTTTACGACTTTTCGTACATTTCTTCACATAGCGGATTAACCCACAGTGGTGGCATTTCATGTATATACGACAAACAGTTGCGATAATGGCGCATTTAGACTCTGTTCAATGTTGAATCAGTTGCTTAAAAAATCAAAAAATGTAGAAGTAATGTTTGAGCATTGTACAATACGTTCTGGTTATTGTATGTTACGAAGTACATCGTCTGTGATAACATCCAATTGAAACGAGTTATTAAAAATTATAATTACGGGGACAAAACGACTTATCCCAATAAAACAGTAATCTTTTCAATTTATAACATTTCTTCTTAAAAATTAGTGGGATGCTGTAAAGATGTGGCAGATACTTTAAGAAAAGAAATACATTACCGACATGTGTTTCAAAGAAGGCGGCACATTTGTGCAAAGAAAATTGTGTCATTATATGAGGGAGGTCAATTCATCGAAACAAATACAGTTCAGTTATAAAAATTCCCTTTTACTTATTGACACGAGATATCATCCGAAGATATTATGCACCAAAATCGAAATCTGCCCCTATCGACCCACTGCGACAACCGAGGGTCAAAGGTGCGAATAGAAAATGTCCTTGATGAAAAAACCGGAGCCGCGCCGCTGTGCCCGCATTCCTACCCAACATTCCACGAAGCGAGCTCGCGAAAATAACGTCCAGTTCATTTTGGCGTTGTCCAAGATCAATAAATTACTTGCGTATCAGGTGTTTAGGATACACAAATCCGGTCATTCGCGTTTTCCATCGATGCACGTAACGGTGTTCGGCGAATGGGCAGTTTCCCTCGCCGCGTGCAGTCCTCCCCTTTTCACCGGCGACAGGTGCCGAACACGCGAGATATTTACCGTTTCGACGAGCGGCGATTTTATTATGCGGCACCCGTTAAATACCACCTATAATATAATGCGGGTGTGCGGTGAAGCAACAGTGTACGCCTGTCGGCCGCGTTGTGTATAAATATTTGGCTCAGTTCCAATTTGCTGCACCATTCCGCCTTGGTACCGAGGCCCCGCGCTCGTATATACATCTGCTTTTCCAACGCCAAAGCCACTTGCAAAGACCGCGATGACGCGTCTCGTTTCTGAATGCGCCGCTTCCTACCCGGCTAAAATCTACAAGGAAGCCGTTACGGCAAGGGGAGGAGGAAGTCTGCCGGCTTACGCGAGCTTTCGTCTTCTGTTTCGTTCGGGGAGGTTGATTTTTCCGTGGCGTTTCCTTTGCCGATGTACTTAGACTACTGGTTGGTATTTCATGTATGGCTTCTGATGTTTCGGGATATGATGGGGCTTTGTGAAACCCTCGCCGACGTTGATAATACAGAATGTTGTTCCATTTGTGATGCATATTTGGATTGCATCAGCTACGCGCCTGTGGTTATTAAACGACGATAATTAAGGGGATGAGCAATCTGGTGCTTATTGTATTATATCTACGGGTGAAGATTGGCGTCTTGAAAAATGCAAAGCTCGGGGGTTTGATTATAGATACTGTGCAAATTTTTGCTCGACACGTTACTCCAGGATGTTTATCAGAGTTTGTTGCACGAAAAGATTATTTCATTTCAAACGACAGGGTCGTTTGAAATTCAGTCGAGGGCCTTTGAAATAGTCGGACCAAAAAATGTTTCGAGCAAAAGTGGACGACGTTTGAATTGGCTACGAAGTGCCTGAAAAATTGGCGGACTGAATTTTAGACCATCCGGTATGTCTAGCGTCGAATACGAGGCAACGTAATTAACAATGAGCACTTTTCATCTGAATCGCATTTTCTTCACCTACAAAAATCATATTTTGTATACCATCCATTAAATTAATTGTTGTATACATTGTACCTCCAAAATTACTACGGTTCTTTTATCATTATTAAATTGAAGCTCGTCGAAGTAAACCCTTTCCAGGAATTATATGGTGATTATCGACTATTAAATATCTGTTGAAATATTCATTTGGGCAAAGCTATGCATTTATCAAATGGCAATGTTTGAATGCGACATTTTTTGAAAAATATAAACATGTACATTCTGCATTCATCCGTGTTTTTCGTTAATTAAAAACATGGCAATCTGATGATATTTTAATAACTTCAAACAAACAGCAGAGAAATAAGCTCAATTAATTAGAACACATATACATATTTGATTCAATTACTAAATACAACGACATATAAGTTGAGAATTTTTAACTTCGAATGTCTAATTTACTGGTACGTTACTGGTTCGACGAAACATAAACGGAGATGGCGACAAATTGAAATATTCATTTGAAACTGTAATAATTTTAAAGCTAAAAAAAGTTGCTTTCTAGTGTTTGCGTATTCGCATGCGTTATATTTCCATCAAAATACAATGCCAGATAAAAAGGTAGGGTTAAATATTAAATACGCAAAAAATATTTTATGATCACCTGTCAACATTTTTTCTACATTTTTTTACTTTATCGAAAATTCATTAATGCGCATATGTACCTAGCTATTAGTTATTTAGGAAATGTGTTTCGAAAAATATCGAAATCAATGGAAAATACTTTGATTGAACAATCTGTTTCAATTTTTCAAAAAAAATAAACTACGAATTTCCCTGAAAAAATTCGATCATTCACTTGTGCACCGAACATGCATTACATTATCGGCCCACGGTTACAGAACTATAATGGTCCCTTCGAGCTCTCCACCGTATTTATATACGTCAACGTTTCACTATTCAACGGTTCGCAACGGCATCGCATGTTCCCAATCAAAATGGGCGCCGAGAAGAGGAATGCCGAAGGAATTGTGAACGCGGGATGATTGTAACGATGCTCGCCGAGATCGAATCGGTAGCCAGCCCTCGTATTCCAGCCCGTGGAAGTATCTGCGCGGTTTCTTGGTATTCTGTCTCGAGCGAATGCCAAATGCATTCGAATCAAATCCGCGAAGGCGTGTATCTTCGTTCGCGCGTACGCTCGTCAGCAGATCGCAGCAATGCGGGGCCGAATCGGGCCGTTAATGCTATCCATTGTCGTCAGACAAATCGGAAACGTGTGTTACGTACTTCCGTTACGCGCCAGTACGCAGCCGCACGGCAATGCGCCGCGAAGAAGTTGGAGTTAAATCGCGAATTGATTTTTAGAACGATCCGGAAATAAATCGGTCAGATGGATCAATTGAAAATTGCTCTTCGTTCATCGTGTGTGTGATGCGGTGAGCGTAGGCAGTCGAAATTTTATCAGGCGGACTTTTTCGTTGGGTGACTGCAACGTTCAGTTTCATAATGAATAAACATGTTACTGATTCTTGTTTAGCGTTGCCAGAAATCGATGCGGAGAATGTGAAGTTTGTGCATATCGTTGTACGCTACATAAGTTTAAAAAGGATAGCAACGCGAGCCAAGCGTGAGAAATTGTTCTCAAAGGTTCTGCAGGAGAAAGAATTTCCGTGTACCTTGATTCTGCAGATATATCGATCGAAGAACAATTCAGATTCTACCGATTAACATTCCAATCGATGATTTTCCTTACCGATAGCCCAATCTGCGACGTGCTATGGAAAACTCGCGGGGACGAGTTAACTCGCGATAACAAATATTAGCAAGCAAGCGGTAAAGCAAATGATAGATGTACGTATCGAGTTTAAATTTGTTTGCATAGACTTTGAATTTTCGTGATGAGTTAATTCGTCTTGGGAGCTGAAGAACTATTTTCCAATGACGAGTCAACTTGTCGCTTCCTGTTAAAGGGTTGAGAATTCAGAATATTCATAGAATTAAAAGGGCAATACGTGGATGCATCGAAAATTTCCGTATAAAAATATTGAAAGCATTCTGTTTTCGTCCAGTTTTATTATTCAAAAGCGGTAGAAATTTTGTGCTTACCTATGCAGCTTTGGTCTCGATCAATTTTTCCGCACCTCTCCCATTGTATAGAGTGAGAACATGGGATATAGGTACATATATATGCATATCGAAAGTGTTTCCTATACTACAAGCCAAGGGTAATACTGCGCGAAGAATTAAAAATCATTCAAAACCATTAAATATTAAATAAAATTTTAACAGCTGTAGTAGTAGTAACTGAACTGCTATGTTAATTACTGGTGTAATTAAACGTTAATTCACAATCTTCTCATCTTATTCCTTAGAACCCAACAGGGCCGTATGCGTTCTGCCGGTCGGCGCCATCAGTCGGACTTCACAAATTTTACCAAAGTTCTGGACGCACTATAGAAAACGAAGGTAATATGCCGAACATATAATCTGCTCGCAGTCTGCATTTTCGAAAGCTCAACGATTCCCCCTTTGAACGTGCAATTGAACGACTTCTCGAAGTTAGGCAGAAGATTTAAAATCGTTTCCCTTTTGTACACACGAATAAAGTTCATTCCCAAGTTCCATATTATTCTGCGGGTAAACTTTCAATGGACGGTAACGTCGATTTCTTCGCCGGAACAATTTGGAACGACTTGGCTGCGGGATTGCGGGAAAATTGGCTCTATTTACCGCTGATCCCTGTGATCCACTTTTCCGCAGTTCGTGCTTGCTCGATGCATATTCAAGCGGGAGGAAAACCCCGAATAATGTCTCGCCAAGGAGGATGCGAGGACGTGCGTGTTGTTTCAGGACCGTGTTTTAGAAACTCTCCAGTGATTATACGCGAGGTGATCCTGGAAACAAGGCCGGGAGCACGAGGTTGTTTCAAGCCATAGACAGAGAACGAGGCCCAGTAAAAGATAGTGTACTCGCTAGTGTAATGTTAAGGGGTTGATCGACGTCACTGGGGTGCATTTACGGATGAAAGGGTAACAGAGTAAGAAAAATATTACGATGAAATTAAACAGTCTTTACGCACCCCACTTTGTTGCCCGATGCAACCTGCAAGTTTTTGTTCATTTGTTGGTTTATTTATGGGAAATTGTGGCTACGTAAATTATGAATTATATATTTATGTATAAGGAGGCACTTTTTACATATTTTTAGCTATATACTGTAGAAGTTATTTTTCGTAAACCCCACGTAGTTTGGGAATAGAGGACAGGTGGTGTAATAAGACTTCTGTTACTCTCATTAAAACACTAGCTTTATTATAAATACGTCGACACACGACGTTACTCAAACACCCGATACTTTTCACTACGCTCTGGTTCAACTCTTACTTCGCTCTCACTTAGCTCTGCCCTAGCTCTCCCTCATTCATTCTTTATATTCTTTCACTCTTAGTTTCTCTTTCATTCTATTCCTCATTTGCTCTCACTCATTTAGGACACACCCCCGCAGTCATTCCTCGGTGGTGGTCGGTCCCGACCACCCGAACCCTTGGGCCGCTGTACCCCCCATACGCACGACCTTCTCAAGTACTCAGCTCCGAACGTACCTTTCATACATCGCAATCGTTCCAAACAGTCACGCAGTATTTCCAATCCTACAATACTATATACATCTTGCAAAGAAAAATGTGACCATTCACTTGGTACAAGAATGAACGATAGTTAAGTAACTATAAATATGATTAGCAACAAATGAGACGGCGTATGTGCAGTATGTTTGTTGTAATAGAGATCTTGCAAAAAGGTACGTTGGGGAAAACGATAAGTATACTGAAAGCCGAAAACTTTACACCAGATGATCTAGACTCTAAATAATACATATAGAGACCGAATTTGAAGATAATGTCATCTTGTACAATTTCATTTCATTATATCATTATTATATTATTGTTACTAAAACCATTGTTTGTGCTTTCATGAGACGCGTTGATTGTAATAAATTTAGTTACGCTATCTCCTCTGTGGGCCAAAAAAGGGGCAGCTTCAATGTTCAAGTTGTACTTATTGGAAATACAAAAGAGGTATAAGTTTAATATTCAATGAAAAACTTGATCACTATCAATATTAGTCCAGTATGAATTTATTGCTTGTTCGCAAAAGACTTGATTTTTGAATCAGTTATGACATATTTTTACAATCAGTCAGCGTTCTATATATTTTTTATTTGACATACATTCGGCGAAACCTGGACTTTTAGACACTCTTCATAACATCAATTGCATATTAGCAACATCGATTCGATAACCACGAAAGATTTTTCGCGTTACGTTATTAATAGAAGGAGTTATAATGCATGGTGACAGTACTCTTGGCGATAATTGAGACATACTTTTTTTGGCAATTTAAACATGCATGTAAACACCTCAGTGAGTTAAACAATTTCTAATCCACTGTATCTGCCGTCATCTCTAGTACAATAATTGCGCAATACGAATGAGTGGTTCTCCTGAAATCCCCCATAGTCTAATTCAACCTTGTGTTAGATTTTCAAGCTTTTTCTATAACTTATTTTATTTGTACAAAAAATAAATAAATCCGACAGATTTTGATTTTACCTCGAATGTCTGAAGTGCTTCCTCTTACCCGATTTACTTTGTGTTTCTAGTATGTTGACATTAATAGTGTAAGATAATATTTTTACGCTATGTTTGACAACACATTGACTGGTTTCTTGAGAAAAATTCGTCGCGTTGACGTTACACGGGGAGTTGGTGAAAAGGAAATGGAATCGTAGGGTAAGCGCGGGAGTTGGGGAATTGCTTTAAGTCAGTGTATGTTCACTTTAAGCGGAGTGTTTGCCAAGTCATGTTTCATTGATGGGGTTCGGAGGTTCTCGGAGGACACTTCACGGGGAAGAAGCTGAGGCGAAAAATCGGTGTGTGTTTTGCATTATAAATTCGGCGCTGAAGATGTGCCCGCATATCATTTACTATTCACCGGTGTTCTTTATGGGTTTGCAAATAAACTAGATTAATTAAACTCCGCATCCCCTACACTGCGACCCTGTCCCCTCTTTATTTTTAAATCCCTTTGACCCTGTATTACTTTTGGAATATTCGTGTGGATAAACTGGAGAGGTAAAGGAATCTGTTAAAATGTGATCGGAACGTATTGATTTAAAATGATTTCCCATCTTTTTATATTTTTCAAGTTGAGACATTAAATTTGCCTACTGCCTTTAATGGCGTAGTCGAAAATCGAGGGATATACATTACGCCAAATTCATTTCAAGTTCCTGATTGAGATTAGTTGCCGTATTTGATTAAATATAAAGCCTATCATAGTTACTGATTGAAAGACAAAAGTTCGTATTCATATTTCCGAAAGAAATTCAGGTAAGAAAATTCTGATTGGCAGAAGTTATGCAGGCTGAAATGCAGATTAATTTTTCTCTAACTCTATTTTTGTGTAAAATTTGACGAAAGTCCTGTAAAGTTGGCGACAGTTAGGCACGCGAGACACCCTGTATACGTATTTCTGAGCTGCATATAATATTCTTATACGAGCAACTCGTTCAGTCTTTCCAGTCTTGCTCGATAAGATAAGGCTTATCTGACTTGTGTGCCGTACCACGAACGGGACGTTTCTCCTTCACGTTTCCTGGCCCAACGAGCAGTGGCGAGTAGCGTTTCGCGATATTGTTCCCGACCCGATTACACGTCCATATCGGAATCGATCCTCCCTTATGATTTATTCCACGGTGATTGCTAATTTCCCGAACGAGAATAGTATTTCAACGAAACCACCACAGTAAAATTACTGTTCGATAGACGACTGGAGTTTCCCCCGAGTAACCGACACCACGTTTGTATCGTGGCAATTCGAAGGAAAGTAATTCATAAATGAAGGACTGCAACGAATGCCATAAATATAGTACATTTTTGGTAGCTTTGTTACAAAAGATAAGAGAGATGCGATGGACCTCAGACAAATTTTCGGTACTATGCATCGAAAGCTGCGTATATAGACGTTACTAATACATCGAATGCTGTCTATTCAGATGTTACTAATACAACCTAGTGGTACTCATGAAAGTATTCGATCGAGTCAGTAAGTAATTGCCGGTGTAGGTAGTTGGTCATAAACTTTTTCTATACTCGACAGTCAGCGAGTTCACACCGACTAGTCGTGACTGCCAGCAGCTACACAATTTTTCCATAGTTGAAATGGGGAAATCAAAACAGCGCATTCGTCGCGTAGTGTTGTGACAGTTTCAAAATGGTAATAATGCTATCACTACCGGAAAGTATGCAACATTACTGTCGAAGGCGTAGTGTCAGAACGTACAGCGCGGTTTCGTTCGAAAGATACCAGCCTTCATCGATACGTTCACTTTGTTAAAACAGCCTAATCTTTTTCTTTCAGGTATTGACAAGGTGCCAAATAAATGGGAAAGAGTTATATGCAACAATGGGGGATACGGTTTGGACTAAGTACTTCTGTAACTTTCTTAGAAGAATAAAGTTGGTGCAAAAAAAAAAAAAAACGGCAATTACTTATGACTCAACTCAATATAGCAAGGAAGCGAAATGCGGGCAATCAGTATGTTGAACGCCATATAAGATTCATTAAACACGTTTCCATAGTAATTACTTATCGCGAATAATTCAATCCTTGACGTTCAAAGAGGATGACGTAATTAAAATTACATCACTGACTGAGACGAGTTAGATTATTTAGGCCAGTGCTTCTTCTTCGTCTGAATAGACGAGACGCTCCTCGAGAGTGTCATATTTTGTTGAGGCAATTGCAATAAGCTTGGTTACTTAATAATTAATCATCCGAACTCTCAATACTTGCAAGGGTCGCGGGTTGCATAGTAATTGCTTGTTGGAAATTAAGTAATCGAGACTTGTATATCTTGAGGGAATTTGGCGAGATAGGATTTAGTTTCTTGTAAGAACTATTGTTACGTAAAGTATTCTTTGGTAGACGGTAGATCTATGGCAAATGAGATAGTAGACGTTTTGTGCTTCAGGGATTGTTATAATAGGGTAATACTGTAATGCGTTTCTAATGTGTTTCGTTAAGATGCTTCAAAATTTTTGGTTACACTGTTTACTAATAATTTTCGCATTTTCTTCTATTTTTTATCTTATGAGACGCTTCGAATAAGCACGACATCATTAAAGTATTCCTCTTACAATCAAGATGCATACAAATTTTGTAATAGGAAGTAAGGAACAAAACCTTTTTCCACTGTGTTCAAATTGTCACCAGCGAAGCACTACTAATTTATGAGTCTTTCGTTCGAAAGAAGAGAGACGCAAAGGACTGATCAGTCGATTTTCTTTCTTTTGTTTCCAATGGTTATCCGTTTCGATTTCGGTTTTCGAGCATATTTATGGTTCTACAGGATAATACAAAAAAGGCTTCAGGACACGCAGATAGTACTCCTCAAACGAATGGAAGAAGGTCCTAATAAAGACGTGACGAAAAGCCAACGATGCCTAAATTACAAACAATTAGTGTTTCGGTTATAGAAAGCGTCCTACTCGCTTTCGCAGCTATCGTGCTGTCCAAAAGCAATTCGAATTCGTGAGAATTCCTTGAGAGTAAGTATAGCGCGCTCTTCGACAATCAACGGCATAGACGAATTACGTGGTAAAACAAAAGATGCCAGCGAAGTAGTAATTTCTGAAGGAGTAATTCTCTGATACATACATAAGTGTCAAATATTATCTCCAAATTGGAGGGGGACACGTAGAGTATTATCTGTAAATCAGGCAGAGCCGAAATGATAGTAGATATAATTAATCATTTTCACCCAACACTGTAACTACTGAAGCGAGCGAATCACTCGTTTCGAACGAAACGAACAATTTTCCATAACTTTGAAACCACATAATTCTTTCATCCACGTTTATTAAGCCCTGGCTCCACCATTTGGCGAGAAGGTTCTATAGCATCCTAAAGGTTTCGAACCCTCTTTGTTGTACTACTCTGTATGTACATAGGAATATGACAATGCACCCGTCTCCAGACGGCCATGGCTGACGGGATTACTCTCTATACTGGAGCTAGACTTCAGCCAGAGATGATGTAACTGTATGAAACGATCCTGAGAATGGATGGAACGTGGATGAAGCGTAACACGTGAGCGAGTGTGTCGTTACTTACGGGACGGACGGTGTCAGCCAAAATAAACAGAATGTCAGGGATATAAATAAAGCTTTCACTCCCTTCGTGCGCCTCTTCGCAAGCTTCTCTTGCCCCTTTCTTTTCTATTTTTTTTACTTCTTCGTCAAATTGACGTGGATAGACGTGACAAAGGTCGCTTGATCGACGTGTTTCCTGTCGGAAGCAACTCTAAAAGCGTTCAGCGCGAGAACCATTAGCAGGCCGAATTGGCCGTCGAATTTCTCAATTACACCGAAATGTTTCGTCGGCGCAAATTTTACGGCAAACTCGTTTCCAGACATACCGACCATAAGTCTGCTCGTTATTCCCGTTTCTTTTGCCTTTGTTTGCGTGCGTTTGATTGCATGCTTTAAATGTATGCCGGCAAGAATTGGATCTGGAATACGTTACTCGTTTGATGAGCCTCTCGTTCGAAAGTTTTACATGCAATTTGCATTTACACGAGGATCATGATCTCCTTCCGCGGGGAAAAAGCGTGCCGCATTTTTCTGTAAGATTATGCATGTGCCTGTCTTATATCTGGTGCTAAACTTTGCTTTTAGTTAACAGCAGAATGTTTGCTTAACGTAGAAGATTCCAGGGCCTGACAGAATATTTTAGTAACAGATTTTGACGAAACATGCATACATTACAGTTTTTCGCATTAAGATTTTACCGCGAAAATACGAAGACTGCGTTGGAGATTATGCTCCGCTGTGTCCTGTGCGCAAAACAATGTTTCCTTGCAAACCGTTTACTTGCACGACGATAAACCATTTTTCTTATTTTCTACGTCTATGTATTATAATTGGATGTATCTTCAAATTGGACATGAAAATTCACAGCTGTTCGTTATATTTGGTTGCAATAGACTATTAGATATTAGTCAAACATATCCCTGAATTTTCTTTACACCTACGGTCGCACTTAAGGACGAAGACTTAACAGTTATTAAAGAGGAAAATTACTAGGAGTTTGTTGCAGCAGTCTTCATACAGCGCCGTAATACTTATTTGAATAAAGAAAAGTGAATGCAAAGGCAGAAATTGAATAATGCAACGAGATAAAAGATGGCGGAATTCTGTATGCAACTTTCCGACTCTGTTCTTGGAAAAATCATGTTCTGAGGTGCATTGTTAAATACGCGTGTACCGTCTGACTAATTAAACAGTTTATCCTTCTCTAAGAACTACAGATTTATAGCTACTCCGTACGCACATCAAATGTATTGCGTATTTCGTTTCCAACAGCGATTAAATGTTACTCAGATAAAATATTCCAGCGGAAAGAATTGTCTCGGATAGTCATCCTATCATTAGATTCGAATTCATAGGAACACTTCGCTAAATTGAACAGTATCTACGGCATATCCCTAGCAATTAAGAATGTCAAGAAGTTTTATATAATACAGTTTTATGTAACTAGCTATTCAATAATTCAAATGGAGCATTTATAATTTCCTATCGATCTAAATACTTTATGTGACTTCTTGCAACAACCAAAAAAAACAAAAGAAAAAAGAAAAGGAAAAAACATGAACACGAGACGTTCGATCTGCCGACGGGGATAGGGTTGGACGTGACACTTGCAATTCACGTGAATCTCCCCTCGCGATTCCGCGTCACGTGTATCTGTTATACCAATGCGTTTCCTGGAGCGCGTTGTGAAAAGAAAAAAGTCGGTGGATTTGAAAAAATGAGCGCAACCCAGGTCCAGCTGCGGCCGTAGCACGTGACGGGTGTCGTTAATATTTCATTAGCATTCGTTTTTCGTCGTCCACGTCGATCTGCCGCTTTTCATTTTGGCGCACCTCGGCCGAGCTACCAATGTCCGGATGTTCATTCTACGGATTGTTTCGAAACCCTTAGGAGCGTTTTGGAATTGAAAAAATGTTTCATCTTCGAGTACGAAACAATTTCTGTACCCGCAGGCAGTCCGACTTCACGGCAGTGGACTGCTAACTTTGTCTAAACGAAATATCTTTGTTATTGCAAGCTGTACGAAAAAGTGAACAGGTGAAACAGATTCGCGGAAAGTGAACGTGCCGGGTAGGGAAGGTCGACTTTAGTTACATATTTTTTGTTCAGGGAATGTCGCATTTATGTTATGCAAATTGGGAATAATATTGAATCCCGAATAAAAGGATATTCATTTTCATTGACCCAAAACGCAGTACGTAACTGTTGTCATTATTTTACGTGCAGTTGGAAAGGACAGACCTCTGCATTCTCCCCCTTTCCCTCTGTTTAAAATAGCAGAGATATTTCGGGTGGATAAAGTTGGTCGTTCGTCCTGTATATTGTATTCCACATTAGAGGATGAACACTAATATTTATGTTCTTTTGAATGGCAGTTTTCGAATGCTTGAAACCGTAACAACCTATTCACTCACGAATTAGGTGGTCTGTCTCAAAATGAAAGTTTTCCCTTTATCATTGGTATTTTATTTAAACGTACCAATTCGCTGGATGCTGATAATATCAATAAATAGTTACAATTGCTACCTCCAGATATAATAAATTAAATTTCTACAACTAGGATTGCATAAAATGTTAGCATTAAGGGGAAGCATAGAACGCCGATTACTAATGCTCGTTTGTTTCCGATGCAACGTTTCAATTTCTTGCCATCCACGATGCCAGGACGCCGTAGACAACGAAGACGACGGAGAATGCTGTTCAAAGCATATTCATTACGTGGTAATTAATTGGCTGAATTGAGGAGTTGTCGAGATTGTATAGTCAAAGAAGGTATAATCAACTTACACGGTAACAAGTAACGGCAACGTCGAAGCGGTTTTGAGAAAAGTGAAGAAGAGGAGGAAAGCTCGAAGATGAAGCAGAAATAATGTCGCACGAATAATAAACGGAAAAGCGAATGCATATGTACATATATCGCTTGCTCTGAATCGCCTACTCCACCATTTTTTCCTGCTTGTTTAATTGCCATACTTTTTTGGCGAATTTTATCGAAAATTTTTGTTCTGAAAGACTGGACTTTCTACAAGAATTTTTTAAGTTATTGACCCAACAACAAAAAACTGTTTCGGATACATATTCTATGGACACTTTTGCGAAAAGAAATGATGTAAATTCTCCCGAATAATTAATTAGCCTCAAAACTTATTAGACATTCGGTGGTCTCGTACTAAGGTTAAATGGAATTTCCTTTGTATTCGGGACGGATTAGACATTAATTATATAAACTGTATAAGTCGAGCAATATTAAAAGTCGCTCATAATTAATAATATTATGATTACATTAGTAATTCCTTTTTGCCTTGCAGTTAACCCTTTGGGAATTTATTTAAACATCCGACAACTTAGTTCCATCCAAACTTGAGATATTTTTAATGAATTTTCCGTTCTTATCGCGTACATACGTACCTCGTCTTTATTAGCATTCCAAAAATGTAACTTTCGTATATTACTTTATTCAGTGCACGCAATGTAAAATTGACTCTCGGTTCTCATCGACATAAAAGTAAAATTTGCAGAAGTCAAAGTGGAAAATAAAACAGGTACTTGTAATGCTCACTATTTCTATAATTAGCTCACTTCTCGTAATTTTGGAGTCATGCCCATTGTCGGCCGAGCAATTCATAGAGATTACTATTACGTATCAAGCAACACTTTATGCGGCATTATTAAACATATCTTAAGTGGACCCCATCGCGTAACAGTTGAAATAACCAAGTTAGAAACGAGGTCACGTTAAAGTAAACGGTAAGAATCCAAGAGTAGTATAATATTGAACAGTTGCTTCAAAACAAGTCATTGAATTCTTACTCACCGTTTCTGTTTTCACTGTCCGCGGGCTTCATCTGGATCGGATGGCGCATCTGAAAGAAAACAAAGAAAATTGCTCGATTATTTAGGCACGAAAACATGATTTTGCTCGTGCCACATATGGAAATATTTTATTTCACGCATGAAAAAGAATTTTGTTATTCTGGTTAATTTCAAAGAAGCACATTAAAATATTGTACAAAATGTTGTATTGTACTATACAGATTCCTTCAGTTTGACAAAATGATTTTTATTATAAAGCAGTTAGAAATAGAATTTGTATATCTTGAAAACAATTAACTTCGAAACCCAAGCTAGAGGCACAAATGAAGTTGGTATAAATGGGCTAGAAGTACTTTGATAAAATAAAGGTTAATAAAGCACGTATCAATCAACAATAGTGCCGGACATTAGCCAAATCGGTCAACTCCGTACAGAAAAAAGTGGGGAAAAATGATTCACATTGGCTGCTGAAACAAATTGTCCATTATTTTGTGGCCAAACGAATTTTTGTTATTTCCCCATATTAAACCCAATAATAAGGAAATTTACTTTAAATATAAAAAGTTAAGACTCCATCGAGCGCTTTGTCGATCAAATTTGAAAAACTTCGAAAAGGGGAGTTTACCGATTTGGCTAATGGGCGGTTCAATTAATCGTCAGACAACTCGAGCATGCATTTTAATCGATTTCAATGAATCTATAATACATCAAACAATAAAAAAAATAAAACTTACTCCATTCTTAAAGGGAAAAGCAAACAAAAGCCGTAGTTTTCAAAAATTTATTTTCCTGAAAGCTTTCCTCTTTTGAAGAATATTAATTTTTTTTTCATTCGCGTACGGCGACCGGTTGTGCGAGAACAATCATTCCTGCGCGATATAACGAAATTCTCGAGCTCCCATTCTTTCGAGGAGAAACGTAGATTCCCTGTCGTGAGCCAGGGGAAGGGGCGAGGGGGTGTCACTGTTCCGCAACGAATTGCTTTTGTAAAATTTCTGAGGCTTGCAGGTGGCCAAGGTTTTTCTCGGTGCACGCCGACAGAAAAAGAATGCATGTGGAAAATTAAATTACTTCTTTTTTTCCACTACGCATCAAAAAGTCCTGGCAGCACTTACTCGAAACAACGATATCGAATCAGATGCGTTCGGCTATGGCATCGTTCAAAAGCATTTCGATTTTATTGGATTCGCTTCGTTTGCGTCATTTTCAGTCATGTTTGATTGCACGTACAATTTCCATGGGCCTTGGAGGCAGCAGTCGGATTTTTAACGACATGTCTTCTACGTTGTAGAAGTACTAGATGTCCGTTGATTTGGAAATATAAATATCATTATTTTAATATTTTTGGCCGAACGAACTTTGTACCAACGCGAGTCGACTTCGCGTTAAACTTAACGATTCGTCGATTCGAGGAACAGATTTAAATAAATCAAGTTTGTTACGTTGAGTCGCCTTTTTAGCGCAAAGCAGCAACGATTCCAAGTCCAATGCAGAGCGAAGGGATTTTCGAATAAACTACGAAGGAACTTGCAATAATTAAATAAGAGCATTAGAGAAAAGTCTAAATATACGAGCGAATATAGTGGGCAAGGTTATTTCGTGATTGCAGCCTGTAAAGCACGAGAATCATTTTCAACCTGTTTTTTTTTAGCAACGCTTATGTTAACACGAAACTACATAGCTTTCAGACGAACTCTACAAGGAAATGTTATAGAACATGCATATATCCGATAGATTATTTGGAACAAATTCACTGTAAAATGAAAATCGCAACTTGATTGACAATTTCATGATAGCCGTATTGTTGAATACGTACGCATGTTACAAACAGAGAGTTAAATTTATATCTTTGACAATATTTCTTTATCGCGTTCTCCTCAAGTTTTAATAAGTTTGTTAATAATTAATGTAAGCCCAACGCGATTCGCGATAATTAGTGCTGGAACAAAGTATAATAGTTACATGTATACTATTCAATTTCAGAGTTTGAGAGTTCAATAGATCTACTTATATATTTTTTACACGAGCTGATAGCTGATTTAAGAAATCGAATTAGTGGAATGCTATAAATTTTGAAGCAACTAATGAAAGCATGTATCTAATTTTACTAGTAGCGGAATTCGTTACTAGTTTAATTCGCAACCAGACCAGTAATTAGGAAGGAAAGCACGAACATCTAGTATGCTTAACCCAATCAGAAAGATTGACGAAGTATGTAACTGTTTTACGTTCAGAATTTAAAAATATCAAAATTCCTAATCCATCTATTCCAAATGCCTCGCCGAATATATCCTCTTTTCAAACCACTGATATGGTTTCAAACCACTGATAAATATTACCACGCTATATATCAACTTCGTCCGAATGTACGTGTCAAGTGTTGCAATAAAAATAATCTGTGACGCTTATGTCTAATAGTGCATGAAAAAAATGATGCCCCGTTTCCATACTGTGCGATATTAAATACTCGTTACGTTAATTAACAGTTGAATACGAAAGTGAACGATGTGGACGTTTCAATGCGAAGGTATAAGTTAATTCCACGTCCAGCAATATGGGGCAGACTTGATAATGAGCTTCCCCATTGAGGTACATTGTTGCCGATCATTACCCTCGCCTAGATATATGTCGTATCTATCGATGATCCCGCGCTAACTAGCCTAGTTAAACTAGGTAGCCTGCTGATGATGTCTAAAGCGCGTCCCTCATTTGCCATTCATTGATAAAGGATGAACAGCTTTTATACTCGTCGAGCATATGGTCCAGTGGAGGAACTGACTATTATAGGCGCGGAGATAAACGCACAATACGATCTTTGTAAGTTATGTGGTTTATACGCAACGTGATTAACGCCTGCATGATCAAATCTATTTCCTTAATAATTAGAATATTATTCGAATAAAACCTACGGGAAGATTAAACTGGCGCAGAACTGTGCTGTATAGCATTTAATCAAGAGAAATTTTAGACGAGCTATAATTTTGTGTTTGTTTTCTGTAAATATTTCGAGATTGACTCATTTGCGTCTCAGGATAATCTTTTTCGGATGCTTAATTGAGAAGAAAGAGTCATCGAAACTAGAATAAGAGTTGGCTATTAGGATTAACTGAATTTTAGAAATATGTATGGCGAGTGTCTTATGTAGAGCAAACTCACTATTGATCCAATATCAACGTGTGTAGTTCTCTATCCAATCGATTTTATCATAAACAAAGTACCAGAGTATTATTGCAAAGGATAATTACTGTCCCTCAATTAAACTTTGCCATTGGCTATTTAGTAATATTATATTCTACTTGAAACTTTATAGCACAGCATTTATAGTAGTGTGAGACAGAGTTTGTTAATTAAATTGAACACGGATTTTTCAATTGTACCTATATGAGTATAAAGCAGAAAGTATACAGGGGAAGGAAGTAAAGATTAATAAATAGCTTCGTGGTTCACAATGTATCTATACCTGAAGTAAACCAAATTAAATGCAATACCGACAACGTATTTCGTTCAGTGTCAATATAATTAATACGTTGATTAATTTGTCTTATAATCGGACAATTACAGGACAACTTGCAAGGGTCTAATATAAATTTTACATTTTAAACGCACGTCATTAGCAAACGCTTCCTAATATCATACACATGGAGAGGTCTTGCATTTCTTCGGGTCAGTCCCAACGAAGTTACCTAAATTTCCACCATTATTCCAAACTTTAAGAAATTAAACATTTTGACAACCCTCCGCTTGCCTTAAGGTAAGATGTCATCCCTTGAACACGAATTAAATAAAATCGAGCACAAGGATAAAAAAAGATAGAATGCCCAAACCTCAGTTTGCTCTTCGTTCAAATAAATTGGGATAAATTTTAACAAAGTTGCGGAACATACAAATTGGACGCTTATCCGCTAACGTACAAGCCGTGCAATAAATTTTGCCAGCATTACATGTATGTAAAGAATTAGGGAAGTTATTTAGTTAGTTATTTAGGTAGTTATCTCAAATCCTAATTTTCGTTTACAAGGTTTAAAAACGGAGATGAGATGCTCGGAAGCGAACCGCAGGAAAGAAGACCACTTCTGACTAATGACGTCCCTCTCTAGCTGTAAATGAAAAAAATTACAAGCCTGAATTACAAAAAATGCGGCCAGAATTGACGCAATATCTGAGAATAAATAAAACAGCGGCACGAGATCACTTCTATATTCGTCCGTTATTTTATCGCATTCTATTAAAGAGAAAGAACCATTTAGAACTTCCCGTGGGATCTGATAAAATGCAGGATATACGGAAACCCTTGAAAATTTACAAAATTGCTTCGCCTTGGGGCCGGTTATAATCCCCGACTACCGTTCTATCGGGAATACACGTTTCACTAGGCAAAAATTGAACAAGCAGATGCGCCAAAACTCTTCTCCAAGCTGGTACATAGATTGCACGACTATATTGCTGGGATAGGTGCCTGTTAACCTGAATTCGGCCCGCCCTTCTTCATCGCTGTGCTGATCCTTTGTGGATGAAAATCCGTTGGCGTTAACATCCCTACGCTAAATTAATCGCAGACCGTGGAGCTATTCGTGTATTAAGTTTACCGAATTTATTCAGCGCCCAGTGAAACTGTGTACCTGCTTAAAAATTGTTGACGGCAACAAACCGTTAAGTGTCGAGTGAATTCTTGAACGATCCAATTCTCAATTTTATATGTCGAACGTTGAATAAATATATGTGCTAGCATTTTGTTGAATTGATTGTGCTTGCATTGTTTTAAGGTTCGCCAGATAGATTAACTTTTTTTTCGAAGTGACTTGAACGAAACTCCACATATTTCTGCATGGTCCATCGAAACGGATATCAGCTATAATCTAGCGAAATGCTAATAGAAAATCATTTTTTTTAAGAGTACTCCATCAGAATGGTAGCCCCTTAAGGGAGCACAATATTCCGGTATGAATGTTCAGGATATTCTATTTGCGAATCATCTCGATCTTCCTGACACGAAGGAATTTCTCGTATCGCGGCACGAAAGCCACTAGTATGAAATTCATATCTATGCTAAGCGCGACCCTCGCGCCGGTCTTTAAGTAGTGGCTTCTGTATCGCACCTTTATATGCATTGCGCCCGATTCCATGATTCTATACACACGCTGCTCGTCTTCCGAGACGAAACCTCGACGTTACATCAGGCTTCTCGATTTACGGTAAGCAGAGGACGATATTTCATTTGGCTTCATCCTTTTTTTCTCTAAATTTACGGCACTGAATTAGTTCTACAAACGAAATGAAATAGAAATGCAACAACAGTGTAAATATTGTTTTGAATCAATTAAACGATGCGGCAACATGAAATATGTACTTATTCCCAAACGTATATACTTGTGCGACGTCTGTCTCAATGTAGTATTGTTACACAAGTCTAATTTGAAAGGTAAACTTGTTATTGCAAAAGTATAAAATGCTCGAGGTGGAAGGGGATTAAGAGATTTAAAAAGGGTTGAGGCTTTATAGCAGTCGCCACTCTTCTGTCGGTTGTTAAAGTCGGTTTTCATTCTTAAAAGTTCGTTGGAACTGTTGATTGCTATTCGGCACGGAACGTGGCGCATAGAATTAAACGTGGCGCATTTGTCTCATTTCGCGCAGTGTAACGCATTCGACAAACAGGCTTACCTATTTGTGGAAAATGTAAATTGCACGACTCGTTCCTTTCTTGTTTAAACGAGTGGGTAATGTTATTTTAATTTACGATTAGTTTTACCGATCTCTTTTCTGTTCATCCAGGAAGGCTGATGTTTCAGGCTGACACTATGCCATTACAAATCCAACGATTCCTAATCGAGTTTCTTTTCTTCCAAAAGTATTAACTTTAATTGTATGCTAAACTGCAATTAGCAGCTTGATATTTCTGGGAAAGATATTTCTGTTAAAATGGATTTCTATGAACGATTTCCGTATATCATTTATCATTACGTCCAAATATTCTGTCTCCTTTCGTATTTCCTGCTGAAATGGTTTTCCAAGCCTCTGTAAAGACCAAGAATTTCATTTTTCATGGTATGCACCATGTTCGTGCTGCACATTTGGCTCTGGTTCAAATGGATGTAAATATCAGCCGTCGCGACCGAATTGTGGAATATTTGCTTCAAAATACTGCCGCAACTTGATCGTGCCACCGATTCCCGTTTCAAAATCTGCAGAAACGTGAAACTTGTCCCGACATGGATCGCCTTATAACAGGTGGACCCCGCAAAATGATTTTAGGCGTCCCATTAGGAACGAGGTAATACTATTTCGTCGCGAGCCGCCGTACGTCGTTTTCGTTTTCAACGTTCGACAAGATCAACAGGTCCCAGTTTCCTCGAAACGAACCGGCTCGAGCAACAGAATCGCCGGAGCTGGTTTCCGTAATCCTTGATCTCGTTTCGGCGCAACACCGCACGGAGGTGTCTCGAAATTCATTCTGTTCCGTCTAATTTCGTTCCCCCGACCTCGATTTCCAGTGGACGCGGCCGAAGGATCGCAATTCCGCTCACCTTCCGGCAAAGCCTTCCTCTTCCGGAATCGTCGGTGTGTGTCTGCTGCACACACACGCACGCGCATACACACCACCCGCCATCTCACTACCGGCGATCGCTCGGCCGCGAAACGGCCAGACACGGCCGAGGGGAGCAACTCGATTTAAAGTTACACCCGTTGCTTACGTATTCTCGTTTTCCACCCGTTTCCGTGGCTTCTTTATCCTCCTTAGCTGGGTCGTGTCCGGACTGCTAAAGCGGCAATTCCGCTTCCTCGCATCCTGCGTGCCTCGTGACTTTTAATCTCGACCCCATTTCGTACGGCTGCGAGAGGGTAATTTTGATAATCTCCCCGTGAAGGAGGAGGAACAGTGGCGTGACGGCGAGAAGGAAACGAATTTAAAGTTGCACCGCCGCGCGGCGTCGGGGTCTTTAAAGAGACACGCCGCGAGATACATATTCCTCGTTTTCCTTTCCTTCTCTTCCCCCACCCACCACACCTCTTTTCATTCTTTCTCCGTTTTTTGTTCCCCTCGCTTCACCCTCTTGATCTCCTCCTTGCCCGACTCTTGAAATTCCTCAATTTTCTCGATCTCCCCCTCGTCGGATGCCGTACCCGCCCTCTGGACCGCGCAACTGCAAAAGTGCTACTTTTCACTTTCACCGTCTGCTGACTCTGACTCCGCGACTTTTAATCTCCGCCACCCCCTCCCCTCTGTCCACGGGATATGCGTACATTTATGATATTCCAGCGGGCAACTCGGGATAGGGGCGCGAATAAAGGGGAACGGATAAAGGTCGACTTGGTTGCGGGGGTGGATTTCGGTCGGACTTAAAAGTTGCACTACTGGCGACGGCAATAGCGGGAACCCTGGCCACTCGTCACGTACCACTCGTTGATAATGCGAACTATGTACCTGTACACCAGCGTTGGGCAACAGTTTATATGACAAACGAGTACAGTTTAATCGATTTCACATAACGGCGAATCAGTCGATCTTGATGTATTATATAAAGATCACCTAGGAGTATTTTTCAATGCACGTCAAAAACTAATTTTGCAATATATCATATGTTAAGTGAAATGTTAATAAGTGACAATCGGACGACCATTCGAGCAATTAGACTATGAAAAGCGATAAGAAAATCCAACGGCATAAATCATTCAATTACTTATATTCGATATTGTGCCTGCACAACGTACTGAATCTTTTATCATTCATTCTCACGTATCTTTCTCGCAATCAACTTTTGTCTACACGAATACCCCCGGCACCGCGCCGACCCATCGAATTCCGCTATATTTAATTCTAAAAAGTATTGCACAGTGTTCGGCACTCGATAGATTGTGGGTGCAATTCACGTGGCGAGAAGGGTGCACAAAGCAGGGGCTGCTCCAGAAACGTGGACGAAGGAACGCATATTAAAATTGACGAATTCAGCTCAAGGGCTTCGCAATGATCGTCGTTTCGTTAGTTATAAATTCGTTTCGCGTTTCGCCGCGTCGACGCGTCGCGACTCGATGAAAAAAGCGGAAGGGAATCCGGGCTTTCCCTTTTTCTTTCCCCCTTTTTTTCGTGTCCGGGGGTGAACACCGCCGTCAAAGTATCGTGAAAAATCTGCATGCGATTGGGGAGACGAGAAAAATGCGGGCGCCATGCGTGATCATGCGAATCGAACGATTCGAAATGGCTGAACCAGCGTTCTTGAATATTGAACAGATTACGTCACGTCTCTAACAATAAGGGAAATTATCAATTCATTTATAGTGTCGTCGCGAAGTGTGCAAGGTGTTTGACTGTAACTGTCCGTGCGACTTCTTCAGCTATTTGCGGCGATGCAATAAAAAATAAGATATTGAACAAAACTTAACATATAACTATATGTAAGAAATGTGAGAAACGTATGTAAGAAACATTTCAATCTTATATGAACTCGGATTTGAACTGGACGTAGAGGAATATAAATTTCGTTCTTATTCAAATCATTATTTCAATACAGCTTTGAGTTTATTTTCCATCGGTTCTTTTGCTTTACCTTATTATTCGTTGATATCATTTGACTGCACGCTGATACATTTGGCGACTAAATTTTTTAAAAATTGTCTACGTTACGTAGGGTTTAGTCATACGATATTTTTATTATAAAAGATGCAACAAAGAGAAGCCCAAAGGCAATGTTTGCACGAAAGCAATTCGTTCCAATGCTAATTTTCTCTCGTCAGGTTCAGTCGAACGGTTAATCTATTTCGATACTGTGAAGAAGGAATTTGCGAATCAGTTATCTGGCGAGATATTCGAATACCAAGTTGCTCTGAATGCTAATTATTTCGAGTGCAACAATGAATATCGTTCTCAAATAATCAGAGAATTATTCAGAGAAATATATGTTCATTTTCGTTTGTATTAATGTCGCAGCTTCGACGGAATCATATATCATTTTTCCTCATCTACGATAATCATCCGATAACATTTTTCAAGGCTTGCCCTTTAGAACATATTTCTATGCGCTTCAACATTCACGGTTCACAATTTCATTACATTGTAGCGATTTTAAACGCTGATTTGCGCGTATAAAAACGGGCGCTTTCACTTACATTACGGTTCTCCATTACATTTTATGCGTATATTCCACTGCAAAAGCATTTCATAGAATAGAGATATATTCGCTGTCAAGAGCGTTTATTTGAACCTTTCTATAGGGGAGTTTCATTCCGGACACGAGATAATTTCAATTGAAAAGCCCTTTACGCTCCCGCCGGTACAGTTTCCCGCTCTCCATTTTTCTTAATTTTAGAAAAATCCACGGCCTTAACTTCGGGCTCGTACGCTAATTGGAATTTTAATATTTTCACTGATTAAATTTATCTCTCTTCTCCATTCAACGGAAAATCTACAAATAAGATATAATGGTTTTTTCATTTGGATATGCATGTAACTGCGCAAGCCGCTTACTTCTCCATTCTTTTCTCGTCACCAACATTTTTCGGTACGCACTTTGTACATCAGCTACAGATATTACATTGTGGAAGAATAATCATTTAGCGCATTTATTTCAACAACATTCTACAATTTTATATAATTTCAATGTGATATAATTGGAAAAGTTAGAGGAAGTATAACTTAATCTTTTCGCCCAGACATTCAGGAGTACTTTGCTAGAAATGTGGGTACATTATATGTACATAAACGTTCTCTGTAACAATGCACCGTTAGTACAATTATTTAGGTATATAAATTATACCTTACTACGTAAAGCCCCTTAACGCGAATAAAAGATGCACTGTTTCGTGCACAAAGGGCATTTTCATTTTTGAAAGCACTAGAAAGAAGGGGTTACATAAAAGCTTATTAATTCTTTCATCTCCATAGTATCTATATCGTTTTTCAGTCCCCCCAGTACCTTATTTTGTACGCACCTAAAGTTACACAATTCTTTAATTAAAGTCTTGTACAGTCGCTTTACCTGCGCCGTAAAAAATGTCTAGTCTCAATATTAAATGTAACATGTGTATAAAAAAAGTACAAAATGTTCTACAGTAAACTAGCTTTCTAAACGACAAAAAATGCAGAACAAAACTACAGTCTTACAAAGCAAGATGACATAACCGACAAATTTTCTTTATCACTTACTAAGAATTAAGAATACTGGTTCCATTTACCAACATAATTTCCGTAGATTTACTTTTATGTTAACAAGAAATAGGAGTCGATTTTATATCGTAGACAAAGCGGCTGTATAAATAAGTATTAAGTCCGATTTTCACTATACTACGAGAAACAGGCATAATTCACATATAAATCAAGGGGCTTATATATACCCTAACGGGGGACTGCCTTATTTATTGCCGAATGAATGAATTTATCATCTAATTGCAAGTCGAACATCTCGAACGATATCGCCGGCCATCGTGATAATCGTCCCGACACGAGTCGCCCGTCACGAGCGGCAAACATAAATTTCGATCGCGTACCACCGATCGACGTCGTCGTTATCGCGAACGTTCACGGTTTCCGGCGAAATCAGTAAAAGTGACGACGTTATTCAATTTCCGCGTCGCTCGCGGGACCCCTTCCGAAGGAGTTCTTTTTCAGTTATTGATGTAGCAGCGAGTTTTCGAGGGTTTTCGCCGGCTTATCCGTCGTACGATCTCGTCTTCATTTCCGCCACGTCGACGGTCTTCCAGGGTTGCGCGCGCGTACACGTTCACGTACACGTCGACGTCCATGTGCCCGTTCCTCCCCTCGAAACTCCGTATGCCTACGTTTGCAAAACACTCAAGTCTTCCCTCTTCCTATTGCCACTTCTTTCTTTCCTCGCGGCTCGTCACCTTTCCACGGTGCACGCACTCCGCTGCACTTGGCCGAGAAAACGCGATATTATTTGAATGCTGTTTGTTGCAAAAATACGCGCTTCGCTCCAGACGCCCGTCGAACCGGGGCTATCGATTCGATACGATATTGTTGAGTCGCGAAACACCGGTACCCCCGACAGAAATTACGATAATAAGATCTTCGGTCACCACGCGGGTAAGACCGCGGTATTACAAAATGTTCTGCGTTATCGACCATTACGTAGTGGAAAACCAATCAAAAGGGCGCACATAGTGCTTCGATACTTCATCAAACTTGCGCAGCCCGAGTACCACGAAGATTGTATTCGAGTAAAACGAAGTCGGCCATAGTAACACAATTTCTTACTGTCAGTGCAAATTCGATCTTGCCGGGCCAAACAATCTCTCCTCCACTCACATTTTTCCATCCATTAAGCTACCAGTACGACATAAGCACTCTGCTAGTACATACTTGCATTGCAATCTAAATCTATTCTTCCGAAATACATTCTATCGGAACTAGTTTTCAGTCCACTAGCAAGTTCCATAGGCTTCCTTGCTGGAAGCCAGCGTCATTTAATCGCCGCGAATAACATCGTCGACGCTACGACGCACGATTAATATTAACGAACAAACGAACTGATGATAAATCGTGGTGAAAATAGTTGATCCGCCAGTTCATCTCCGAGTTCTGAAAAATGATGGCAAAACTGGCGGGATTTGCAATCATTGAACGATTACAGTTTGCTTCGCGGATGATTTCGTTTGTGACGCAATGGAACCATTTCGGTTCCCCACGCGGCACCGGTGTGCATTTAAGAGAATTCGATTAAAATCGATCGCAATGTCCAACTCTCGCGTGGGCCAATAGCCGCCCGCGGAATTATAGTTCATAACTATTCGCATAGATATTGGTGTTTTCGCGGCGGCCTTTTCTTCTTTTTTGCGCCGAACGCCATTGAATTTTAATTACTCTGTAACGAAGGAATATAGATGATACAGGGATGCAATAAGGTGCAGCATAGTAACGGAAAAATAATTAAATAAAGAGATGGTATAACGGTAAACTTCATTTCCCCTTTTTTTTTAATTGAGAAAAGGAAATTATTGCACGTTTTATTCAAGATTTTATAATATCACTGCGTTGCCTTTATGTCGTGTCACAACAGAGGGACTACAACTATCACTTAGGAAATATAAGAATTTTTGTTTGTTATTGCTTGCGTTAAAAAAATGTCAAAACTTTGGAAAGGATATAGCTTAACGAGGGGAATACAAAGTATTTAATATTTAAAGTATTGAATAGGTGAACGTTCAGAGGTATGTCTTGATTATTAATTACGCAATTATGATAAAAATTGGTGTAATCGATTCGACCCTCGACCGTGTCGTTCAAATTCAAGCAATGTCTTTTATTCACAGTGCGGGTACGAATATTTATGGGATTGACTGTAGGTCTGGCAATTGATGTTTTCAATGTACACGTAACATGTAGTTTTGTATTTAGCCTTCACCGTACTGCCGTTGTCTGTAGGTCCAAAACTTTTACGGTAATTTGGAGGTCTGCGAAAAATTCTGCACGGAGAGTATTTAATAATTCGTGGAAAATCCTAGCAAAATCATTAATATTAATTAGATTTGAACTTTACCATTGACACTTTTACATTCTATTTGTACAACGTTCTTGTAGCCTGGTTTGGAATTCCTCCCCAGAAATATTTTCCAGCACTCGAAATATGTTTCTCATTGTTTGACAGGTATCCACTACTAAACCAATATTAAGCATATGTTCGTAATTATACGCAGCAATAAAAACTGTATACAATTTCAGTAATTTACATTACATGATCAAAATTTATTTATTATTTACCCAGATATCTAACAGAACAATTACGCAATGAAATCGTAATGCTGTATAAAATAATGTAAAAAAACAGGCAGCAACTAGAAATTTACATATGCCGATGAAAAATCACCTACAGTAATGAATAATTTACCCGCCATCATTTATTAATTTAGACCACCGATGACCACCAATAAAATATACAACGATCATCCGATTCGTTGTTCAGAATTCTGCATTTTATCCACGATTGAATTAAAAGAGTCTGGAAAACGGCGATTAAAATAGGATTCCTACCTTTCTCGTAATACTGCTCAGATGAATTAAAAAGGGGATAATGACTGTTGATTTTCACAGGATTCGCTAGGCATGTCTAGCCCGGTCATGAATCATAATTTAATTGCGCAACGACTGGCAAATGCGATCGGATCGGTTGTAGTCGATTGCCGGATTTCCCGGAATACCAATGGGCTACTAAAAGTGATTAAATTACTTGGCAAGCCGGTACTCGGTAAACTGCGAGGTGATTGATACGTGTGTGCGAACGCTCATCTGGCCAAATGCAAGTTGCGATCATTTATGCGTGACTGACGTCTGTTTATTTCCTACAGATTTACTCCGGTATCGTGGCCGATCGAATAATTCAGGTCAGAGGGTGCAAACCTCACGGTATTATCGCAGGAGTTTCCTCTTCGAAATTACTTCTTCCATTACATATTCGCCTCCATTTTATTATTACTTACAAGGTACGCGGGTTCCTTTTATTTATGGAAAGCGGCCAATTTGCCACGACATTCCATAATTATTGTTATTAGACGATTGGTCCAGTTTTGGTTTAGATCATGGATAGTTTGGTGGTAGCAGGATTATTTTGATGAAGGAAGCAGTTGCCTTAATATGAAGAGGGTACACCACACAGGTGATTTTTAGAAATTTAATTTTTTTCTCAATGTCCTCAAACATTCAAATGTGTGGAATGTTGTGTCTTAGCGATATTTCAGTACGTAAGTAGTTAGATGCAGGATGAAATATGTATACGTAGTTACTTATGTGTAATAGTTATCAGAACGTATTGGAAGCTAGTAATTTTTCAGATAAAGAGTTTTCAGATAAACATGGTATAAAATGTATAATATCATGTGTATATTTGGCAAAATTGTGTACTTTTAGAAGATGCATTGCAGCAAGCGTTTACATAAATCAATAACTTCTTACGGAACTAATTTTTGATATAGTGGTTAGCATAATTTGAGAACGCGCAGTTCTGGCAACAAAGCCATTCTTTACGCGTAGAGAGAATAAATTATGCTCTTCACAAGAGACACATGGCTGATAACGCCATAAACTGACGATGTATTATATTAACACAAATTACGATTAAACCAAATTGCGTATGAATAATTCTATTCGTATCGATATAATTAATTCCAAAGTTTAAATGTAAATGCCTTAGTTATGGATTTTGTCGAAACACGCAGTTCTGGTTGCAAACGACTTTATTTAAATTGCTTAATACCAATAAAAGTAAAGAGAGTATGCAAATTTATGAAGTACTGCTGCCTTGGACGACATATATGTACATACATGTAGTACCTATATGCATAATCTTTTGTACTGTATCCTATACAGTTCGATATTTACTTGGAACAGTACTGCAACCACAAAATTTTAATAAAAACATTTTTACCAATCATTGAACACCGTTCGAGAATAGCATTGTAAAGTAGTTTTCGTTAGCGTATTCAACGAAATTTTCTACAAAAAGCCCTAGATTATAAAAAGTGATAAGCTCGATATTATTATATTATTCCGTATTCGGTTCTCACTATAATCGGAAAATCCGGTATAATCAAATACTGAATCACGTTATCCAACCCCAAAGCACAACAGGCTCAAACCGTCCAAAGCTCTTCCCTGTCATCGCTTCTTCAATTATCCTAACTCTCAAAATAACTGCGTTAAACGCGCAGAGAAGACAAAATGTCCAAGCGTGGGCTCTAACGAAGCGAAAATAACTCGATACAAGCGGGCCCGTTCTCCTGACCCACGAAGAGGGACGTAATCTCAATTTATAAAGGCAATTAACCCCGATGATCTGGCAGTTCATTTTACCGGAAGGACGGCTCGGCCGTTTCGCGAGAGGACGCGTCCCAGCGATCCATTTCCATTTCGAGCTTCCATTCGACTGGGGGGCGGACGGTTTCTCTAGCGTGGCACATTTCTCAGAGAAATGGGAATCGATTTGAAGAATGTCGTTGCGAAACTGCAGTTGGCAACACGCCCTCTGCCTGTTCCTCTCTGAGCCTGCTATCGGGTCATCCCTCTGATGTCCCACTCTTACGGCCCATCTTCATCTTCCGCTTTCACTCGTTTCCAATCCGCGGTCTTTCCTCTCTCTTGCTGTGCTTCTCACTTTCAGTTTTTTCTTCTCCTTTTTATTCGCGTTTCGCCACCGAATGCTCCTGCGATACGAGAATATCGTCCCGACTCTCCCGGTGTGTTCAAAGGGGGACGAACGATCGATTTGTGTTCCCATCGATGATGCTACAGGGTGACGATACATTAGCATTGATTCGAGATTTTATTTCGGTGTTTATTTTTATATTTATATGTTGCATGGCAGGGTGCAACGAGTACTGCCGATGGCAATTGTGAATGTTTCTCGGGATAAGCACAATTGGATTCGTCGAAATCCCGATGGTACAGAGTAATGCGTGCGGGGATCATCAAATTATTTGATTACGTTGTACATATATTTCATTACTATATGCATGCATGTTTTTATCACTTTCATCGCTTTCCAATGCAAGATTGGTTTAGTTAACAGGACAGCATGATTGTTTTCATTTTGGATTTCACGTCACAATTTTTACGTAGGCATAAAAGCGATACGAAAGTTATCCTGTTCATTCTTCGATTGCTTAGAAGTGTCTTTTCAAATCGTTGATGATTTATAATCAACTCGTTATTTTTCGCTAGAACAATTGTTATAGTCTCTAAGCAGCTTACAACTACGTTCGATTTAAGAGAAAACCAGTATAGACATAACGGCAGTCAGTGATGACTGTTATATTTGTTTTACACTTTTTAAGCTATTTCAGTCAGCCGTTCTTGCGGCATCCAGAAGCGTACTATGAGAAATAGATCCAGTTTGACAGCCTGTCACCATTGTCGTAATAGTTGTAAACTGATGATCTTTTGAATGTCATAACAAAGCCAAGTTTATATATTGAAAATATAGTGACGAGTGACGGTTCATGGTTAACATTATCCCTTACTTCCTTGCACATTAAAGAGCAATCATTTACTGACTACTGTACAGTTGATATATAATACATGGTGTATGATAACAGGAAAACAAGAATTTCTGTGGCGGCTTAAAAACGAAATTAAGCTCAATAATTGAATTAAATTTTTGTTGCGGTATATCCGTTCATAATCGTTATTTGTCATGTATGCAGACTAAATCGGACAGAGTAATATTTTGCTAAGAAGTGTTGCTCGCACGAGTGAGGTCTCTTTTCAAAACGCCAAGCTTTATTTGGACGACGATTGTCAACTATACAACTGCATATACCACTTTGCACGATTAGTGAACCCAAAGAGATAAAGCATGTACCCTATCCTAAGACAGTAATGAAACATACCCCACGAATAAGACAAAACTGCATCATTGTTACCTCCAATAAAATATTAATATAAGTTGAGCCGGTTGAAATATAGTAACAGTTGTGTTAGAATATTCGAGGTACAGGAACGGCCGAGGCGGGCCGTGTGCATTTCGTCTAGCGCAGCTTTCTTTCGGGGCGAACCCTAAAATGGTTAAAAAGGGCCATGGTGACGTAGGCGTCCTCACGACCGACGCTTTTGCGAAAGGAAGGCATTCTTGTATAGACGAGTATAGGTCGAGAGAGCACATATTAATGAACGGCATACCTTGTAAATATATGCACGCTTACGCAATTATTCTAATACCTAATGGAGGCTTCGATTCGAGTATTAGTGATTTAATCTCTTACAGTTGATTCATAACAATAATGTTGTACGTTAGACGTACCAGTGGCTCTTCCTATTTATGTGCTAAGATTTCATTCCTTCTATCTCGAACGTTATCGTTGCCGATTTTTGTCGATCACGCTCACCGAGGTGTCGAAGACCGAGTTTATACACACGCGCACGTAAGAGGAGTTGCACTATCGTTGAGAATGCGAATTCAGAAGCGATATATCCAGGACATTGAAAGCTTCCTCTGTACCTGGTCGCAGGGGATTGAATGTAGGATAGACGTGGGAAGTACTTGTCTCGCAGGGTGCCACGAAAAATCAGTATTCCTTTATTTTGTCGAGTGTCTAGTAAAAGCCGTTTATCGTGCTCGTGGTTGTTCGACACAGACGAATGTTACGAGAAATCAGCGATCCTTTACGACATTCCGATACCCTCGCCAAAATGGATCGTAAATAATTCCACGGTCTATTGCATTTCTTGTGAAGAGGACGTTACATGTCAATTCGACAGTATTTGAATTTCGTGCGTCAACAAGAATACTTTGAAAGATGCAATTGAAACAAGCGGATACCGAGGTATCGATAATAGGCAGATGAACAGTTCTTTTTGTATATACGAAATATCCGTATATACGAAGGACTGCTTAATAATATGTTTAATAAGCATTGATACACTTTATTACACCTTCCGTTAACTCCTACACGATTTGAGTTCAGCAATTGAGTTCATTCGATTTCAAATATAGACAAGAAGTTGAAGTTTCTGATTCAACAAAACAAGTATTCAATTCTAAAATTGAAGATAGCCATATATTTTCTTCTAAAGTAACTTTGTATAATATCTTCTGCCCAATGAAACAAACGAGCAAGTCTGATAGCGTGTTGTAAAATATTGTTCGTATAAAGAAGAGAATTTCAATCATTAAATACAGATTCTAATACAACCGTGTCGAAATTTTGGAGTTTCACGTGATATAAATGAACTCGCAGAACAAAATTAAAACTGCGATGATGTGTACTCATGTATGCTGTAACATAAATATGTACCGACATTAAGGTACGATTTTGTACATGTACACCTTCTGAAGGTAACTAGGATTTTCATTGTATGGCTTGGAAAATTCTGCACCATTTTAATATTGCCATCATCCTAAACAGTGCTGCACGTAACATTCACCAAAATTACTATGATCTCAAGAAAATTTCTTTACGTGAGGGAAACCGTGCACAAAATAAAATTGAAATACGAGAAATCTCATTGAACTAATTCGCTCGCAAGTGAATTAATTTCTCCATTCTCACAATACTGTTCTTACTCCACATCATACTATAAAAGTATTCTTAATATTTCTGTATTAAACCCATGTGATAAACCCGTTTCACGTAACTACGGACTTACGACACCGTTCAATTAAGGGGCTCACTATTCAACTCTGGCTGTTCTACAGTCAACTTTTCGATTATATTAGAACGACCGTGCATGTACGAACCCGATTCTTTCCCGTGAAAACAAACTAAATACATGGTTCACGGCCCAAAACGGGCTCAGTATTTTACTCTCGCAAATTTGAAATCGCGACACGTGCCACGAACGTACTTGGAACACTGAAGCGTATGGCCAGACTAGCAGACTGTCACTCGTCGTCTACTATGACGACGGCGAAGCGCGGCGCGGCGGGAAAAGTCATTTTGCCCTGTAATTAGTTGGCCGAGTCGCGACAAATTGAAAAAGTTAGTGAGAAATGGAACGCAATTTAACCCGCGACCGTCGCTACCGGCCACGACCTCCCGCAGCCACAATAATCAAGACTAGCAAATCGAATGCCTCCTCCGCTTGTTGCCGCTGCTTTCGTTATTCTCGCTCCAATACACCGATCGAAACTTCGATACAACGGTCGTAAGCGGCGTAATTTTCGTCGAACAATTTGTTAGAGCGCGCAAAGATTGGCAAACTTACCCAAATGCACTCAGCCGTATTAGACTTCAGAGTTTCCCGACCCCGAATCTTTTACTTCCAAATTGTGTTTCGATCCATAGCTTGCATAATTTTACGGAAAAAGAGTTCGCTAATAAATGACATTCGTTAGATTCAGATCCGTTAGATTCAATGAATCCTTGCCGTGGCGAAGCAATATCGTATCGGTATCAATATTCTTAGTGGAAAATATTTATCGCTTGGAATCGAGCAAGCCCTTCGACGCGCTTTTCATTGCGTTTAGATTACTGTCATTTAACCAGTGGCATATTGCACGTTTAATCGGCATGGAGCTGAAGTTTCCCCGAATTCGATCTCGATTCATGCTTTGCTGTGATAAAATAATTAGGACGCCATCGATTGCACTCTGTTCCTGTACATTGAAGCTTTAGTTTCATTTTATGTTTCACGCGTGTGTTATTTGTTGGCATCCCCATTTAATTATTAAATTATGTACCACTTCCTAACCCTTTATATTAATTAGCAAGGTGCTGTGGCGCCTTGAGTTTACGAAAGGATGTTTTGTAGCTGGCAATAACAGTAAGCGGCTTACGCGAAAATTTTGTGATGTGCAAGTTTGTAAATTTATAAGCTTCCGAACATCGCTGCAAAAGCGCACAACCCCATTTCGATCTCTATCGGAAATTTCTCGTATCTGCAGTCGAAGGAATTAAGAACGAAAAATTCACCTTGGGTGCAAAGTCGCCTACGCTAACAAAAACACTGAACCGAATAAACTTGATATATTCTCAATTTATTGAATACGTCATGTTGACGTCGAACTTTAAATTCGCAAGCATGGAAACGTGTTGTTGAACTTTTATCGATTCACATGCTTGCCTAGATTAATTACACCCGGAATAAGTTTCTGATAGAGTAGTGACCCGCTTGAAGGGGCAAGAAGAGAATCTATTCCCGAATTAAGCCATCGTGTACCTGCGCTTTTCAATTTATCAAACGTTTACGGTCGGAAATTACGCGCGATCGTTTCGGTGGCTCATTCTTCGCATCGCAAAGAAAAGTCGGATGATCGTTCAGTATACAATGGCGGCTGAAAAATGAAGAGCGTCTTTAATGGAAGGTTTTCCCTCAGAACTGCTGAACACGTCGTTTCGCTGATCACGCTTCCAGCCCCGTTCCATCTCCAATCATTATCCAGCTGCGGTAACGACAATCATTATTTTTTGTTAGCTCAAACGTGCGCTATAATGATGGGCGAAGGCCTCTGAGCGAACTTCTTTGACTTCGTGGAAAATGTTCTCCGTGGCTGTTGCCAAGATGCTCTTAGTATTTTACATCGTGTTGGAGTTCCTAACAGTCATCGAGTAAAGTCCATATTTAAAACACCGCTATTGGTATTAAGTTAATTGTTGTACAGACGTTGCAACGTTGCGTAATTACATCGAGGAAATGTGGGAAAAGAATACAGTTCAATTAAACATTTGGTTCTAATATCTAAATCCTTTTAATGTCATGGATTATCATAATTTAAATTCATCATAATTTAAATGGAGACACTGATCTAGATGCACAGCTTCAAATACCCACTTTGCACATATAAATTTCAGTGGGGAATTTGGAATTTTTTATACGCATTCTTAAGATATGCAGGTATTCAATGCGGCGTGCTATAATGCACTCACTGTTAATATTATCCGCGGAAATTGGTTTTGGAATATGCTGAATAGAAAGTACAATATGGTTTTATCTACGTATGAGTTTTAATGCCAGAAAACTTGACGATTTTATCGTAATCAATGATTTCTATCTAAAGTTAATATTCTTATTAAACCATAACGGTTATAGCAATAATTATATGTCTGAAAGTAATTCATTTCTTTAACTACAAGAATATACATATTATTAAGTTAATAATCGAAACCCCAAAATACGAATAAAATTTCGAACCAAAACATTTTTTATTAAGTACGAAGTATTAGTACTATCTGTTGTTAGCATTCCTGGAAGCAGCGTTTAAAATTCGAAGTCGGCGAATCGTTTTTCCCGAAGCATGTTGCCCAGTATCAGCATATCAGTCTGAAACGTCTGATTTCCAGGAAGATTTTCATACACATGTGTCCCTAAGTCACATACGTATAAAACTTTGAAACCAGAGTTTGTTCGGGATACTCTGGATTTACGGTCATATGAAAGTTTCAATAGTTCTGAAATCGCAAAGCTTGACAGTTGTAACGAGATTTATTTTCCTTCGCATTGAACGTTGGAAAAGGGCAAGCTGACTAGTGATCAAGCCAAATGAATCAATCTATACTTTGTATATCTGTTTTTACGTACTATGTACATATTGTTAAGTCGCAAAGAGCTGCACACCGCAAGCGGGAAGATTAGTCACTACTTTTCACAGAAGCCCTACTAATAAAATCTTCAACATTCGGAGCACCCGGTCACCACGTGCACAGGCCAATAATATTATAAAATGTTTCGTGTTTCTTTTCCGCTGCCGTGCACAGGACACACACTTGCGCTTCGTGAAAGCTGTACGCGTTTACTTATCTACCACTACGTAGTAGAACACCGAACAAAAGGACATACGCATGCACGTAGTCCTTAAATACTTCGCCTTTGCGCAGCGCGAGTACCGCAAAAACTTTCTTAGTACCACAATGCCGATCTTAGCGCCGCACAATCTTTCTCTCAGTACCACGAAAACTCTCTTAGAGTGCCACAAAGTCGACCATAGTACCACAATGTCGTTCTATCAGTTCAGTTCATGTTCCCTCTGTTCAGCTACTAGTACGGCATAAGCACTCTGCTAGCACATATCATTCACACGATACAATCGTACATATAGTACAGCATTCGGGTTTGCACTCGTGTCAATACTTGCAACGTATTGTCACACATTTGTACATCCATCTGTATTCTTTCGGAATATACTTTACCCCAACCAATGCAGCCCACTAACAATTTCCATGGGCTTTCTTACAAGAATACAATATATCTTTTGAAACCGCATCTGACGATTTCTTTCTCGAAATGTCATTTTCAAAAGGACATTGTTAGATTTTACAAATCAGCGCGAACTAACGTAACATTTCTATAAATAAAATAGTCATTTATTGTAACTCAGCAATTTCCCGCTACGGTCGCTAGAGTTTTGATTTCGGACCACCGTTACAATTTTTTAAGTTATAAAGCTTCAAACAGATTTATACGCCTGTCTGGTAACCGGGGTACCCGGGTACCCATATAAGAGACGAGATTGTTAGCTGTTCTATGCACATAAACATGAACCAATTTTTAACTAAATTGATTTATTTATTTATTAAATTGCAATAATAAACAATTCTGTGGCCAATTTCTGCACAATGCTATAGTATTTACGTGTTTATCACAAATAGGACGGTCGCACTTGTGGCAAGCCTTTCGTGTTCTTCGTCGTTTCTTTTCGGGATCAGCCTGACACATATAACAGAATCCCATGACTTTTTTTTTAAGTAGGAGGAATTTCATTTATTTCTACTTGACTATTTCTCATGCTTTGTATTGCCAATTTTGTGGAAAGATGTCTCATAGTGTGAGCATTTGTCAATCGGGTTCGAATTGTTCGAAAGGAAAGATCTTCCCCTAATTGACGTAGAAACACACGACTATTATTTGATTTTTTAGACAATATATTATTATTGATAATGCTTCCATGTTTACAATATGAACTTCTGCAACTTACAAATCATATTTCACGAAAGCACTGTACGTTTCACTTAACTGCAAAGAATCGTGTGTCTCGAATCGAAAACTGAATACAAACTGATGCATATTGGAGACGTTCTCTGATACAAGCTTATACTTGTTTATATAAACAAGATAAGCATCCATTATCTAGTTATCGAACTAGGAACGATTCGAAGAATCAAAATTCGAAAACTGGACACTTGAGAAACTGGGAGACTTCATAGGAGAGCATGTACTTAAAATATTTAAAAAAAAACTGATACTTCATTTCAGTATAAGAATATACATATAATAGATTTGCATAAAATGATTAAAGCTGCAGCCGTTGAGTTATAGAAATGAAAGTTAACGGCCTCGAAAGAATATAATTTCAAATTTCAGCCACTCATTGGCTACATTGGTTAAGTCCACAAAACAAAAAGAAGTCAATTTATTAGAAATATAAGAAGTTAAGTGTCAATAAAGCGCTTTAACGATAAAACTGTAAAAAATTCAATAGGCGGTATCAACCAATTTGGCTAATGTGCCGATGGAAACAGTATGGGGTACCTGGGTACCCGGTTACGAGACAGACGTTGAAATTTCGGTTGCTAACATAAGGGTTAAACGAATTACCCGAATACTCGCGATACGCTCCGCACACGTGAATTGCAGCATATCCTATGTGTATCTTCGTTTCCACGCTGTTTATACCTGGACGAAATGAAATTAACAACACCGGTAGGCAAAATTCTATTTCCGGGAAAAACATATTTGGTATTTATCAAACTACGTATAACAGAAATACTCGCGGCTGCAGGCTCCAGGCCTCCATTGTCAAAAAACCTTCGTCAATCATCCCTCCATTAGCGTTGCAACTTTCGAAACTGCCTAAAACATTTCTGAATTTTCGTCGCGTGCACGCGCGGCACGCTTTCGCGAAGAACAATCGGACGAGAACGGACGAGCTCTGTCCGAGGAACGTTGGTGTTATTTAAAACGGAAATGTGGGTCAGCTGTCCGTACACCTGTCCGCCTCCTCCGCCCGCGTTGCCCTTTCCTTTTAGTTTGACGCGCGGAGAAAAACCGAGACCACGGGGGTAGAAGACGAGTAGAATGATACACATCAGCGACGATCAGACGTGATTTATTTTCGGCTCTTAGGCTCAAAGTCCAGCCGTGCTTAAGATGCTCCCCTGGCTGCCTCGAAAGGTGAACGTGTGTCGTTGCTCCTGTGTCCACTCGGGCGGGCAACAAAGACGGAGATTACGTTGCGGATAATACGAGCGTGAAATGATTTAGATAACGCTTGTCGCGACGCGCTTTCGCGATTAAATATGACCCCACCGCTTTTCACTTGCAAATGCGCCGTGTTCTAGGTAGTATCGCACGGTGTCTGACAATTAGCTATTCGTTCACGAATCGGGCTACGAATCCGTCATTTGGCACGGATTTGCAAGCGGAATTCGTCGCGGAACTGTGTACTCTCTTCTTGATTCTTTTGCGAAGGACGCCGTTCGGTCGAGATTTGTTAACAGTCTGGGGGATATATTATTTGTATTTGTTTTATTTAGCGCGAAGCGCAGGACAGTTATTTCAAGCAATAGAGTGGACGGCCGGTTGTAATGACGTTGTTTGGATAATTGGGAAACATTGGTTAATATGAGAGTTACGAAGATGAGTCTATTTATTAGTTGATATACTATAATAGTCATTTGGTTTTTATACTAGTTGATTCTGTTAATATCAAAATTGTTACTTTTGAAATTGAACAACGACTATGAAATGGAACAATGTGACATGAATTCTGTGACATACGAAAGTTTACATACTTAATCAACTTGTGGCGAAATAATGTATTATTTCAATTCATATTTCGAATTATGCGATTTTCAAAATCTCTCAGGTATGCCATTAATATTTTGGTAAATAATTATGAGCATGGTAAACTATCGTGGGGTTCGATGGACAAGGACGGCAACGACGCGATCGGTAGGTGCCGAATACTGGGAAATCGCAGCTCGTTCTATTGTTCAGAACGGAGCTATTCAACGCAGATGGGGGCCATAACGAGCCATCGTTCACGGCTACTAATTGCGGGATGTATACGTACCTGTATAAATGATATTTATATAACGAAATTGTATTTATTGTCTTTTCGGGCGATTGAATGACCGATTCGATATTCCCGTAAAACGCAAATTAATTTTCCGACCAATTTAATCGCGTTGCGTTCAGCAGTCGAGTAACTTACTAATTACGCGATACAATCATTGCAGCAATAATAAAGTTCACAGAAATAAAACAATGCTTCGTATAATTACTTTCAATATTTATTGCAAGCTTGTTACTTCGATAAAAGAGTCAAATGACTTCGACGGGGAAACGTAATTATTGCAATTTCAATGTTTCAAGCGCGCACATTAACGTATTTGACACGCTCCTATATATTATCTCATAACAATCCTAATTTTCGAACACCTACTGCCTTCTTATAAGTATTGTACATTCGCTTGAGAGGTTCGGTTTTCGCTTCACGTTTCAACTTTATAGCACATCCGTGCTTGCAAAGAATAATGCACGATACTGCAATGCGTGGCATTCAACGTATACTTTAAGTGACTATTGTAATTTCATAAAAAGTACAATTCAATCGAGCAATTTGGAAAGCCGTACGCACGAAATTGTAACACACACGGGGGTCTAGTCGTTGAATCGAAAAGCAAAACTCACGGACAGGTATCTAGCCCTGAATGCAATGAAGAGTCGTTACTGATTTCGTCCAAAGTTCGGTCAATAGGGGTGCACGAAATTCGCCAAAAGTCATAAACTTTATCATGTGCTTTTTCAGCCACTTGCACGTTCGATCGAGGCAGAGAAAGGAGGGTTGGGATCCTCGAATAATAAGGGGATGAGTGTAAAGCTATAGAAACTCTTCCCACTACCTTTTTTTTTACAACAGACCTTTCTATGGAAATCAAACGTGTACGATATGTACGGGTGTACTCGATCGTCGCATACGAAGTTGTATATTTCCCAACCTATCGGGACCGAAGTATACGTATATTTCTATTTGAAAATACTACAGCTGTGAGAAAACGATTAACTACAACTAAGATATAATTAAAATTTTGCACACTTGTACATTTTGTTACTCTCTTGCCGAATATATAAATACCATTATGGGGAACATTACCGCGGGGCCACAATCATGTTTATTTCCGGTCATGTATTCAATCATACTTCAAGAAATATTGAAACTCAAATTGCGAATATCCTGCAGAATATTTGATATCCGACCCTATAGTAGTATACACCTATTTGAAAACTGGGTAATCGAATCAGTCAATGTACAATGTTCCGTTTAAATCGGTGACCCAAAGGTAACGCCTTCTCCTTGCAAATATAATTTTATTTATAAGCAAACTTTTGTTAATCTCGTCTATATCTTCATACTCAGCTATAATCAGGCTACGTTTCTTGACGACATATCCAGGGAAAAGTGGAAGTCATAACAATCTGTTTTAATAGTTTTCCTCCAGTTGAATTTTCACGGATTTCAGAATACACCACTTGTTTGAAACGTTTGAAAATGAATCGCTTGTAGAATCACGATGCTATAATATATTGACAATAATCAATGTATCGCCATTCGAAGCCATTATACGTACGCCGAATCGCATTACTCGTTATCTTCTTCCCATTCACCATATAATTTCGTCTACCATACACCACCTGAACCCCTATCTTTGTGCCCCCTGGTCGTTCCCTTCTGTTTCACCGTTCGCTCGCCCTTATCCGTCGTCCCTTTGACGCGTTGTGGGCTTACTATAGAAGTCGTACAATATAGGTCGCCTCGTCGAATGCCTTCAGTACGGAAGCCAAGTAATCTTCGTTGTTTCGCCACGTTTTATTTCGTTCAATGAGCGTGGCGAGCGACGGCTGGTTGAGGCTCGCGCGAATAAAATTAACGAGCCCAGCCGTTCTTTCACCCCTATGCTTTATTGTCTTCCGCAACTTCTGCCCTCCCTTCTTTTCATCCCGGCTGTTCCGGCCTTTTTGCGCGATATGGTCGAGGAAAGCGAAGGAAATCTTGGATCGCCAGGGATCGCTGGCTGGCCAAGACACGGTTCAAAAGCTGCGCGAAGGTAAATGGGAGTTTGTTGGTGTCGAGCGAAAATGTTAAACTGCGTGGCGGTCGTCGAGATCTTCGCTTATTGCGGATTTGCTCTTTTCCCGGGCTCGGCCGGGTCGACCGAACAAGTGGAGTTCAATTGTTCGTTTGGTATATTGCGCACGGAATTTTCATGAAATTCGGGTAAGATTTGTTTCGTCGGAACGGTCGAAACACTTTATTAAATGCGCCCGAAAACGGACGCCGTCGCGTTTAAATTTGTGTTACTTGCGATAATAGTCACGCGTTGGATTGGAGCGCACGAATCTCATTTATATTGCAACGTGTCCTTACACTTATCTTTTTCAACGAAAGGAAGCAAATATCCTACATCCACGTCGAAATAAATATGCTAATTGGACGCCGTCTTATGAACTTTCCGGAGGATACTATGTTCCTTGAAAAGGATCCGCTGTAAACGTTTTGTTTAGAATGTTTGTTTGACGCTAGCAGAGTTTCATCTGGAACATCATTTCTGTTATTAAGCCCGTTCTGTCGTCCCTTTTCGAGTTTCAGTTCAGTCAATCTTTGAACTACTCGTTCAAAAAATAAAGAGCAAACTTTCTACATCAACCTAGACACGTCTCGCGCATCTCGAATTGTGCAATAATTCCGAAGATTGAATTAGTATGTACTGTGCATCGAAACCAATCTAATTTTAACTGCAAAATCTGAAATCCTTGTCCATAAAGTTGGATGTAACCCGAAAGTGGATGCGCAGGGAAATAACCTTTACAGAAAGATATATTATACATGTACCGAATTAAAGATTTTCTACTCCGCGAAAGTAACTTTTCTAACGTGACTGTTACGAGAAACTGACTTAGCGAGTTCGGAATTGCTACGTAGCTACCATTCGATTACATAGAAACCCATCCAAGTTGGCCCGTTGCCCGCTCTTCCACCTGCGAAGTACTTTTCGCACGAGTTCCCCGGATTCATTGTGTTTGTTTGCGAATGTAAGTTTTCGCCATCGAATACAACATATGTATGCATGCATATGCACGGTCGTCTTAGGAAATTCCAACGAAACTAATCCAAATAGATTTTTTATTTCGGAATTGATCCAAGAACGGTACTCCAGTGTCCGACGGTATGCTGTTCTTTCTTTCTAACGATAAAAGGACAGATTATACACTTTAATTCATAAGCACTCTTCACATCGATCAACTTCTTCGAAAACTCCTGCGTTCAGTCGTGTTTATATAGGTGTATAAAATATGTATGCGATCGAGCACTGTAAAATATACATATATGGAACATAGTGTTATCACATATATCGTCAAGCGTAAGTCCAAAATCTCATACAAATATAGTGCTATAAATTTGTTATATACAGTTACTTACAAAATTCAGCGTACACCTACGTACATCTACGTGTATGTTGGTAATGAAAATTGGAAAATGAATACAATGGCACATACTCGTTAAAAATAAACAAATGGTTCGTTTCATTGAAAACTTTCTTTATGAATATGCGAATCAAATAAAGATTGGAACATAGATTTTTTTCTTTCGAATATGTACATTTGTATCCGTTTTCCTGTCAATGCTCATTATCAATATAGGTGTACGGCCAATTTTGTGATAAGCGGTACGTATTTACAAGATGATAATGTTCTTCTTGTTATTTCGATAGAATAGAAGAAGTTTGAAGAAGTTTGACTTTGCAAGAATGAAAGAGGCCAATTGTAGGATCGTATCTCCTTCTCATTCTTTGATTTTCCGACTTTGGCTCCACTATTGTTCAACGAATAACAATTACTGACGTTCTCGAAATGTTCCAAAAGAATGATGGTATTTGTCGAAGCCGCTCAAAATAAAATCAAGTAATTTTTCAACAAATTCATTTACCTTTCAATACTGTACAAGTTCCGGCCTCTGTCAAAATGTTATCCATATTTATTGTATTACAAATAATAGAGTAGAAAACACAGTTTCCATGAAGTGTCAAGCGAGGCACTCGCTTCGACACGGCATCGATTATTTTTCAATTACCGGCAATTATCAATAATCGAGGAAAATGTGCGTTCATGTTGTTCCCTTTGTATTAGGCAATACTCCGTGAAACACCATTGCATCTACAAATATTAAACAAGACCATAACTTTTTCAACTATAGAAGCGTGGCCCACAAAGCTTCGCAAATGTTCTTCGCTTAATATAACAAGTACCCGTTTGGCAACCGAAGGATCCCAAATGTCCAGATTCGATCCGAACGTCCTGAATCACCTCGACGAAACCCAATTCCTTGGACGTCGGCCCGCTTCCCGTTTCCCCCGAAACTTCGCAAGCGCGAAAGATGATGCCGTAAAACTGTTGCAGACAAACATTCTCGCCGACGAAAATCGCGTTCCACCGACTGACGTTTGACAAATCAAATTCTCGCGATCGCCTCGCGCCCCGTCCATCCGCGTGTACACAAGTTTTGCAGTAAACTTGATTAATGTGGCACAGAAGAGGGTACGTACGGTGGGCTTGAAATCGATAACTCCCCGTGCTTACACGTGATCGATACAGGGAAACGTTGTTGTTCTGAGCGATAGAACTATGTATGTATTGTGTACGCTGCATATACTGTGGCCCCAGCCTCTGGGGCAAAGTATTCCATTGCTGCGTCCCTTTGTGACGTGATCGTGCGTTTGTCCACGCTTGGCCGAACGGAACGCGGCGTACAACAGTTTTGTTTTCTCCGCGCGCTTCTCTTGGCTGCCGCCGCGAATTTCTCCTGTCCGCCCGCTCTTTAATAATGTTGTGTATTGTCGCCGTGGGGCAGGCGTTTATAAACGCGCCACGGTTTTCCAGCAATTTCGTGGCGGTCTGCCAAATTCATTTCTTCCCTGAGCGCGAACTCCTATCGTGCTTTAATGCGTTGTTTTGCGTGGCTCACTGTTTTCCCTTTTGTGCCCCGGTTGTTCTGGTAATTTCAAATTCACACGGCTCGCGCGAAAGCAGGAAGTTGAAATAATGTCGGGCTGGTGTGCGGCTCGCGGTGGGAGGTATCGTGCCCGACCGATGAAACGTTCCGCGGATTTGCGTTTCAGTTTAACAATAAGGGGACGACCGCCGGGGCAGAGCGGCGGTCGAAACGAAGAAGAAAAGTGGAGTGATTTGTCGGAATTAGTGCAGGAGGACATGCGATAATGACATTATCTCGTTACTTTCCCGAGGAGTACAGCGAAACGGTCCGCCATTATTTATTGCCCCGCAAATGTTCGTGTCGGATCATTTCCTTCCGATTGTACGAACCGCCTGGCCGTTTTATTTTCGCCCTACGACCGTGGTAAGATCATAAATCCCACGACCTGTTTAAGCGCAAATGTTTTCGGACGACGCGACGCCGCGGTACAAACCGTGCTGATAGAAATATATGTAGGTATGCGTGCGAAAGTGGAGCAGAAGAACAGATACACGAATAGTACAAGTTTAGCCTTCCTGTTTATGTCGGGTGGATATTTTGCTGTCTGCGCAAGTGTTACAGGCACAGGAGTTGCAAATATTTCCTGTATCACATTTTTTATTACAACATTTTTTTTACCAGCAATCCATTCAGCTGTATTCTCTAACAATGCTCTCTTCTTAACGCCATACAAGTATCGAACAAATATACAATTGTGTAAATATATCATCTTCGGGTCGACTGGAATAACGTTACTCCGTACTTTCATCGGTCGCTTTGATAACTTTGTGGCGGCAACCCTTGCGCTTCGAAGTAACTACTACGAAGAACAATTTCCAAATCGTCGCCACCCTGATGGAAACCCTGACCGGACGAGGATTGGTGCAAATGTTAGTCACAACCGATTCTTTCATTCGCCCTGGAGATGATGGGAATGTTTTAAAACGCAAGCTTAAGCTTGGGAATATTGTGGTTTCTACAACTCAGCTTACATGCCCGAAAGCTAATACATTAATGGTCAATTTGCCCACCTCGAAGCTTACAGTCCTATTACGACTTTGGTTTGCGCTCAAACGTTTGTACAATCTAGTTCGATTTCCTCAGTTCCAGAAAAGAAGTGCCGAACTTCACTGGAAAGTCGCGTATCACCGGGAGCCAACCGGTCCTGAACGTTTCCCCGATTCGTTTAGCGCAGTCCCGGGCGTGTATCGACAAGCTCAGGGCGGCAGTGTTGCTTTTATTAACGAGCTTCTCCGCACACACGCGTGGCATGGTAACCGAACGAACCGCCGAATCAAAGCCTCCTAGTTGGTTTTCCAGTGAAATAAATCTACTCTCGAGCACCTAGCTGAGTGCGAGGGTGAAGGGATAGCGGTTCCGTGGAGTCACGGAGGTCGAGAGGTGCGGAAGAACGGGCCGTGGTGGGGGTGTAACGAGGGTTCCCCCGGGCACTCGACTCATTTCTCCGAGCCAACACAGACCTCTCGTCTCGACGCCACTCGTGGAAACGAAATCTGATACGAGAAAAGCTAAACTCCTTCAAATGCACAAGCCGCCCCCACCACTACGCTCCCTCCTGCTTCTTATTCTGCCCCGCTCCAAGTTCTCTTCAACCCCCACACCCAAACCCCTATACTTTTCTACCTCTATCCGCCACCCCTCGCCCAACCTTGCTCGATCTCTTTCCGCGTTACGGGTGTATAAATTCCATTCTCTTCTCGCTCCTAGCCCGTTTCTTCCACCCGGTTCTCGAGGCCCGCTCCTTTCAGCCACCCACTTCTACTCAGTCAACCCTTTTCATCGCGAAAACGTCGTTCTGCAATTCACTCTTCCTTTTCTTTCGTTTTTCTCCTACGCGACCCCCTCCCCTATCACCGTAGTGTTTTAACTCTCTTCCCCTTCGCCCTCTCCCGTTGCCATCCGACCCGCCCCATCTATTTCTCTCCGTTTCCCCGTCGCACTGTGGTTTTCTTCCTCCGGACCGTGTCCCCAGGTTCCTCCGCGTAGGGGTATTCTTCACGAGCTCCCGCGTCTGCCCCGATCGGATCCGCCTCGGTATGAAACTGGCGAGAGCAGGGCCTCGACTTCCGACTGTTTAACTCTCTTAATTAACCCGCTAGAGTCACTCTCGTCTTTGCAAGGATTTCGACCGCTTTTTTCACGGCACGCGACCTCCTTCGAGAGTCACGCTCCGGCTCGTTCGCTCTTTTCGCCGCTCGTCCGTGGACCTCCGCCTTAATTGGACCTCGAGTGGGTCGTTTCTCGTTTGTCTGATTGTGCTAAATATTTCTTGCGACATTATTGTATTGTAACGTTCGCATGGCGCCGTACTTTCTGGAACGGAGTTGCTCCGCGAATTGACGAAAGGATAGCCTGTATTTAAATTGCTGCGAATGATATGAAACGATAACGGATGATTAAATGGTCGCGCTCGAATTTTTCGTAAATGAACAGTTTTGCATGCCGTTGCAGAGTCGCGGGCCCCCTGAAAAACTTTGCCCGTGTTGAGACTTCGTTCTGCAGTTGGATTTACGCAACGAAAGAAACTTGAAGTTAAACAAACGTGAAATCGCATTTAAAACTTTGCGCTCCATCGCATCGAGTAACGAATCCATGAGTGATCAGCATTGTCCGGCGACAAATTTACCGAGGTTAAAACAAAGTGATTCCAAATCCCAATTTTAATACGGTAATGAGATTTAAATGTTAATTGGAAACTACGGGTCGCGAGCAACTTCAATTATACTTCGTGGATCGCAATTCCAAATTTTCCACGACATTCATTATACGATGTTGCGGGCATAGATTTGTCAAGGAGCAGAAATACGACCGTCTTGTTTCCCTTTTTGTCGTCCTCCGTCTCGCGAGTTCGCGTCGTTCCCGTTTTGTACTCCGATAAATAAGTTCATTTAAGTGGAAATGAATTTCCTCATTCCCGTCGCATTACGAACCTTTTGAGTAACCAGCGCACTGCGTCATAAGTCAAACGGAATTTCTTTATGGTCTTTATGGTCTTGGTCTGGTTCGAAAGAGAAACGCTAGGTGAAATGCTGTAAGTCTTATATTGTTCATATTTCCGGAGGCTAATTCCAACATATTAGACGTTCATAGATTGATTTGCGCGGAGGAACGAATTCTCTCTCGAATTTCCGCCATTTGACGCAGTCTTATCGCTATTAATAGTTTATACCATACGCGCGGCAAATACGGTCCATTTTATTAATTAATTTAAGTTAATTGTAGCATAATATGTTTTCATTTAATAGGGGTAGACGTGATAGTTGCGAAAGGAAAGCATTTTTATTTCCTAGATGCTTGTTATTAGTTTCATAATTGTGAATAACGTGCGCAATTAATTAACGATTGGCGAATAATGAACGTGCATTAGATATATGTATACTAATGGAGTAGGTTCCTAATAATATTGTTTATTAGCGGCTAATTGAATGCGATGTAATTTCGAGTATCCGGCAACAGCCATCGTTTTAATTAATAAGGTAGAACTAGGTACTAGGAAATATTAACAAATTGCGAAAACCAAGGTAGTTGATTAGTAGTAGTTATTTGATAAGCTTTGCCCTGTTGGCATTTAATTATAGGAAAATGTTCTTTCGCTGCTGATATTAATGACGTATTTTGTCATAAAAATTAAACTGAATTAATTTATGCTCTTAGAAAAAAAACATTTTTTAGGGGTGAAAATTACAACAAAAAAAGTAACAAAAATATACGTACAGTTATCACTTTGCTTGTATGCACGTCGAAAAGTATAGAAGCAAATTCATAACACGCTTCAGTAGTATGGTCTATTATTACTCAGACGGTGATAATGCTATGCGGTATAGCGATGAACTTTCATAATGAAGATGAACCCATTCTTTGAGGCCACTTTATTACGCAATATGAAATTTTTAAATTGGTTAACTTGCCGAAATTTCTCTCTCGCTTTTATGAACTGACTATGCATAAGCGTTCCATCTAATCAATTCGGACTAAACGAATTTTTAATATAAAAAATATTACTGAACATGTAACGAGGTAACCAATTCTTGCTGCAACTTGCTCCAACTTTAGCCTTTTGCACAAGAATAAACATGAATAATTTCTTCTGTTTAAGAATTGACATTCTACTATTCCTGCATTTCATATAATATTAATTCCTATATGCACACGTATTGCTCGACTCATACTAAATTTTGTTTCGTCGTATGGTAAAATTTGTAATGTTAGTTACCCGCGGTATGCATGAATTTACTAGGAAAAGTATTTCGTAGTACACGAGAGGAGTTCTATAAAGAATATTTGTATGCATAACGTGGCATTAAGTTTCCGTTTCTATCTTTCATATTTCATCACATTCGTAACTAATTTTAGTTAAGAATGTGATCAATGCTAATTTAATCTCTTGCGACGTTTTCCCGCGGTAAGCCCAGATCGATACGGCCAATTATATTAAGCCAAATGAATTTTATATTCAAGTTATTCTAGTTCATAATCTGATTCTCAATGACTGTGTCCCGAGAATTAAATGAACAATAGGGCACAAGCTACTCCTTAAGCTCGCCGTCTAATAACATCGTACACGTCTGTATCTACATATCCCACAAATCGTGATACCGTGAAACGTGATATATCATCCGGTAGAGCCAGTCAATTGTGTGGCGTATTCAATTTACGAAGCCTAATTTGACCAAGTTACAGATGCAGGATGGGGTGGAATAGGAGGGAGGAAACCGCACGTGTCGTTCGTCTCCAATATGCTCGCCCGGTATCCCAACGATGTCGTAAAATCCCCGGGGCGCAATTTGTACAGCAATAAATATTCGAGCTTGATACTGATACAGGACGGTGTCGCCTCCGCGCGACGATCTAGAAAACTTGGTGGCGTCTTATTCGTCGCGTATACGCCACTCGATGGATCAACGAATGTACGCATAGATCACGTTTTTTCCGCTCAGTTTTTCAATTGTTATTTAGTAATCTCTATTTATTCGAAACCGCGAAGACACAAAATGACTCTGGTAGCTAGTTGAACTATAATTACTTTTAATAAACCCCTCTGACCAGGCAAGTACAGGCCCATCTGGCCCTAAAGTTGAGTCAATATTGGTCTAATAATCCGACAGGAATATATTCGAATTCTAGTTAACCACATAATTAACTAACGGAATCCCAAGAATGATTCTCTTTCCCTGCATTATGCATTTAATTATCAAAATTCACCGACCAATTTCCGCGAAATTCCTTCCACCCTTGTTTCGCACCTTGACGCAGGGCCATGGGTACGGAATTGCTCGGCGCCTCGATCGATGATAATTATTATCGTAAATTCAAGCATAAATGCACGCTGCTATGGTTTAGGCAGGGAGCAGAAGGGATCGGCGAGTTAAACGCTCGTAACGACGTCTCGTAATTGCATCGAAAGTTTGCAGGGAAACTGTAATTATCGGGGGGCTGCGCTTTCAACGATACGCATCGGTCGTGCCGCCACAATTGACGAAACCCCGAGCCGCGGCGAAAAATATATTCACGGATGTTGCCCCTTCACTTTTCTTCGTGTTGGATCCGCTGTAACGAAGCCGATTCTACTCGAGAAAACAGGTCGAGTGTTTCGCGATTGCATCGCACCTTCGACGCACGTTCAATGGACGAGTAATCGTGCCTTTGAATGGGAACTTTTCGAAGAGATGCGAGACTAATTGGAGTATTGAATCGCAGGAACGGATTCGTGGCTCGACGGGGTGATTTAAATGTTTAGAAAAGACGTAGGTGTCTATATGCAGTCGGTGACAGAGGTATTCGGCGGTGTTAGATTTTCGGTGCATCTTGCACACAATTGTATACTGGTAAAAGATTGAATAGCTCTGAACATATTTTTAACCAATATTTTCAAATTTACTTCAATGCAATTATAGAACATTTTGTGAGCAACTGTACGTGTGCAATTTGTTGTTCAACACAGGCCTCGCTGTATAATTTTTGGCATGAAAACAAGTGTTTTTGGTTAGTTTTATGATACGCTGAATGTTTTTGTAATCCTTTTTATGGATGTGACAGATACAGAGTTAATCAATACCGGATATATCACTTATGGAAATCAAACAGTAAACCAAAGTTGGCAGCCAAAAATACTATATTTTTAATTTTGCATTTTCTTCCACACAGAAACTTATATTAATGCTAAGTTAAATCTGTTTTGAAAATACAAAACAAAGTTAACATTTTATCTAAGGTTTAGCAGCGTGTAAATAACGAAAATCTGTGCAACTTGCATTAAATTATTCTTGTCTAATGACCATCGATTAATCTATAGATTGATTATTTGGGAATAAGGATTTCAATAATTGGTATAAATGGTAGACCGTATTAATTTTCGTTATTTTGTCAACATCTCAATCATGCGAATCGTTGGTATTCAGATAATTATCAACGTAAGCCGTAATTATTCGGTTAATTATAAATGTGACGACATGCTAATTGATGCAGATGCCACATACACGCTGATAGTTTTGCTCATCTCACTGATATCGACGCTTCGTTTGTTAATATTTTGAAAATAGCGTGCGACTGATATTTCGATCCTTGCTCTTAATAGAGTAAATAAAAATATATCATTCGAGACAAGGTAATTATTAATTATTGCATAAATGATTCTGTAGCGTTCCTTAATATCTTCCTGCAACGTAGTACCCGCCGATATTTTATCTTTAATCGATTTGTCGCACATATTCTTTTGGTATTAATTTCTGGCGGCCGTAATTTGTTAATAAGACGATGCAGCCTTAAGTAGAGAAAGAAATAATAAGAAATTCGCGTTAATTCGACTGTGCCATAGAAATATATTACTCTCTATTGGCGTTGAGAATAGTGATTAACATTGTATAATTTTATCGCGCACTGGAGTTGTTTTTGTGAAATTATTCATCATTAATGCGCAACGGCTTGGAACAGTGGCTATAGAATCATTTTCGTGACGCATTTTAATGTATAACAGTGGTGACGGAATAATTATGATACAACATGAAGAAACATCAAATGGTATTTCCGAATACCTATGAAATAATTGTGCTACAACAACGAACATTATTATGCCCTGTTAACCGTGTAATTTCTTTCTCTAATAAATTTGGCGAAACGAGAAGCCTTTATTGTTCCTTGTATATCGTCTGAATTGTTCATTTTCCAAATCAAAAGTATATATTAGCTCAGATTATGGATTACTGTCGATGTTTACGGATTTCGTTTAAAAAATTAAAATAAATTTAAGGTTAAAAGAAAAAAGCTAAAGGAAAAAAGTCTTGCTTTTCCTAATATTCAATTATACGTTGCGTGTATTTCTCGCTTATGTGTTTCCAATATCAATTTTATATTTTTATGGTTGATGCCGGTTTTAGTAATTCCCGAGTCTTTTTAAAAAATTGCCATTGCCTACCGAATTGCTGTTGTTGTATGACATGTATTATATGTTGCATATTGTAGGTGTAATGTATTAATATAATAAATGGATTGCGATATACACCGTATTTAAGCAATTATGATATTTTATTTAGAATTTAATCCTCCGGTGATGAAATTATTATAGGCAGTCTCAGTAATAACAACATTAACAGTAACCAATTTAATTAGAGGACGACTTCATTTACGTGCTGCTTTATAAATTTAGATTACAACACGCTAAATAAAAATACACGGTATACAAATTTAATTTGTCACTCTTAATTGATCACTATAACATCATAGAAAATCGGTGAGCTGGCAAATTGTAATTAACGCACGACACTGGGGATTTAATTCGTACGTTTTCAATAAAATATTATATTTGACTTACCCCACTGAAGGTTTTCACGTTGTGCAGAGCATTCTGCGCGTCCAGGGCTGCTTTTCTCGTGTAAAACGTAACGAAACAACATCCTGTAACAAAGAATAACAACGTTGTATCAAGTGCCAAATGACATGGAAAGAATGGGCAATAAAATGTATTCAATCCTCCCAGGACTAAATTCTTTTCAAAGTTTTTATATAAGGAGGTTTTAAATGAACCTTATCGAATAGAGTTTATATGACATACCCTCGAACAACAAGTATTCATCTCATTCCATTTCATGTATATCACACGTCATTCCACTTTTCTCTTCCGAAATATGGGATCATAATTTGCAAGAATTTCACTAAGAGGTGAATCTGTACTAATTGTTTTTCGTATATCACTTTGTGCCCAGAGCAAAAGTCCTACATCTAAAGATTACGCTATCCGCGAACGGCAATTAATTTCCATATAGAAAACGGTGAATCAAATCGGTCACCCTCGCAAAGCTCATAAAGACTATATGCTGCTCGTCATAGCTGGACACCAACCAATATATTACAGGCACGGTTCATTCTGGCTGACAGTTTCCACTTGCCAAAAGTTCGATACTCCATTGTATGACTTTTAGTTCCTCATCCCCGTCGCTATTATCCAGTGACTTGCCCCCCCCCCCACCCTTTTCTTCAAAGGAGATCGGTGAGCTGGTTTGATTTACAGCTACCATCTCCGTTTAGTTTACGAATAAGGTAGCTGCATATAGGCAGTTGTTGAGTGCTTCGTTTCAAGTAAACGAACGCAGTTTGAGGAAGTCTGGATGATCGTGGAATGGTTGTTGTGGAAACTTTCAAATTCCGGATGGCAGTGTTTACGTTACGCGAATAGCCCGGGTCAAATTGATTCTACTTTACAGGGGCTGTGCTTCAGGGTAGCCGGATAAATTGGCTCGGTTTAATGGTGAAAACTTACCCTATGGCTTCCAGACTTTTGGGATAACCTTTGTCAGAGAATGTTAATAACGCTAGCAATTTGAGGTCTCATCAGTTGTGTATAACGTGCAATTTCATTTGCAGTGCTTCGGGCTGGCCCGGATTAGATACGAATTAGATTTGGGTTAGATTTGGGTTAGGTTTGTTGGGGTGCAGTTGAGAGTAGAGGTTGTGGAACACGGCTCCGCTACAAGATAAAACAGGAGTCCCCATAACAGCTGTCTCGATTACTGTAGTACGATAATGGGGCTGTGACAGTTTTTCCCATGCAGTACTTGGTTATTGAATTAGGACTGCTCAAAAGTCCCAACATTTTCCATGTGCTTAGTAAAATTAAACGGACTTCAATAACAGAGTTTACTAATATTTAAGGCCTTACACACATGCGTATTAATATGTTGCACTGCATTAATCGTGCATTCAAAATTGCATTAAAAGTTCATGTTTTCATTATTTTGTCAGAGATTAAAAATTCTCCTTTTTTAAACTGAGTAATGTAGTAACCAATGGTAGGTGATCAAATGCGCAGTACATAATTTATTCGTCGACCAGTGACTGTAACATGTACCAACAAGTGGAAATTAAATGTATATATGCTATGTACATTTTACATTGGAATGTAATTACAACTTGTGGAAATAATTGCGTAGCTCTGTTAATATTCTCATATTGTCATCCGTTATACCAATTTGTCTGAAAGGGAAGTTGGAAATGTTTGTCTCCAGTGGACGTATTTAAAAAAATAATATCTCTTTTTACTTTTTAAACACACGTTTATTGTTATTAGTGGATCGATGGCATAATACGAGGTTTCCACTGATCAAATTTATAGCAGAAAAGGGATCACGTACAATTTGAACAATTTCGCAGCAGAGACGGTAAACATGTGACACTGATTAAAATATGAAGCCCTCCTGCATAGTATTTTATCTTTAAACTCGAATAGCTTTACTATTAAAACAGATAAGCCAATCCTTGATGCACAGTACGTGTAGTGACCTCAAATATATCCGTGTATACAATAATGTTATGTTTGGAAAAGATTTTGTCTCAACTCTTTTTACATACTTCGCTTCATTTGTAAGAAAAACCTCAGATTAAGCGACATTTCTGAACTTTGAACAGTTCAATCTCTTCAATTTAAAGGCACTCAAGGAAAGCAAACTAAGGGCGTACGCGACAAGCATCTAATCTCACAAACAAAAATTACCGCGCCTATAATAGAAGTTATAAGAAAATAAAAATGATTTCAGCTAGCACTGAAAACGAACGATTAACACTGGTAAATGAAAGACACTAGACTTCTATTAATATTGCTTAGAAGCATTTTTTTGGACACAAAGCATAGGGCAAATAACGTATTCCTGAATGAAATATCCATTACGTCGTATAGGAATAAGCCGAATAAAGTCTCTACTGTTCTAATTTAGCAAAACAAGCTTCCAATTATAGTCAATAATGGACCACGGAGATCTAACTCGCAAGCTGATAAAGTTCGGAATTCGAACATAGCATTACAAAGCGCAACAAACTACGTTTCTTAGAAGTAAGTTTGAAAACCCGATTCCTCCGAAGGATGAAATCACGACGCAGGATTCTTTAGTAACGAGGCATTCGATACTGTATCGAAATAGTGTAGGGTATCGCGGCGGCGCGTAATTGAAAAATGCGTAACACAACGCCAGTACCTGCAGCCACGGAGATCCGGAAATTTGTTTCTATATAATTTTCCCCCGCACCTTCGCCCCGGCTTCTTGCAGCCGCACAGATAACGATCGAGATGAGTAACAGAATTCTCGTGAACAAGAAAATGAGGAACTTGATATTACCCGACATCGTCAAATCGACATACTAGACTGGCGCGGCTTTTCAATAGGATCGAATTTCACTTACAACATCACTTTCTTTTCCGACCAATCGAAATTGTCATGCCAGCAACAATAAGTGCAAACGTCTCTCATTTTCCTGGAAAAATAATTGTCCCGAATCCAGCGAAAAATTCTATCGATCTTGCCAGCTATACTTCTTTCACCTGTTAAAAGTGTTTAAAGTCTGGATTGTTACGCGATCACTGTGTACATTCAGAACATTGTTACATGTTGCGATGGCAACAGCAAGAAAATTTTAGTGACACTTAAATAAATCAGAAATATGGTTGCATACCGATAAAAATATTTATCTGCCAATATTTTCACCAAACGTTACATCGATCCTATTGAATCGTATTTGATCTATTAGCAGCAATGTGAACAGCTTGGACAGAAGAGGAGTGTCACGCGACGATGGTTCAAAAGAACGACTATTTTCACGCGAGTTTTACCCGTTATAGAAATGAACCAAAGCTAGATATACCGGATATGCCAGCGGAGAATTTTGGTAAATTATGGCGGGGGAGGGTGTCGGAAGACTTGGGAGGTAGGAAATTATGTTCCAGCAGGTAAACTAATCTTGAGGCATCATCGCCCGATAGACCTTTAAATCACATGGTGCAAACTACCCCCCTCGCCGCATCTAGTTCCTCGTCGGCCAGTCTGTAATACTCGTGTCTACAAATGACCTCATTCGTCTAGGTGCCAACACCGACCCCCTTTTCCTCGTCCATTCTGACCATCTCTGCTATTTTAACGTATTTGGTGTTTCCTTCAATAAAGTGCCACTTTTTAGAATCATGCTACTATTACTAACTTTTTGATTTCCTCCGGAGTTACTTACATTTTTCGATTGAAGCAAGTGTGGTCAGTACCGGGGTACTTTGCTCAGTCTTTTCAAAATTAATGAAAAACATGGAAGATAATGACACTTTCGAGCGGACCTACTTCGATGACCAGGTGCTGTGGAATTACCAAGGTGATCTAAATGATCCATGTTTGGTCGCATACACTTATTTCAATTATCCTTTTCAAAATTACACAAGTCTGGTTTACTTCGTTTGTTATTTTGTTTCAGTTGCGTACAACCTATCGTCAGTGTGCTGAAGAGAATAGTTCATTCGTTCATTTTGCGTACACACAATCAATCGTATGTTCGTAAATGATTAAAGGAACACCGATTCCAAGTTCACTAAACGCTACACGAAATGCACAGAATATTTCTGAAATCGGTGTGTGCAACTGTAAACCCATAATATTGTAAAGCATGATTATTATAATAAAAGTTATTCATTTTATAATCGAATTTTCTTATTCCACAGAGATTGTGCAATTAGAAAACGGATGGTAATGCTGACAATGAATGTCGCTTTAAGTACAGTGTACAACTGAATTATGATTAATTATGTTGCGTTATTTTCAACGACTAAAATACTTAACATTTTATTTATAAGTTTGCTACATTTCAAGCGTAAAGAACGCGGGATATTATATTTTCTTTAATAAATCTAGTGGTAAGCATATTCGAAATTTATTCTAAATTAGGCACGAGGAATGTCGTAATTTGATGTTTTATAAGTTTGTGGAGAAATTAAACCACTTTTAATTCCTCTTGCCGACTTGCTCCTCCAATAATTTCATAGTACTGGAGGAGAGCAGGAATATGGCGCAGATTCTGTGAAGTGGAAGAAACAGTCAATTGGATTGTAGTAACTTCGTTTCAGCAAGACGAGCTATAAAGTCGCCACTTAATCCAAAATCAACTGGTGAAATTATCGAGGCGGAGTTTATTTCCCTGACGTAAATCGTAAAACAGCAAAACCACGTTCAAATAAGAAGAACATGATTCAGAACTACTCGACTAAGAATTGTAATATAAACCGGAATACATATGTAATACATTTCCGTTCAAAAAACGGCGATAGCAAAACTTACCAATAAATCGTGCTTATTAATTAACAAATACTTCAGTTGGAATAATTAAGACGTTCTTTTAATATAACTCTAAGTGCTATGATTATAATCGCCATGTTATAATGTATAAATAAGGTTGGTAATTGAAGACACAGGTCACAATATTTATTATATGTATTTAGGTGAAAAATGCCGTGTTACGCGAAGCTAAGAAGCAGTTCATAAAACATGGTTAGATTCTACAAAATGAACACCAATGTACCATTTTCGTTTTATATGATATGTTTATTAAAACAATCAATACATGTGCCTATCAAACGTATTACACGTTTCCCCCTTTATCACTGCTAATCAACTTTGTTTTAGGGAAATATTTGTATCTTTTCCTAAAAAATCTGTTATATAATTGCCGTGTTCTACGGTGGATATTCTCAATTTTCCAACAGTGTTCGCCCGTGACCGTGTTGGAATGGTACCGAGTTTTGCGGGGATACCGGTACTATTAACCTATCAAATGTGCTTCCTCGCTCCATTCAATGTAACAACATTCGCAGTATATCAATCGAAATGATGGTCCTCATTTAAACAAGGTGTACGTTTATATCAATGGGCACGTCATAAATGTAATCAAAGCATTGAAGCTGTTTGCATAAAAGCCCCGATGCTTACGCGTTATCGACTGCGTGGTATTAAATTGACGAATAGCAGGCAAGCAATGCTTTGAACATTGACGAATCGCGGTGAACTGTCGTGCGAGCAGTCGAGGGTGTTAGGATGAAAGCCAGGGTAAACCGGAACGTGAAGGGTGGCGGTCAGGGTACCTGATTTATTCGCAGGTTTGTCGAGTGGTAGGTAACTCGCATTACCCCGTAGACAGCTACACATTTGTCAATGAATTTTTGCCATTCTTTTTAGTGCAATGTTGGTCTACTTAACCCGAAGTTCGTAATAATAAAGTTTCGGGTCTTGAAAAGTTGATGCGTTTACTTGTTGTTGATAAAAGTTGGCTACACGGTGTTATGGTGTATCCTGAATATACGTGAATTAATTCTATGATTTTTCTGCAGGGTGTACAAAGCTTTCATCACCACTCAAAGTGGTGATTCGACACCTTCGTATCTGTAGAACCTCGTTACAAATGCAAATGTGCGTGTTAAACTTGTGGAATAACGTGATATTCGAATAATTTTAGCTGATATTTGCATGCTGCACTATTGCACTTCGAAGGTCCATTATCAATTATTAGTTATTAATTATTTGTGCGAACATTTTGCATATTGTAATGCTCTTATTGGACGACGTAAATAAAAGGGTGAACAATTACGATCAAAGATATTTTTCCATTATTGTTTTTGTCAACATTAACAATATTTTGTTAAACTTTATTATTGGTTCATTAGCAGGATATACGAATATATTACAATTAATATTGCAGAGAATGTTAGTTGATAAGTATGTTAAACTTCTCGGACAATACATTGCAAGAGCGAAAAACTGCATACTAGTAGTATAGAACTGTATTTGGTCAGACATCGCGGTGTGTCCAAGAGAAGTATCTTTACAACCGTTGAAACCTTTGTACTTTGAAAACTTTTCATTTGAGAAATATGTCATTGTTATTTGCTAAATATGACGTAAAATATAAAAAGTATATTGTAACATGTTCACTGGCCAGCAATGTAATTAAAGTTGTTTATAAGCATCAACTGGAAGAGATATGTGAAATCTGTTGAAGATTACAAATTGTAAAAATATCACTTATCGTATTCCAATATTATGTAGCAATCTATCTTATCATAAAATATAAGAATATAATGAAGTAGGTAGAAACACCAACATTTACACTAGTAAAACATCTTATATACGATATATGAGCCTTTTCCAAACAAGTAGAATTAAAGCGTATGAAAACGTATTAAACGATCTTCAACAATTACATAGTTGTCCAGACGATAATTTCGCATGGATAGTTAATGCGTAATTGACGAACTGACAATGAGTTCGATATTCATGTACTTTCATGCGTATCCGGGAATTATAATCTAGGCAAATAATCAGCAAACGGGACGATTGTATCGAACCGTAATCACGTAAACATTCGAACTAGAAATTCGAGATTGAACGGTCATTGACGGGAAGAAGATGGCGTGATGATGCGCGAATCCGGTCCGCGTCGAGCAATTGAGCTGGTTATACAAATTTATATTTGAATAGACTGTTTTGTATATAATAATTCGTGTACCTGTGTGAACGTCATAAGTAAACTCTGCTTACCCGACATGGAAGTACTATCCGTGTGTGATAGTTGATCATTTAGCGAAATTAATGTCATGGATATCGACGTGCAAAAAGACAAAAATATAGCATGAAGTTTCATGAGTATATAATGGGACAGTCCTGACAAGGTGATAAGTAAATCTTCATGCGCTTTTTGCTACATTTTAATCGCAACGAAAGAACTACGTGCACCGAGAAAAACGCAATGACCTACGAAATTATATCGCATAATACAGAATGTCGGAAGGTAGATCGATGCGAGTCGAACATAAATTTTACAAATCGGTCAAATGACCGAAAAAAAAATCCCCACAGACTTCTCTGTCGGTTTCTAATGGGGTTATCGTGTCTTTCAATACCCAAATGCATACGCGGCACAATAAAACGGCAAGCAAGGATCATTAAAGTCCTTAATTGGAGCATCGTTGTAACTCGAATATAGACAGGTTTAATTCGCATCTCGAGTTACTCGGTTTGCGAAAAACATTGCGAATAGGTGGAACCGTCGATCTGCCCGCTCGCTATTAGGAATTCCCAATTCACGTCGTAATTATCGCTAATTGGACCTCGGTTTATGCGCACATGAGACGCCGCGGGTAGACGCCCGTCGTTCGAGCCGCAAATTATGCATCGCCCTTCCTGGAAACTCAGCCGAGCCATCGGAATGACACCGGTTCGTGGAAATTGAAGAAAGCGACAGGTCACCCACCGGGGAATGCAATTCGAGAATAGAAGATCACCATTTCTGCCAATCACGATGATTCATACTTTATGGTCAACTGGCATTTACCATCGAGAATGTTTGACTTCCCTTGATCGGAAATAATGATCGCCGATGCTTCAGCGATTTGATATTATTCATAATTCGTACGCGCGGCACTGTTCCAGCACTGGTAATGCGCCAGTGAAACATTCGGTTCTCAAATCTGCCGATTTGAAGATAATAGATAGAATTTCAGGCGCTTTTTTCTTTTATAAAACAACGTTCTTATTTGGCCATCTGTATTAAGCGACGAATGTATTGTGGGGGTGAAGATTCTGCGAGAATGTTTAGGACGATTTCGTCCGCCACGGAAGTGGGCAAACGTGATTGAAAAATATTTAGGCGAGAATCTTCAGAGGTGTGAAAGAATTTCGTTGGGAGCCGATCGCTTGGGATTTTATGGTGTGAAAGAAGGATGCGAGGCCAAGGATTCGGGTGGACGTCTGACTGGCTGTCGTGAAGGAATGCCCGTAATGCGTCGCCGAAACGAGCGACAGCAAATGAAAAACAGAATGAGAGAGGAGATTGGTACAGAAGAATATATTAGAGCGGATGATTCGTCCGTAGCATAATTGTCGAGAGTTATCCGTGAGGGGGTTGACCAACCAGACGGTACTTTGTGAGAGACATTTATTAATAACTAATTGCACAGGACAATTTTGATTATGCGGTAAAGTTCATCCGATAACATTTGCGCTACGGATTTTTACTCTTTATAATTTATATAGCTTCTGTATTCCGGCCTCTGAGCTCGCAGGAAATTGTTTCGCAGTTCGTTCGGACCAGAAAAACTTTAATTTTAGAACTGTAAAGCGTTCAATTATCAGACACAAGCAGCCGAGTCGCTGTTTCATTTTTCGAATTTGGTCGTAACTGCAAAGCCACCGAGGCTGTATGAAATATTCATTTGTGACAAAGGGCTGAGCTATTGAAAGGGCGGCAAAAAAATAATTTTTTGCCTTTTGTATATGCAGCGTTATTGTGAAAAATATTACGCCACGCTCTGAATCTGGCTCTGCTTTCGTTGAGAAGCGGTTCTGATGCTCCGTCAATTAAGGTAACAAAGAGAATTCTTCGAAACTTGAATTGGCTGAATGTCCGATCGGAACAATGCAATCGATTAATTGTACAACGCACGTCCGTTTAAATTAAAATGTCAAAGTTCACAATTAAATCAATGGAATTTATTAAACAACGCCATAGCATGGGGCAGTAAGCGAATATATGGCAAGTACAAAAACATGGCTAATAATATAGCCGACAATATACGCTTATAAATCATAGAAAATCATAGAAAAACCAGCAAAGACATGTTCTCCTCGCGTCACTAGATAAATTTATGAGTTTACCTCGATGAAATCTTATGTTGATTGTTAAACTTGTTTTACTTGCAATTGTTCGAAACTGCTCGGCACGTCAGCAACTCGATAAATATTATTCGTCAATGTTTGGCACGCGCAGATAAAATACTTCGCCACCACTTTGCGCGCCGTGCTTGAAATATTCTATTTAGCATTTTCTCATTTTAGAAGATACATACGGTGAAAATATTTCATGTTCCATGCATCTTTTAGCTTCCGACTAAAGTTAGAAAGCCCTATGCGCTTTGTGGATGTCCAGGAACAGTCTAATTTATGTATCCTAACTATTTCTCAGATGAATTTACTCGTCTCTAATGCCCAATGTGTTGTGCGCTAATTGTAAGTTAAATAGTTCGCACCTGAAAGGCGCATAGGACATTTTATTGTAGTAGCGTAGATACATGTAATACCATCAGCAGGACACTGACGAAAAAATCAGTAGCTCATTACCGAGGGACGCATGATTTACCATACGTTTCTCTAAAATAAAGGTTATAAGTTACAATGTGAGCATCATTCGCGTAATATTCTAACAAGCAGAAGGCTGCTTAGTTAATTATTCCCAAGATGTCGAGCAGAGCTCGTACTGTTTACCCTGCTAAAATGTCCAATTTGACAATGAGTCCCATTACCAATCCCAGATTGAAATATCCTGTTTGGAAATGTTAGAATATTCGAGGTACAGGAACGGCCGAGGCGGGCCATGTGCATTTCGCCGATGCACGCTGTCTTTGTCTAGCGTACCTTTCTTTCGGGGCGGAACCCTAAAATGGTTAAAAAGGGCCATGGTGACGTAGGCGTCCTCACGGCCGACGCTTTTGCCAAAGGAAGGCATTCTTGTATAGACTACGGTCGAGATAGCACAGTATTAATAAACGGAATACCTTGTTAATATATACACGTCTACGCAATTATTCTAATACCTAATCGAGACTTCGATTCGAGTATTAGTGATTTCTCTTACAGAAATATTTAATTAATCGCAACGTTAATAGCACGTTATCAGCCGGTGTACTTATTACAAAAAATGATACAGGCTGTTTCGTAAATAACGACCACAATCTGTCACAGGCGACGCAAGGAAACCGACGAAACCATCAGTTTCCCCCGGATGCTTCGAAATGCCCGATATGATATTTTAACTTCGCTGGTGCGGAACAAATAAGCCCAATCGTTTCGCACCGCCGAAATCCACTTCCTTCTCATCCACGCAAGTTCGACTTGCAGTTTCACGCGATTTAGGCGGGGCATTTCGACGCCAGCTGTTCGAAACTGCGTCGCACTCGCTGATAAACGATTGTCGATGCTTCTTATCGCAGGCGTGTGAGGCTTGCGCCAACAAACCCATGCGAGCAGAGCCGCCACTTCCATGTCGATGTGTGATTGCAGTCCGCTGGGAAATCTAACTGGGACGTGTCGTACAGGTAACACCCCGATACACTCTAGCGGCATCTCGCCTTTTCGCACGACCGATACGCGGCACGGCCGTTCCATCGCGATGGAATTCGCCCCGCCGATCGGCCGGATACACGCGATGATAATTTCTAGCCCCGCCGATAATGTGTGATCGGCGATTCGGATGAATCTAATTAGCGATAATTTCCGCGGCCGACCCGTACACGCGGTTCTACGCAAATATCTAGCCCCGTTGTTTCGGGATCGCTTCGTATTAATAATCGAGAGGCTGATTGCTCGTTAAACGCGAGGTCGGTTCAATTATTCGAGCGATGAGGATGGGTATTACGGTGTTCATCCTCCTTTCCGGGCGAGATTGAGGCACTTGGTCTCACAATCGACGAGCGTGAGTCTTTTTAGACGAGCAATCGGTGGACAAACTGTCTGTTCAGAAATTCTTACGTTACGCCCCGAACTCTGGCTATCGGAGGAGATGTGACATAAACCTCGAATACTTGCGAATAAATGTGCATCCTTAAAATAGGATGACCCGAAACGCATTCGATTGCCACCTTGTCACTTTCTCCGCTCGAAAGTGGCCCCCGATTGCGATCCCGTCGTAAAACCCATGCTGGTGGCACCATAAAAGTGGAACTTCGAGAATCTATCTGAAAACTTATTACTGCGCGCTATTTCAAGAAGTTGATTCTCGCAAGAATTCATAAGCCACGCTATATCGACGGTGTTTTCATTGGCATCGAGTTTCACAGCGTTGTATTAAATTGTTTCTGTTGCAACCACGATACCGAGTACGTTATTCGAAAATAACACAATGTTTGTCGCTAATATACGGGCAAATACTGTATTATTGGTGCCGTGTATTACGGCGAAACAATAACGGCCATGTCAAATTATGTATCCCGATCAGAAACTCCAACAGTAACTCTGAATATAAATGTCACACAATAATGCGAATATTAAATGATCAAACAGAGCGGGGGTTCCCAAAATGCGGCCCGCAAATCTTTATAATTATGATTTTGCATTTATAAAGGTAATTTTTCGAAAGGATTATCTTCACGGGATATTACAAAATTGCGCGAACATGCTCAACAAATGTTTTCATTATTCGGAAGCACTTTCATATACGAAAAGACTTTCTCAATTATGAGTACTGATAAGTTCAAATTGCGATCAAAATTAACCGATGAACATTTACAAGCGGTGTTAAGAATACATTCAACCGACTTAGAACCAAGGCTCAACGATATTATTAAAGGAAAACAACTGCACAAGTCACACACTTTGACGTACTCACACGGATTGATGAGTTGATAATTTTTGTATTAAAAATTACATAGCTATTTCTGTTTAATTATTTTTTAAATGTGTTAACAAACAGTTTGCAATGAAAAGTAATTATTGCTATAAATGAAGAACGCCCCCCACTTGGCTCGCCAAATATTTTCGAATTTACAAATTGGACCACCTAGGTGAAACTTTGGGACCTCCCGAAACAGACCATAATCCACGAATGACCGTCCATTCACCAGTCGGGGAACGAGCAGATTTTCCCGCAGAAAATGGGATCAAGTACTGGCATCGAATGCACGGCAGTTGGTCCGCGAAGAAACACGGGAATGCGGGTCTAGAGGAGAAAACATAAATTTGTCCTGCCTCGCAAATTGGTGTCATTCTTCGCGTACCTCGCACGACCGCAATTTCTCCTTTCGTTTCGCCCTACCCCTGCCGTCCGTTCCCTTTCTCCTTTCTACCACCCTTGTTTCTCCATCACCGCACCTACGTACGTATAAAATAGCCGGAAGAAGATGCGCGAAGTCCACAGAGACGTCGATAGGGGATATCGTCAAAGCGAAGCATCGATCTTCTTCATAGATTCGGTGTCCAACTGGTATCAGGCAATCGTCTCTCGAGTGACATAGATTCTCCATCGTATCTTATATATCTCTCCATTTTATTTTCGCCCGCCCTGCCTTTGCCTTCCCTCCTTATTCCTATTTTCATTTCCCGACGACATCTTTCCTACCTTTATACGACCGCCTTCGACGCCGCACGATGTCCGCCTTACTCTCTGTTTTTCTTGTTCACAATTTTTATTGCGATGTGGCTGTTATTTTATATCACCGCTCGTCATATTCATTTTGGGCGGCCGGTGTGTTGGCACGGTGTTTCCCCGCTCCGTTTAACATTTAACACAGGCGTGCATATCGCGGCGCGTACGTGAGCGAAATCTGTATTCTAGCGAGTTTCAGTGTTTACCTGTCTTGCGTGTAGACGCAGTTAAGCGGCACTTAGGTGGGGATACCTTTGATTGATCAAGCGAAGCAAATTTCCCTGATTAGGTCGGGAACAAAGCAAACTTCCTTAAGAAACCCACTGCTCCAATGGGTTCAGTTGGTTCGAGTTTAGGTCGATATCGGAATTATAGTTTAGTCGCGCGCAAAACGTTCTACGAGCACCTGGAATTTAGTTGAATCCAGATTGTATCAAATCTGTTACCTTTGAGAAAGAAACGACGACAAAATTATTAGACAGCTCCAGATACGCGAATATTTATTCGAAAATTGTTAAAACGAAAACAATCTGTTTCGAGAGCTAAGCCGAAAAAATAGCTCCCAGAGCTCTTCGAAGTGATTTGGACAAATTCTTCCAAGAAGTTGACTCGATGATAGGGTGAGGCTACATTTCGTGCACGAATTCTTGCTTCTGTAAGTCTGATTATAAAGCTGACAACGAGACGGACAGCCACGGGAGACTCGTTTACAAGTTTAACGCGTACTGGAACCGTTTTTCATCTACGTCGTCGACATCAAACTCATACTTTCCCGATAAATAATCAATCGTACAAATTATATATCGTTCCGATTCTTTTCGCACCTTCTGCACTTCGCAACGAACGATTCGATTGCAGCGCTCCGAATGAACGAGAAAACTTTTTAACTCGACCACGAATTTGTCGGACGACCATGGGACAAGCAAACTTTCTTCGCGTATATCGTCCAATGTTCTCGAATTTAACGGGAAACAAAAGGCGGACCGTACTAATCCGGGGACCGTCCTCGAACAGTCTCACAGACATCGCCCGGGCATCCACAGATAATATACAGTGATACACGGCTGCATGACAATGCCTGTAGCTGCGCACGAGCTGCGAGATGCCAGTCCGCTTCTACGCCGACATTCCCACAACCGAGCATTGAAAGTTTCCTACAATAAGTCAAGTTGAGTGTCAACGCGATAAAAAAAAACGCGATGGCAAAAGTGTGAAACGGGACGAAAGCCTGGCGCGAAGTGGAAGGAACGATACGCGGATTTATGGAGAGCCATATTGAATAACCGTGTATTGACTTGCAGCCAGTCGATCGTAGAAAACGGTAGCCTAAGGAGGCTCCTCTTCTTAGGTCAAATATTGAACCCCGAAGCGACGCGAACAGGCGACGTCGGATGCGGCGGAGGGGTAGGAAGGGGGAACCGGGGGGGGGGATTTCCGTGAAAAGCCGAGATTGCAATCCCTCGCCAATCCTGAGGATACCGCGTTGGGAATGAACGAAACCACGTCAGAATTCCCTCTGTTTTCTTGCCCTGGTGGTTTTGCTTGTTCACTGGAATCGTGGCGAAGCTTATCGGGGTGTTTTCGAAAGGGGCGTCTCGTTGCTTCGCGCAGCGACAACGCTCAACGGGAAATCGGGATGACCGCGCTGCTGCGGATCCAGCTTTACTTACCTAGCGACTTCGAAATGAAAGTGGAAGCACGGAGAAGAGGAACCGGAGGCTTCCCCGTGTCCCGGTTCCGTGAGATCGACAAAATTGCCTTACGTAAACAAATCTCGATCGATCTATCTGGCCCTGGGGGACACCTAGAATGATTTTACGTGACGGCGAGATACTTACCGGGTTTTCGGAGCATTCGGGCCGGGAAAGTATTGCGTCGCGCGGCGGGTTCCCCCGATTTTATCGCCGATCCTGCGACACACGAGCTGAACATACGCTGCGGCACGGGGGTATTGTGTGTGGAAACACTTTATTCGCTTATTAGTCCGTGGAGGTCTTACAGAAAGTCAAGTAAATCAAATTTAAACAGTTCTGCTTTCCGTTGAACAAATGACCGGGATTAGTTTACACTTTGACCTCTTCCTCGTATACGTGTATTATAATTTATATATTTATAATCAAGTGTTACATTTTTTGGATACGATGCAAGTGCGAATGGAGCGTTTGAATGATGGAAGATCGGAAAATGGTGATTCTGCTGGGTCTGCGAATTCACAACCGAGAGATCGATCAGTAATTACATGTATCTTATGTTATTCGATGAGATTGCGATCGGTGCGAAATCGAGGTCACCCAAACAATTATTCCCATAGGAATCGTATATAGGTATCTGTACCAAGAGCGTACTGCTCCAGGCGTTTTTACTTTTGCTTTCCTGAATATGTTTTAAGCAAATTTCATGCTATGCGATACCCTCATTATATTTTGTTTGTTGTTGCGACTGTTGTGGAATATCGTTAAGAAAAATGTGCTCCACGGATTCAACCCCCTATCATGGCGGACACACAGTGGCGGAAGTAACGATATATTCACTACTCGAACCCGCTTGTCTGCTGTTTCTATTCTTATGCGCATTGTTGAAAGCATACAGTGGTCTTTGTTCTGTTTTGTTTTTAATGGGCGTGCCCTATCCGTTGCACCAACGGTTACTTGAGTTTTTTGTTGCTGTAAGATTTGATTAATTTTTTAACACAGAAACTGCTGTCATAGATTATTAGCACTTTTTAATGTTTTAGACGCTTAAATCTTCCCGATTAGAAAATAAATTTAAGGTCTCCAAATACTTTCACTGTCATCGGGTGCCACTGTTCTTATACCTTTTTTTTTTATTCAGCATATCGATGTGAAAATAGAAATAAGAACATAGTATTTGAAATAGTTATTTGCTCAGTTTCGAATTTTTACTGCTGACATAAAGAAGTTTTAAACCTGTTACGTGCAGGGGACAGTTCTGATATCGTCATCTACATATGCTACGTATTCTTGTTACGCAGATTCGCGTTTGTTGGTGGGAAAGCAAGCAGGATACACTTTTACTCGTTTGGATATGGCCATTGATATTCCGAACGCGTAAAAGATGGCTTTCTCTCGTGGGATAATGCTCCTTAGAAGTAGTTCTGGTCCTTACGTGGGTTACTTGCTGCACCGCCCCTGGTTGTTCCTTGCTACGATTATTCACGGTATTGTTTGAACCAGCCTAGGCATGTGACATTTCTATTTATCCCAGTTCACAATGGCAAGATACTCTTCGCCGTTTCCACGACCATTTCAGCTGCAAATTCTACTGAGTGCGACACTTGAGCATTTCCTTGGTTTACGTGCCTGTTAATGCGCCAATTAATATTTTAATTAACTTTCTAATATTTTATTATGCTATTGGCGAGCGATTGTTGTTCGTGTGTGCTTCGAGATACACTCGCACTGAAGCTGATCGTAGAAGAAAATTATATCCTCGATAATGAATATTCGTTTAGTATCTGGGAAAGACAGAACCAAACAGACGTTTCGAACGTTTTTCGCACTGTACAAAGTCAATTGTGATGGGCGATTGAACTACACGAGTTTCTGTCAATTGATGTTCCATATTGAAGCGAGATTCGATCTTCGCAAACCTCGTAATAGAGGTGCTGTAATATGTAGAGGTGTGACACTTTCGGTTGTTCCAAGCTGTACGCGAATTACTGTGCTGTCAAATGTTACCTTAAATTGTACACCGATGTTTCCGATCGCCGACCAATAATTCAACATCTGCTAATATTGCTCCTATTACCGGGAACAATTATAGAGCATATAACACTGGAATACAGTCAATGAAGGGAAACAAGTCTTTAAATAAAACTGTAGGGAAAGGTATAATACATTCACGTGACGTGCGGGCTGCAGATCACGTCAGTGTTTAGACACCCACCCTTTCACCAATCCCTTTATCAATCCACATCGACGTCGCAGAACGAAACCCTTGAAAATCAAGTCTTTCTGCGAGCACGCTCTAAATACAATTGGTATTAATAAACTTTTCCATGGTCTGTAATACCTATACCCCTTTTCAACGCTCAGCGGCACAATCTCAATTTCTCCCGCTGCCGAGGTGATTGATCGAGGGTCCCTCCTCGTCTGCTATCCGGTCTCGCCGTTCGAATTGCCAACAGCCAGTTAGTTAGTCACTGCTTCCACTAATCTCGCCAATATTAATTCGGATGCGAGGAACGCGTGCACGCGCACGCCTGGCCCGACCAAGTGGCCTTCCATATAGGCAGAGACGTGCCAGCAAGTGGTCCAAGTAGGCCGGCAAGGCGGCCAGCTGGCTGCTACCACCCGGACGATGATCAACTGCGCGGGCATAATAAACGGATCTGTTGACGTCAACGCCAGAAGGGACCGGGAAACAGGTGTCCTGTCTGCGAAGTCGTAGACAAGCGGACCAGCCGTCCGTTTAAGACGCTCCTGGGCTTGAGTAATCGCGCGTTAACTATCGCGGATTATCCACGATACCGACCGACTACGAGTGCCCGACAAAATTTGCCACGCGATAGGGTACGCTGGATTTCGTTGCTGCGAGTGAAGGGGCATTTTGTGCTGGATGGTCTGGAGAGTTTGCTGATGGTTTCGCAGATTGGCCCCAATACCGGTGTTTCACGCTGGTCAGATTGATGGCGATGTTTCTTTTGCATTCGTTACAAGCGATTGGAGGCTCGTGTGATTGGGGCGATTTGTCAGTAGCTCGGTGGTTTAGATGCTTTTGTGTTATGCAGAATGGGTTTCCCTGATGCGTTTCGTAGTGATGCGAGAAAGATTGGTCGAAGTCAACTGAGAGTGATTTAACGACGTTTTATTTACTACTTTTCAGGGCAAGTAGTTCGGTGTTTAGAGTTTCGGTAAAATGAAAGCTTTGCGATAAAAGTGTAAAGTCTCATTGTGTATTTCAATTATATTGGTCAACGAATGGATGCGCGGTTCCTTGAGCTCGTACTTTGGGATCTAAAGTTTAGATTACTGGTTCTACTGTAAACTGCATACGTTGTTCTCGATTTCTATTTTACATGTACCACTGATTTTAATCGATCCACGGGATTATTTCCCGGACTATGGTTCGCTGTTGGAGCAATGTTTGAAACATTGGCTCCGTTTCGAACGGACCACCTTATAACAGAGAGACAGAAATTTCTAATCTAATGGACGCAGAATATGAGACTGGCCTCGCAGAGATATCTGAGTTATTCCCAACGTCGGATAATGATTCCGATAATTTAATTCTGAACTTACTAATATTTATAGCACGCGTGTATCTTTTCATCGTCGATATATAATTACTTTCCTTTTATCGATATAATGGACAAATCTAATACCGCGCAATTCAAAAGCAAGACCTTAATAATGTACAACATTCATCTACTACTCCGTCCAATCTCCTCTCAGGTTGAAATAAACAACGGAGAAAGCTGGAATGATTTTTCAACAGCGGAAGAGCACACGCTGTACAGATTGAAGAAGTACAACGTGCAAGACCTCGCCAACCACGGTGACACCTTGCAAGCTATTTATCTTCACCTGTGCTGCTGGGATAACGCATGACCACGCATCCTGCATAGTAAACGGACCAATCTCGGCCAACTACGGCAACAATGAGAACTGAGAAAACCGGGATCCATGATAACACTTGATGGCTTCCGCTAATGATATCCACGCGCACGACAATACGCACGGGGGAGACGTTTAACCCTTTCGCTATAGGGTAGGATGAAAAAAGGGAAATAGCCGTGGATGTACGAAATAGTGCAGATTCGATTAATATCAAAGGGCTATATGTGCGAACACTTAGTTACTCTGCTTGATTACCCAAGGTTTAATTTATATTGGGTTGGCGAGAAAGTAATTTCGGTTTGCACAAATAGATAGCGCTATGTTTCTTTTCTAACTCTTCTATCAATGCTATAATCTTTTTCTATTGAGTTTTAGCAGCTGACACATTTACTACAGAAACACACTACAGGTACTACAGAAACAAATTCCGTGCAATTTTATTTATAATAAAAGATTGCGGTGTTGATAGCTTAACAGAACGCACGTGTCAGAATTGGTCAAAAATATTTCGTTCTAAAGATTTTTTCACTTAAAGATGACCAACGTTCCGGTCGACCTTCCGAAGTGGATGATGACAAAATGAAAGCCATAATTGAATCGAATCGTCGTAGAACTGTGCGGGTGGTTGCAAAAAGGTTGCAGACATTTGACCGATTACAGTTCAATTTTTTTAATAGAAACAATTTCGCGCTTAAAAACCGATATTACTTTCATGCAAGCCCAATGTAAATAGTTGAAATAATGGTACAGTGTTGTGCAAAACGCGTTGTAGCGTGCGTTCTTCATCGGAAAGGGGTTAATTACAGCGCAACGTAATCGTTTCACGATCGTTCGCGCACGGAAGGCAGAAGATTCAGGTGCGAAACGGACGTCGCCGCGCGGACATTTGTTATCCCGGTTGTCACTTCGTCGTATCGTAACTCGTAGTCAGCTCGTTTATCTTCGGGACAGATATGTATCCCGATTATGCCCGTTGAATATCGCGCGTAGGCGACCAGGACTTTATCGGCGGGTCGAAATTTCAACGAGCTATCGTCGCTCGATGGTTCCATTCTGTTCCGAAACCGCACTCGTTGCCGCGAAAAATCCCTATCCAAAAGGCGCATAATTCGAGTGGAAAATCGTTATCTGCCAGGAAATTGCGACCCCTCCCACCGTGACGATGCAATGACTGCGGAATTCGCCATTCGATTGAACGGCGCCCGTTCCTGATGCTCGTAAATATCTTTCCTTTTTCGATTTTCTGGCTCTTCGTTTTCCGCCAGGTAGCTCCCGCGGCTGTGGAACAATGATAAGCACGCGGGGGCATTACGTATGCTAAAAACAGCAATATTGGACGGAAGAATTGCCCGCTCGTAGAGGCTGGTGTAATTCGAGGAATGTCCGAACGGGAACGGCTGTAGAGTTGGCACGGGTTAGGTTTAGCTTAATTCGAAAAAAATGTTTCAGTGGTATTGGCTATTGGGTAGACTATACCGAATTGGGAATGCTGTTACACGTGGATTGGTGGTGCGGCAATTATTGTACTTAGATTGATACGATATATCATTGGGATATGCTGAATATATATAATATATATAAATAATATAAATAGTGTGTCGTTTTCGTTGCCCCCTCGTACGCTTCGAAACAGATCGATAATAGACAAAGCTACTTAGTGTAGAGTGTATAAAAAGTGAAACTACCAGATGATTAATCCGGACATGAAGCAGCAGGTAAGTATCACAAGTGGGACGTCAGCGCGAAATGTAATTCTCGCGAATAATTTTCTTGCAAACGTTTGTATCACGAAAATTCATTTATCCAGAAGCAGATGGTTCAACACTTTCAATTATGAATATCTCTTTGTATGTTAATAAGAAATTACATTGTTATATGTCCGGCAAAGGGGTCGTTCGTCTTAAAAGCACTATTTTTTGTATGGCTCTACGTCGCGACGCATCGACGCCTGGTTCATTAGTGACAATTTCATTTATAATCCTTTGCTTAAATTTGGTGGCAAAGCTATGTTTCTTTGAGGCAGTTCAGTGTCTCCGAGATACGTTATACAGTTATATAATCTGGTTACATACGGTGCAAGTTTGGCGGTTCCGCCCTTTTTAGAAAATATTCGTGAGTGGCCTTCGTGTGTCCGTTTCTGTGCCTCATCATCGATTTGTCGTTTCTGTTGAGTGCGGCCATTTGTTGATAAAAGTCTTTTACTAAGTCGCGTATCTTTTATTCGTTCCGCCGTGCTCGATTTCCTGTTCTATTCTACCTTTTCGGTGTTACACAGCGATTTCAGCATATCCTCGTTTCGCGTGCCCGAAAAACCGCCCATTTGCTGCGCAACAATCTAACATTATCAACAAATCGCTCGGGTACGGCTGTACAATTTGTTCTCCCCTCGCGTCGACCCGAGCATTGCTGGGGCGAGAACGGAAGTACGTACTTAGATAGGAAATCGATCGGCCGATCTGTTGGTCTTCGAAGGCCGGCTAGACGACGGATAAGCGGCAATTATTAGAGTTGCCGGTACGTGTGTTGTTCGTTAGCCGATTAAGGTAGCTGAAAAGGAATCCGATAGGAATTCGATGAGCCTTGGCGATCGGGCAAAATCTATTACCACACCGCGGCGCTGGAAACTTACAGCCGCTCTGTGGTGCCGTTTCTGTACAAAACACGTCGAGCACACGCGGTTAGCTGGCTGTAATGTTGCCCTCGGACACGTGAATCCAGCAATCGGTTCGGTGCACTGCGCACCGGTTTGAATGGATCTACGCTGACAGTGATTTCCAATTTATCAAGTTGAGTCACAAATAATTTTCGTTTCTGGTAGAAAATTGCAACGGCCCGATGGGAAATTATTTGCGAACGCGACCAAGTACGTTGGTAGTGTTTGAACTAGTTTACTGAATATTTGTATTCTGAGAATATTGGGCTTTCTGATAACGTCATGCGGTGTTTCATCATTTTTGTCCGATTCGGTAGATAGTAGTTATTTTATTTACCGAACACTTCTGACTGCGAAGACCTTCGATGTATGTAACAATTGGTTTTTCTAACCGCATACGACGTGCGGTTATAAAGTAAGCGTATCTCCTACGATTTGAAGTGAAGTGCATATCAGGAAGTAAATATACATATATCAGAAATGAAATTCATATTGGTCGGAAAGGACCAAAGGACTTGCAAGGGTTAATAAAGAAACCCATAGACCGTTACGTGTTACGCGTATAAAATACCTGCTATGTCGCTCAATAAAAGATCTAGGATACCCACATTATTATTTGAAATGAGCCCTCCTTTCTCACAACGATTTATCTACGATGTATCAATACAAATAAATAAAAAAGACATTTCTGCTCGTAACCCGAGGTGTTCTATCCTATCCGGTTGTAGAACCGATAGCCATTGAACTTTCACATTGCAAACGAAATCGAAATAACAGCAGTGAACCAGCGGCATAAACGCGGGGTCGTCCCGAGCCCTAGGCATTTTCGAATCGTTTCGCTGTCTCCCGGCGCAGTCTGCGGATGTAATTTCTTCCATAACTCCGGCTCGGTAAAACGACACTGTTCGCCGTTACATTCTCAGACGGCAAAATTCGTTTCTCATCCGCCGCCCTCTTCTCCCGTTTCCCGGTATTGTTTTCGTGACTCTGTGCGCCCTCTCTTATCGTTCCTTTGACGACGCGACCCAGCGCAACAACGGTAGAAGCGTCGACGGTGCAGCTGGAAAATTTGAAAACCCAGCCAAGAATGATTCTTATTTATCGGAAGAACGATGCCGTGGAGCTTTCGTCAAGAGCCATTGAATTTTTGCGTCTCAGATGTTCGACGAATGCGATCAAGAACCTGATAAGAGGGATAATATAGGGGCGTAACGTGTATTTCATAATGTATCCTGCATTGCGTGTGAGTTGCGCAACAGTCAGCTGGGACAGTGAGGGTAACTGTCGTCGTTGGCTTAATGGTAACAAAAAGATTTCCGATTATATTCATGGTACTCTATGGTTTTTGTTCATCTTGATGAATTCGATATCCGCGCGAAGTTCTGCCTGCGGGTTCAAGTTATTTCATTGAATATAGCAAGCGATTTGAGAATCGCGGTTAGTATTTCGTAATATTTCGTAAGTTAATATTTTGTTTTATATATATTTTGTACATCTTAATGATATTTAATCTTACCCATAGATTAAATATTATGTTATAAAAAGGAAAATTGTATAGAATAATCTGTCCCCGCGCTTCTATACCAGAAACCTCCCTTAACGCATAAACGTCCGCGTGAACTTTGCGGAAGCCCGACAAATATAGTTTGTCCCAATTCCGTGGAACATCCCTTACACCTGTCCTCTTTACAGCTGAGAATCGTCTTCGGCGTCATGGTGCCTTTTTGCGCGAGGTCTCGCGGAAGAATTCGAGATCAAAGTGGAAGCAGGTCCAAAGGAGAGGTAAACGAGGAAGCGGATTGAATGGTGGGCCGTAGGATGCCGGCGAAAAATGTGAATAATGCTGGTTTCCTTTTTCCACGACAGGAAAAGAGAGAGAGAGAGAGGGGGGGGGACAAGACGGGATACAAGGACGCGACGAAGAAGATGGAGAGTTGTTTTATTATTTTCCTTAAACACAGAACCGACGGGGGAAGAAAGGAAAGGCGGTTATAAATCGCAGGGCCGTGCGAATACCCGAGGAGAGCACCGGGTCTTGCACCTTTCTGCTAAACGTGCTTTCGAAGCTTCTCCTCCTGCGACCCACCCTATCCCGCCTCCTATCTCTAGTTCTTTCGCCCCTTTTTCGTTCGCAAAGCGCGTCGATCCGTGAATCCGTAAAGGTGCCGAACCGATATCGCCAGACCGGCGCGGTGGCTCGACCGAGCTTTTTCTCTCATAGTTTTCTGGCTATCGCTGAATGGCCTGCTTTCCGGCCCGCCTATCACGCAAATTTCTCAGCCAATATTCACGCCTCGCGTCCGACGGCCGCAGCTACGGATAATTGGAACGCTTTCTTTCGATGGTTCGAAGATGACTGGAACCTAGTATGTTTGACGTAATGGCGTGGTAACAAGGAGTATTAAGAACTGGGCCTTCATTGTGGTCGACGTAGAACGACCACAGAGTAGTGGTAAGCCTTCGTTTCGGTTGGAAGCTATTCTCTGAGAAAAATGGCGTCATGCACCTTCTTCGATTCCCTCGGACGCCTTCAGATCTAAAATTTTCGTTTTAATTGTGAGTCTAAAGTTGTACCTACCGCTAGAGTCATTGGCGACCATTGCGACTGTACTGGATATGGGTCGGGTAACACATTTGAAATATTTATTTGGATCTGCAGTCTTTAGGTGGATTTCGAACCACCAGAAATCGGATGTGACAGCACTCGAACTGAATATCGTTCGATTACTCAGATGAGCCACTGCGGCTCTCGATCTAGAATTTAAGGACCTGTTTCCTAGAACAATAAGGTACTTTACATATTCTACGCTAGACACGCAATACTCTATGTCATGTGTTCGTTATTTGAACGTCACGGTACATTCGCGTTTCGAGTAACTTTGGATCGACATATTGTGTCAAGATTTCTTTTAACGAGCAATCTTTATCCGTACATGAATCGCGCTGGACGAGGTTGATCTAACGAACGAGCACGCTAATTCAAGGTTCGATCTGCTTCTATGTTCATGCGTTATAAATGCATAAGTTCTTAATCGGGCAATGATATACTGTTAGAAGGTTCGTCAAATTATTAACGAGTTCATTCGTTCGTGGTGCGGCGAGGAATCGCTTTCTTGATTAATGTGTATAATTTCAGACGATTAATTCGCATTGTTTGTCGGCCGGGAGATAAATCCACGGATTAATATGTCTCGAGTAGTTGTGTTGTTGGGAACGGGAAAGGGGGAAACACGAATAGAGAATGGGAACGTTCGACTCATTGTCAGCCAAAAATCTGTTAAGTGTGCAACACGTCGGATGACAATGCGCCGAGTAAACGTTCCGTCGACGCAGCGACAGTTATTGCGTTTTTAAAGCTGGCTTAGTATTCCCGTCCTCCACCGAAACTGCATCCATGTTTCTTTTGGATTTAATGGAAGCCATGTCGCGGATAATGAGAATTTCAGGTGCAGAATTTCTCCGCGTTCTTGCCAGTTAAGTCTCTTATGTTTGGTAAAGGGATGGGGGAAGATTAAATTGAATATCAATCTAGTTGTAGTGTTGCATATTTTGCTGCGAATTGTTACCGATTTTTCAAGTTTGCATGAATTTTTGAAAAATTAACGGCACTGCATAAATCTGTTGATACATTGATCTGATTATTGCGTTTGTACTGCGTTTTATTCCACAAGCTTTGACTATATGTTAATGGGAAAACAAGCTCTCATGATCTCGAAATTGTATGGTGATGAAAAATTGACTTGCAGAAAAGTAAATACAGAACATGAGGATAACAAATATACGTCACAATGAAAGGCAGCACACATGATGTCATAATATGTTTAATATTCATTTTACATACAAATACATACACGTGGAAAGGAAATAGACATTTGACATTGTTTGTGCCCTATTTCTACAACAAGTGGACATCGGAATAAATGAAACGCAGCTCGCTGAAGTATGATCCGTGTCAAAAATTTGCAGACAAACGACTTTGCGGCGGCAGACAATGGTAAGCCTTATAGGATACTTTTGCGGGAAAATTGGAAACGTATTGGGCTGTCGAGTCTCTGTACGAGGCATTGTCCCACGAGAAATCTAAAATCTTAAATCTACCGATTACTCGGGACATTCAGTTTCTACTTGGTTGGCCACAGTGCTGTCATCTCCACGGGGAATACTTAGAGATCCGATCGAAATTCCATTAATGGTCATTTCTCGTTATCGTCTGCTTGCATTGGAGACCTTATCTAAATTGAATTTTATAGAGGAGCAGTTATTGTAATAACAGTTGAACACTCGGCGCCGGAGCCGCGAGGAATCAAGTGAGTGATTTTGTCACTAATGAAACGAATCACTTGAGTATTCATCGCTGAATTGCTCGTTTCGATGCATTATTGTTATTTTTTTGTAAAAGTATTCGAAATAGAATATTGTATTTTTTATTGGAAATGAGAATTCCGTTTGTATGCGATTACAGAAATATGGGTGGCGTAGGAAATTGGAAATTTGATGCAGTGTAAAATAACGTCCAAGAAAATGTTTCAACAGCGAAACCTGTACCACTTGGTAGAAAATTGATTAATATTTCTCGGAAATATTACCTTTCCAGCATTCTATTTGGCGAGATTATGGAAATTTGCAAGTACTCTTCGTGGAAATTATTTAATGCCATGTTAAGTCAATACATACATCTACTGCTAACAGAACTAATTATTATTTGGACATGAATGAAAAATGAAATAATTTGATTGATTTGTTTAGTCATTATTGAAGTTTCTGTTTCAAATTTAAACAACTTTTCAATTCCAATCAATCCACTTTCTCACATGTACATCGATCAATTCGTGCAATCAACCCTTAAATACATTTAAGTGAATATCTATTCGCGATTGGGGTACCACCTAATGAGTAATCTTTTCGTAGCCTTCTGCAAAGATTGTAACACTTGCACAAATTCGTAAAACTTCATCGGATGCAAATCACATGTAAATGTAAATGCCTTTACAAAAATTATAAGTATGAAACAAGAATAAGAAATATACCATAGTAAAACGTTACAGTAATACGGTGTCTCAAGAATACATAAAATTATAATATGCGAATAAACAATAATTTATTAAGCGTATTCCTTCCAAGTTGGGATGCTATTTCCCATTTCTTTAATCGCCGAAATTTCCTGCGACTTTCCAGCATGAAACGCATTTTTCACAGCCATGCCAGGTCAAAAGAAATTCGCCAATCATTACCACATTTCGCAAAACGCCGCTGGCCACTTTGATTCGAAATCAATCCTACAAATTGACATACAAAATTTTTCTTGACACCTTACGGAACACCTTGAACGTTCATACACTCTCTTGACACCAAAGATTGCCTACTCCAACACGATCTAGCAACGATCACATTAAATCGTCGACACATTTCCAAGTCGAACGACTATTGAAGAAACGCACGTCTACGGCGGTAACGAGATTCTGCAGATGATGGAGGGAACGATGGGGATCGCGATGATACTGATAGCCAATGCTAACCCCCCGCAGAGAAGAGAAAGAGAGAGAGAGGGGGGGGGGATGGAGATAAAAGAGACGTAGATATAGAGCAAAAGGGTAGACGTTGAAGACGTCTCCAGAAGTACCGATCGGATAAAACGAGAGAACTGGGCCAGCGGTTCAAAGGAAAGAGCAATTGGCTGCTGCGGTTGACGAACGTGACTCTGCTTTCGTTGGCGGAAAGGGAAGAGGGAACGACCTTTCTCTAACGAGTCACTAGTTGCGAAGCAGCCGCAAGTAGCCCCGATGATCCGAAAGGATGATCGTTTTCCTGGACAAAAAGGGGCCAGCATCGGTTCCCTTCCTCTCTTAATTCAAGTTGTTCGTCGTTCGTGCAAAGTGCATGCCGTTGCCCCAAAAGAAGGGAAGCTAAACGGCCGTCCTCGTCAATTTCATTACCGCCATTCCGACCCTTCTTCTTCGTTGACACCGACAATCCCGTTTTTCGTCGATGGCTCTCTCGTCGCTTTGTCCTCCCTCCTTTTCGGGGAAATCTGCTGATCCGTCCACAATTTTAGATCATAATCGTCTGACGTTGCCCTCGTATTCCCTTTGCCGTTCGTGTGGCAGCTTGACGAGCGTGATCGAACACACTTCGCCCAGGACATCTCTTCAGCGACATTTCTCTTTCATTCGGGACGTGTTCTGATTTGGTTGGACGCTAAAACGTATTGATCAGGACCTCGAATGTTCCTCGATTGTAATTTTAATAATTCTCATAATTTTCATAATACAATCATTCCAAATTTACAGTCGTTGCAATATTTATTTAGTTCCCTTTGAGTATATATACTGTAGAAAGTGCTATGTCAATGGCTATATTTAACATGTTCCTTCTGTCAACAGCTTCTTTATTCGCGATGTCAAAATTAAATACCATATATGTACTGTTACACGTGCTTGTATCTATAATTGTCGTTCGTTATTTGACTTAATAAGTTTGGAACATTAAGATCGAAATTTTCGTTGTGAACGGGAGAGCAACGCTCGCGCTGTCAGCTTTAAATCTATCGAAAGGGTGTCAAGCACAGTTCCACGCGATATGACAAATATTGGATATTTATGAAACTGAAGAAGCGATACCAAACGTATTGCCCAATGCACTACGATTGATAAGTCGATAAAACATTTCGATGTATGATCCAAATTAAACCGTTTCTACTGCCAATACAAAATTTTACCCATTAATATCTTCACGTATGCACGCCAGTTTATTTCAATTAACAATTCATTGATCTCTCTATTTTTCACTTTCACCATTAATGCTTTCGTTCTTCCTATGAATCACCATTTGTAGCACCATCGAAATGCCCCGATTGAACACTTCTCCGCGGTCCGTTTGCTAAATCTACGTTATACCCCAAACGCTAATGAATTTCATGTAATTATTCTTACCATTGCGCTTCGAGAAGCTAGCGTATCGCAACGAAGAGTTCTGTTCCCGAGCGTGTTCCACGAAGCTGGTCGAAGCCATTGCAAATAGTCACGGTTTTATTCCGTGGCAACGTTATTCAGTAATGAACTGACTCCTCTTATCTCATTAAACAAAAGGGCGTCGATCCATTAGAAGAGGCCGGTTACTTGGCAAAGAGCAGAAATCGTTCGCAGCTTTTAGTTTCCGCCTCAACCCCTCCTAGTCCTCTTACCCCATCCAACCTCCCCCCTCTCCGTTTGCCGCTTTTCACACATAATACCACGGATCGTTTGAGAATCTCGAAGAGCGTTCGCTAGTCAATTTAATTACACTCTCGCTATCCGTCTTGCTCCTTTTCTAAAACGTTTCACGGCAATTTGTTTGGTTGCTTCGTCGTCGAACGACGAAACGTTTAAACTTTAAACCGATTGTAGTAAGAACTTCTTAGTCTTAGGATAACAAAAAGCAGCATAAGCGATAATTGGAAATTTAATTAGATATTGCGTGGCGGCGGATGCAAACAGGAAATTTCATATGTGTATAAAGCTACCCGAAAATTCCACCGACACTAACTACTAGTTTGGCACGTTTTCCTGTTAAAGCTTTCCAATTTCGTTATCTACGTTATCTTATCTTGCTGTTAGTTTCGAACTCGTACTATCAAAATAAGTTCGTTACAACTGATGCAATAAATAAATAAATAAATAAATAATAATTTTTTATAAAAAAAAAGAGACTAATATCCACAATGTCAGGCCAGTGAAATGTTGTTCTGGAAAATTTTGTTCATGTACGATAAAAAGTATTACGAAACTTTTGCGGGCATACGTTTTGGGTTTTATTCTGTAATACTTCCACGCATTATATTTATTGGTTCTTCATTATATAATTAATTGTAAGATGAATTTCGCCATTAAATGTATATTCTATTAATTACTACAAATTATATTCAAGTCGAAATTAGTCCAGCTGTTTATCGTTGTGAGGTCGTAAACCGACTTGCCCGCGGGGAACGTTGGAATATATTGCCGAGCAGTGAACGCTTTATGAACGGTTTACCTTATTAACGTAACGTTCCCACCTTTTTCCTTAAAAGCAGAAAAATTTCCCACTTTTCCTGCCTGGAAGACACATCTCTCTTCATTTTTGCACCTCTGCCTTTATTATTTAATTTCCTACCGTAGTAAGATCTAATCATTCTTGTAACGGAAACATTAAATTTAATCGGATCGCCATTGCAATATCAGCTTGCACGTAAACCAAATGAAACAAACGCGTTATCATTTTCATTCTCTACAACGTAGATCAATAAATCAACTCACGTATCACCGCATACGAGGTAGTGTAAGTAGTATTTTACAACCAAATTCGATAGACTGCTCGAACAATAACCGTTACTTCCGTTGAATACGTGGAAATAATTTGCTTTCCATGATCTGCGCAAGTACTGTGAAGTACTTTCAACGTGCACGCAATGTTACCTGCTGGAAATTGCGTTCCACCTTATTCATCGCTCTTTTTATCCTGTTATCGAATATAAGTAATATACAAAATGATATATAAAACTACCGCTATTTTTACAAGCTTTTATTTGGGAGTTGTGGTGCATGCTGTATTTCGTGTTAACTCTTACGAAAGCTTCGCGTTAGTTTCCCGTTTGAACAGTGGTTAATCCGATTTTCGGCCATATAATACGAAGCAACGTTTTCTGCTTGTAAAAAATATAGAATAAAGCACAATACGTGCATTCTGCGGTAGAAATTTTTCGAATAAAAAATTGTATTTCAACAGTAAGTGAATTTATATTTTCCAGCCGTAATGTCGTTTAGCGTTTTGTACTAATGCAAAAACTAGCTGACGGTGAATTTGTATGCGCATTGTGTACATTCACAATCTTGATGACAGGTACTGTCATCAAGATACAGAGAAGTACACATTTGTTATCGCGCTTTCTCCGGGATAAAAAGCGATCCTAGGAGAAACAGGTATACGTAAGTTCCTCTGTGAAAGCTCAAACATCACACTAAAACAGTCGATTAATTAAACGAGAGTACGATTCAGCTGAAATATAATACAAAGCTTAATTGGATTCCTGAACTGTAATATCCGGGATACTAATTAATTACAGGACTTTTCCAGTCAGGGTAGGAATCTTTCTTCCTATAGGTTTCAATGTTTAGCAGTAATTTCATTCGCCGAGTAATTTAATATTAAACACCGTCTTATTTCTCATTGCGTTTTGGCAATAACCTTGTGTGCCTAATTTATGCAATTGCATTCTATGTCGTCCCGCAAAGAATATTGCGTTTGAATCGAGAGATCGCCTTGAATTTGGTACATTCGAATTTCCCCCAATGAAACAAAGCCAACTGGCCACGCAAAGGTTGCGAACGATTAACCAAAAGACCTATACAATTCGGTAAGTAGCTCTTAAAAATATTCCCGTCGGTCATTATCAAGACAGGCATGCTCCTTTTTTCCAGTCGAAAAGTTGGGAAAGTTTAATACTGCTGCAAGAAGAAAATCGTGGATGGAGTGACCCCGACGGTCTCGGTGGAACGTGAGGTGGAATTCGCAGAATTTTTCGAAAATTTCTGCAATCTCATTAAAAGAGAACCGAAGGACGAAAGGGAGACGGAACTAGGAAGGAGAAAACTAGAAGGACGATGTGGGAGGGCTGGGGGTAGCTTTCTATACTGTATGCTCGAGGAAATTCGAGCACGAAAGTTCCTGAACTCGCGTCTCCTCGAGTGGCTGTCGACTTGCGAAACTTATTCCACGGAATTACCTCGTAAGTCGCGGCTATTCGCGCACGAGCAAGGACCGATGGCTGGCTGGCTGGCTGGCTGGTTGGCGAGAAATTTTCACGTCGACCCGCCGATATGCACGCGCGCCTTTGGAAATTCTAGCGACACGACCAATTCTCCAGATCGCGGGTCCGCCGATCTCACGATTCCCGGGATTATGGTGCACCGTTCACGCAGACGAACCGTAAAGTTGCTTCCTCGGAAACTTCAACCGGGACGAGTCTACGGCCCCAAGAAACTACGAGGATTTCAAAATGGATCACCGGCGAATCTGTAATCGGCTGTCCGACGAAGTTGCGTGATTGGAAGGCGAAGAAAGCGAAGGATTTTCTTTTTCTAACGTACTTCGAGACGCTCGTTTGTTGCCCGGCCGCCGAAATCTTCCCGTCACTTGTTAATTATTGTACAGTTTTATACAAATCTTTTGCATGACGCTTCATTGTTGTCTTGTGCGCTGTCCTTTACATCCAGCTTTCGTGATTTTACCACAATTCAAAATATATTTTGGGGAATAAAGTTTCTATCGTGTAATGATTCGATACAACATCCAGCATGTATACGTGTGGTCCCATTTATGTCAATACCATGAATGTACGATTCTATATGGGTGTCATGGTTTACAATCGAATGTTAAATGTAATTTTACGCAATTTTTCAATGGACAGAAAAAGTTTGCGCATTGCTGTTCTCGAGAGATGAAACTGTCCTTTCTTGAAGTAAACATTCGATTTACTATACATGTCTACTATACGTATTAACAAGATATTAAGAAAAAGAACTATTTTTATCTTGCTTTTTATTTGCCACATGAACTACAACACAAACAAAGTTTGCGCTATAGCGCCGCAGCTTGCACCTTCTCTTACCAGCTATAAACGATCCCTCCAACCCTTTCCCCTTCTTCCTCGATTTGTCGCACCGGAGGACATTGTTCGAGAACACGTTGCACCACCGCGCTTTTTCTCGAACCTCGAGTTACGAAGAGTTTCGTGTAACTTGGTCGTGGGGCGCGACCCAGTGGACTGTGGAAGTTTAATTACTCGTTCGTGTCTCTTTTCAGCCCGCAGGCCCCTAAAAACGCTTACGCTACTCTTGATACTTGAAGAAAGTGATACGCTCGAAGTGTATCGCTTTACATTAAATGCATTGCTTGCCTCGAATTTTTCCTGCTGCAAAATATGTGGCCAGTTTTTAAAATATGCAATTGTTTATCGACAGCTATTTGGAATTTATGCGATGCATGTTTTCTGTATCATATTCTCGTTGCCCTATATTCCTGTTCAAATTACCATTGATGGTGTATGAAGTGTCGGATACTTATTTGGCAGCAGAAGCGTGTAATAGTCCATTAGCATAAATCAACGGCCCGTATTATTACCGTGTAATAATTGGTAACAAACATATTACATGTAGCAGAATCGCTAGTGTTTACGGACTAGTAGACGCTAATTATAGCTGAATTTCTGTTATCCGCTGTTCTATTATCCGAACATCTAGCTATTCGAAATCTCCGTCGACTGAATATTCCATTATACATACCATTGTATAGAGTCACGTATTATCCTTTTGCCTAATAACACGATATAATTTGAATTGTGATAGACGTATCGCGATTCCTGAGTCGTAATATCACGGTTCACCTTACCTGATTACGTTCGCACAGCATATTTGTATGACGAGACTCCAATTTTTATACCTAAACTATGAATAAAATTACTGATGTACGTATTATTTCTACGTTCATTCGATATTACAGTTTTTAGTCCACTGGTGCTACAAAATGTTACACGAATCATTGATTACAGTGGAAAAAGGAGTCAAACAAATTAAGGCCATTAAGCAGGCCAGGTACGTTAAAATAAAGAAATGTGAAATATCTCACATAATCTGTGTTCTATATAAATTGAAAGATATGACAAAATCTCGATAGCTGCATATTTTAAAAGCGCCGCATTTAAACGGTTGGGCTAAAATGCTAATTACAATTTCCAGCGTACAACCTTTCATCTCCCATTTAATGCACGCCAATTTTTAAGCTCCCCATACTTCCGTTCCTACGAAACACGACGAAAAGTGCTTCCTTTATACGAAATCAACCAAACCGCGTACGCTCCACGAACAATAAGCCGCGGAACAATAATTCATCGTACATTTAACAAAGCCCCGACAAGAATCTCTAACAGAAACTACCACCGCCCGGCATACAAAATGAGCCAGCCCCAGCGATAACACGACGGCAACTGCAACCTGAGGAATACCGTCGTGCCATGGAAAGTGAACTTCCATAGGTAGTTGAACGGTGGAACAAGATCTAATCCACGTAGGAGACCACCACCGGATAACCACGCCAATACCATCCCGCTTCCTGATGCGCCCCGTCGACGTCGCCGCCCGGGCTTCGTGCAGGGAACGGGGTACGCGAGACGGTGGTCGTGGTAGAAAAGAGCAGAACTGGGAGAATTCTCAAGCACGATGTCGCAATTACATCGGATCAGAGAGGAATATTTCATTCGGCGCCCTTCATTTGACGAAAACGAGAGGCAGGGACGCACAAGCGAACCCCGCGATCTTCCCCGTCCATCCCTTCATCCCTTCTTCTACGGATTATTAACGGGCAATTTGCCGCGTCTGCTGCTGACTGTATTGTCTCTCTATTCTCTAGCCCTTCGTCGCTTGGATGGCAAAGCCTTCTCTGTCTCTCTCATTTCCCGTACCCTCGCCGCCTCCCCCCCTCCCCATTCGTCGCGTCTTTCACCCGTATTCGAATCGTCTGGTTCTCTTCCTCCTCGTCGCAGCATTGCCCTCACTTTCACCCTGCCACGCTTTCCTCGAATCTTCTTGCCGGTGCCCCCCGACGATCCATCCTTTTCCCCTTTTCCCACCGACGAGTCCTTCGAAGTTCGTTAAGGGAAGCGCGATTGGGTGGGCTCCGTTACTTAAAACCTGCTTGCCCAGGAAGTGTCTCATTCTTTGTTTCTCCGCTCGTGTCTGGTGACGGGAGTCCCCCGTTCCCGTTCGGAAACCGTCGGGAAATCGGTTCTGTCCCGTATCGTCGTACAGGTATATACGTGCCGCCTTGTAACGAATGCAACCGTGGTGCAATGGAAGGTGGTGGAGTGATGCAAAGCATGGTCGGCGTTTCGAATTGAATGGAGACTGAAGAGAACGTTTTCTACAGATTACCCTTGGTCGGATGAAAGTGATTTTGGAAACAGGCCGAGTAATCACTTCGAAAATCTGCTTGATTTTTCATTTAATACGCAAGCCTACCTGTGCGCTTCGACCTGCTTTCCATTGCACAGAAATCCGTAGCTTCGCTGAGATTCCTTATCAGACGGCTGAATAAATTTGCGAGTGCCGTACTTGGCCGGAAGTATTTCTTGCCCAGCGTGCGAAACGCCGAACTTTTATGAAACACTGTACACCTCGCGAACTTTCCTTGCCAATGGATTTACGCGTAACAATAAGGGCAACGTTTGCTGTACAACGGCGTTACCCGGGAGGCTATTAATTATTACCTACCTACTCAATTTTAGGTCAGCGCAGTTTCGCCATCCAGAATTACGTCACCAATATTATCGTTAATCCTTGTTACTTCAATTGCAGAGGACCGAATTTCACATCGCGAAACCCGTGTTCCTTGGTCGAATCGATGGCCCGGTCCTTGCCAATTGCCTGGCGTAAATAAGGACCTTGGCGATCGGGCCGGCACGACAGCAACGGAGCACGCGGAACCCGTAACAACTATGCTCTCGTTGCTGTACTTTTATCACAACCAGATAGCGGCGGCGTTAATTGCCGGGGCACATGGGGAATGCCAGGATTCTTGAAGCGGCCGACACCGGGCAAGCGTATTTACGAGATATTCGCTACGTAATATCGGGCGTAGGGACCTTCGGTGTTACACGTGTGCACGCTAAGCCTGAGAAAGGCGAAACCGGCATTGCTACTGGCACACCGGTACAGACCATGCTTCTAGCTGTAGCCAGTAAGCCAGTTAGGCGGGGTATTTAGGAGAGAATTTGGTGGTCCTGAAGTTGTACATTATACCGTCTAGCCCGAGTACGCGGTTATACAGGTTGCCTGCGGACCCCAAATCCAGCGTCTCCCTTGGGCTGGAATTTGTGGCTCGGTAAATTTAATAAGTCGACAACCACCGTTGTCCTGCAATTCCCACGGGGGCGGTGGATCTTTTATAATTTCGCTTCGTCAAGAATTTGTCGTGGCGTTCAACGCGCGTTGCACGTAATTGTGGGAAACGAAGATTTGGGGGAGGCCTCTTTTTGTTTTTTGAAGAGCTGAGTTGTTGGGTATACGTATGGGCGAGTAATCAGATTCGAGGAAGGAATTTTCTAGGCATTTGGTGGCGGCCAGTTTGTAGTGAGGATCTTCTAGATTCTTCGCAAACGAGATTCGATCGTTGCCTTTGTTAAGGTTAAGAGTTATGAATATGTTTCCATTTTATATGATCGCGAGAAGCCCTGGTATGTTATAAACATTACGGCTGAATGGCAATCCTGAACAAGTCAATGGCACGGAGACGATGGCAAAAAATCCACTCTTACGATGTATCTTGAAATGCGAATCTTTTATTGAAGAATTCGAAGGGCAATGGTGGAAATGGGCCGATTTTGGACCTGGCTGGACATGAAAACTTTTTATGAGATACGGTTCTGTGTGTCTCAACGAACTCGAAACGCATAATTATTTGCCCCAGTGATGATGCGGTTGTTTTAAAAGACATGAGCCTCAACTTCGGAATATTGTGGTTAATACAACTAAGCTTACTAATCGTCTATTACAGAACACAACAGTATGATATATAAAAACTTTACACTTCACATTACACTTTACCGTTTTTGTAACGGAATCGAAATTATTAAGAAACGGCCCAAGCAAATTTGTAGCAAGTTCTTTTCATCGTTTCATTCTTACTTTCTCTTGCGTATACACTGTGTATGTTTCGTTTCCTACGCGACGACGAACGTTTTCACTTCGTGCACGTTCCTCTGCATACATATTTCAACGTACTATCCGCAAGGCCAGCGGAGGAATAAAAGTAAGGGTTGGCCTGGCGAGGGGTCAAACGTTTACGAGCCTGGCGGTGTGTGTGTGCGCGTGTGTTTGTGATTGAGTGAGAGGGAGAGGGAGAGAAGCAGGAGGGTGACTTCGGGACCAAATACCAGCGAACCATTCTACAAAGTAAACAAGATGGAGACTGCCACGGCTTATCCTCGTCTGAATGCAACAAGCTATTTTCAGTCGTCTAACGTTTCTCCTTTCTGTCGTCCTGGGCCGGTGTCACCCTTAGCATTTCCCTTCCACCAGGCCACGTTGCTCCAGACACTGCACCGATGTCGTTATCATTCCCATCCACCCTCCTATCAAGCTGTTCTTGCCGGTTCTTCCTCGTTCTGGCTGTGGACTGACAGAAGGGAGGCAATTCCGCCGGTAAAGGATACGCGTAACTGCTCTGCCCCGTCACTAGAACGTGGTATTTCGCGAACGAATGGCCTTTCTAGACCGGCGATACGTGCTTACTTAAGGCGGAATTGTTTAATTGGGTGGGAGGAAGGGTGGAGTATCGACTTGACGTCGCGTCGCGACCGTTTTGCAGGCTGACACTCCGGATGGCGGTAGATTATTGTAGGATGATGCTGGCGTGAGGGATGCATAATGAAATGTTTGTCGCCGTGCGGAAGTTTGCCGTTCACGATCTCGTGAAACGTCGGCCCAATGGTTAAACGAGTGCGATTGTAATTTCGGAACGGCTTCGCTGTTTCAGCGAGGGTTATCTTTATAGCTGACGTTGAATTAATTTCGGCGAGGACGTGAAATGTTTTTAGGTCGCGGGGCCAGCGGGTTGAGTTTATGCCATTTTTAAGGAGGGCTTTATCCGAGGCTGTTATCATTTATCGCGAGTCATGCATTTCGATGTATTTAACGCCCGAGCATCGGGCAATTTGGCAAACTTGTCGCGAAGCTACCATCTGGCCTGCCTTGGCGGGACTCTTTTTGCAATTTGTTTCTCGAAAGTCGTGGAGGTCCGCAGGCCATTTTGTTGTAGCAGTTTCGTCGTTTACGCGTTGCAACAAAGCGATTGAAAAAAGACGCCTCAAAGTCGGCGAGGAAGCAGCTGTGCGACAAGTTTACCGATAATTTTGTTACTCTTATTGGTTAGCCTTAGAGCTTTGTCGACGAATGAATTTTCATGTTGATTCACAATTTTATCTGTACTTCATTGAATGTTATCCCGTTACATTTACAACTTTCGTCTTAGATGCGCGAAATGAGTTCATGCGGGCAAGTTGTAGTACAACGTATTTACAACATACTGCTGGACAACAGGGGAGAGTTTCATTGCTATACTCAGCTATTTTGTTGTTTACAGAGTTTGCTAGTGTGGCACTAAAGATTATTCAGTCTTTCCCGTAACAGATGCAACAGCACTACCATAAAAACTGCTTACTGCGCCGTGAAACTAATGAAAAAAGAGTAACAAGGAAATTTAAGGAGATAGTATTCAATGGTAATATTGGTTAAAAATATGCGAAATTGGGAAAAGCATATTGCGGGCAATGTGATTGTTCTAGTGGAATAAAATACACTGGATTCTAATATTAAAGTATCTTCATTCCTTTATTTATATTTTGGTAAACTTTGTTCCCATTGGTAGTTTCTAAGTTTGGAGTTAAATACCTTCGATTCATAAAATGTAAATTACTCAATTCCTTATTGCAATTTCTTATTCGCCATTGCAGAGAACTATTATAACTATTAACTTAGAACTATTAAAAATATTAACAAGAATAAAATATTAAAACGAACTCGAAGATGAGTACCATTAATGCGAGATGTTTCTGAAGAATCGCGCTAACATTTCCAAGATATAAAAGTGAATCTTACACTTAGAAATGGTCAGTTAAAAATACATGAAATAAATTTCACGATTCACGATTAAATTCGTGATATTCTCGCGAAATCGGGTATATAATCGTCACCAACGATAACCATCGTCGAATCGATATACATATTCCTCGTAATTACGTTTCAACACGAATCCATCTCTGAAACTGTGTCGCAAGGTGGGCTTGGGGTTCCGATGAACCATTCCCAATTCCGGGCGTAATATTCTTGCTCGCTTATACGACAGAGGCGCGAATCGGTTGATATTAACCCAATTGTATAGAGTGCCGGGCATTCCGTATTATTACAGCGCATCCGCGTTGGTTGTTTTCACGATACTCGCGTATTCATGGAATTTTCCAGCGCGAGCTTTTCGACTCCGTAAAATACTTCTAACGCCCTGCCCCCTCCTCGTTCGCACACTGTGACTTCCTGGTATTCTCCCTTGTCTAAAACTGCTCTATTTCTTCATTCCCCGGGTATATTTGTTTTCTAACTCACGCAGCACACGGCTGATTACTTGGATAGGTTAATCCGATATTTTGGTAGCGAGATGGGAATGAACTTAAGGCACTCCTGGGAATGCAATATTTACTTTGAAATTCTGTCCAATATACGCCGGAAATTGAATGTGTACCAAATGAAAATAATAATTCTACACACACGTGTGCAAGGTGTAACATTAAGTGGCCATTGGTCAATATTTTGGCAAGCCGGGATGGGAATTTGCAACTTTTTGTATTTCACAGAGGGCAGAGATGTCCTTTTACTTGGGCAGAATAGTTTTTGAAAGTAATTCAGAACAGTATAGAATGACGCTATCTTCAATATTTTAACCCTTGCGTCCGATTTCGGTCAGTTTGTCTGCTACCGAAATCTCACTGCTTAAGGGGGGAAATACCTTTAGAACATTCGAACAACGCAAAATTTGTTTTTGCCATAAAATGTTGGTACAACAACTTAATATCGTCGACGCAAGGAGATACTTCCTGATTTGACTTGGTATTATTTTTGCGATCTTATTACGGGTTGCTGAAGTATACATATATCGTGACATTCAATGCATGGTAAAAAGTATGTATTATATATTATATATTATATATTAATGCCGATTCGATCAATTTAACATAACTAAAAGGTTTCAATTATTATTAGATGTTATTTCTCTTTATTATTAATCGCGGTTTTTGAAGGTATATGTTACTTAAAGTAGACTTCAAGTGCTATAGGTATATCAGATTAGTAGAATTCTATATAAGTTGTCGCATAGTCTTTACAGGAGCAACTTATCTCTAATTCGTAAAAATGTTATTTCTTGCAATCGTTAGAAAAAGAGCAGCGTGGAAAATCGGCGATCTTTCGTATTTAAAAATAAATTCACAGCATGCCTTTGTTTAGAACATCATCTGACTTACTAAACGACTGAGAATGTGTTTACATCGAAGATCATTAATATTAACGAAGTCAAAATTGTCTTCGTCAAATAACTTCAATACTTTGCCACGTCGAAAATGCACCAGCTGGCCCATTGTTCCTTCTCCCTCTTTAGTTTACAATTATGCAACACTTTCTAATAGTATATACACGAGGAGTTTTCGAGCCAAAAATCTGATACTTCCTTCACAATCAAAAAGTAAATAATGCATTCGGAGAAACAAGAGAGGCAGCGACACGAGGGCGAGAACAAACAAGAGGGGTGAAGAGTGCACTTTAAAAACCAGACGAACATCCTCCATTCCATTTTCACCCACCCTCAAATTTATTCTTCACAAGGCCCTTCTCCCGTCTGTCTCAGCCCCCCTTCGCAAACCAGAAAGTTGACGTTAACAACCCTTAAGGTCGCTGCGGGTAAGCCGACTCCTTCAAGTATCACGCTCGTTTAATTACCGGGTTACTAAAAATCGCAACTACACCCTTTTATATAAATTCGCGTACATCTTAATTCATTATTAATTCAGCAAGTGCAAAACTTGGATAAAGAGAAGCATTTGAACTGCACGAAATCTGAGAATTTGTCGATATTTATCGGGGTAACCATACGAAACGGTCAATCAGTTGGCTGTGACAAATATAATGTAACAAATGTCAGTGTGAATACAAAGCCTGGGAAATTAATTTGCAGAAATAATTCTACGAGTATTGCAAACGAAGAAGCATTAAGGTCTCAATCGTTTTCCGTATTATCTGAATTTACATCTTTAACAGAATTTCTAGTTACTCGTTGTGAAACGTTTGGGCGCGTATTTGCGGGATACAAAACTAATACACAATGTATATGGAAGAGACAATTTACAGAATGTCAGATTAAATGGAGAATTACCAGAATCGTTGTTTATCAACGATTAAACATTCGTTGCACGAACGCAGCAATCGGAGATAACACAATAATATGTAAATAATAAATATTTTCAGTAATAATCGGCCGCAATTGCTCAGTGCACAAACGAGGGTTAATAGTAAAAGGCTATTCTGATATATATTTCGAACGAACTTTAACGAACCTACGGACACGTGAAATAAAAGATGCAAATAATAGAAAATCTACAATGCTTCACGCATTCTCACAATTATGACATTTGTAATAAAAATAAGCATTCGTGCAAATACTCGTTTGGAGCAAGGTATTGTCCACTGCGGGTGAAAGAATCATTAACATATATTACCATATATTACCTGGAAGGTCCCTAAGGAGAAATAATTCTCTCTTTCATTTTCCTACGCATAGGACGCTTTTTAGCCCCAACTCAATCGTTACTAGGCTCGCCTATTAGGGCAACAATTGTCACCAATCTATTGTCACTTGTTTGTGCACTCTAAAGCTCTAAAGCACTTTTAAGACTCAACTCTTTAAATATTATGTTAACTGAATTTGTATACACATACCGAGCGAACATGTCTAACCTTCTACTGTTTTTATATAAAGGCTGTATGCCGTTTATAAATCAATCAATCAATCAATCAATCAATCAATCAATAAATTACTTTTTATACATATGTGAGTATATAAATGTACTGCATAAACTAAAGAAATTATTGTAATTCACGCGCACTTTATATTAGGTACGCTTTTAGGCCAATTTAACAGGAACATACCAAAGTATTCTCAAGTAGTCCCTCGCAATTCGATTTCTTAAAACAATTGAAACTTGTATTCAGGTGAACGTTATTTAAACGGCGGAGACGTCATTTTGTAATGCAGCTAGCAGGGGAATCTATATACATAATCAGAAACGTCTCATTGTCGCATAGAATGCACCGATTCAGTAATATCCGTAGGAAAGTTCTTTCGATTTCACGTACCATTTCACGCGTTTTAATTCCATTACGGCACTACGGCAATGAATGAAGGCACAAGTTTCTCGCAGTTGAACGAATCGCAACAAGCAAGTATCCCGAAGCAATAAAAGAAACTCTTGAAACTTAAATTGCCAACAGGTCAGCGATTTTCATGCCGCCGATAGGAACACATAATAGGGCCGTAATAACGACTCGAAGCTTCCAGCGTGAACCGGCCGCATTAGCTATATCCGTATATCCAGATAATGATTGGCTCATCATCGTAAATTAAATCGTTAATTTAAGCAGAAGCAACAACACCCGAGAGCAATTCGAATTAAATTGGACAAACGAACCAGCGACCACTGTAACACGAAAGATACCCTGCCCCCTTTCGTTCGCGCGACACATTAAACCCGCGAGTGCCTTCCTTTTTGCTTTCAATCACAGGGACGAACGCCGCGTGCATGGTAATTGTAGCATTGCCGAATGATTTATTTTCGGCACAGCTGGCGAATGTACCACGACGGAACGTGCACGACCACGCGAAAGGGTGGCTTCGTCTGACGGCATAAAGACACGGGGTCCGGCAAATTGCAGAAGGGTATAAACTGCGGGACGAAACTCGCTTGGAACTTGTCGTCGTCGTCGTGGCGTACGTGACAAATCTTACGTTACTCCTGCGCGACCATGTGTACATACACTTGGTCCGGCCCCTAGCTGGGACGGTAATTCGGAAACATTTCACGCAAACGAGGGAGGTTAATGAGTAGAACGAAGCCCCAGCTTGCCAGGGTAACCACTCGTTATGTTATAACGGCGCTAGATGCGCGTGATATTAGCACGTTAATATGCATAGTGCATCACGCTGCAACCGTGCAATGACATTTAAAAATAGCCAACGAGTGCCACGGTTATGATTCACAGAGGCAGGCGCAGTTTCACACGGATTAAGAATAACAAAAAAAAAAAGAACGCTTGCGCTAGCTGAACGAAGAAATAAGATATTTGCAAATCCGGATATGTTCGCAGAAGTGGGAACAGTTTTCTCCTCGATGTCTAGTTATTCGTTGCTGGTTACGGGAACGCTTTGTTGCGGGGACAATAGTCTACACGAATTTGTCGTTTACGAAAATAAATTAACGTCGAGGACGAATGCATTTTGTAACTTATTGTCAAGTGACCCATTATTAGAGATTCTTCGACCGACAAAATTCTTTCGGATGTACTGTACTGTACTGTTAAAATGTACTCGCCTAACGTTTACGCTTGTTTTAGACAAAAGTTTGCACCGAATTCATATTTCGATGCCAATCCGTTGTGCACGCCCGTTTCGAAAAATCGTCGTTTCCCACGATGAACAATAATCTTAAACTTCCGACCTACCGTGCAATATGACAATATTCACCACCTACGTATCGCAATAAGAAGAAACTAAATAAAAAAAAAAACGTGACCACGAACCGAACCGCGAAGGAACCATCAAATTCATTCCAAAACACTCGCCCCACATTCATCGTGGTCCGAAATCCTCGCCGTTCCTATTAAATACCCCGCACGGGACTTCTTTAAACCATTCCAAATCTGACCTTCCGATCTCCCGTCGAGGTTGCGAGCCGCAAACGGAAGGATAATGCGGTAACACTTTGCTGCAATGAGAGGAGCGAACGAGCGGTCCTGCCAGACCCAACTTGAACATGATAGAGGAAGATGAACGAATCGTTGGTTAGCAGCACTCCGCGCAATGATAGTCCACGTTAACGACCGCTGAGAGTTACAAGACTACGAAGTGGACGCCGGTGGACGGGACCACGCGAAACGAGACGCGTAGGCTGGCCGGCCTTAATTGCCGGCCGGGGATTTACGGCGCGAAGGTGGCGAGAATATAAATATTCTCGCGGGATAACTGCAGGTAGGAATTGCTCGCCAGCCTCGTCGAGCATCGTTTAGCGTTCCGTTCTTTTCCCCCCTATCTTTTTTAATCCTTCCTGGGATTTCCTCGTAACGTAACGCGAACACTCGCGGTGCGTCGCGTTCTCCGCGGTGCCGGAGGAGGTTCGTAGGATCCGAAGGGATCCATACTTGTCGTTTCAAGTCGGGAAATACGCTGCACGAGGCTATTTTATAATTGTAGTGATAAAAGGAACGAAGGATTTTCAAATTTCAATCAGCTCCACTTTTTACAGTAGCGATTAATATTAGGTATGCCGGAAAGGTCTGCTCGATGACAACATCTCAAGTTTCACCGTCGTATGGCATCTCTAAATATGTGGTATTGTAAGTTACATTGGCAAATGTAAAGGTCGTCATCTTTAAATTACACTTGACGTTAGTCGGCGCAATATTTCTAATCACCCTAAGCGGACAATATACAATCGAGAGTGAAATATTTGAGTAAATAATTAAAACCTTTACTTTAGCGCCTATCTGATCAGTTTTAGTGATTATGTCAAGCGCATGATCCTCACATTACATTAATTCTTTCGATTCACTTTACTAAACTGGAAAGTGTGCAAGAAATCAATAAAAGCCATTCGGTCTCCACGAGGAACGAAACAATTTAGACAGATAACAATTCTTGTTTATGCATCGGACAAAAAGATAGGCGAAACGTGGCGTCGAGAGGAACAAAGTTTCAAGCCGCTTTTCGCGCGCCGATATACGTGTCAAACGTAAAGAAGTGCACACCACGTACAACTTCTAGACAGGACGAATCGTCAAAGCGTTCCGGGCACGTCTGTGTCGTCTCTATTGCCGGAGTTATTAAGCGAGAATTAGCCTTGTTCGAACATAAAGCGCTTACCTTCGCGCTTCGATCCGCTTTGACACGTCCGTGTCGCAGTCTGAGTCGTAACGACTTTGTATAAATATGCGATAAATTGACAAGGAATTACTTATAAATATTTATGGCATCTGAACACGTCGAGTGTAGCACGGATACCCGTGAAGTAATTGATACGATCGTTTCTGATGTCGAAAGGGAAGCACCACCAGCTCACTTCTGTCCCTTGTTTCCGGAAAGGTGTTGTTTATTTATTGAATTTTCACGTTCGTACGACGTGGCACGAGAGGCTCGATCGAACTGGATTCAATTTGATCCACGATGTTCAGAGGGCAATGAAAATTACCCCTTTGTGCTTCGCGCATTTTGAATGATTGTAAAACAACTGGGTTGCGAAGAGTGTTTGCTATCGGTTACAAGTACTGCGTGCAGAGCTTTCTCATTTTACGAAATGATCTACATAAACTGTAGGAGTGGAAATTTCGAAAATTGGAACATAGCAGAAGTAGAATTTTAGTTTTGTACAAATGCGTTATTAGAATTGCAATGACTTTCATGTTTGCAAACTAGGGACGTTAAAAGTAATATATGTAAATCAAATCGATATAAGTGGTAAACTCTTGTATCAAAAGCCACACTAATTAACTCCGCTTCTTTTGGGCTTAGCTCAACTTTATTTAGTATCAAAGTTACATAATTGTCACTTTGCGTAAATAAAATAAATCACATTGGTAACTCTACTTATAAGCACGATGCAGCAAAGTTTTGTATATAACCTGGCTAATAAATAATACAGTTAAAAATCCAATGCAATTAAAATCACTCCCAAGTCAATCAGTTTCCTTCACTTTTTTTTTTATCAATGTAGTTAATCACCTAAGCTTTCCACTGGCATATTTACCATTCAAACATTTCGGACAATTTTCAATTAATTTTTTCAGAAACCATGTATAGCGCTTTGTGTGCATTATTCATATCTCGGTTGCATAATGCGTACATGAAACTCAGTAAAGTTACATAATATTTCAATTTGCAAACTGGGTGCCCGAATGCTCACAAAAACGAAATGAAAATGAAGGAAATATAAGTGCCCGTATGGAAATCGATATTATTCCAGTGCAAAATAAGGCGCCGTTCATCAAATAAAAACTGGAAGTTGTAAAAAGAATTCTTCGCCACATGACATACTAGTAAGTGGTAATCCTTTGTGTATATTTTGGACCGAATTCAAATCAAATATAGGTATTTGAGTGACATATGCTTGACAAGTACAGCGTGTTGCAGAGAAATAAAGAAGTAAGCCAACATTTTCTTACATTGCAAATGTTAAACACCATCTATGAATTGCTATTCATTCAATTATTAAAAACATCCGGCCTGCGTACTTGACTTCTGGCATACGAATCTGCATACATATGCAACAACCGAATCAATAGATACGTGTGCAAAATTCGCCGGTATCGTGTCAAGTATATGTTCGATCAAGAGCTTGGTGGCAACGGGAGGAGCGACGCAGCAGAGGCAAAAAGGGGATGAAAAGGACCGTGAAACCGATCGGGGATCTGGCATCTCTTAATTTCATCTATAATTTATGCGCGTTGAATTACTGATTCTAATCCCATGGTATTTGAATAGCCGAACCGCGCTAATTGAAACGTCTATTTCATAAGCCTCATTCCCCCTCGAGGAAAGATAACTTTCTTCCGAAGGATACTTTATTCTCAGCGTCTAAGTAAGCGTTCACCCGATAGGAAGGGGGCGGGGGCAGCGCGGGGAACGCAAAAGATACGAATTAATTACTTCGATGTCTCCTTCGAAGCAGCTGCAACTTCAAATTTCCCCGGGACAGTAGTTTATCTTGATTACATCTAGTCCTTTAGACCTTAGCTACGGATTAAGAGGGATGATTGAGTGGTCCGCAAGGGTCGCGTTCGTCTGGCACGAGCTTTTGATATTATATGAAAACATTCTGTCATAGTGATTCGCGGTGAGTGTAGAGGAATGTTTCAGACAGGCGACAGGGAAATTAAATTCCCTTCAGGTGTCCCCGGCGGTCATGCTTCACGGAATTCCTACGTGTGCGTGTGCGTGCGTGTGTCTTTTTTTTGTTTCGATTCCCTTCGTTTATTGGCGCGGCCCCGGCGATGTATGTGAAAATTGGAACGCATTCTGTTTTAATCGAAGACAGAAAGTTGCAGTAATTTGTTGCAGTACTTTTCTGCGAGTGCGTGCTTTGTTTCAATTTTTATCGGCTAACAAATAAAAAGGTGATGGGTAGTTCTATGTGCACGATTTTTTTCGCCTCATTCATCGCGTGATTCTTTCAACGCATTCAATTAAAATCCAACTGTATTTGCATCGCGATTCGGTCGCGAAATTTGACCATTAAGAGTGCTGCCCGGTTCGCCACGAATTTCCCGCATTAAAAGAATGGCGAATAGAGATAAAAAGGAAGTACACGTACGTACACTTACCGCCTCAGTATTACGGAGTGCTTTTAATATTGTGCAAGAACTCAGATCGCTTACCTGAAACAAAAATAATTTCGCAATTGAATTCTGCTTTCAATTACTTCCATAGCTGTTTATCAAACACATACTTCGTATGTAAAGAAGTGGAATTAAAGTCTCATAGCACGAATAAATGATTAAAAAAGTATTTTGATAGCAGTATAATGTATGCAAGCGCAATAACATGCGTTTTATTGTACTTGCTGTGGAATATACGTAGTTTCTATTGTGTGGATATCATTTCCGGGGTCAAAAACTGGGGTAATATAAAATTCATTATCATTTAACAGTACAAAACAATTCCCGAATTCGCAGTCGGGGAGAAAGTTAGTGAAAAATATGCACATCTTGCTTCGCAGAAACGACAACAAAATCATATAAATGTCAATGCAAAAGGGACATTCATATTGGGCGAGAATTAATGAATTTGATATAAATCTATGTATTGGTTTACTCATACGAAACTCAATGGAAATATTATGCAAACGTGGTATAATCTTAAATAAATAGCTGTTGATCCGACTATTATAATAAAAGATGAGTATCCTATTATTACAATTTTCGTTCCGCCGTGAATTCGGATAACAGAACTTTTATTATTTACTAATTGAACTGCGAGGTGAATTTGTGTATGCGCACATGAAGGGCAGCCAGTTTTATAATAATATTTAGAGAGCGTAATTTACATACAGATTTGCGCGTTTATTAAGGCGAAACATGGTTACCATTTTATTTGGTGAAAAAACGAATGGGAAACTTAATACCGCGCAACAAATGCGAAAAGAAATTTCTATTGCACTGCATTGCAGAGAGACGAGGAAATATACGTTGCGGGATCACGAATTTTTCTCGTGTTTCAGAATTGTGCTATTTTATATCTTCATGCATACTTGGGGTGCTTCAGTGAGCCCCTTACAAGCAATTCCTACAAATATTATTTGTCGTGTGAAACTGGGTTTTCTATATAGAAGCACACGTTCTTAGCGAAGGAGATAGCGTATTTTCAACAGGGTAAACAACACAACAGCCTAAAATTATTAAACGATGAGAAATGGTTCAACTAATTTATAATTTTTATCACGTTTCATTCTTTATCAACGTTCAAGTTAAAATTTTAATGCAGCCGTAGCAAAGAAACCTTTACTCTTCTTTAATATATGTATATATTAAAATGGTGTCGAAAATAATTATTTTCATCGGTTACTCAAGTTAGCGTTCTTGACAAGATGCGCTTGTTAACTTTTTGCAATATGCGTTAAAATATTCACTGCTATCCATCAAATAATGTATCAACGTAAGTTTACGAAACTTTCGCTGCAAGAGTTCTAACAGTTCAACGGAGCAATAGCAGCAGGAGCAATCTTGAAACAAGATGCAATTGAATTGCAAAAAATTCATGCCAAACCGTGACGTGCCATGACACGATTCCAAAGCACGCAATCGACATTTCTCCGCGCGTTCCAGGAGTTTGCTCGAAAGAGCCGCGAGGAATCTCCTGCGGGCAGCTCCGACGGAATTAGCCCCGAGCTGAGCACTACGACGTTCGCGTAAGAATTTTCGACACGGCCGCAGAATGGCCGGTGACAAATTGCATTCTGAAAACGGCGAGAGGGGGGGGGAGGCAGCTTTTTCGCGTAAGCGACGAACGTCAGGGGAAATGCCACCGCGAAAAGGTTAAAACAAACGAAACCGTGAGCGTCCAGCGAGAAAAACGCGCGGTACATACCTCCCTTCCGACTGTGCCCACACATCCCCCGGACATTAACGAAACGAGACAGACGCAGACCTCGCGGTCGGAGGAAGAGGTCGGCAACGAGAACAACAGTGACGCGAAGCTCGCGCAGAGAGGGAGAGATTTAACCAAGATTGAGTGGCCAGGCAAAAACTTCGTTTCGCGGGGGCTGGCTCAGGTTTAATACTCGGCATTATGTCGGCTGATGGATGCTGCTCGTTAATTTTATAATTTCAGCAACGGGCCTCGGTCGTGCCGGCGGGCTGGCCGATTTCACGCTGCTACACGCGGTCAGAAACCGGAAGTTGTAGGGGGGAGGGACGAAAGAAGGGGAGGAAGAATGAAGGGCGGGGCGGTGGTCGAATGGGTGGACAAGGGTGGACGGCGAACGAAGCGAAAGGTGAGGAAAGTCTGAGAATTATTGGCCACTGGAGCCACCCCTGGCGTTAGGTACTAATATAAGGGTAGGTGGGATATACTCTTACAAATTGTCCACCGATGCTCCTTCGCAGGAGGACGCACGCAGAGGGAGATTTGTCTCCATTAGAGGGATTGAGGTTTTGTCGTACTTTACTTCCCTCCTTTTTCGCCGCTCCCCCACCAGGCTGGCCATTCTTTTGTGCGGCGGTGGCGTACCTGCTCTCGCTCTTTGAAGTTTTTCTCGCCGCTTGTTCGTTCATTAAATCTGTTCCGTTAAAGCGGACCCGTCCGCCCGCGGGGAGGGACGGTTTCTTGCACGGACTGAGACTTCGCTTTGGAAATTTCTATTTCTTGCCCCGCTGTAATTGCATTCACCGCTTCCAGTTCCACCCGCGTTCCCTCCTCCTTCGACAGGCTGAAAGTTTAAAAGCCATTGCGGAATTCGCCGTGCGATCTCGTTGCCGTCCGAGTGCCCTGTCCGGGGACAGCTTCAGAGGGACGCCACGCGAATTCTTGTAACGCCGTGTAACGGGTACAGGTGAAATTTAAGGCGAGCGTTTGATCCGAGTGGGCGCTGCGAGGCATGCAGAAATAGCGTTTGTCCCTTTAGTTCGCTGCACGGTGATTAAACGTTTACTTCGAAAGATTTCCTGATTGCAGAATGTCTGGAACCTGCTCGTTCAGTTTCATTCTTTTACGTCCTCCGCGCGATTGAAATTAGCTTCACTTTTATTATACGCACAATTTGCAAAGTTTTTAGTCGAGAGATATTCCACCAACAATATTACAATATTACGACTGCTGAAAAATGTAAATGTGTCGAATGAAAACGGGGACATTCGCGAGATATGGCCGCAAAGGAACTATTAACATGAGATTATGCCATACTCGAAGCCAAGCAAGCTTCGTCTGTCACACTGTTTCAAAATTGTCCCCCTGAAATGACGCGGCCGAATAAATAATCTAGCTCGCTTAATCTGCCTAAATGAAGAACAAATGGCTGACGAAGACACGGCAAGGCAAAGCTGGCCGCGCCGAGTTTCACGCGGCGTGACGAAAATGAGCAAAAAGAAAAGAATGCAGCCGCGTTTGATAAATCGAAGCAATTCGTTACAGCGTGCAGAGCGTTGCAAGTGCGCCGTCATAAATTCAGAAAGAGATCTTATTGCCCGGAAGAGGTCGGCGCATGTCATAATGGAAGATAATATTGGGACTCGTTCCAAGCCATTGTAACTGATGGCCGGTTGTGTATCGACGACGTGGCCTCCGTGGGAACTTCATCAGAATATGTATTTGTTTTCTCCCCGTGTGCCCGCCACGCCGCCGTTTCCGGTTCATTTCTGTGGCGCCAACCGTTTGCGTTTTCGTTCTGGACGTGCGAGCAGCGGTTCATTTTCTCCCCTATGAATATATACCTCGCTTTAAAAGAGAAAAATGTTGCTTTCCACCTCTATTTGTTACTTTTATTTCTTGTACAGTATGTCCAAGAATTTACATGATAGGTTTTAGTTAACTAAAGTTGCGACTTAATGCTGCGAGAAGTGTAGTTGGGAGTGTTCCGTTGAAGTATTTAAGCACAGTGATTACTTGTAATGTGCAATCCGCTTTCGTAGCACGATTGTACACAGTTTGGAATACTTGTAACATATTATTACCCTTTTAATATAGTCTACTCCTCGAAATCTCTTTGCTAGCAGTGTAGACACATTAGAGTTCTCGTTTTTTCGCAGAGATTTCCTGAAGTTCGGTTATCGTACTGAGACAGGTCTTTGCAATTATCCTTCGACAATTCTGCGTACGCCACGTAAACAAGGTCAGCTGCACAAAATCATATATTGAACTGTCAAATGTTCTTCCCGAGCATGCAGTTATTTTAAGGCACACACTTTTACGGACAAATACTTATAGGAAATTGTTTTCCATCCGCGGCAGTTCGTTCCTCAAAATTATCAGGGTTACTCCGGATATCGACCAAAATATATTATTCCCCCTTTTTCCTCTCTTCGTCACTCGGCTGCTTCAAATATTTGCCTCCATCCTTGACGGCCTCGTCGTCGCATAATGGCGAAAGGAAACGAGCAACCACTCTTATCCGTATTTTGTTAACGCACACGGAAAGGGGGAAGCAAATTGTGCGCGGTAAGAATGGCGAATGTAAGGGAGGGGCGATAAACAAAAATGACAAGGCAACTCTTAGGAACATAAATAAGTTCTCGCGGATATTTTTTCGAAAACATAATTATCAACCCCTTCAACGTTACGGTTCGTTACTGGAAGTGCATTCCACAGGGGCGCGTAACATCCACCCTTAGCCAAAATTAAGTTACAAAACGTACAGATGACCGAAACATTGTTCTGCAGTCTCGGCGACAAATATCTTGCTCCCGAAATTCTGAATTTTAAAAACTAACGCAATACTGGCACACAAGTGGACATATCTGACATGTGTATAGAGATAAGCAATAATTGTCACAATGCGGGCACGCCTGTCATTTCCACTGTGCATTGGCTTCGGTAGTGACGTACCTATACTACTCCATCCCTTAGCCCTTATGTTAGCAAGCTAAATTTCAACGTCTGTCTCGTAACCGGGTACCCGGGTACCCCATACTGTTTCCATCCGCACATTAGCCAAATTGTCTGATTCCACCTACTAAATTTTTTACAATTTTATCGTTAAAGTGCTTTATTGACACTTAACTTCTTATATTTATAATAAATTGACTTCGTTTTGTTTTGTGGACTTAACCGATGTAGCCAATGAGTGGCTGAAATATGAAATTATATTCTTTCGAGACTGTTAGCTTTCATTTCTATAACTCAACAGCTGTAGCTTTAAACATTTCATGCAAATGCATTATATGTATATTCTTATACGGAAATCAAGTATCAGTGTTTTTTAAATATCTTAAGTACATGCTCTTCTATGAAGTGTCCCAGTTTCTCAAGTGTCCAGTTTTCGACTTTTGATTCTTCGAATCGTTCCTAGTTCGATAACTAGGGAATGGATGCTTATTGTGTTCATATAAACAAATATAAGCTAGTATCAGAGACCGTCTCCAATATGCATCAGTTTGTATTCAATTTTCGATTCGAGACACACGATTCTTTGCAGTTAAGTGAAACGGACAGTGCTTTTGTAAAATATAATTTGTAAGTTGCAGAAGTTCATATTGTAAAAATGGAAGCATTATCAATAATAATATATTGTCTAGAAAATCAAATAATAGTCGTGTGTTTCTACGTCAATTAGGGGAAGAGCTTTCCTTTCGAACAATTCGAACCCGATTGACAAATGCTCACACTATGAGACATCTTTCCACAAAATTGGCAATGAAAAGCATGAGAAATAGTCAAATAGAAATAAATGAAATTCCTTCTACTTCAAAAAAAAGTCGTGGGATTCTGTTATATGTGTCAGGCTGATCCCGAAAAGAAACGACGAAAAAGACGAAAGGCTTGCCAGAAGTGCGACCGTCCTATTTGTGATAAACATGTAAATACTATAGCAATATGCAGAAATTGTCCACAGAATTGTTTATTATTGTAATTTAATAAATAAATAAATCATTTTAGTTAAAAATTGGTTCCTGTTTATGTGCATAGAACACCTAACAATCTCGTCTCTTATATGGGTACCCGGGTACCCCGGTTACCAGACAGGCCTATAAATATGTTTGAAGCTTTATAACTTAAAAAAATGCGAACCAATTTTATTTAAAATTGGTATATCGACGTAGAAACATCTAAACAATGCAGAGGGGATCCAGAGGGGTTTTGCGATATTGTTACCAGAACATAAAAAGTTCTTGTAGGCAACATGAAATGGGTACCCGGGTACCCGGTTGCTAACATAAGGGTTAAGGGGTTGAAATGAAAGAAACGGTATGGATCAACTTGTTCGTTCTAAAATGTCATACAGCTTTGACAAACGTAACTTTGTCACGAGACAAAATCAGAAGTTTTAAAAATTATCCGACATCTTCCAAGCTTTTAAACGCCGTACTGTCAGAAATAACGCGATTCGCACAAACGTTCACTAAATTGTCTATAAAGTTTTCGGTGGTAAGGTAAAAAAAACCCTTCATCCTCGCGCAATAAACAAAAATTGTCTCTAATATTTCTAACTACCACGAAACGGGTATCGCGGGATGTCCCTCGGGCCGCGGTTTCAGCGCATGACCGGCTAAACGACTCAGACATTTATCAATGAAATTATGAAACTACTACAAGAAGGTGCGTTCGCTTCCACGATATTACGAGGATCAAAGCCCGTTTAGTCGCAACTCTCTGAGACGAGACTTTAACTGGTTTTAGTCAAAGTGCCGTAATTCCTTGCGAGGAAAATGTAACGAGTTCTGAGAAACGGGGACAATCCGCCCCGTTTGACCTCTCCTTTTGTCCGTTCTTCGCCCTCCTCCTCGCGGTAGGAAACTCCGAAAGTAAAAGTCGGAAATCTCGTACGCAACTTTAAATTAAGGCAGTTCGTTTTACTCCCGTGTCGCATCTTTCTTACGTTGCAGCCACTTGGCGTACGTCTTTGGTACCTGGCCGGTGGCAGCGGGGCGGTTAAGTAGTTTCTGTATTCTTGTTCTCGCTGCTTTCTTTTATTCAGAGTTAATATTCTCGAACGCGAGGCATTTACTTACTCGCCACTGACAATCAGATTAATTTAACCCCGTCCGAAATGAATAAATTTTTCTTCGATGAGTGCAAAAGGGTACATCTACGAAAATGTGACATTTCTTCCACGATTAATCGTTTCCTTGATTAGTGTGAGAAACACTGTATCGTGTATCGTGGAGCACGCAATATATTATAACATTTGAATTTCTAAAGTTTCGAGCTGCGAAAAAAAACAGCTGCTATATACTATATAGTTGGTACGATAATTATAACACCTGTAACACTATTCCACCATCGTTGCTCCAATTCATCTATCCATGTTTCGCCGTGTTTCAAAAATTCGCTCTAATATCCAATACGCTTGTCCGCTTGTAATACAAAGCGTTCATCCCGCGACAGTATACGCCGGACACTTCCGAAGCGGAATTGCAAATCAATGTTAAAGCCTGCTCGTCTCCGCGGAAACACGCGCAAAACATATTCATGAAACTAAGGTTTTGCCTTGACCGGGTCGCACGACGAGTATCCAGCTCAATGTTAACAGCTGAATCGCTATCGTCAGTAATTTATCACCTGTACCGTGTATTCGCCGTTAACATCAAACATGCATCGCGCGCTACGGCCACGCAAGAAACACCGGATGTATCTTCAGGACGTTTCGAGGAGTTCATCTTCCGGTAAAAACAACCGGATTAATGTTCTCCCGGGAATAGAATGGGGTTTAACATGTACACGGGACGTAAACTTTTCATTTCAACTGGAATACATAGGGGACGGTTAGTTCGGTAAATTTAATATGCCGGCCTTGTCGGCTTTTATAGATGATCGTTTTGTAATACAAGCCGTGGCGTGGAATATGAATAGTTAAATTTTTGTTACGGCACGCGGCAGGTGGGTATGTTAACGAGTTCAACTTATCCGGTTACACGTCTTATAATGGAAGTTGCTTCCCTTTTGTACAATTTTTATTTTGCTTCCCGTCCGATATTACGCTTCACGAATATGTAGGAAACAGGCACGATGTGAAAATGTTCGTACGCTTCCTAGTTCTATTGCAAGGTAAGTGTGTCTCATGGCCAAATGAATTACACGACTGCTGATTGTACCTATATGTATATTAATCACTGGGTGCCACTCGCGTTCCCCTTTCGTGCGGAAAGTTCCAATTTGTCAGTTCGCTTCTGTCGTTAGTATTTCTGGCATGAAAATTTATTACCAGTTTCCACCAAGGCAAGTATATCAGGGGATAAAATTAAGCGACGATTTTGGAGCGTAGAATAGAAGTAATGTTCTATCGCGAAGCAAAGCTTGTGAAAAGGGCATATCGTAAGCGCTACTTTTCACTAATTAACTGTTGCAGAAAGCGGTGGTGGCGAGAGGAACTTGTCCTCTCTCTCAATTAGACGCATTTTATTCAACAGACATATCGATGCTTGCGTATTGGTGGATTTATCGTGTGTTGAAGATAAAGGGAATTACGTTGGAAATGCACGTAGTGATTGATATATGTTAATAATTTCACTGACTTCATAAATACATTTCGTTCATTTATTGGCTCAGTCTGGCATGGAAGACTTATTTTTAGTTGTATATAATTATTGTAAAATAATTAAATTTAGTTGTGTACTTCCACCGTGCTTCTGCAAAATTAATGGCAGCCAGTAGCAAACGGATGGATGTCGACAAAATATTTATCGTGACCGAAAAAGCATTTAATATTTCTATTATCGGGAATTGAAGCCAACTTCGAAGGAGGTTTCAAATATGGTAATATCGTCGTGCTCGACCATTTACAACATTTTAGATTTTAGGTTTGGTGGCTGAAAATTGCATCGATACAGTAAATTCTCAAAACATCTACTGCTATATTTCCACAACCACCTTAGTAGGAAATAAGTCATCCAATGAATCTTTAAGTCGTATTCGAGATTATTAGGTTAAACATAAGTATGCATAGATGTTAATTTGTACAAGTCGGGAAGAAAAATAATTACAACAACTACAAACTAACTACAAACTTTTCATATAATTATTTACCGCCTTAAAATTTCTTTAAATCACTTTTTCATACACGAAGGCGAGTTTTTGCTTATATGCGTTAAGTGTTTCCCAGTTTATTTTACACGGACGTTTCGTTTAAAGAAACTCTAGTTTATGCGAACGATTTAAAAAATTGTGTAGGGCCGAGGAAAACCACAAATAATTTTTAAAAACGTTACAGAGAAATGAAACGAGAGCGCGTTGTCTTGTTATTTAAAAATTCTTCTTTCAACTGTAGATATAAACTAGATCTCATTTTTTCATGGGAAATATTAATGTAGCAGCTTAACCCTCTACAACATTACCGAACTTTTGAAGACGCATACTTGATTTACCATCGCGGTTTCTAGTTTCATCATTCGTACTTTCCTCGCTTCCTGCTTGCAGCCTTTTCGCCGCGAAGTGCACTGTCTCAGTTATGAATATTGAATTTTCTTTATCCCGAGGGAACAATTATATTCGAAACACGACTGAAATTCGTTCGTACATTTCGTACGTGTTTGATCGAAACGGGACGTGTTCGGTCTCCGTCAATACGAGGGCAGATTTCCAATAGTTTCGCGTGGCAGTTTCGTTTAAAGTTTTTCGTCTAATCCGTTGGAGTGCGTCGCCTGAAAAGGTTCCCGTCTTCTCCGCAAATCCGGAGAACTTGGAGTAGCGCGGGACACAAAGAGGATAAAACAAAATTTCGGACCGACTAGACGCGGGGAAAGTCAAGGGAGTGGGATGAGAACAAAAAAGCAACCGTACGTGCACCTGTTAAGCGTGTTTCTAACGCGAGTTCTGTAACAACCGAACTTTCAATGCAGTTTATTCCCAATGACCTGTGACGGTATAAAAACGTTACGGAATAGTACTTGCTTTTAATGAGTAAAAGTATAAGTTCCGTCGCTTATTTATTATATTCTGTCAGTTACAACAATAATGGAAAACACTTGCGAACGGAACTGCTACGGAACGTTTAAACATAAACTTGAAAAATGTCCAATTTACTTTGACTCGTTTTGCAGCCGTTTTGAGTTCTGTATCATACCTACGTATCATCAATGCATTTATGTTATACATACATCAAATCTTATGCACAAGGTACGTGCACACATTAGTATCATACATTTCCATATCTTCCCATGATACAGTCCCTTGCTTATTTTCGTTCTTTTGTTGTTTAGAATGGATACGAACACTCGTGAATCTTTTAATTCTTGTAGAAAACAATACATTTGACATAATCAGATTAGAAGTGTTACATCAAACTATAATTACGATGTGGCTTTGATACGAACTCGCAGAACATTAAAATTTCATTAATAGTATTTACGAAACGCGAACGTCCCCATGGATATCAAAACTAAAGGGCATCAGCTTTTCCCACTGACTCTTTTATTTTGCATCGTCAGCATTGAATGTCGATGCCTAAGGCAGTACGGTTGTTATCATATTAATACCGATAATATATGCATCTGATCACACTCATTGCTGGACTGAAGCATAACTTATATAAACAGTTGCAACGATACATTTCTCCAGTGAACATTTGTATGAAAGTTCAGCGAACAATTGCTTTATGTCTGACGACACGAATAAACACATGCAACGAATACACCCGTTCTAAAATTTGGAGCACCCTTCGCTTCTTCCGCGAGATGAATATTATGAATGAAATGTTTACGCGCTCAAACAACGCATCATTTATTTCGAGATCCTGTCATGCCCAAACTTTTAAGCAATGCGGCATACACTCGGCAGTAGCATGAAAATACCGAAGAGTACTTGAACATTCAACGTTGCCCAAGTTCGCCGTCTCCCCGTTTTACGATTCGCATCGAAAGTAATCAAACAGAAGTTCCGTGCAGCCTCGAGAGGAGGCATCGATCTTGAAAATCGTCTCGAGTAGCTGCGCTGAACCATAGAGCTGACAAATAACGCGACAACGATTTCTATAGAGAGTCAGCTATGCGGAGATGGGAGACAGCGAACCGCGTCGTAGAAGCTCGAGTCCCTTGCTCTTTTCTCCGATAGCTAAAAGGTGGTCCGGAGTCGGCGCTCCGCCTGGAACGCCGTTCTACTTAAAGACGATTAATAGTGGGCCGTGATTAATGACGGAGTGTACTTGCTCGCAACGAGTGCTATAAGATCAACTAACACAGACGCGGAGGAAAAGCAAACGGACACGGCAGGAAATTTCCATACAACAAGGTACAGGATTCTGAGCAAATTCGAGAGGAAAATCTCGCGGCGCTTTGCCCCTTCAATATTCAGCAGAACGCGTTATCGTGATGAGCACGTCAAGGTATCCCGACGTTTAAACGGTCGAATTTTTTGGTCATTTTTCGTCTGTTGATCATCTGCACAAGTATGTTGTACTTGATTTTAAACGTTTTGTATGCGTATTGTGCAGGCAAACGTGCCCGATGTTCGTTCGATCCTTTTAATTGAGTTTAATTGAGTTACATTGTCGTTGGAAACATGTCGTTTAGTTAGGGTAACTAGGAAATCGTCAAATTGATGGATCTTTGTAGCTCCGCGAAGATATGGGGCATTTAGTGCACAGATCGTTTGAATCTTCTACTTCGAATTGTGGAAGAAACAGTTCTATTGTGAAACACTATATTTGCCGAAACTTAAAGCATGTAACTGCTTTGACCATCAGAGAAAAACACAGTAAATGTTACTTTCAAAACACTAAAATCTATTATTACCTATATCTTTCGTCCTCGATACACATTTAGGAAGCATATCTTCCTTAATACAAACTGTTCATTGAACGTTCCATGTCACCAATTCAAGCCACAAAGGTGAGATAGAAAGTTGGAAGTTTCAATGACAAACGCAAGTTCCGAATTATCGTTATTAATAATAGTTCGAACCATCATTGGACGGATAATAACTATGGAAATTGTGTCGCCAAGGAGCGCAGACCATCTCGATGAAGACGATATTGGCCATGTGATGCTCTCAAATCAGTAAGAATTATTTCGACTAATACAAATACTAACCCACCATTGAGAGTTCGCCGCATAAAGCAAACGTTTTATACCCTACGGAGTATTTATACGAAGAATGAACAAATTATTCCTACGGAATCCGCATTGCGTTCGGAATTGGGTGCACAAAATAACTCGGGAACGGAAGCATTTAGCAAGAAAGGACTTTCGATTTACGCGTACAGTGGTAGCGAGAAAATCGTTGGAAATAACATCGAACTTGATTGCTGGGTATACAACAAAATATAGGCGCACGGCAAGAGTGACACGTCGCGGTTTAATACGATTTAGAATTCCATCGCGGGGCCCATTTAAAACCGTCAAGCGTGAAATTCAGAAACGAGGGTCCGGGAAACGTCACAATTTTCGAGTAGCTGAAACGCGAAATGTGATTTAACCCCGCCGAGAGATCGAAACTTTTCGAAGCTATCTCGTGTCCACTGCTTGCATAAATAACGTGACGTGAAACATCGTTTATTTTGGCGGACGCAGGTAACGGGAACGCGGACACGGCCTGGACGGGGACAAACTTCCGGTCCCCGGGGTAGAGTGCTTCGGAAAGCAATAAAACCTCCGTTCACCGCGTGCTCCACGTACTTTCGAACTAATGTCTCGTACTTGCGCTTGTTTTTCCTTCTTCCGCCGCCTCCCTTTCTCCGCCCTTTTTATTCCCTTCGGCATCTGTCGAAGCGTGAACTTTGTTTATTAACTGTGAACCACGCGATTATGCCATCAGCCTTTACGGTCCGAAGTAATTGTTCATATTCATGTGCGCATCAGCGTGCAGGTAGATGGAACGTTCATTGACACTTCGAAGATATGCGGCACACGTTTTCCTCGGAGTGTTGAATAAACAGTTCGAGAAGGTAGACGTTAAAGGGTCCTCGATTGAAAGTTGAAGGTAGTGCATAAATTGATTCGTGCAATGTGCCTATTGAAACCTATTGATTTTGAAAAGATGATTTAAATGCAGGAGTGGTATGTGCTATATTTCTTAACAATAAAGAAATATTAGGCTGATAAAAATGTGCAAATGTGCGAAATTCGAGGAAATGGAAATTTTAAGTTTTCAACTGGGTAACAATGATTACATGTTGTAGGAGGTAGAACAAGTTTGCGAAGTCGTAGGAATAATAACACTTTATAATATCTACGTATTAAATGTACGTTTATACATTAGGATGCATAAATCTAAATTCTACGTGGATAAGTACATGTGTCTTTTTAAACGCCCCTTTAAAACCACGATCTCTAGCAAATAGATACTAATTGTGATTACCCGGGGGACACCTCGTACACTTATCGGCAGTTTGACTGGCGACAAACAAAATACTTCCCTACGCAAAACTCGAAAGCGACTTTTAAATTCAGACACGTTCTTGGAGCATAACAATGGAAATCGATTTGCCCATTAGCGAGTTAATTTCAGCATTGATACTGCAATCCGCTGCGCGGGTTCAATTAGTTATTGTAAGGGTAGTTATTGTTCCAACGTTACACCTACGTCGTACTTGGCCCCATTGTGTTCGTCTATCTCGCAACTCCCGATGAAGGGAACTGCACTATTACAAAAACATTTCAAAGCGCAGCTCCATGCCGAAATTATTATTCTCTAAGAATAATTGAACAAATTCATCGATCGTCCGTGAAGCCGTACTATCACAAAAACTGTCTACAAAAGAAGGGCTAGACACGACACAAAAGAGAATGAAAGTGGAGTGAAAAGCTTCGATCGAAGCTTTCGTTAATTACTCGCGCGATATGATTACGAAACGGCGGGCAATAAAGAGGGGTGTAGAATCCGACAATCGTGTAAGGCGAACGGTCCCGAATGGAATGAGGACATTCTCTTTGCGCGAAAGAATAATGAAGAAGCCCGGGCGACACGGCGGTTCTTCCGGGGGGACGGTAACACAATTAGGAAATTCTTCGGTTCTCGATCGTGTAACGTGGAATATTTTTCCGTCCGTGGAGTCAAACGAATACCTCCAACGAGCATCTAGGAAATCAGAATCTTGCTCGTTTGATCGAAATTTTTCCTCCTATTGTTGCGCTGCACAAAGTAACAGAGTATCGAATTCCGCTACTTTACGTTCGGCTAATCGGATAGAATCGAACGAATCTTGAGATTCCCATGCTCGCCAGATGTTCAAGCTATTTCGAGAGTTTTTGATACGTTTGCGTCGCTTTTCCGTAAGAGGACAATTAAAATTGGCAAGCAATCTCGTACAGCCGAGAGGCACGAACGATACCTGATGAATTTCATTCGAATAATTAACATTCTACGTTTGCGCTTCGCCGGACGGAAGCATTCGTCGTTTGCAATCGCGATATCCGGTAAGATGGAAAGCGGGATTAATTTTTCTGCGCAGCGTGGCAGAGAAAGTGAAATCAACGATAAATTCTTGGAAATGGATTCAAGTTTAGTATGAACAGTTTGAAGAACATTTAATTGTGCACGTTTTTTTCTAACAGCAGTTGGGAGACTTAGACCTGCAAATACTTACAGTTTATTGAACGGTCTACAGAATGTCCAGCAGAGGATTGTTTTATTTAAAACAAACAGTAACATCTACTGAAAGTATGGTTTAGTTTAATATGGCACAGATTTAGATTCACCACAGAATTCCATGCTGGTTTGATGCAAAGGTAGTGCGAATTTTCGCGTGCTATATTTCAAACGGTCATTGTAAAAATGGTTTTGATACCTGTTAATAAATTGAAACCAATGAATGTTAAAGGGAATAATTGAAAGTGTTGCATCCACATGCCCGGTTTGCTTCGCTACTGTTTCCCTTGTTTTGTGTTATGTATATAATACAAATAATTGTTATGTAAGTAACAATTGTGTTCAAAAATGTGTGCACGCTTTCAATTATGCTTTATGTGCATAAAAAGGGTGCAACTGCTGCTGTTGTCCGAACCACGCAGCGGACGGCCATTTCATGTTGCTGAAAACATGTTAAGGTGGTCGATAAATTTCAGGCGGCAGTCGTATTGTAAACAATAGTGGCAACTATATCATAATTAAATAAATAACCCAATACACGGATGTGCAACTATTCAAACAAGTTCAGAAAGTCTTCCCTTAAGGAACAGTTCATAACCGCATATTTAAATCAACAGAGTTAATCGATGTTTAAACAACTGAGCAACGCTTTCCTGCGAGTCAACTCCATCCCTGAAAGGGGGAATGAAGGAACGGGGGAATAGTCTCGGGTAATTGAGAGAATCAGTTAAACCTCGCGAGCTCTTATACGTCGCATAAGCCACCTTTGAACGCACAGAAATAGGATTCTGGCTAAGCTCGCAGCTTCCAACAGGCGGTTTCTATGGCTTTTCGCGTCTCCTACGACATCGAAGCTTTCAGAGGGAATCCTTGCTTATGACTTTCACGTTTTGAACCACGTCCGTGTCTTACAGATCTTCACGTTTTTAACGCCACGTCTGCCTTTGTTTGCTCAGTCCGGTATCCATCAGCTTGGATATAGTATGGTAAGAAAGTTTCACTTGCTCGTATGACAAGCATGAACAGGGAGCTTTTTTCAACTTGACTGATTGATAACTATTGGGGGTGTGCCAAAGTTTCCAGCGCGCGCACGCGACGCGGTAATATATGTTATTTCTGTTAAAACTGCAACGTTCGTTTCCCGGTTGCACTGTTAATTGGCAACGAGGTTCCTTGTTAACCGTAGTGTCGTAGATTATTGGGTACGCGGAATGTTACACGCAACAGGAACTCCGCTGTCAATTTCACACAAGAACAAATTATTTTCCTGACCGAATTGCGATCAGAAATACGATTTTCGACGACAGTCTTGCAGATTCTTGAAGAACAAAATGCTCAGGACAATTAGAAAGGCTTGCCCAGTTAAATGCAAATTGCAAGTTAGTTTACGAGATACTTTGTGCAGCACAGTACAGAACAAAATATGCACCGATATTACCAGAACAATTATTCGTAATTACACATGTCTGGAGCCCGTATTGTCGAACAGCAGCACAAACTGTTTCCCCCCTGATATTTCGCTGTTTGTCTGAGTAAAAGAATGCGTAGTCTTAACTAACTTAAAAAGTGCAGTTCCCGGTGTTTTATTCCCAGCTGGGAAGCAAAGTGGCACTGCACCTAGCTTATTACAATATTTGCCTTCGCCGCGACGTTGTTTGTCCAGCGGCCACGACTACGTACAGTTGTGTTTCACGTTTGCCATTCTAACGGGGCCTTAGTTTTTACTGGAGGAAAATTAAATCGATTTTTCGTTCTCTTGTTTCCCCTCTATAATGGATGTTTGTGTCGGAAGTTAGGCGCAAACGTGAAATTGCAGGAGCAGATCGACAGAACTAAGGAATAATTAAATGTTGAGTGGGAACATAAAGTATGGGTATAGTGCGTTGAAGTTTACGTTGATTGGATAAGCGAATGTAAATGGGGTTCGATTGTCTTGAAACTTCTGCAAATTGTTGAATGGTATAATCGTGAACGTGTATGCCTTTACGGATTCTCAACATCCCAACAAATGTACGACGATCAAATTATTTTATAAGGTCTGCAAATAAATAATTACATTCTTATTCTTTTTTTCTTTCATTATTCAAGGTGTATGTATACGGAGCTATTTACTATAGATGCGTCTATCGCATTATCGTCTGATGAGATTCTCACTTCAACGTACTTATGCGTTATTTTACAGCACCGTAAGAAGAACTGTACGAATTCCTCGATTCCTCGAATCATTCCAAACGGAAATGATACCTACTGTATGAACAAGCATTGCGTTAATATCAAAAACATTTCGTTTGCATATAAAATTTCAAAATCCCATTAAAACTTTGTTATCTATCCGACGTTTTCAGTAATATTTTCAGTACCATCCGAATGATGAAAATTCATTTCATACCATTTACCCGACCCAGAGAAAGAGAGTAAGTTTTCGTAACTGCGATTATTGGAGTAACGTGTGCAAATATACAGACCACTGCGCCAAAAATATACAAAATGAGCGCATTAACAGATTATCAGTGGCACAAGTATGCTTTATTATTGCAATTTCATGGTCAGAATAGGATTATCGCTGTCCACTATTACATGCAGATGCAAATAACGCAATCAATCCTATTTGCGAATATACGGCCAAATGTATTTCCGCTACCACTTTTATTTTCAACTTCACCGCTTCCTATGAAAATATATCCAGCCAATGTAATAATAAGAAGTTTAGCATGTACGTTGATGGAATAACTTTTTAATTGCCGTGGCACACAAAGGTCAAACGAATGAGAAAAGAGCACCAAATGAGCTGAATTTTTGAGCCAAAAATGCGGACGACAGTAGAGAATCCACTGGCGGCGCATTAATTTACCATTACAAGATAATCAGGTTAAATATTCACAATGGCGAACGAATTTCATCCCTGCGCTACTCGTAGCTACCATCAATTCTGCAGCTGTCCGTGACGTTCACAATTCTCCCAAATTAATCGTTCTCAAAGTTCTCAGGACTTCAGCGCTTTACGCGTTCCCAGCACGCACCACGTCATGCTGCTTCTAATGTTAACCCTCTCCCTATGAGCGTAGGAATGCGCACACACCGCCAGTCTTAACCGAACGAGAAAAAAAGGTAAAACGACTTCTAAATTAGGTCTGACGTAAAGTTAAAAACAAAAGAGAGCATAGTACATACTGAATAGCCGCACACGTATGAACAAGGTAATAGATACATTTACGCCAATAAACTCGAAATCGAGATAAATTGCAAGGTAAAGTATTTTCGGCAGAAAATTTATGTGTATGTAAACATAAATTGATGGAAAATGAAAATTTATGTGAAATGTTTTTGGCGACAATATTGAATCTTTATAGAGCGGCAGAAATATTTTTCGCGAGATTTAAACTTGAAACTTTGAGCTTCGAAGATGAACGCCAGCTAAGAATGCGATGGATGAAGGAAAATCATGGCAAAGGAGTTCTAGAATAATTGCCACGCCAGTAAAGTGGTGAGCCTCTATTAACAGTTTTAAAAGGTCGGCATTATAGTAATTGTACGAAATAATGGTATCTGTATTTAAAATTGATGGAACAGTAAAGCTTGAACGTTAACTTGGGGGCAAACCAACTCAAAAATCACAGAATTTTCTGATTAATATAATATTTCGAAAAACTAATTAATGATACGAACTGTTCTGAAAAAGGACGTTCTAAAAATAATTGGTTTCATTGTCATCCAACTATTAAACACCATAACTTTCTTTTGTATTCTTTGTTTTGTCTTCGCACATTACTTATCAGTCACGTACTACTATTTCAAAATGTTAAAACATTAGTCCACTTGTCAACCAGTATGATTCCACTAATCAAACCACTTGTAAAGTAAATATGATTGTTAATAAAAAAAAATTTGCCTTTTCATTCAAACGACTAAGTGCTTTTCTGAAGTTTTTAAAAAGCTAAATGCAAGTCCTTTAGTCCCGCCGGGAAAAGCCTTTCAACGAATTTTTGAAACCAAGTAAGTTTCCGTATAATCACAAAAATAACAGAAAGTCAAGGGGTCTGTAATAAAAAGAATGAGATATTTAAAGCTTTAAGAAACAATACTAATATCTCAACAGTAGGTTGGTGTTCCATTCGTTATTTTATTGCACTCAACTCTTTTATCTCTTCTACCGAGCTGTTCTGACTTTTATAAAGTTCCTTGCAACATTAATGAATATGTTTATTTTTTATCTAGTTTCCAAAGATGGTTCAATGTGATCATAGTGCTAGGCAGGTGTTACACGTATTTCATCGATATATTTTTCTGGCGTGTGGTACGAACATATACGTATAAGAGAATAGACATTCTAAAATTCAATTTCCATTACCAGACGCTAGTGTTCAGCATGAATAATAAATGAGATGTGTGAAGAAAAATAGCTAGACTCTAAGCAATTTTCTGAGCTCCAAACAGTAATCAATAATTGCTTTATGAGGGATCAGACAGTTGTACCATGTTTTCCAAATGAGCCTGCCTATTTCTGTACCTGCTTCGGATATATTCCAGCAAATTGTACTATCACGGAAGGAAATATTAATCAAGAGCTATTGTGGCAATTTGTGCCACTTACATATTGGCTCCTTTTGTTTACCTGGAAACGACAGTTTTTGCATTGTTGTTCTGATATCCATTTTGCGAAATTCTTAGTTACTTTTTTGTTCTCTTGTTTTTTTAGCAACGGCAATAAAATCATTCACTGCTTTTTTCATATTTCCCCGTTGACATTAATCAATTCATGTTTTCGTTTGGCTTTACGGTACTTGAATGTATTACAGATAAAATAATTACATAGACCAGGAGCAGCACAGGCACCGTTTTTGTTCGCTGAATTGATGTGTACAAAAAAATTAAAATAATTAAAAATTTTGTGTTGACATTTAGAACCTGATTTTCGTTCGAAATAATAGTATGTGTAGTATTGATTATGACATAATGCACTATACTCCGGTGCAATTAAAAATATGTTTAGTATTTGACTTATTAGATGAAACAAATAAAATTAAATGAAGTAGTTTTAGGGTCCCATTTAAAATTCTACGTTGTTAAAGTACATTTGCGAATTTATTTTGTTTGAAACAATCAATATCAAAAGTACATAATAGTCAAAGTACAAAATTTCATTTCAATGACGAATTCCTGTCACCGTAGACCTAAGCAGATGAACTTAAGAAATAAACGAATGAAAGCCTCGTACTTATGAGAAGCAAACTCCGAATATAAGATATAACTGGCTACCATTTACCAGTGTGTACAATTTCGAACTAATTAAATTGCTTTCGGATAATTCTTGAATAATTAAATCCTCTTTACCAACATGAAAGTAAATTAGTTATTTAAATACTTGGATCGTGCGACTATTAATGACTTAGAAAAGATTTCTAAGTCTTTACACTTAAGACTTAAAGATTCCTAGGACAATATTTATTATCGCGTGCACGCTTATCGCCGGAATTAATTAAGCCAAGTATTCAAGGTTTAAGAATTTTGTCCATCGTTGCCCTGAAAGCATATTCGGCTTTCGGGATACAGTAATGAAATGATTGAAAGTTACGTAACAGAACGGAGGTGCATCTCAAACAGAGCGTCCTGCGGTCTAACAGTAGGTCGTGTCCGTAGTGGACATGGAACCAAAGTAAATACAGCACAAGTGGATCGGATATTCGCGGTTATGAAAGGCAAATTTCGAATTCTACGGACGCACGATCCATGATGGCCGACTGGTTACACACGGCGCACAGGTATACACCACGTTGAAATACGTCTCAACGTAGCGACGTAAGAGGCCAAGGGACACGAAGGTTTCCTCTTCGATCAATAGCTTGAGAAGTGCAAGCGACGACCACCGTTTCTGTCTGGGCATCGATTCTCGCGTGTGCCACGTATACGAGTGCTTATTTTCTCTCAGTTTCCCTTGGACTGCCCTTTCCCTGCTCCGTATTAGTTCGCGAGTTTCTTGTATACGTTATCGACCACTTAGGTACCGACCTTCATCGATGCGACAACACGTGGCGCAAACGTTACGTATACCAAGAGGAGCCGATCGATCCCTGAAGTTGTTCTGCATTGTTTTAATAAAACGTGCAATGCGATTAGTCGTTATTGGTAGATGAAAGATCACATTCCAATCGCAAATTATTCGATATCTCGACGAGCTAATGCTGCAGCATTACAGAAAGGAAAAAATGAACAATCTAAACATTTTTACGTTAAACTTACCCATGACCTTAAATCATGTCGTTTAAGAAAATACGAATTCGTGACAGTCTAACGTCGAGACATGTAAACCAATTAAGACTATAGTTTTGGAATGATTTCTTCTGCGCATTGATAATTGTCGACCGGCCATATGGGGAAAAATGCAGATTGAACGGAAGAGATTTATCCGATGGGCGCCAATGAAATAAGAACGTGGCAATTTCACCGTCAACCACCCGCGTTTCGAGCATCGTAGAATCTCACCGCGAGAACAGGAATTATTTTATTCTCGAATTATGTTCACCCGGAGTGACGAACATACATAGGTCGGTTTAATCCCGGTCTACTGTCGTGTCGCCACGTTTTATCGTTCTTCCTTATATCGTAAACGCTGTCCAACCTGCCGCCCGCCTCGTCCAACGCTTTCTACACGCGCTCATGCTTGCCGTACTTTCGACGGTTCCGTTTCATTGCCAACTTCGTCGACGCGATTGTGCTCCAATATCGTTCTGCCAATTCATTTCTCTTTGACGTTCCTCCCCTTTCTTCTTTTTTTTTGCTCCAAAAAGAAATTGATTGGATACATTTTTGGTCATTCCTGGAACGCAACGCGTTTCATTGTAAATACTCGACGTTCCACGATAACGATAAAGAATATAACGAAGAACCGTACCAATTTTGTTCGGACAGCATCTTACGATCGTGTTAGAAATAACGGGTAAATAGATGAAGCGACGATTACAACTTAATCCCTTCACGAGCACGCCCGTAAATTACGGTCAAATCGGTTTTGGGAAAAAATAGAGTGCAAACATACGCACGCAATCATCGATCATGCTTTCGCTGATCTTTTCGCTATTCTTTGGGTTTCGTTGAACTGTATCTTCAAAATTCTATGTACTGCCAATTTATCGATATATGTTCGAACGTGTTACGTGCATCGGTCACAAATATCAAAGATGTAAGAATCATTTGTAAGAAGGAGAAACCTTCGAAAGAACACAAATTTTATAAAAATAATTCTCGAAGTTGCGTGTTCGGATAAAATGACGCTGCGATTCCTTGAACTGGTGTAAGTAATGTAACACTCTTCCCATATGCAATACGGTCGAAATCACTCTTTTTTGATAAATTCCAACAAGAAATTAAAGCTATTGCCGGTTTTAAATGGGTCGCTAAGTGATTTAGGGAGGATAATTGTTAGAACGACTCGGATTATGCAAATTGCCCAGTTTGCAAAGTGAATCGGGGTCCTTAATTCCTTATTTTCATGAAATTGTCGATCGAATCGCCACGAGCGTGACGGTGGAAACGCGGTATAGGACTATAGTATATCTCTGCGAAGAACGCTCGCTGGTGGCATAATTAAAAATAAACGCCGCGAGACAATTCAATTTCACGCGATTATCGGGAGCGGCGTAGTTAATAGAGTCGCAGCAAGATTAAAGTACCTCTCGCTACGCGACAGGCTAATGAAAATTTGGTTCGTTATCGAATATTACGATACACTGGTTCATCGGTTCGAAAAAATTCAATAATCAAATTAACACAGATGTCGATCGTAACGCCGGGTCTACGAGTCGATCGAAACCCAATACACAGGCATATCGTTACGTACCGTGCACACAATGCGCATACATAAATCATGCAATTTCCTAAGCCCGCAATACCCTATAATACACGCAATCGGTTAAGGAACAGACAGCGGAATGACAGAAATTTTCCGTCTACGTAATTGCTGGGTATATAAATACATAATTTATATTAAACTTTATTTTTCAAATATCTGATAGTTTAGAATTAGCGAGGGAGGAAATGATTTTAACGCTTAGCTTGTAAATATTTTTATACCAAAGGTTGCGATAATGATCAGAGAAAAGTCTTGTTATCTAAACCAACGTAAGTATAGGGTGATTCAATCATTTGAAATCTAACGAAACTGCCGTACATACCGCCTACGCAACTTTGCAATTTATATAAGGTAATTGCATACAAGATAAGCAAGAACTATAACAGATGATACGAAGTTCCGCTGCATACTTCATTAATATTAATACGAAAGTTATTTCATAAATTACAAAACGTATTCAGCCGAGTGAAAAATAGATCGACCCCATTATTTTCAACAAAAAGGATACTCTACTTCCAATTCTATTTATCCAGTGTTATTCCCGTTCAATGAATTTAACAACACTTGCGAAATGGTGCACACCTATCACATTTGCAAATTCGTTAATGAATAATTTCGAAAATGTTAAATTCGGTGATATTATACTGCGAGGCAACGCAGACATTCATCAATACTTTAAGAACACGCGCCTGGAAGCTTCTGTCCCGAGAAATACATTTTTCATTTGTCCATCAAAAAACACTTTTTCGTTTTACGATACTTTACACCAACTTATGTTCCACGACTCCTGACAGTCACTTCGAAAGTAAGTCATGAATGTGTGAAAGCACTCACGGCGGATCGAACACTTACCTCTATGACTTCCGGTGATCTTGTCCCGCAAGATGTTTATCTGGTGCACCCGTCCAAACTCCTCGAACAATGTTCTCAGATCGTTCTCGTCCATGTTGTGAGGCACCTGGCCCACAAACATTTTTATGTTGTCAGGATCCGGCTGCTCCACACTATTGTTATTCATTATACTGTAACAGAGACAGAATTTCTGTATGAAAGGACAATCACCGCAGATTCGTATATTTGCAATTGCAATGCACTTCTTGAAAATCGCGTCAATTGAGACCTTGAATTTACGTTTCATTGAGTTCGCGGTTTGTTGTTTCCATAATTATTATTTATGTTATATTAATTTGTTTTGGTATGAGCCTCCGGTCGCAAAAATTATTTCATGCAATTTAAACGAATGTTCGTACGAGTAGTCTTAATGACGCTACAATAACAGCGTATGCAATGAGTTCAATTTCAAAAGCATAAAACCTTGAACAGCGAAAGTGTTTGTTAATCAAAGTAATGGTTCACCAACTTATCACTACTTTAATAGCAACATACCATCTTGTTTAGTATTCTCGTAATAGTTTCCCTATTTATTTTTCTATTAACATTTGACAGCAACATTCTGCCATTATCAAAACAGATTCCGACAACTTTCCAAAAATGTTTTCATATGCAGTCACTCGATTCATATTAATACTGTTCCATGCAAAATAGTGACATAAATAAAAGTTATTAGAACTCGTTTTCGGAAATGGCTGCGTGTTACCGAAACAGGATCGAACTCTTCGGCCCATCGAGACTCTACTCTTCCTCTCAGCAGTTAGAGCATAAAGTCAACAAACAAAATAGCCAGAAGCCATCGATTCTTATCGGTGTAACTATAGAGATACATTCTACTGAAAACCACCCCCGGGGCGCACGACTCACTTTGTACGCCGCTCGTGCGCCGGTGTTCTTTATTCTTCAAATCTGGGATTAATATCGAATTTTATGTGCGCCGGTCACATTCCGGGGGAAGCAAACGCGCCAAACTTCATTACCTTCCAACGTGTGCCTCGGCAAGGTGGTCTGCCATGTTTATCCTACCGGTTGATACGTTTGCTCGCCAGTATACGAACGCTTTTAAAACTTGCGTTCCACTTTCGTCGACACGCGTGTAATTTCATTCGGATTACGCGCGTTTGAAATCGGCCTTTTAGGAATCCTGAATTTCATTCAAACGGATTATCTCGTTGCCAGTCTGTGCGCTACTTCCATAATTTTTCGCCCGGAATGACGTTCCAATCATTTCAGATTCGAGATTACGTTGTCCACTTCGGGTGGAAATGTGTCTCCAATTTTTTTTTCTTTCTTTCATCTTCCAACGTTTGAGCATGTTTCCGGTGCGACGAATTTCCAGTGAAATGTTTTCGTGAAGCTGAAGAGTTTACACAGCTGTTTACGTGAATAATTTAACGGCGAACGTTAGTACGAGTGTCATACGAGGAGCGACTGATGTACTGGGAAGTAAAGGAAGCAGACGAGCTTATTAATATTGCCCATTAAACGGCAAAAGCATGGTTGGCACTAAATTGTCGTTGGTTTAATAAATATCGTCTCACGCGTCGCTGAATGTAAATTGTGTACTGGATATGTGGAAAAGAAGCCAAAATTGTGACCAGTGCGTTGATACGTTGGCACTCTGTGCGAATTTTTCTGGTGAATTCTGATCGGCATAGAAGGGAGTAAATTACAAAGGTGAAGAAAAACAACAGTTACCGGGATCTTCAACAACCGTCACATAATTCCTTTTATTCCTGTTTCCCTTGAGCTTCTTGCCGTTAAAACCGACACGTAGCGTCGATAGCACTGCTTCGCAACAAAAAAAAATACTATTATTGCACACGACCCATATAAACGTAGCGCACACGCCTGTATCAAAATATCAAAGAACTCGAAGCACTAATAATGTGTGAACGCACATTATGATTATCGTACAACATTTGCGTTCGTGTCAACTGTTAATATTACGAATTATGTAATCCTTAGACCTTTCTGTTTGTTTATTTAAATATAGCTATGCTAGGAGAACAAAGTGCATTTTTATTTGCCGTATAATCGGCTCCGCGAACTTTACGTAACGAACACTTGCAAAACCTGCACCATAAGATTCACTATTATCTTACACACTGTTTACACGCCAATCCTTATAATAGCTGACGCATCCAACTGTAATATACATAGCCCCATCGTCATTAAGCGTAAGTCGATTTAAGCCACGCCGGCCCGCCATCGACTAACAATTAGCCCCTCGTGCATTAACTTGTCCAGAGTGGAACAGTGAATTATAAACTTCGTCATCGCGTTCGATACTTTTTAAATATAAAACCTATTTTTTAAAAGCATATACATAGACTAGCGTACAGATTATAGATGGATTAGCACCTGACTTCTGTACCCTGGCCAAACGACCAGTTAAAAATGAGATAGTGTTAAATGTCCCCGCGGAATGCCCCCATCTTCCTCGCAATGCTGTGTGTAGAATTACAGAAATTTGTAGAAGTTGTTCGAACGGCACATGCACTGACACTGCGGTTGGGTCCGTGTAGATATATTAAATACATTTATTGCTTCGTGCAAATTAGTATCTCTCTTATATAGCATGTGCATTATCCTTCAGACACCAAACATTTTCCTCCTCTTATTCGTCGCTCGAAGAATGCTTCAATCGTTACAGGCTTCGAAATATTCTTTGCACGTTTAAAAATAGTGTAGCTCGGCATTAAATTTACAATGCGACTGGGCCCCCCCCCCGAAGCAACGGCTGGACGAGGTTTCTGCTCACGCCTTGTCACACTAACTTGCGCCAACGGAAGACGGCATCAACATTTCGCTTCGCCGGAAGTCAAGACCGCGATAGTTTGCCGGGCCGTAAAATTTCCACTTGTATAAAGTTCACCGTTGAAATGGCGGGGCGTTACACCACTTTGACACCGGCAAACTCTTTCCAGGGTCCCGTTCCACGAGTGTCGCCCTCGTCTTGGTCAGCGGCCTTTCTTCTCTTGTTACCAGGCCACGGCCATAAATCTGCGAACTTTAAAAGTCATCGTCGCTCGCGAGCAGCCGAAGGGAAAAGTTTTTGATCGCGGCGGCTGGTGGTGTGTGCCGCGACGTTAAGTGTATAATAATTAATGAGGCAAAGTTGGCATGACGGCGCCATGTTGATAATTTTGTTTCGTACTTCTGCCCATTATCCGGTATCGTCCACCGTAATGGCCGCGACACGGACGTGACGGCAGTTTTGTGTTTTTGGCGGTTTAGTTTGCGGCCGTGTCCCTCCACACGTCTATTTAAGCGATCGATAGGAGTGTAATTAACAATTTGTAGGGTAAACAGTTGAACTTGAATATTTAAGCAAATTCGGTTTCGGAATGTGGACAAAAGTTGTGTCCTGGAGATAATACTGTAGCTGTTATTATGTTGTTTATTGTTAATCGTTTCTTTGGTAATCTTTCGTTAATCACTCTTGGGCCGTTTACAAAATTTCGCGATAAGAAAATAGGCAGATGAAGGGATTGAACTAAACTGTTATTGCACCGCGTTTCTAAATAAAAATAACAGCCCTCGTGGCGTACACAATATCGAAATTCGAACGACGTATTTGGATAGCGCCTGTAACACACCGATTTTACAAAGTAGCTAAGGACATACATAAAACCGCCGGGCGATTGTTTGTAATATTGATTCTCAGCAAGAGAAATACGTATTCGTCGTGAAAATGAGTTCAGCAATGTCCGTACGGTTGCATTGTAAATGGATGCCATAACAAAAATCAGACCTTCGGGTCTAACTCCGTCCGGTGAAAGTAACAGATTATAGTGAAAAAAATCTCATTACACAAGCCTGTTGATCTTGTTTGTACCACAAACGCTACCAGCTTGCGAGCGAGTAAATTGCAAAACATTTTCGAGTAAATTGCAAAAGCTATTTCTCAGTGCATCCAGATCTTGCGATCCCCTACAATTATACAATTGCTGCATTCTCGGCCAGTTTTGAGGTTGCTTCTCAAGAAATCGAAATTAACCTGATAAATGTAACTTGCCGTGAAAGCACATTTACTCTCCTTTCAACGCAGAACAGAGGTAACTCGCTCGTCTAGAGCATTAAAATTGACAGAACAAGATCCGGTTAGTACGGGGTATAAAATCCATAAGACGGAGGGTTGTAGTAATGAAGTTGCTTCAAACAAAGGAGAAATTTATCAGCGATTAATCTTCAACTTCCACGAAGCGACGAGGAACGCTGCGCCGTGGGTCAGGATTTCGTTTCGGCCCGGAACCGATCCGGTATGCGAGAGCGGGGGAAAAGAGTACGGGAATTTCGCGAAACGATAGGAGAAAGTTAATATTAGCCGGGGAGGTTTAAAGCGATTTTCCAGACGGCCGGTTCCTCTCATCTTGATCTATAGAGCGTACCGCAGAGGATGGGTCGTGGAAGAGCAGGAAAGAGCAACCGTTACAATGCTCCGCGAGTCCCTTGGGGGGGACTTCCTTTATTTGGCGATGTTTGCCCATTTTCTACTCAAATGAAAAAAGCGCCGGCAGGTTACCTAATCGGAAATCATGGTACGCAGGTTTCGGTAATCGAAGGCAATTCGACGAGAATTTTCACGTTTGCCATTTGTGGAGCGCAAGTCTGCAGTTCGTTGGGTATATCTGAACATAGAACGACTAGTTTGTAATCTTTTCACTGATCAACCAGCGAGACTGTGCATGCCCACTTGAACTAACTCCGTAGACGAGAGTCGTATTCAATTGTCCACTAAGTTCGTGCAGATTTTTGTGAAGTTGAAAACTACTTTTTGGATTCAAAGTCGTGAGGAGCTTTCATTTGTTTAGATTAATTACCGTCGATCGAAAAGACGGAATTTTTTGTGCAGTGGCGAGCGTAAGATTTGGAGAAAAAAACATATTCGTAAATTTTATCACGTTTTAGAATATTTTGGTGGCGTTAAGCAATATTCTTCTCTTCGGCAAGAAGAAATTAAATTTTCAATTTGTTATTTTTCCTTCGCAAACATTTTGTTTTTGTAGCTTCTGTTACGAATTAATCAAATAGGTTTTCTTCTCCACGTATCTGAATTTGTAGTGGTATTTTCTTCATGATATAATACAACTTGAAGTTTCGTAAATAATATTATTGAATTTTTGACAAATAGAAAACAGATTTAAAATAAAACAGCTCGAAAAATTTGCTCTTTATTCTCACCTTGCAGCAAGTGTATTTGTTCTGCTTTTGTCGAGTATACTCGACATCGGTTAAAGATAATTGAACACACGAGTGCACATTTTCAAAATGAAATGAAACACTAAAAGGGTTAATAGTATCTATAAACGCTTAATTACATTAATAATATAACGAATTCATAAAAATTCAAAGTGACCCAGAAGCTTGTGGCCCAAAAGTTAATTAAATTCTTTATTCCCCGCTAATTAAGCTTTACTGTTCATTAAATTAATTAGAACATTTAATACATTCTGGGAAATAAAATTGAAGGTTTCCAAGCCTTATCATTGATTTCAAAGCATGAAACAGGAACTGATAATTACAATTGCAATTTAATAGTATAATTAACATACCAATTACGCCATAATTTGTTAAAATATTCGATACTGATCCATACATGATAATATATATTGTATATATATGTACTTATTATGTCTATATTATACCTATTATGCATGCCGGTATAGTTGGTAATATGCATTTAGAATCCGAACGATGATGTGCTTTCTCGTAATCGCGATGCAAATAATTCCTGAACACTTTTTCGGCAGAATATTAAAAAAAAAAAGTTAAAACACCAGTTTTCAAGCGTTATAAGCACTAACAATCGTTGGTGTAACATCATTATGCCGTAGAGAATAGCACTATCAAAAGCATTGTAATAGTAGAATATTGTGTGAATTATTGCCCATTGCGCATGCAGATATTCTTGAACGATCATGAACTAAATATTCAAATTCTACTACCATATCTTTGTTGAACGAATAAATATTCTGCAGGTTGCGATACAGTACAATAATCGTAATCCTCTTCCATGTTTTATTTAACCGCAGGTCATTTTATTCTGTACTATTCTATCTTATAGAATATTTCATCGTTTTGAAGGAGAGAGTAACATTACGGAATTGTTTAATTTAAATTTTTGCAACATTTGAAGCCAAGGTTTTGGTATAATTATACATCGAGCTATTTTCTATAAGAGAATAAGTCATCAGTCATCCGTCAAATATATTTACCCCAGACACATACTTCTTTTTCAAGAATATTACATACGTATTATTGCACAATTTATATCCCAACTTCCGTCAACTCTCTAAAAATTTGAACATTTCTCCAGGCATAAATCCTTCACTAAACAAACTTCAATTCCATTTAAACTTTTAATCCCAAATCCTCTGAACTGAAACCCACACATCCCAATTAAAACTTTACTCTTTACACTTTGGTATTATTGCTGACGCGATGACGCCATCCTTTAGCAAAAGTTCAGGGCACATTTGTTTGTGTAGTGTTTCTCATACGAAAAATTGCGAACACTTGAAATAATTCCCAATCACTTATTTAACACCGAGAATCATACCAGGTCCGATCAGGCAGCCATAACACCCTCAAATCGTGTCACCGTGACGTCGATCGCCTCTAATCGATGAACAATAAATTCAGAGGTACAGCCAACGGAAACGCAGTAAATCTTGGGGCGCATTCAAGATGCATAGTAACAACAAATTACGAGCCGTATCGATACCGTCTCGACAATAGCGACCGCCGCGGCCTCCCCCGGCATCAAGAAACGCTCAATTATCAGGCTGCGACGAGGATTACCACACCGAGTAAATGTATTGTGCCCCCCGTCGAGATCCTTATCTTATCGGTATTGGAGAACGTTGAACCTTCCCTTCTGGGTCGAAGTCGAGGAGGTGAAACGATGACGAGTTCTTCTCGCGGGGCATGGCGAGTGTGGCGAACAAAAAGGGTCAGCTGAAAGATGAATTAGATCAAAGGGGCACGTTTGCAACTCTATTCAGTCGGTTCCTTTGGCGTATCTGTCGGCATTCGCTTTTCCTTCGACGATCGTCGACCAGACGGAGCATCATTGGCACTTGTTTCGTGCTTGCATCGGAATCCGTGGCGCTCCAAAAGGGGAACAACGGGCAATGCCGGAATGAATGTGCACTGCGATAAAATGTCGTGGAACGTTGCATTGTGTGCTCAACCCGTCGTCACGTTCAGATGGAAGACAGTTGTGTATTTTGGTGGAATTTCACGACCGACTGGAGATACTGCAAGACTGTACTGTAATTGATAATCAGTTCTTCCATGTATCGTTGCAATTGCACGACTGCGAGTAGAAAATAAATGACTTGTATAAATGTTTGAGTTTCAAGCGGGATTACGTATTTGCGGATATACGTTCTATTCATTGAACCGTCTAATAAAATCATTCATACGAAGTATTAACAACTTGCTAATTTACCTCGTCGAGGAATCAATCATTCTGGCATAACCGAATATATTAACGATAGGAACTGAATATATTTCGATGTTTCTTGTCTGAAAGTATCATCCGCGTTTCGCAATATTCCGAGTCGATTTCGTTCAAAATTTGTATCTAATCAAACAAACGTCCAATTCTGTTCCATTCTGAAATATCGCGAAGGTTTAAAGCTCACCTTGTCCCACGACTATACTGGAAAATACTTCTCATACCAATCGTATCATCTCGTTTATCGACTGCCTTCTGTCAGCATATTAAAATATTCCCAAGAAATGCTCGAACGTCCTCCAATTTTCGGCGACATCGAAGCAACCGGTTAATATACCAGAAGCATCGCGACCAGAGCACAGTTCACCGAGCGAAAACGAAGGAAGCTGTTAGGGTGCGTATCTTCCCATGGATATACACGTATGTGTACGAAGTGCCGTCTTCGTGTTTTTACTCGAAGGGCCCTCGAAGGGCCAAGTTATACGGCTTGGGACCGTGGCGATGGTAATAATCGTGACACGAGTTAATATAACAAATAACTATTCATTAACCCTTATGTTAGCAACCGGGTACCCGGGTACCCATTTCATGTTTCCTACAAGAATTTTTTATGTTCTGGTAACAATATCGCAAAACCTCTCTGAATCCCAATTGTTTGGATGTTTCTACGTCGATATACCAATTTTAAATAAAATTGGTTCGCAATGTTTTAAGTTATAAAGCTTCAAACGTATTTATACGGCTGTCTGGTAACCGGGGTACCTGGGTACCCATATTAGATGTTCTGTGCACATAAACATGAACCGATTTTTAACTAACATCATTTATTTATTTATTAAATTACAATAATAAACAATTTTGTGGACAATTTCTGCATATTGCTATAGTATTTACTTGTTTATCACAAATTGGACGGTCGCACTTGTGGCAAGCCTTTCGTGTTTTTCGTCGTTTCTTTTCGGGATCAGCCTGACACATATAACAGAATCCCATGACTTTTTTTTTAAGTAGGAGGAATTTCATTTATTTCTACTTGACTATTTCTCATGCTTTTCATTGCCAATTTTGTGGAAAGATGTATCATAGTGTGAGCATTTGTCAATCGGGTTCGAATTGTTGGAAAAGAAAGGTCTTCCCCTAATTGACGTAGAAACACACGACGATTATTTGATTTTCTAGATAATATATTATTATTAATAATGCTTCCATTTTTACAATATGAACTTCTAAAACTTACAAATTATATTTCACAAAAGCACTGTACGTTTCACCTAACTGCAAAGAATCGTGGGTCTCGAATCCAAAACTGAATACAAACTGATGCATATTGGAGATGGTCTCTGATGCTAGCTTAAACTTGTTTATATGAAGATAAGCATCCCTTCTCTAGTAATAGAACTAGGAACGATTCGAAGAATCAGAAGTCGAAAACTGGATACTTGAGGAACTGGGAGACTTCATAGAAGAGCATGTACTTAAAATATTAAAAAAAAAACTGATACTTGATTTCCGTATAAGAATATACATATAATGCATTTGCATGAAATGTTTAAAGCTACAGCTGTTGAGTTATAGAAATGAAAGCTAACAGTCTCGAAAAAATATAATTTCATATTTCAGCCACTCATTGGCTACATCGGTTAAGTCCACAAAACAAAAAGAAGTCAATTTATTAGAAATATAAGAAGTTAAGTGCCAATAAAGCGTTTTAACGATAAAATTGTAAAAAATTTGGTAGGTGGAATCAACCAACTTGGCTAATGTGCCGATGAAAATAGTATGGGGTACCCGGGTACCCGGTTACGAGCCAGACGTTGAAATTTCGGTTGCTAACATAAGGGGGTTGAGGGGGGCTGCGGTAGTCGACGGACCGTCGTACAGATGGTGGGAGGAGGTACGACGGGAAAAGAAAGAGGAAGGGGGAGAAGTTGCGTTTCGTCCTAGGCCTGCTAGCGGACTCATCAGTAAGGCGTACTAGCAGGCCCTGCCTTAGACACAGGGATAGAAGGGAATGGTCGGAGGTTGTATATATGGTCCCGCGGACCTATACAACCACTTTCGGGAGCTGGATCGTCGTGCTCATCGTGCTTGTCCCCTAGCGGTGTATGTGGGAAGTGCCCCCACAGGGTTAAGCGTCGAGGTTAACGTATCGCGTGCATGTGTGTCTACGTTCTGAGACTCTGTTGCTGATTTCTGTCTGTGGTGTTCTGTGTTACTGTTCTGTCTATGCGTTACGTCTCAAGCTAATCTATAACTGTGCTCTATCGAATGTAACTAAAAAGTTACCCTTTTTCAACCCTTTTTTACCCTGTTTCAGTTCCCCTGGTTTCAAGACTTTAGAAAGGACACGGTGATTTTCCACAGGAGAACTTCGGGGTGGGCGACGCATGGCAGTGCTGGGCTATGTCCCAGGTTTTTGCCAGGTGACGAGTCGCTGCCGCGGACACCGTAAGGTCCCTTGGTGCGGCGATGTTTATGGCAGGGCGTTGCACAAAACCTTTTCCTGTGCACACCCTTTGCACATCCGGCAGAAAAACTCCCGAAGTCACGTACTTATCGATTGCTGTGAGTTATCCCGCCGTAAACCTTGCCTTCTCGCGCCTCAACGGAAGCTCCGAACGAAGATCACGTGGCGATCACCGGAAACATTCCAGAGAAACCAACCGACCGATCCATAGACAATGCGCTAAGAGAGCAATCGCGAGCAATGCCTGTTAATTAGTATCGGCACGTCGTCATCAATCACCGGCGGAAGTCGATCGGTTGACATCCAATTCGCCGTTCGCCCACGTACCTTTGACGACGCAGCGCGATCATGTATATGTATAGGTTAGTTAGAAGCAAACGGCATGTCGCGTAATCTCGCCGGCCGCGCGAGACAATGGTGTTTCGGGGCGAGTCAGCAGCGAAGCCTCTTCGGGCCCGTAAGAGATAATGCGTAATTTAGGGCGGACTCGATGGCTGACTCGACTCTAAATAATACGTTGGATGCCGCGGACAATAGGACCACGAACGGCGAGTGTGCGCGGCGGGAAGGGTGAGTGATTCGCGAGCACCCCTTCAGAATTTATCTTCGAGCTCATCGAACGTGAAAGATCGATGCAATTCCGGTGGCCCGCGACGCCTCGCAATGAACGGCCCACCGGTGCAATTGTCCGAAGCCAATATACTCTTAGGGTGGAGGAACGGCCGCTTAATGAAACAGGGGGTGGGCGAAGGGGGGTGGGGGAGTGCGAATAGTCGAAGTAGCCGAAGAAGTGTGACCGCGAACGTAAATGAATATCGAATACGGGGGCGGGGATGTGTTTATTGTGCGTGCCGAGCATCAACCCCTATCTGTCTTTCGCTTTCGTCAATTGATCGGTCGGCGACGGGCCAGGAAGGAGCTGGCGCTCGATAGACTGTCGACGGACGCGTTTCGATTCGAGGAAAATTGGTGGATTGAACAAGAGGTGTTTGAAATATTTTGTGATTACTGTACGCTAAGTTGATTCGATGAACCGAAGTGAAGAGGCATCTTCTTCTTATTTTTTGTTTTTCAATAAATGTTGAACGAAATACTATGATATAACATCTTCCCACAGGTATTTGAAGAGTTTAACGTTCCGTCGAACCGTTAACGAAGAAATATCATTCTAACTTTGGTTTTCGCCGTTGTTCCATTTCGTACGAAAAATTCTGCCCTCTTTAAAATCGGGATTAATTAATTCCTCCTTAGTTGAGCGCCAGTATCTTACCAGCGAAAACGTGTAGACACGATGGAACACGGACGAAAAGAGAGATACAGCGAATTTCTCAGCGGGAGCGCGGCGGCGAATTCGAGCGGGACCAGCTCGTCGGCTTTAAGTTTAACTTGGAAATTGAAACATGTACGTACGCGTGCTCGATCGCGGGATTTAATTGTCAAACTTAAATATACTAATTTGATGATTGTTATTATCTCGGGTCTGATTGAATAGGGGAAGCGGTTATTTGCATGGATATGCAAATTGAACATATATAAGCGCAGTAAAGGTACATACGGTGTATCCTACAGTTAGTGCATTATTTCATGAATAGGAAACGAGAGAGCATGTGCTACTGTGCGGAATTATAGAGCATGCAGAGTAACTATTCAACGGGGTGAATAATAGGGCGAGCGTTGGATGAGGCGTGGAAGGGTGAATGCTTAAGAGGTGAGAATGTGTAAAAATGGAATAGGAATAGGAACAGGAACAGTATGCCATAAAGTGTCGAAAGACTATCGGGTTTCGTTAGGTCGTTGCTGAATTCCCGAAGGATTTTTAATTAAAAAGCTTTCAGTGGATTCAAACGCATTGTATCGCGTATAAGGATAAACGTTTTAGAGCAGGAGATTTTATACATTTGTAATTTTATGTTCAATGCTCTTTTAATTTTACATTCGCTGCAACGTTCCGATCATAAAACAGATTCCTCCGATATCGTCCATAAATGTTTCGAACGTATATCCTTTTATTGTATGTAAGAACGCATCGACGTGTTTAAACAATGTTCCGCGTTGTTAAACGGTGACAACCATTGTATTTCCACGCATGTGCTTTTCTAAATTACATTAGTAACGATGGAAATCATATTGTTCAGTACATATCAATAAACGTATTGACAATGCATTATTTTCATGGAATTCAAAATCAAATTCTCACAATTAGAATCGCAGGGGAAAGTCTTCCATCTATTGATTAATCTCGTACGACAAAATTTCGTGTGCAAATAGGTCTACCGGAAAATTCTGTCCGTTTCTGAACTCAAAAAGAAAATAATACATTTTCAATACATTCATTAATATTTATTAAACAATAGAATTTCCAGCGTTACTAATGTAATTTACAAGGGCACAAAGGAAATCCACCATCCGGTGGAGCAAATTACTATTCGACATTCATAAGAAATGATTTCTTAAAATAATCGATCCAACACTCTTTCTTAGGACCTACAGCCTTCGGTCTCATATCCCATACTCCATTGCCATCTGCATTGTTAAAATATTGGCCGCGTAATTCAAATTCGCGTTCCGTTCCGCTCCATCACGCTCGTAACTAGTTCGAAAGTTGCCGACCAAGCGATACGCGTATTTCACGGAAGTTCTTTAACGCGAGCCATTCGATCGATCAAGAACTGAAGGAGGATTCGCGGCGGCAGTAAAGGTGGCTAAAAGATAGCGAAATGGCGCAAAGTTAAACGTATCCAGACCACGCGCCCTGCCGCGGCGCGGGTAATATATGTGGCGATTCTGTGAAGTTACCTGTTTCAACGAACAATAGTCTCGGGAGTTTCGTTTCCCGGGACTGCGGCGGGGCCGCCACTTTTGAAACTTCAGCAATATTTTAAGGGGCCCAGGGTGAATTGTCTCACGAGTTTCCTAAAATGGTTCTCTAATGTCTGCTGCCCGAGCACAATTCACCTGTCCCCGAGAATCGAGTACATCAAGGTCGGTCTTAAGCCTTTTACCCCCCCCCCCCTCGGCCCTTCCTTCCACGTTTCGTAGCCGCTTGCGGAAACTCCACTTTTGGGGAATCTTGCAAGTAGCAGGTATTCTCGATTCCCTGGAATCTTACCCCCTAATTCCCGCGAGGAACTATATTTTTCGCTGAAACGTTTATTGTCCCGAGTGTATGCGTACGTACTTATCCGTTTCAGACGAAAGCCGACGAGGTGTATGAAATTTTTGATAGCCTTTCACGTAAAATCTTGTTAATCGTTGGTCGAAAGTGAGGCAGGCGCAAGATCTTAGAAATTCAAGCGAAGTGAACAAGTTGACACGGCTTTTCGAAATATGAAAGAACGATTGCGTGAAATAGATCTGCCAGTGTGTAGAAACTATTGATTCCACTTTAAATGCCGAATTAAATGTACAAAAATAAAATCAATTAACATGCACAGGCTGTTGGCTTTCCAGTCACTAAGAGATCTTTTCAGCACTCCGATGGAAGGCATCCCAGGAACTTTTCATAAAATACAGGAATATTCCATGCAATGACGACGGACGGAGGGGCTCGTAGCTCAATAAAGGGCAGGATAAGCGGGGGCGACAAACAAGAATGTCCCTTCACGAAGAGAGGGAAAGCGTCTCGAATGCACGGTTGACCATCAAGTTGACTGGACGGTGTGAGAGGATATGAGAGAAGGGGTAGTAGGAGGACAGCTGGAGACACCGTAATCGAGTTTATCGGGCAGACTAATTAGACAGCGAGGATACAGCGCACAGCACCCGAGGGAGACACTGAAGGGCAGAGATCGCCCATACCTCGCCGTTCTTGCCCTTATAGTGTTCTAATTGGCGCGAGCATTTCAGGTGTGTGTAATCAGCAGTATATCCGTTGCCTCGGTTTCTACTTTACGACTCGTTATTGCCTGCGAGTTTTGTACGCGCACACCCACCTCGCGAGTCGTGGGGCACGTAATCAAATTTGATGAAAGTCGCAATAAAGTTATTGGAGGTGGTTAGCATAATATTTTTATTGGACGGCCTTCATTCGGGTTTCACGTAATCAGCTGTGCAAGCAATGAAAGATAGGTGCAGTAACTCATGGGAAAACTTACGATGATGTTTATTAACAGTTGGATCTTCTTTTCATCTGTCATCCGTGCGACGTTAATCACGTTTCTGCTAATATTTATCCAATCTTTTTGCGAAACGTTCCGCGGCTTGGTATGAAATTCTATCCATAAATATTTCCCGGCAGTTTAAACGTGTTTCCCATTGTTTACACCGTTTCGAGTCCCAAATGTTTGATTTTTGTCCACTAAACTAATACTGAACGTAAGCTTCAATGAAACGAACGTACGTGGAATATGAAACTGTAATTGCAATCACTTGCGTAGCACGATGAAAATTAATTACACGCGCGATTAACTATCTATCAAACTTCCCAGAAGCAGTTACAAATGTTGTCGAAAGTTATACTGTTACTTGTTTATTTACGGTCTTTCGTCATCCGACATTTGTTAACCATTAGTTTACGAGTCTGAAGTTTCAAGAGAGTAGTTTTACCTCTTGCGGGATTTGAACTAAAGCGATTACCGTTGACGGAAGATATGTGTATCTTCGCTTTGTCTCTTCCGCGAACTCGCAAACTTTCGTTGAGATCCCGACCAGCGGTTTCTAGACATTTTCTTACGAAATCGAATGTTACGGGGCAATGACAGTTATATTCACGAACGTATCCTAGCACTTAATAAAAAAAATTCTTTCGTCTTTACCTTTTTAAACATCATTCGACGAAAATATTATATTTCACTATGCACAGTTTTGACAATTTCGATATCGAGGACGTATATCCACGTCGTCAAATATTCAGCAACAGTGCATCATCATTTGAACTATTTACACGAATTAAACCTTGGGCGATTATACATACATCGAGGACTCTTGCATTTATAATTCTACCGTGGCGAAAGGGTTAAAGAATGAGGTATTTCGTAAGAAACGATTATAGGGTGCGACTCAACCCCAGGCACATATTTCGAAATGAGAGAAAACCGCCTCAAAAAGGCAAGGTAATTAACATGCGCGTAAAGTCGCGTGCTCCGCTGGGAAAATTACACTTTAGACTTCGCGAATCGTTCAAAATTCTACTATACGCGTGAAGTACAAAACGTTATTGTAAAACGTAGTACAGCAAACAACAGTTAGAAACCGTGTGTCCGTGAACATTTGTCTACAGTCGATAACGCAATAAATGTTCGATGTCCGCCACGCCTCGGTAACCGGACTTTCGAGGATTAATTCATCAGCAGGATTAATTATAAGTTGCCCAAGGTTTGATTCAAAGCCGCTTCGAAAATCTTCGCCCGTTAACAACTTGGTTTCACTCGATTTCCCGTCGTCGCACACGCCTACACAGAGCCGTGAAATGGAGGTAAGATTTAATCTAGAGAGTACCAGGTAACATGGCTTACTCGATACTTCCCAACAAAGGGATAAAGCTGAGCTACCCCCTTCGTGCCAGAGGCTCGAAAAAGCTGTGAAAAGGGTTCCCAAGGTCTCGGAGCAATTCGTCCCGTACTGTTTCTCATTAGACGCCTGGCCGTTTCATAGTCCCGGAACGGTGCGCACACAGATCTTCCTCGGGTTCTTTTTAGCTAGCAACAAAGCGGTTCCGAAGCTCGACTGCTGCTTTTATTACGCCACCAGTCAATGAACACCAAGCAATAAAGATGCCGGAAGCATTGAGGAAACGAAAGCGCGGCTCTTACTTTTCGGCCATTCTTAACCGATGCCGGAATAAATGAATAAATATGAAGAAGTTTGCCATTATTTTGTGTTTTTCATTAATTAATTGCTCGCATGCCGAATAATCAGTCCAAGAGGTCACCACTAGCGACTTACAATCGTAAGTCACCGGACACTGTTAATGTCCGGTTTTATTTAGGTTTTGGTTATATTTAGCTACGTTACGATTATCGAGATGGAGAGTTAAGAATAGACATGTATTATTTGAATGAACGTTTAAGAAGGAAACTGCATGTATAAGCATTTGATTAGTAAAGCTTCCGTTCGGTACATTTCGGGACACCACTTCCGCTGTAGACGTTCCAATTCAGATTTTTGATACACAATTTGCTTCAAGTGTTCACTAGATTACAAATCACTGATAGGTGCTATTTTTATTTCATGCTGTAAGTCATTCCATAATACAAAATCGCTAGCATCGAAATTTGATTGGGTGTCCGGTGACTTATGGACTGGAGTGTAAATAAATTGAAATAATTGATTCTCTGTTTTGTAGGTATTTCCTGTTCCAAATAAAATTGAGTTGGAGCTATATTATGTTTGGATTACCTTTCTTTGTTCTAGAACGTAATTTGAAATTTGTCGTCTCGTATATAGAACAGTGAAATGCGAAATAATTAACTAGACATTGGCTAGGTCAGTGAAGTATTCGGATTGTACAAGCTGGTTTCAACCCCTAGTCGCTGTATATACACCGATTAAAGAATCGATACTGGTAAATACCTTGTCGTTTGTAATAATCTAATTTCCTTAAAAATCTATACGAAAGACGGAACGACGAAAAACTACCACGATATTTATAAAATTTTCGAAACTATCTATCTAAACTGAACATGTTTCAAAAAGCAATATAAGTTATTATGTTCTTAGGTTATAGACGGTAACGAAAATTCTCTTACACTGTAAAATCGTGAAACTTTGTATTTAAAATATAAAGCAATAGGTTATTCCTATTATAAACTTACTATGATATGTCGTAAAGAATTTCATTATCGGGAAACATATAAAATTTAAATCTGGTGCAGTGTAATTGCCCCCTAAAAGAAAATAATTACGCTTATAAAGCACAGAACCTTCGCTGCTTCGAATTTTCAAACGGCAACAGCAATTCTTTGCCGAAACCTTTGGAACGATCTGATCCAATGTCCGCGAGCAATAAAAAGAAAAGAGGAAAAAAGAATACAATGACCGCGAAATAGCCAAAACCTGCCGCATTGATCGACTCTTTTTTTATATTTCATATCATGGCGATGCTGCTGGTTGGTTATAGCAAAAGTCGTTGCCTCGTTGGTTTTATTGCACGAATGTTGCATTATGAGATTCGCTAGATATGACCCTTATAAGTCGTAATGTTTTATGGAAATAGCACGTAGCGTAACTTTCAGTTGTCACTGAAAGTCACTCCCGCGAAGTTATCCGAGCGATCAAATCTTTTAGGTCGCTTTCCAGTCATTTAATGCACGGTCTGCGTATTAAATCAGTCAGACCTGATCATTCAAAATGTATAAGAAGAATTTTATTTTGTTTATGTGGATTGCTTTAGAACAGTGGTGAGCAACCTTTGGCTCGCAGTGGGCCACCAATTGAAATCTGCTGCTTTACCCGGGCCGCAATATCAACCCCTACGCATCGGAGGACGAGATATCTCGCCGCGTGATTTCGTTCGTGATATGTTTTTGGACGAGATAACTTGCAGCGCAATGTCTTTCATGCGATGCTGTGCACGAGATATCTCGCGACACAAAATCGTTCGTGCGACGCTGCGTACGGAATATCTCGCAGGCATTTTTATTACAACGCGATATATCTCGTCCTCCGATGCGAAGGGGTTAATTGCAGTACATGGTAAGCGTGGTTATATCACGGGCGAGATACAAGGACGGACTAGCCATGCAAAATCTATTTTTTTCTTTCCACGAATTCACGGGATCCCGATGACCCCATGACAAACTCGTCTTTTGAGGTTCCTGGGGCCCTATTGCCATTTTTGACGAAACCATGATTGAAGCGTCGACTATTTGCCAATGAATTATTAATTCCAGTGCAAATGGGGGCCCGCGTGCCACGGTTTGCTCATCACTGCTTTAGAATATCAAGGCAACTTTATACTTACATATAAGAAGAAAAACCACAAGTCAACGTTTGCGGTTACAAGATGATTTGAATACAATTGAATAATTCGAAATAGTAGGAAATATGGTTAACGTTAAAAATCAATGAAAATGATTGCCTAATTTGATAGGAAAGAAATATTATATACCGTACTAATAACAAATTAAGCAATGGTGAATTATGGATGCCAAAGCAACAGGAGCGTTTAACTGTTAAACAAAATTTGGAGCATATCACTAACCCCGTGTTTTATAGTACCATGAGGACCGATGTGGGTCATAATAATAATGTATAATAATGAATTACCTTGATCCTTGGTTTTTCGGGGTAAAAACGACTAACTAATAAGCTATTTCGATTGTACTATTTCGCGAATTTTCACGAACGTTTTGATATTTATTTCTCTCTAAATACTACGTATATGCATTCTGATATTTCCTATTTGATACGATGATGTGTAACAGACAAAGGTGAGTCAACAATTATGCAGATCGCAATTCAAAGATAGGTCAAAACACTAACACATATCTATTCCTACGTTATGTACGAATCAAACCTGCCTGTTTTTAAATCCATCTCGTCCACTCTTGGGTCAAAATTATTTCGACCTGGCCTAAATAAAATATCTGTGCATGCGCCATTTGCAATCTGCACGTACCTTTAAATCTGGCAATCTATTCATAAATCTCGCGTCGCGCTAATGTACAGCAAACTTTTCGAAAATTTAATCTCCCGATACACATTTTGTCCACAGATACCAAGTTACAAAACACTGATCTACCGAGACTTCCAACGTGCAACGAAGAATATAATATTCAATGATTTATGCAGAAGTCGCAGTTAAAATGTTGCAGACATGTACCGAACAATCGTGGGCTTATTCGATTTTCTCGAAAACGATGACTTCTATTTCATATGACACAATTTGATTCCATGTATCCGACATATTTTTACCGCGGAAATCTCTTCTTCATCCTTCATCCTTCTTCATCCTTTTCACCAAGTTTTCCGAAAAACTACGTCTATGCGGCTTGCGATATCTTCCAACTAACGAAAGCTGGGTAAATTTCACTCTCGCTAATAGGTAACGCAATAATAGCACTGCCAGACTGATCTACGCCAAAAATGTCGCAAAACTGTAACATACGTTACCTCAGTGAAATCGCTATTACCGATCATTAGTCCTGACGCTCACAAGAAACACGAAATCATTACACCGTTCCAGCCGAAGCTCCAATTGAGACGGCCCGTATCTAATCATTTATCGTCTAACTGTAATTAGGGCCGAGCGGCACCTTCGTCGATCTCGGTGGTACATTTCCAGATCTCCTTATTCTCGCAGGTCGATAAAATCAGATTGAATAGAGGGAGAGGATGGGAGGAGACGGGGCAAGAGAGATGAAAGCCGGGCAAAATATCGTCGCCTTTGGAATTTAACGAGGGACAAAGGTATCGTTCGACCTCCGACGTCCCGATGGAAAGTACTGTAAGATTGAAGCACCCTCAAACGGGTCTGTCAATTTCCGTGCTCGTTAGGTGGGTATTTATTTTCGCTTCCCCGGCCCATCATGCGCCTTATATTGATTTTAATTGTTTTCCCACCCTTGCCCGGCTACGAGCCTACGTGGTTTCTCACTTGACGTCGCATCCGCGATGGTTCGATTAAATTTAAATGCCAAAACAGTTGAGTGAGTAGGGATTGTGTTGCCGGACGGTGAATCTCGTTATACGGCATTGTTGAATGTTTATGCGAGAGGTTCGCCATTTAAAAATTTCAGCGGTTACTCTGTTAATCGAGGTGTGAGATTCGGTTCGCTCTCCTGGATCGAACCCATAGTCGCTAGTAAAGGGATTCGTAAATAGATGGATGGACAAAATAGGGCGCTGTACTGATTGTATGGGTTTCAAATGATTTTTTGTCCGAACGTAATTATGCATATAGGCACCGCAATCATTCAGGCAATAAAACTAACAAAAATATGCGTGGGCATGCCTTTTGTTAAAAATGATAGATCATAGCTTACATAACAGTAAAACAAGTAAGCATTGCATTCGTAGTTATTAACTTACGCAATTTTGCGGGACACTTGTGACACGATCGCAGAACACTCGTCGAAAACCACTAATGCCTACCATTGTAAATATCCTCCCTATTAAAGAGTTTAGAATAGTCGATAGCCGTAATTAAATTCTAGAAACGCGACATTGCGTATACGCAACTCCGATATCTTCCTTCGACAATGGACGATCGTTGAAAAATAAACGCCAACAAGGTAGCAGTATCTCGGAAAGAATAACATTTTTTGTTATTACACAAATATAAGACAAATTTTTCACCTGCGTTTGACTAGCTAGTGGCTCATAGACAGAAACGTTGGAGGACAAACGAGGTGTTGTTACCAAGTTGTGGAGGAACAAACGAGTGTTTGTCCAGCGGACGTAGTCGTGATCAGTTACTCGACCGATTCGTTAGGTGTTTGACCTGTTTCGGCGATATTCCACTGCATATATGTATGTACACTATATACTTGGACCAGATGGGAAAAGATCAATACGCGTGTGATCCCAAAGAACGCGTCGACGATTGTTTTCGAAAATCGCATTCTCGTACCAGAACCATTGCATGCAGTATATACTAGAAGAACGTCGTGTTTAATCATTAAACTTTAACGAAGAGTGGCAATTATCGCAATTACATGTATCTGATTTTTAAGTCTCTACTTAAGTTAATAGAAGACCTATAAAAAATTATGCTTCCACGATATTATTTATCGTTGCACCTAATAAAGGTCTAACGACATATAAAATGTTAAAGTTTTTTAAAAGGCGCAATGAGTTATGGAGCAACTGTGTATAGTCTAACAATAAGTGCGCCAAAAAAGTGCTTTTAAATTTAAATGGCATGCACGTGGAACGTATTTCATCGAACATAAAATCCGATTCGTACCATTAAATAATCCAACGTATATACCTTTGAAATATAAATGTTTCTCCTCTGCACATATTTTTTAATAAAAGATTCAGTTCCCTTCGAGGATAGGTTCAGTTTTCCTTAGAACACTAATCACTGAACTATAAATAATGTATTCAATATGAAGATGAGAAAACCCAATGGAAATAAAACATTTCAAAGTATTCGGTAAACTATGCGTATAACACATTTTCAACTTTTCATGCAAATAGTTTCACGCTGACCTTATTCCTAATTTATGAATACGAATTGCATGCATTATACAATGTTTCTGGAAACACGCAAATTGAAAATACGCAGGCACAGGAACATTTGTAACGAAATGCATTGTAAGACTTAAATACATGTGCTATTAAATGACGCCCTTCGGAAGGGTAAAACGTATAGTAAATTTAATTCTGCGCGGTAACAGTAAAGCTACGTCTGATACTACTGTGTTGGAAAAGTAGAACTGTACCGTTTTAAAACTGTGCGGTTGGAATTAATTATTCACTCGAGCAAGTGAAAAAATATCTTACATTGATGTACGGAGATTGACGTTGGCAATGCCGACGGCATTTATCTCTGCCGTAGCTGCAATCGCATCGTCTTCGTTGCTCTATTTTTAATTTGTTTTTGACGTCAAACTGTAAGGTCAGTGCAATGTGCATTGCGAGTAATTTACCTATGACGCGTAATTTAACGTGAACTATAGTTTTGAGAACATAAATGGCTTTACCGTGTTATCAGTGACGCAAAACCACATTTACATTTAAGTACACTCTTGGCTATGTGATTTGCTACGTGAACAGATCGGCAATATTATTCCGGATCGATTTTTACTGTATCTGTATGCTTTCCGATAAGCTATCCAAAACTTGCTGGCAAACTATTTGTAATACTATTTCAAATGCAATACGAAGTACTAGATGCTATGGTACAATTCCACACAAATAATTCTGTAAATAATAAATTTGCATGCAAAAAATTGTGCAAGGCACAAATCATTTTCACTGAACAAAACGGGAATACTATCTAGCTGTAAGAATTATATTTAAGAAATTAATTCTTTGCTCTCGAAGTTTAGTGACATATAAATATAATACCTAATTCTAGCCAAACGAGCAAAATTCAAATTTTACTAGAGTCATATTACATCTCACTGCGTAATTACTACTATTTTACATTATTTTCATTTATAGTTTATAATTACCTTTCAACCGATATTGAATTAAAACCAAGTATCGACAACGATGCGAAGACTTATCAGAAAATTGAGAATTACATACATATGTATACGCACAGTGTGCAAACACACTGCACAAAGGATTGAGCTCAAAACTCGGCTATTAATAGTCTTAACGAAAGGCTGAAACAGTTCAACCATTCAGGTACAAACAAAATTTCGTCTTCAAGACCCAGAACGGGACGCTGCAAAGTAACCCACGAACACCTACTCAAAAAAACGGAGCCACCCATCTGCAACCTGCGTAACCAGGCACTAACAAAAGGACACCGAACTTCTCCAAGAAATATAACCCTCTCCCCCAGGAAATCGCAAATGATTCAATAGTCGATGCGACGTTAAATAAACTTAACTCAAAAAAGAAGAAAAACATTTCGTCTTCGTTTAAATGCGTTACGTCACAGTACACACAATATGTACACACGTTTCCGCCGTGACATTTTTCCAGCGTTCGTGGGCGGCATGTAACGATTGTAGAATCAGGTTGGTCCACAAACTCGACCCAATTCCACCGCCTCCGGTGAAACATCAAACTCGTGGGCCCATCAAGTTTGCCGACGGTAAACCATTTCCCTTTCCCGTTCCGATTCGTCCGCTTTCCACGCTTATCAATCTCGCTACCATTGCCCCCGCGTTCTGCTTCTTCGCCACCCTTCCGATTCTTCATCCGGCCAGGTTTCGCCTCAGCGATTAACGCGAGCTTTGAGTGTTTGGCATGCCGAATGAGTAAACGGTACCCAGTCACGTGCTGCGGCGCAGGGTGCGACGACTTCTATTCCTCTGTGCAGCCGCCGCGTCTCGGTCAATGGGCAATCGGTCTCGAGTTGCAGCACCCTTCAGGATCATATCAAGGGAACTTGCGAATGCCTTACGCTAACCGGTGTTTTAACTTAACCAGAGCTGCTTGGTAAATGGCCTGCGTAAGCTTTCAACTCGCTTAATTGCTCGGGGTGCACGTTATATCGTGGAAGCCTATCATGTTTGCTGGGGTATCTGATGCTCGCGGGCTTCTTGAATGTAGCAAGTGGAATTCGTGGTTCGCGGTGGTTTTCACCACGCTGCCTCGTGGCGCGGCCGTTGGATTAATTTTATGCGAACTAATTCAGTCGGTAATGGAGTTTATTTTTCTGAGAATGTATGTACGTTGTATCGGTGGAAGAAGCGGGTTACGCGAAATCGATGTGCGCTGGGAGAAGTAGATTTCCCTTTTAATGCGAACTTTTCACAATTCGTAAGAAACCTGGATGTGACGGAGTGCAATTACTATCGTTCAAGGAATACGAGTGGGATAGTTTATTGGTGTATTCATTGTTCTTCGTTTACATTACCACTTCTTTCGCATTGGCGCTGGAACTATCGAAATATTTAGTAGATAGGGGCGGCTAGGAAGATTATATATGTGCGACGGACGATTCTTTCGAAAGTTACGTTATCATTCGGGACTTCCGGGATATTATTTATTGGCCGTGCTATGCACTTTATCAAGATTTAGTCATTCTCTCTGCTTTGGCAGAACTATACTGGACGATCCACTTTAATTTATAATAGTTACATATTTCAGGATCGTGGATTTTAGGGTGTTAAAGGGAGGCGCGATGATATATTAATCCTTTGTGGTTCTACAGCGTATCGATTGCTAATTATTTTACGAAGAAGGCGAAATCGGAAAGAACACACGGATAACCGCGAGGGGAATTTAATAATTTGCAACAAAATGTATATGTTCACGAATTGCATGGATTAGTACTCGATAAATTCTGAATATTAAGTATAACTGAATAATAGATGGCATTGCAATATCAAGAATTAGTAAATAGCTTTAATAATCTTGTAAATGTATTGACAAGAATTCGGCGAATACGGGTTTTCTATTTAAATGCATATTAAGCATTAGTATGTAATACTTACAGTTACTGAGAATTAGGAAAAAGCTGCTGCCTTCCGATGCTATTGAAGAAAAAATAAATCTCAAGGACTAATAACATCCGAGCAATTATTGGCGAAGTTAACTCCCTCAGCTATTAGCTAAGTTATCGGAAAAACGAAAGAAAAGTTTGTCCGCGTGGAACTTATCCGAAGAGGGAAAAGCTGTTCGTACACGAAGACAGGAGTGAGCAAAGATGAACTTTCGATTGGCGGAAAACAGTTAATAGTTTATCGATAATGACATTCTTAATTAATTGTTTTATGGCAGCAAACACAGAATCTCTGTGCAGAATGAAAAGTAATAAACGAATTTTGCTTGAGAAATATCCTTCGTGAGTAATGGTCTGCGACGCGATTGTTCGTTTGTTTATATTCCTGATAATAAACAATTTCTTTTTTTAATAATGCTTCATTAGTAGTATCTACCGACTTTTTTTTACGGGCATATGATATTCATTAATATTTTTTTTATTTGCAAGTTTCGCATAGACATACGCTTTTTATTTACCCCAACAGTTTGAATTGCAGTTCGTTAAAAAAGTCATGTTAATGCAGTTCTCGTTAATAAACTCACATGGAGGGTCGTGCGCGAAGCGTAATTTTAGTCAGTATAAATTCCACAGATAAAAAAATGTCAATTAGTCAACATCACCCAGTGGCGTTTGAACTTCACTCAATGTCCTCGGGAGTACCGAAGAGAGACATTTTTCAATATGGCAAATACTCCGAGCATGATTTAGATATGAAGCACAGATGAAAATTTTAGCATTCACTTACCACCGCACCGTGGTTTTAAACTTTCTTACTTTGGGTGTCTTAGATAATCCATACGATCGTCTCGGGTTACTTACCTAGAAAGAAAATGTTTCATAATTAGAATTCATTTAAAAAGCATCTGGTCGTTTGAAATAATAAGTATGGTATACAGTGTACAGTAAGCTTGTCAATGGTATTCGAATTAGCATTGTTTTCGTATTATAGCATCTTTCTTTATTGTAGACTGCTTGAAACGAAACTGCACAGACAGTAATGTGCACTACGAAATTGTGAAAATCGTCAATTTATTATACTTTCAATTGTACTGTTCACTTCCACAATTCAAACACCCTCCAATTTCTCCGATTATCTAAGTATTTTTATCATTAGAAAAAAGTTATCGAATATCGCAAATTCGTACACATGCGCTTCTATTTTACGCCGTGTATCGAAAACCTTTTACTAGCGAGCGACGAGAGAGATTGTATCTGTTCGAACACAACGAGCGATAATGACTGAACGAAGATGGTTCACGTAACACGGCGGAGGAAATGAAACTAAACGGAACGTTGGACGAATTAATTGATCCAGCTCGAATGGCTACTTACGCCCGTTGCTTCGCTTCATTGTCTTGTTTCTTTTTGCGCGTCTCTTTGCCCTATAGGAATATCCAGAATACTCGAATTACGATAATCGTTCGTGCCCCGATTTTCGGAAATTACCGAACGACCTCTTCGAACGCGACAGGAGAGTAAAATGCACTGTGAAGCAACGCGAACAGGTAATACCTACGTAACATTCATTTCTAATGTATAAATCCGATAACATATATATTTTTAAAACATTTTATACATACGTATATATCCGCCTACTTTAAGGACAAATAAAATTTGTATTTGTATGTACGATTTGTATGTATGATAGTGCGTCCTGATTATATGGGTAATATTTAGTATTTAATGTACCTAAGTAGTAATACGTATACCTGAATGATAGTACAGTAGTATACTTCATATTTACTTTCTACATACTTCGGACAATCAGTATTCATATATTAACGACATTGGATATCTGGTAAACAGAAATTTAAATTTAGTTAATTTAATTGCAACGACGAGTTACAAGTAAAAGAGAGAAAGAGATATTTTTATGTGAACACGTATTTTCTAAAACAAGTTCGCGATCGGTTTAGTTAAAATTTAAAATAATGCTGCTACTTTAAAGCAGCATTCGGTGCTTGGATGGTTTGTTTGAACAACCTGGTGTTAACGTAGCCGAGGAAAGAGTGCGTTAGTGAATGAATGAGGTAGAGAGAAAAAGAAGTATTTACATATACGAGTCTCATTGTGTTAAGAAGCTAGGACAAGAAAAATCTGAAAGCAGCCCTCGAACAGGATTTCCATGACTATACATCGGCCACCACATCGTTCATATACCCCTTTCAAGGTGAGCTTCGTTTGCATTTGGTGAAAAGGGTTCATAATTATCCCTTACGTACAGGAACAAATTCAAATTTAACGTTATCATACCTAAAGCAATATTATTACGCATTACGCTAGGCGGCCGTGGAAACGACGTTTTCCAAACCAAAGCTTCCAAAGCATACAACAGAAAGATGGTTACGGAAACGCAAAAGAGCCACCGCGTACAGGGACCCATCGATTCGCTGACAATACGAAGAACAGTATTGTCTCCACGTTCACAATAACAATAATTTCCCACGGTTTTTAAACTCTATTTCGTTCCCAGAATAAATGTCGTCCTGGAGCGTGACTTTTACATGAACAAAAATTTCGTATATTTGTTTTCGCCTCGGGTGAAATTGAAGTTGTGGAATTGAAAAAATATCACTGAGAGATGTAAGTATTCTTGGAGAACCGTTTCGTTTTATGGAATTTGGTGGTAGACGTGGCGATTCCCTCTTAAGCGCGGATTTAATAAATGCTAAATTTGTGAGACTGTAGTAACGTTTGTAGATACCGTAATGCTTATCACACGAAGCATGTTGTTTAATACAAATATAAAACTGTGCAGAGGCAGAATCACTCTAATCACGTCTATACATGTAGTATTATATTTCAGAATGCCGATAAGCAGCTATTTATTTTATATTAGTCTCTCTTAACGTTACCAAGTTAAACATTACAGAGCCTAGACATCTTACAAGCTTCGTTCAATTCGAATGTCTTCACTCTGTACAGTGGTTCCCGAAGAACAGTACATTTACGGTCAAGAGAATGCATCCGTAGGAAATGCGGACGCACCTGATCGACACGGCGAGCTGCATTTCTCTGCGGGCAATTTGGAACGAGTCCCACACGCACGTACGGTGTCTGGAATTGACATGAATGTATTCCGCGAGGCGTAAGTGATGCGCTGCAGGGCCGACATAACAAGGCTTTGACACCCGTTTCCCGATTAGCTCCTTAAGCAGATAATTCTATTGGAATCGCATTGCTCAAAGAGACGGGATTATTACCCCGATTGCGAACGAAGAAAGCTCATTTTTCCGTTGGCCTGGAATCGCGCGACAGACGGGAGCACGTCGGTTTCTGACATGTACGTGCCGTGTTCAGTAGGAAATACCAGAGGAATTATAGAATTTCCTGATCAGTTTTCCCAGCTATGCGCAGCGCTGTGTAATTTAATTTAAATCGTTCGACGGAAGAGCTCCAGCGAGACAGTTATAAAACTCTCGGGCTCATCGTACGCCTTCAGCTCTTAAAAATTTGCTAATCGACCTCATCCAAATTTTCACACGGTTCGAATAAAAGAGGGAACGCGAATACGGCTTACGTATTTTATTTGTCGACGTACAGTGTCTCAGAACAGTTATACATAGAAGAATCGATCGAATCACTTGGGTCAATTGTATGTGAAATGTGCTACATAAGTATGAATATTGTAAACGTAGCAGACTTTTTCTAAATTCAGGAAGAATGGGGCAAGTAACAATTCGGGTAGTAATACGAGATTGCGTTGCTTATTGTGAAACTCCATCAGCCCCGAGTCCAATTGATTACCAAGAAGTGAAACACGAATAATGTGGACAAATTTGAATACAAGGGACTGAAGAGACATATGATACCTGAGACACCTCGAACACAAAAGCCACCACCATACAAACCACGCACATAATCTTTTTGAATTTCAGTTGAACATTGGTCACTAATCTATGTGAAGCAGTTGTGCGGCATTAATTGCAAGTTACCTTACAACCTCAGATCACGTGCGGTCAGTATGAATTGTGCAAGTGAGATTTATGTCTACTGAACGGTCGAAAGAACTGCGGTACAGATCGAAACGCATTTCATTTACGGGTATTTCGTTCATTCGTTATGCACCAAGTGAAACACACGATCGAACGTGACGTTGATTACGTTATAATTGATTAACTAATATTGTATATACGAGTAATGAATTTTCGGCCGCTACAAATTAATTTGGCATTAAGCCACGTTCTCCGAGCAAAAGGTTTTACGCGTCTATGTACATGTGCATGTCGGTATATTTGATTTCGAAAAGTGCCAAACGGGATTTTGATTTACGATATATTTGTATACGGGCTAACAAATTTTATGTAAAGAAGTTATTCCATTGCGCAAAATGTTATGTGCTTGGTTCTTATTTTGTCGCTTTCGTTTCATACAATTGTTACATGAAACCTTCGGCGGATGTTCGTGAAATGAATGTCATGGTTTGTCCTTTCCTTTAACCAAATGCAAATTTCGATAGTAGCGGATTGAAAAACGTACGTAATTAACGTAAAATATGAAATTTTGCCATTAATGAAAATGGGCTCTACAAATTCACGATGTGATATTTTAATTATTTAAATAATACTACTGTGCAAACATCAAATCGGAACTAAAGCTGAAGCATTCACTTTCAAAATATGTAATCCACAGACAAACATATGTGTGTATGAGTGTCAGGCGCTGCATGTATACCGCTTTTGTAACAGACAGACGGTGCATAAAATATATCCTGTAAAACGATTTTAACTGTTTGCCGTGGCAGAACGGTGGGTTCTAAGTTTGAAAGAATTCATCGACGCGCAAATTTATCAAGTACACCTTGGTCAAAGGGAAAATCAGGTACCTGGAGAGATCACATGAATTAATCTGAATAAAATGCGCGAATTTACATTTAAAAGATTCTTGAAATATTGCCGCAAAAAGAACGACGTGCGCAGCAACGGCGGAAACGTATTTGTGTGCACACATGTACAGAGATCTTGAAAACAGAATAGAAGAACTATTAAAACAAGAAAATATATTGCGCGAAACTACGATGAAATGAATATATTAGTAAAATTCGTTCTTAAAAAACATAAAATAAAACCGATTCGTATTCGTCAATTGAAAATTCGATCAAAAGAATCACGAAAGCTTGAAAAGACGTAACACATTTGTCAAACTACTGAATGTTCTTATTGTTAGATTTCGGTTGCAGAATCGGCATGTTATGCAGTGAACGAAATCTTCCACGTCTATCTGAAATATTTCTCCCAATAATTAACCATCGATACACGCACAATTTTACCATAAAACTGGACGAACTTTTTTCCGATAACGAGTGACTCCAATGTTCAAGGATTATCCCCTCAAATTTTCTGGCCTCGAGATAACGTTTGAGTGTTCCGTGAAGGCCATATTTAAATTTTTAAAGGGAACCCTATATTTTGCGCTGTAAATTCTTGTACCTAATACTGTATGCGGGCATGCTATATATTCAGATTATTTTCATTCTTTTCTTAAGAAAGCCGAGTACTATCGCGTTATTTTCTTTTACGTTAACTACGCCACGATTAAGTGTATAAAAGGGTATCCCAGAATTATTCAAGTCTTGACTACGTTCTACCGTAAGTGTTAATAGTCGCAAAGGTAAATGTAACTAAATGTACAGCGGGAGAACAGTTTGTGGTTCGTTTTTAAGAGACCCCGTAAATGCCGCAGCACTGCGATAAAAGTGCGATTACGGTCGTAGCGGCTAGATAATTAATGGACCACTAGTGGTTCAAACTTTCCTCCTTTTATTCAAAAGTCTTCCCTCAAAAGGCAAACCGGTCGGTCCCATTATACGCGTGCCCCCCTGCTACAGTTTCCAGATAGGGCTTCGTTTATATCCATCATCGTCGCTTCCCGTCCGTTATTAGCCGGTTATGAACGTTGCCGCGAAGAATGAACAATTTTAGCATGAAACATGACAAAATAAACCGTGAATTCAATGGCCACGCGTCCGCGCGGCTGGTGGAAAATTTATCCTCGCACTTGCCGCACAAAGAGTGCACGAAGCGAAATTAAATTGTCGTTCTCTGGAAGGACTGTTACGCGGAATAAAAAACATATTTAACTGACGTATTTCAGAGCGAGTAGAGTTCCAGACGTGCGGGGGAGAACACTTCATGCGCGCTGGAATAATATCGAGTTCGTTCCATTGGATGTTCCGCCTGATAACGAGAATAGGTCTTAATTGCGAAAAATGTACTTCCATTAAATTTGCACAAAATGGCCATATTTCGCAGAATCTCAGATTAACCATAGCAAAGTTCTTGTTCAAACCTGTGGTACTTGACAAGACTGGCGTGGTATCGGAAATATTCTAGCACCGACTGTTGCACTCAAAGTAATACTTTACTCCAAGTTATGAAACGGGATATTTCTTAAATAATAAAACATGACGTGTCATGGGACTATTTAAGGTTTAAAAATTATTGTGGTTGCTGAAACATGTGTATTAATTTTGAGTGATGGTTAGATGTTCCGTTGCCTACGTTTAAAAATATTGCCGATATTCGAGAGGGGGAACGACTAATTTGAAATACGATAAAACGAGTTCCAGTATTCGGTTGTTGCTCCGAATTAACGTGCTTAAGTTTTTTCCAACATTTTTAAGGGAATACCCTATGTTCCATTTGCGGGAATGTGAAAGTGTCAACACGGGATAAGGTTAACAGCATTTAATGATATAGCGTGTTAATAATCTGCTTTAGAATCTAGTTCCTTGGCACAATGTTAAAGAAAATATAGTTAGTATAGTTGACTGAACGACGTTTAAACGTGACCAAGGATAATCGCAAAACGATATGTCCGATAAGCGTGTTAGTTACAACTTTGGTTAAACAAAAATGATATTTGCCCGACCATTTTCACGTGCAATCGAACGTGTACTGTATTCTCTGTGGAATGTACATAATGACGTTTTAATTACATATGGAGTAGTATAATTGTGGCTTGAACATGAACGTTGACGGTGCCCATATTCGTGCCACTTTATATCAGTTTTGTTATGTAAGAAATTGTATGAAATTTTGAACATATCGAAAAGTTTTGTATGATATATATGTACTTAAAACGAAGAAGAACCGGCGACTCTGTTCAGTTTGGAACTTCTGTTGAAGTGTTTATTGAACGATTCATAATGTTCCAGATATATTCTTCTGATATTTTTGAACGTCCAAAGCGACCAAGATGTCTCGAGACGTATCGATTGGAAACTTTACCAAATAAATGCTTATGCATAATACACGTCGACTCCTAATTTTGCATCCCGATATTGCCGGAAAATAGGGTAAATATAACCGAATTGAACAATGAAACGAACCCAGCAAATTGTATTCGTGATTTAATAATCATTTTCGCAAAGCTTTGCGAGAAATTCATGAAAATTCATGAAAATTTGTTTCGACAGAAAGTAAATTAATCTTTGAACCTTCTACTTTTCGATCCTTTCGTTCGATTCTATCCCAGTCGCCATCCGAGGCATAAGATCCACCGTTAAACGGAGGAGGGGTGCAACGAATTTTGCCAGCGAGTGCAGAACAACAAATCATTTCCGAAATCGCCGTCACCTCTGTCAGGACAGCCAGAAATGGATAACGTGCAATTTTTCGATCAATAAATATACGGAGAATGCGAGGCAACGCATGTTTCGGAAGTGACATCTGCTTCCGAATCAAGTGTTCTCCGTGGCAGCGCAGTGTACGGAAACGCTTTTCCCAGTTTCCGTTCCCTTTTCGCGCGTCACTCTTCCCTGGAACTCTGTCGCCCTCCATACATGATACATGAAGCAAACAGTTACAGCATCCGATGGCATGACACTCAGCCGACCACCGTCCCGTGAAATCATGCCTCATGATCCAGTGACTCCCCTCGCCGCCATTCCTCTTCCTTTGTCACTATCCCCTGTCGCGTCCTTGATTTCCGCTCTTGAATCACGCTTTTTATCAGACTCATGTCTCGCTGACTTTCGTGTTACCCCCGCTGGCCCCAAGACTGGTCCTCATTTTCTTGTTTCGAGGAAAGAAAAATTGATTTCACGGGTGGCCACGTCGTCGTTTGTACCGTGTCGCTTCCCCTTTTCTTTGGATATAATTTGCGGGGATAATGCTGCTTGCCTTTGGGAAGCTAACAGTTATTTCTTACCGAAAGAGAATTGCCAATGGTCCAAGAAAGTAAAGAAATAGAATGCGTGTGTACGGACTATTCAGTACTGTTTCAGTACTGTTCGCGGGAAAATGCGTAATAACTTTTGGGCTGAAATTTTCAGACCCCCGAACTATGTATTGCATGTGCATAGACCTTGTAAAGGTTCGCTTAGATACGACTGGAGTGCTTTGCTTCTACTATTTTCAAGATTTTCACTCCCTAAGCCTTTTACAGATGAATTTTTGTCCCTTCGGTGTATTGGGTACATTTAAATGACAAAACTCTGCGAATTGTTACATCAATGCTTCGTATGAAAGCGGTATCGGAACTTGCAGGACGAACGGAAAGAAGATTTTGCGGCCTAGAACGAAATAGTAAAAAGCAAATGAAGATATATTTCTCGCTCAGTATAAAACAAATGTACGAATTTATCGTTCTGTGTTCTAAATGACACGTAAACAAAAGTGTACACATCTGTTTAAATATTTGTCTAAATCCATAAAAATACAGTGTATTAGTATCATGGTAAAACTAAGAAAACAATCATTCATATACAATTGTGTAATTGTTCATATGTACACAGGACGCGAGTGAAACGAGTTTTCACAATTTTAAAGGTTCGTTTGATCGGCATACGTCCGCTGTGCAGGCCAGAGAATTCCGTGGCACCATAAACACAGTTTCCAAGTTCCTATCACAGACGGAAGCGCGAAAATTAAAGTGCTCGGAAACGAGCTGTCAGGGGATTATTGAATCGTTCGTTGAAAATGACTGGAAGTTATACTCGAGGTGAGTCGTAACTCAATTTCCTGTTTGGACATACGCGACCTCCCTGCGGCCGTTCCTCGTTCGGAATTTCGAGAGGCAAACCGAGTAACGAACGTTTCCAAATTTCACCTTGGATTCGATTGATTCTTCCTAGTTAACGGAAAACGTACAGCGTAGGGGTTGGCATTAAGGAGAATCAGAAATGTGGAACTTAAAATGATTCTATATTTTGAAAATTTTTGTCTATTTCTAATGAATCAGGCCACATATCTGTAATAATCTATAAACTATAATACAATCTATGAATGATGCAGTAATACTTCTTTGGAAGAATTATTTTGAGTCATCCCTCTCGAAAACACAGCCTCGTGCGCAAAAATTGCATTCCCCGCTTTTTGTCTTCCATTTTCCTATAGATTGTTAGATGATACCCCGCATTACGCGTAGAGTATAATAGTTTATACTCAGATATCATTCTAAGCAAGGGGGAGTTCTTGGCATTTTTAGTTTGACCTACAGACTTTCATTTTGAAATCTTACAAAACTATACAAGATCCAGAACCGAAGAACATTAAAGTTAAGTGAAATAAATAAGGGTTCCTTAAATTATTAACCGCGACATCTCCCGTGTCGGATGTGTCCAAATTTCTTGTATTTCACTCATTAACGAATTCCTTCTACCGTATCAACGCGTTGAAATAATGATTTACACAACATGCATAAAAGTAAGCGTACTGGAAGGTATCTTCGATCCAATGTACATACAAAGACGATATTACGAAACGGGGAGATCCACCCGATCTGTTGGCACTGTGTTAAAAAGACGAACCCGTTGCTCCGTGTATATTGTAGCAGCGTTAAAGCGAGTAGGAGAAAATTTCCGCGAACGAATTGTGCACCTTCCGGTGGCATGACATCTCGGAAAGTCATGTACAATTTTACGGATGAGCACGGAACGGTGAAGGAGCAGGGAACCAGCGGAGACGGAAACAGCGAAACCTGCCAGCTCGCCATGAGATTTCATTGGATTACCTTGCCTCAGCGGCGAATTCTCATTGCTTCTGGTAGAATATTCGGCAGAGCCCGGCTCTTGTCGTTTCAGACGAAATTGTTGGAACTGTTCAAGGTGCGATTTCTTGTGCTATGCGGGTTGCAAAATTGTTTTCGAATTGTTCGAAGATCGGTTGACAGCAGTTCCTGTATCGATAACAGTTGCCCACGGAATGGTATTACAGTTAAACGAACGATATTTTCCTAACCACTGGCGTAAATTAAGTGACAATACATTACGAATTCGATTAGCCGGCTAGGATTTTTGTTGGCAAATGTTTTCGTTATTAGAATTTTCGCCCAGAAGTTTTCGCAAATACGTGTAATCTTGCTTGTTACATTTATTTGTCTCCTTTCAAATAAAACCTCTTGATTATACCGACTCCGAAAAGTACATACGTACCTATACTGCTATATTCGATTTTACTATGCAGAATGAAACGACTGTAAAATTAAATCGACGACGCTAATTTCATTTTGAGCAGCTCTCCAATCCAAGGAAGACAATGATTGTGCGATCAATAAGTTAAATATTAAATCACTTGTGCCTGGTCAGGGAAAAGCTCAATTAAACACAATAACGTCAATTAGTAAAAGGGGAAACGTGCGTCTCGAAAATCGGAGGTATTCGCGAAACTTCCTCGCGTTAAGTTAGTAGTGCCCTCCGGAAGGTTTTCGTTTCAATAGATCAAATGACAATGAAGACCCTTAAGCGTATAATCCGGAACTACTTAGCGTTAACCCTTCCGATTGGATCATACTCTCTTCTTACTTCGCGCCAGTTTACGATAAAGTTCCCAACAGACTTGACAGCTCCGTTCGTTTAATGGGTATTCTTAAACCTGTCGTAAATTGTTTTCTTATCGGCAGAAGAATCGGAATCACGGAGCAAGAGGCTAATATATCTCGGATAATTTCAATGTTTCAGTGGATATCGGTGCTTCTTATACGGTTCCAATGAAAATATACACTGAGTTTTCATACCTTTTGTAAAACTGTACGTTATTTTATTCAGGTAGGTTCATTATTAACGGCATTATATTCTCCATAGCTTCGTTTTTGTTGTACGGTTTATTATGCAACGCTATAATAGTTTTATTAGCGTTATCCTCTTCGGCAGCCCCCATTATTACATGCCTCGTCAACTTCCAGGCGAATAATTTGTTCGATGCCCTCTTTAGTGTAGCACTTTTAGTGCCACCCTCATTTAACCTTTTTGCCAATAATCTTGCGATTCGTTTATTTTATGTATTTGCTTTTACCCACAAGTACATGAATTGTTAAATATATTGTGTACATCCTAACAGGGGAGACATCTTCTTTTACTAACAATAACATGTATTATTAAGGTAATATTCCTTTAAAGAAATGTTAATCAACTCTGCCGCTGTTGGGAGAATTTCGTTTGCAATAATTTTCCGAATGGTTGAATGTGGAATTTTTCGTAGAAATTTTTAATGAATAGAAGATGGTTGCAAATTTTATTCTCGGCTTTGAAATTGACTACAAATTTCACAAGTATAATATATTTAAATCGAAGTTTTTAGTTGCTCTAAATATATGGATTCTCTAAGACTAATAACAAACATTGCTGAATATGCAATTCAGCAATATTTTCATTCCTTCTTACTACTTCTTACACTTCAGTTACAGTACAGTTTCGCCCTTAACTATTGTTATGTAACAATCATGATACGGAGAATATTGATGAATGTATTAACTAAAAGTTTCGCTGACGAATTCTTTGGTTTATATTAACTGTGTTTTATATTAGCAGCATGCGGCGATTACGCGCTATGAAGTGTAACTGTCAAATACACAAAAACCAAGAAATCTGCAAACGAATTCCCCGTAGCCGAGCAAAGTTTCACGTTTTGCCGATCGACCCGATCTTTCCCCGTATCTGAATAAAATATTACGAGGAAATCGAAACCAATCGCTTTAAGTTAACTGTCGTTCACTCATGTATCCTTAAACTGGCATTCGCCCCCTTTTAGCATTGAATCCCTTTTAATCAAAGACTGGACATCCCCCATCTAGAACGTCGGTTTCATCGTAAACGTTTACCTTTGGTGTGCTATTAATACGTGGCTAAATTACCGACCCTTCTTTGGCAGTACATCAAAGTTCGGTCTAAGAGGTATACACGTATAAATATCGAACCCATCTTGTCGTTGAACGAATTCGGAATGAAAATCCGGATTCCTTGGCCGGCGAGACACGGCCACGCCGAACTGGTAAAGAAGAGGACCGACCGGGGTGGCGGCGGTGTCTAGACGAGCAAAGATGGTGGTCAATTGTCTTGGCCGTTCGCTTTGATCAGAAATACTTCGCTACGACTCTTGGGATTTCGAGGAGCTTCGTGATTGTGCCCGGCAAAGGAGTATGTCGCCGGGCACAGCGGGGAAGAAACGTTCAGATACTCCGTTTCTCGTATTCGCGAAGCAATAGGTCGAATTTTAATTAAAGTGCCCCCGTTTGACTCACACATTTCAACGGAATCTGCACAGTGGATTGATCCGAATCCTGTGTTGCGAAAACCTTATGAGCGGGATGGAACATTAATAGGAACTCTTAACTCGTACGGTAAACAGATGGGCAAAATAACTTCAAAATAATGCATAGAACATTATATTATAATTCCTCTGTGAACAAAAACGAGAAAACTGTACAGTCGAGCTGTACGTAGTTATTTTTAAATTAAATTAAAAGAAATTCCTACATAATAAATCTTAGATACTCTAGACGATATTTTCTCTAGCACTGAAACACTGTTAATAACCAATTCGAAATCACAAAATGCATACAAAAAACGACAGTAAGCACACTAACCACCCAAAGATAAAATAATACATTCACTATTGACCGGGCTAGTTACTAACGGGTATAAATTAGAGAAGAGGCCTGCGTCAAGGTCGGATGAATAGCCAGGGCTGGCAGCACGATGGCCAAACCATCAAAAGCATAGGAGTCCTCCATTCAGATCTTTGATGTTCGCTGGTCGCAAATAGGACGGCACTGCAGACACTCATAATCAAAGTTGTCACAGCGGGGAACACGCTATAGGTTATGGAGCAGAGGGTGTGGATAGAGAAAGGGGAAGATGGTAAACTTAGAAGTCGTACCGTGTAAAGAGACGGCGGGAGAAAAGATAAGAGGGGGTCGCAGCGAAGGGAGAAGCGAACAGAGAACATTGGACCCTGTCTTCAGAGGAGGAAGCGTTGGATAATCATTCAACTGTCAGTTGACAATGAGCGGGCAAGCAAAAATGATAGCGGATAAGAAAAAGCGAGTTGGCAAAAACGTATATCCGATTTGTTTCCCTTTCAGGAAGCAGCCGGGAAAAAAAAGCGACAGGAACGAAAAACGCTGAAAGGGAACACGTCCCGCGCTTCGTTAATGTTTAAAAAGTATGATCTTACTCCCCCGGTTCGTGTTCCTTTGGCGCTCGGTTGGATCGGAATGGCCACGGGATTCCTGGATTACAGGGCTCAATCTTGTTTCGGAACGTGCTCGTTGTTCTTTTAAATAAGTTAGTGCTTTGCTCGCACTTTGTAGGAAAGCAGAAGCAATCGCGGCTTATGGAACAAAACTGGTATTGCACTGGTTGCTAATGAATGAATGCTCCTTTGTTTGCCACTGTTGCGTCGAAAACGTTATTGTGCAATGCATTTATAGTATTTCCTAATGATACCGTTAAGCGCGGCAGAATTTTGATTAATATGCGTATTACTTTATTAAAATTAACGTCTGTATCGCTTATGACCCGAAATAATGTTGTACGAAGAAAAATGTTACACTGGATATTGCTGGCAGTGACGTTTTATTAGTCGGAGAAACAATTAAGTGTGATAAATTAATTATCAATAATCGTTTGCTTTTACATCGTGCAAAGTTTTAACGGTAATTACCTTTATAGGAAGTTAATAACGTTATACAGAAGTAATTACTTTTATTCAGTTGAATAAAGCTTGACGATATTATATGTATTTACCGGCACAAAAGTTTAATAGCTCTTTGACGTCAGTACCTGTTCTGTACGGGATGTATATAATATACTTACACGCCCGCACATAAGGCATAGGATATTTATAAAAACTCAAAAAAATGATTGGAAGCGTTAATATATTTAACAGAGAACAGCCTTTTATTATGTTTTACAGAATTAGCTACGTGTGTAATGGAAAATTATTGAAAACTTTATCAAAATCGTTCGCAATGTTAATTAGATTTTCTTTTCGCCGATGTACATATGCTTCGTGTGACATAAGTAACGTTTCTATTAATTTTAACTTTCTATAGTTTAATTTCTTAAATATTTTTACCATTAATATTTTTGCATCGTTTTTATCGTTCACGTTTGACACCGTCAAATTTCTTTCACAATTATTTTTCAGCGCTTTAAATATGTTTTTCACTGTTTAAAAGATTTCGACAACTAAACATTCAACAAAGCTACTAGCATATTACTAATACCTCCATCGAAATATATCATGAAAAAAAGGAAACAATGTGTATTATAATAATTGCGGATCATCAAAACTATATATAATCTATTTTATACAACAACATTTTATTTCTATATTATTCTCCGGTTGACAGTTAGATACTAATTGAACATCCGGTATATTTATGTTACACATTTATATTTTACGTAGATTTGCAATTGTAGGGTACCTTGCTTATGATTAACAATCAAATTTGAAAGACTATCGACTCAAGTAATCGATGACTAATCGATAATCATCAAATGACATTTGCAACTCTACGGAGGCCCTTGGGTTTTGAACAATTTCCGCCCAACGTAATCGATGAGAAAATGCGAGAATACCAAACGAGGGCGAACAATTTTCACCGCGTCTCATTCGTACCTTCATCGTCTTTCAAGAAGCAGAGAAAGTACGATTTCCCCCGGCAATTGCAAAAGGTAAATAAACGAGCTTTAACAATTAACTCTAATAGTATTTACGCTGCAACCCCTGAAGTAGATTTCACGTTCACAAACTGCATCCTTAACCATATCAATCAACCTCTACTGCACGCCTAACACCAAAACCCCAAACTTCATTATCACCACTAAAACCCCACAGCTCTACCCTTGCAAATCCCTTCATACCTTAACACCGCGTACACCACTTCCAAACACCGTCGCCCAACATCGAATTAACCCTTTCAAATCTAATGCAAATCTAACCCGGTACTGCAGATTCCTCCCGCGACGTTATCGTTCTACGATGCGGAAAAAGGGTTCGCGCACCCGATAGCCGGCGCAGGTGGAAGGCCGGGGACCACGATAAAGCAGCCGGAGGTGGGGCGGGGAAGACAAAGCAGCCGAAAACGTTATCGCCTCCGGAATACCGAGATGGGGCTGAATGGTAGGGTGAAATAGGGGGCAGAAGATCGCGCGCACGCCGGACTGTTTGGACGTATGCTGGATTTCCCTATCGGGCCGTACGTTTCGAATCATCCCCCTGCTTTCTCCTGACTCGCAACCAGCCACGTTCGTAACGTTCCCTTTTCCGGTTCGCTCTTCTAGCGGCGGCTGCTCCGGTCCCCTAAGGGGAACTGCATCCATTAAATGCACGGGGACAAGATCTGGCGCGGTGTGCGCGGAATTTGTATGAATGGGGAGAAGTTGCGGATTTGAATTGATGAATAGCCACCTGTACCAGGAACCGTATTGAATATTATAGAAGTGACTACTGCCCGTAGGGACCTTCGATTCTTCCGCGTACTCACTTCCCTACCTTTTCTTCCTTCTCTCTTTCTCTCCACACCCTCTCTCTTTCTCTCTCTCCCTTTCTCTCACCCTTGTCCCTTTCCCTTCTATCTCTAGGTATGTGACGTGCCCGCGGAGTTCGATTATGTGCCGACAAAGTTGAGATATCCTTTGACACGCGCCGGACCTTTCGAGGGATCGAACGGGCAGCTTTGGCGATCGGCAGGTTTCGAGAACGTGGTTACGAGGGGCATGTGCACAGAGGATTTTCGTTTGCATTTCGCATTACTCTGATGCCACTGCGCAGCTGTACGGTGAACTCTGTAGGAGTTTCATTTTATATCGCGATAGATAACATTGGATATCAGGTGGAAGCCGAGGTTCTATTATGAACGCGAGACAGCAATGAACGAAAGTACTTGCAATTAGTTGTCCGTTGCTTGAAAGAAAATGTGTATCGTACTTCGAAGAAAGTCAGGGAGGGCCTACTGTCTCTGTATAATCGTGGTACCGACTTCAGCGACTCGTATAATCGACGGAATGAAAATATTACTGCTCGGAGAAATGTTCTGGTGGCTCGATAAATCCAATTTGCAGGAAATAATTTAATGTTCGTATTACTTCCAGCAATTTGAATTAAATATATTACTGAAATATGCTGAGCTACTGTATTGCTACAATATTTCACCGCCTATCGACAAAAACGTTGCATAAATATCGGACGAACGATCTGACGTATGTACTAATTTGCATGTTCAAGCAACTTTTCATTTTTTGGGACAAATGTGCGCCACGCAGAAGTTTCCCTGCCGTTCGTGACAGACTGAAACATAGCGAGGGTACAGCTATCGTGTCTCCAGACCGGGGACAATAGGGCTCAAATGAAGATACACCCTTCAATAGAAAGCCACTGTATGATCACAGCGAACGCATTAGCGCCGGACAGCTTCTGAAAACACTCGCACACCGGACAATAACTCCCTATATCCTCAAATACCGCGTTACAATAGAAATGAAACACGAGCCCCTCCGTGCGTCCTTATAATTTTGATTGGACACTTCGTTTTGTTCCACAGCTGGTGGGTGGTCTTTTTGTTAGCGGTGGCTCGGTCACGCTCCATTTCCTTCCCCATCCCCATCATCCTACGGGCTTTCTCCGTTAAAGACGCACTTAATGTAATGCTCATCGGGGTCAAAGAACGGGCATCGATGTTCTAGGATATCTTAGCACGAGTATTATCTACCTTTTGTTCCCTTCCGCTCCTCGGGCGGCGCAAGGAATGCATAAAAAGATGAATCCGTTGCTTCACGTTCGCTCTTTCGTAGGTGTCAAAGCAGCCGGAATCATTAGCGCCGCTGGAACCGCGTCGATGGATCCAGGTAGATGAAGCAAATTCTAATTCCGGATTAAGGTTTCTAGCTGACAATCTTCCGATGGATTCGACGTTTAAGACGGAGAGGCGTCCCGTCGCGGGTAAGAGCGGAGCAGCATTGTTATCGAAGGTGCTTTCAAATTAAGCGCCACGGCGACACGTAATTGCCCGTAGTCGGGCGGCCTGAACATCAAACTGATTGACGTTGCCGTCGTAATATTCGAGAGCGCGGAGATTGAATCGCAACACCATCTTCGATTTGCCAAGGAGGGGAAGCATTGTCCGCCGTGGCTTTCAGAGCATTACGAACATTCTTGTGTCAGGTGAACGAATATAAACTCTGAATTGTTCATTCATTAGACCGTTCGATAATTTTCGTGTTGGCTTCGTTTCGCAGCGCATGTGCCAGACGAACATTTGCCTAGCGGACGTTCATTTCGATTTTTCACGTATAGTTCGTATTTCTCGCTGGCAACAGAAAAATTTGAAAACAAGAACGAACAGAATCGAGTGACGAATGAAGAGCATCGTGCGCTTCCGGCGTATTTTAGTTTTCGATATTAATCACAGTCTCCACGCTGTCGGGGCTGTCCGAAATTACTTCTGTCATATACATCATACACACACGTGTAATAAAGCTCGTGATTCTTCGAGCTTCTGGAATGCAAGTTTCGTAACTACGGTCTAGGCGAGTCATGGGTTTCGATACGGAGCAGGTAACAGGCGTTTCAAGTAATCCGATAAACATGCGTTGTCATTTCGTCGCGTTTATTTTAACGCGAGGTTTGTGATATTTACGAAACGAAACTCAAAATGTGTAAAACTGTAGCTCGATAACTTACGAAAAGTTCGTTGCACTTTATCGTTCAACGTTAAAGCGTTCACGGTGCTCGGATGTGAATTCAGGCGGTGCATATAAACTGTCGCACGCTGTTCGATCTCACAATAAAGCAGTTTGACATATTGCGTTCAGCTATTCGAATCAATCGAATAGATAGACCTCGTTCAAGCTTATTTGGACGATCAAACAGCCCATCAGTTCGAGTTACCCGGCTTAGTTTGTATATTTAAGCTGAGTTCAGCTTAGCCCGTTTTATCAAACGTTCCTTGGACACGTGTACCTGTCAACCTTTCAAGCCAGGAATACGAACGTCAAGGGGAATCGGGTGCGAAAATCCGCAGTCGTCGACGACGACAGCGATGGGCCCGACATTGGCGTAACAGGCCATTACAGTGAGCAACGTTATCGGCTGGGTTGCTTCTTTCGCCGCAGCAGGGGGTCAGCAATTTGCGATACAATTTAAAGAAGATAGCCCCCGTATCCTTCCACCATTTCTTTTGGCGGGTCCCCGTCTACCCGGTCGGTGTACTTTACATTTCGTGCCTGTAATGGCGAAACTTTTCCTTAACAACCACGCGTCTGTCTGAATTATGCAACGCGAGTGCTAACAATTGTCCCTTTTTGTCCTCCTTTTTCCTTCTGCCGTCTGTTGGGTCTACGTGACCGTGGTTGATTGGCCAGCCTCCCCGTGTTGTTTTTCCCGTCGAAACGAAGACGAAACGGCATCGAAATCTACTTACCAGACGGGGGTAGATTAAAGGTAATCTGGGTGATAAGGTAGTCTGCCGGGAAGAACTATGGCCAGGTGCTCCGATTCATAGACAATCAGGATTATCTTAGTCGCGAGAGGGTTACTACGGTTACGTAGTTGCAGAGGTGATTGTGTGACAAGGGGTTGGAATGTCAGATAAAATATGCAGGTAGTTGAGGTAAAGGATGTATGTATAGCTGACCATACGTCAATGACAATTATAATCTGTAGATATTTGCCTTTATCGTTTGACCACTGTTGAGTCAGCCAGCGTGACTGACACTGAATCGAAGCCATTAAATCTCGATAACTACTTATGTGTAATATGATGTGCATACACACCCGGTGAAAAATAATCGGACACCTGCCAGTAACGAAACGAATGCGCAGCAATGCTTTGCATCAATAAAATGTTACAATAAAATGGCTGATAACGCGGACTTATAAAGTGCCGATATTTTTTCCTGCAATACTCCCCACAGCTAAATTCATTCGACGCTTTTCAGCAGCGAAATTTATATACAATTGAAAAATATACGTAAATCAACGCAAATTCACAGAGCCGTGCGCGCGCTTGAATAAGGACAGATAAAATTTATTTTCTGCTTGGAGATTAGCACGAATTTAATCAGGGAAACTAATTGCAAGCGATTTTATTTTACCTTTGCTGAATTGTTGAGAACGTTCCGAATTCAAATCGGTTTGTCGTTTTCCGAACAAATAGAGATGCAAATGATTTATTTGGCATTTACACGGTCCGGCGCGCTATCGAATTGGCGCATAAAATCATAAAATGGGATGAAGCCGTAATTGCTCGTTCCAACTAACTTTGCTGCGAATTCAGATGCAAATTAAATACAGCAACGTAATATTTTTCCCCCCGTTTTGCAGGTACTTCGTTCTCGTCGTTGCGGCGATAAATAAGCTTGGCAGTTACGATTGTGTAACACCGATTTTTAAACAATTTATAAGTCCAGTCACTTCCGCGGAAACTTCTGAATTTCATTGGGTCGTCGTACTGTGGAAAACGGAGATTGAATTACTATCGGTTAAGGAATTCAATCTTGAAGCACTTTTTGTAACAGTGGTGCGCCTGCACTGAGACAGCGTGATTGGAAAGTTTCCTTCAAAGAGTAACAAAATGACAAGATCGGAAAAATACTGGGATGCAGTTTCTTAAATTGGTCGCGTCTACCTTTATTGCACGACAGATTAACTGGCCGCAATGAATTTCACTTGTGTGTTCTTCGTTCGAAATACTTACATATATGCGTATAGATACGTAAGCGGATCCGTAACAATTTAAAAGTTAAATAAATTTTACGTATTTCTATGCAGATATTCCATTCAATCGATAGAGTAGTATCGGGTTTATTATTTGTATTATTTAAAACGTGATATGGCGTTCCGACATCAATTTTTAAATAAACTAGGAACAGCATTCGCGTGTCGATTTATAAACAAATGTAGGCAACACCGTTTGTTTTCTTTTACAAAACTGCGAATAAGATTTAAAAACATTTACATGTACATCATTCAAATTCACGAGGGACTGGTAACGCGTAAAGCATCGCGCAAAATACTTACCATATGCATTGAATTTCGTGAAAACAATTCGGGACATTCGAACCGATACGAATTTCATATTCAATAGAACGCGCATGCATACTATGACAGTTCACATATATGAATTTTGATATTATTACATCGTTGCCAATTCAACTGATTGCGAACGTTACTCTTAGCCACATTTTTTGTACCACCTTCGATTCGGAATTTCCCCACAATATGGCTGATGGCCCAAGAGGCTATTGGTAATTCTGTAGCGAAGCAATACCTGCAAAACTTCATAAATGGCGGACAAGTCAATTTTCAAACCAACGAGAGACCCTTCAAGTTTCTTATTGTCACAGTTTTTCTGTGACGTTGTTCGCCAAATGGACTTCTAATTCCACGTTGTTTTGTCTCCAATGGCAATTGACGTGTCATAAACCTCCATTGCAACGCTGGTGACTCCAGAAGTTTACTTTACGGTCAGTCTGGAACGATCGCCTTAACGACTGTTTGTCGTTTCGTACAATAGTCACGAAGATAAATCATCCGTGGTACAGTGCGCTATAAATACAATATGTCGGGTAAAGATGTAACTTGCAATTCGTGTGCGACTATTACAAAAATGATCTACATACACAGTTGCAAGGGGCATGTGTAAAAATCGGTATAAAATTACACATGTGAGAATAAAGGAAAATCCGAATTAACTGGCTCGGGATTATAAGCGACCTCGAATTTACTATTTGCACGAAACTGCGTATGTACGTATACTGTAGTTGCAAGAAACTAGTTGCACAAAAGAAGCCGTAATGTTGCCCATATGTTTTCGTGTTTGTTGAATCGTTTCAATGACTTATAAATAGTTTCTAACTTATTAGGTTTGCACGTGTTCCCATTAAACTATTAGGCTGTCCTAGAAATCAAGCACGGTATTGAGCAGCCCAATAATTTGAAGTTGGAGCTTCGTGTACTATCAATTTTTCATTACAACGATATCGTAGCGGCGATCAGTGTTCCAAAAGGACAGGAGATGCGGTCCGCTCTTCGGACATTGATAACGAAAATTTCGAAAGTTATCCACGCTCAACGTTTAGAGACCCTTCCAATCGCCAAAGAAACATTCGAAGATCGCAGATCAAGAAATCTCGATAACTGATAAACACGATGCCCGAAACCCGCAACTTATTTCCGTGGATTTCACATAATAGCTGATAACGTGGCCTGTTTCTTTCGTTCGACTTCTCCAAAACTACGTCAAACAAGTTCCTCGCTTTGCATTCCGTGCAACCGCGACGAAACTGTTTCGCACGAAGGTTCAGCAAGGTTTGGATTACGGGCAACCAAATAGCCAAAACCAATACGTGCGAGAGGCTTGGACCGCAAGGGTGGCTGCGACGCCGTATCAAGCGACGGCCAACCGGTGTGTTTCCAGGTGCTAAATGGAGAAACATGGAGGTGCCTTATGTCCATGGCACTTAACGGGCCCTTACGCGAACGATAATATATTTCCCATCGAAGTAAACCCCCTGGTTACCTATTCGCCTAGTGAGTCACGCACGACCGTGTAGCCTTAATTCGGGCCGCGCCTAAAACAACACTGTACTATCTAATGGAGAACAGGGCACTGCGGTTGTATGCTAACGTGAGTCGTCGTGTCCGCCACTCCAATGGCTCGATCTCGATGATATCCGTCGGCAAACAGGCGAGGGGCCTAGGCCCGATAGCGGCCGATATTTATCGTGAAGATATTCGTGGCTAATTCGAGTTTCTGCGGACCGCATATGAATAAAATTACGATTATGCAAATGTAAGTATAATTCATTTAACGTGTCACTGCATTTTTTTTCCTGCGCTTCGTAAATACACGTATAGATTTTAATCGGAGCGGAATGGTGGTGTATGTACGGTTTTTCTTGAAACTCATGTCGGATCGTTGAACTCTGCCGCATTGACAAGAGCAAGATACGCGGGCCTTCCCTTAGCCGGGACAGATATTGGTCAGAACAACGGAGTTTATAGTCCCGAGGGACAGAAACCGTGTTCGGTTATGTTCCCCGTCAAATTCAGGATATAAATATGCACAATATGCAGAAGATCATCGTCACCGACATCGTCACTGTCGGTTCGCAGTTCGTCTTGTACTTTCGTCCCCCCTGAAACTCTGTTGCGTTCTGCGGAAGTTGTACCCGGAAGTAGTACGGGATCAAGCCGCGGATATATTCGATTATCAACTACAATCGGTCTCATCCTTTTTGATCCTGGGAATTCAACATTATTTGACTGCAGAAAATTAAATATCCAAATCGATCCAGGTGTGCATCTTATTTCGTCAGTGACCCTGCCCTCGCAAAGCTTTAGCAGCGCTCGCGGAAGCGATAAATGTTAAAAAGTAGTGACGTATAGCAACGACATTATCATAAAGCTCCCTTCTTTTCACTTTTTCCCACCCTATGCTCTCCTCCCGCTTATTTTCTTGCTCGCAGTTGTTCTTGTCTGCAAGACGTCGTGTCGGTAACTCTTGTTTAAGGTCCCAGGTTAATTAACTTTGCCCCCCCCCCCCTATCTGGCATAAAACGACCAGCTATACGTTCGGTAAACGTGCATTGAATGAACGGGATACGTGGTTTTGATTTTTCGAGGGAAGTAGATTCTGCAAACGCGGCGGAGACAATTACACGGCGGAAACAATTACACGGCGTTACGTTTCGCTTAATTAACTTTCACCTCACCGCAGCCTCTTATTACTTTCCGGTATCTTCCCTAACCAGTGCGTTGCAATTGATCTTTCGAGATTCGACTTTACGTGTGCATTCCATTTGAGCATGACATATCAAATTAAATATCATGAAATGAATGTAATTTGTAGCCTGTAGTACATCGAATTATGTTTACTTGGAATATCATTTCGGTAATAATTATGAACTAAACCGTATGAATGTCAACAAAAAGAATGTATTTGCATATAGCATTGCGGACATAGCTTTCGCAGCCGCTCTAAAACTCATTTCAGAATCCTCTAATAAGCAGCGCCCGCTGTTCGTATATCGCATATTTATGTTAATTATTTTTCGGAACACGCGTATCACCATATGCACCCAGACAGGGCAATTCCAATTCCCTATTGTTCCACTTCCATTCTCATTCACCTGCTGCGCTCATTCCGTACTCATTTTATTTCCACCCGCTGCCCGGCGCGTCAATCAAACTATTGTATCGTAAAAGCAGCCGGTAGATTACAGGTTGATGTATTGTCGGTTAATTAGCTTTGCGCGTACAATCTCTGAATTTGCCTCCTAGCCAGAGTAGGAACAGGATCCTGCATGGCCGGTGTCAGATTGCCGAATGAATGCATATCCTTCGTCGAACCTTTCAACATCAGTTTTTTTGCTTCCTTAATGTCCATGGACCTCGGAAATGAGAAAATGAAAAGAGTTTAATAACAACCATAACCGTAACAGACAGTTGAAGTTGGAAGTTTTTTCAGGCAGCAATTTTCCTGGAAAACAATTGCTTGTTCCCTTTAAGGTGCCCCTACAAGTCTTTTTAATATTTTCTCTCCAATTTTGAGAAAAATGGAAAGTATATATTTAAGTTAAAAATGACCGCTGCCGATTAAAAATTGCTATTCGTATATGTATTAAAAGTGTCGCAGTGAACGCAGCAAAGAAGATTCTCGATATTCTTAACCATTAACATGGAATATCTCTTGGGTCCCAAAAAGTCCCGCGTTCTAACGAACACGCATATTCATGAGTGGCGAATGCAGGGATATCTTCTGGCGACGGGCCTGTGTTAACTCACGCGGCACTTACCCCAGAGCCATCGCACTTTTCAGTCGATTTTTGTGCTCGCCATAGCGTATTTGCCAAGTACGAGATGTGTTTAGAAGTTGCTGAATGTACATTGAGCTAATAAGCATTATTCACATTTCTTTGCGCACCCGACGGAAAAGGAAATGGACATTTATCCCGTGTTTCGCGTTAGGCTTACAGAGAGGGGGAATCTGTTAACAACTTGGATAGCTCAATTGGTCAGAGCAGTAACTCAGTCGTCCAGCAAATGAACTCGAATTGGAATTCTGAACCAGTAGACCGTGTAGTCCAGTTCCATTTCCCCCTACAGATTAAATCGAAAGGCTGAAACGGGTTGAACTTTAAAGATAAAAGATGAAAGGAAGCATGTAAAAATTCAATATAAACAAGCATTCCAGCACTTGAAACGTTTCGCACATGATGTACGCAGGACACTCAACTCGCCGAGAAGAACCATCATACATAGTTTTAATACCTCAGCCATGCAAGGTAGATCGAAGAATAAAGACAAGTATAATTCGTCATAACTGATACTTTTAGTTATTCAGTTTTACACAGCATTGCAATGTTGAGTATTACAGTCATCTTGAAGGGGTTGTTTGGTGGTAACAGATATTACAGATATATACAATAGAATGTACACGGATAACTTAATGTCCGATCTAAAAATGATTCGGGGAAGCTCGTACAATTTTCAAGCCGGGCTAATTTATCGGATGCCTAATATCATCTTTCAATCCAACTTGTGCATTACGCTGGCAATAAACGCATTACGCACTACACGTGCATGCGCATATACGAAGAATTCAAAACTCGTCACGCAATGACCCCCATATTCTGTTAACGAAATATTGGCGACTTAACTTCACAACGTAGCCCCGCCCGGCGAATGCCAGATATCCCTATCTACCGCTTCCTATCAGTGAAACTACAAAATCATTGCGGACCCTATACCCCCACACATTCACACCAACGAACTGGTATCGTACAAGCCGATTCTGACTTCATTTCCCAGTTGGAAAATAGCGTATCGAGCTGGGACAGTACCCCGGCGCTGCGTGAGATGATTAGATCGCAGTGTACGCCGCGTGTAAATTCTGCCCCAACATTACTGCAGATTGTATGTGCTCGCCCCGTGGTCCGGGATGGGAACGGGAGACATCGGTATGCCACGATTCGATGCGCCCTACTCATATAATTTGGAACAGCCGAGGGCTGGTCGGTACACTCACGGTGAAGCCTTGCAAAACAAGGAAATCGAGGAAACCCAGCGGTGAAACCCTCGTGACCTGCGGCTGGCACGGTATTGTTGCCGCGCCGGTTCCCGAACGGCTGTGGAACTGTGCCGATGGCACAGCATTGCCCTCCGCTTTCAATTCAATATGCATTGTTATCGAAGACGTAAAGGTACGACATCGCATTGTCTCTCAGGATTAGTTACAGTTGTGACATAATTAATTGTCTACGCGCCCGTCCTCTCTCTCTCTCTCCTTCGCCCGAACCTCCTGAGGAATAGATGCCCTGTTGTGCTACGAATCCTCCCTGCGCGAAAGGGATCTTTGTCCGAGCGTTGTGCCACCCGTGTCAGCGTTGATTTCGAACAAGATGCTGTTAGTGTCTGAAATTTATTGTAGCAACGTGGGGAAACGGAAGCGGTGTTGGAAATCGGTTCGGCTTGCCGTACACTGACTGTCTAACAAGAGCGTGGCCAACATCGATTTATTATGTAGGTAGTGACGCGTGATCACGATCAGATGATCTTTCACGTTTTATCTCGCTTGGATATTTGTGAAACGTGTCGCTTCTAAATGTTGCAAGTAGAATGCCGAATGAATGAATTCGGTGTTCTGTTGGAACAGAAGCATGCGAACATAACGCGTGACTTACACTGATTGCCTGTTGAAGAATTTTGCAGATAATTGTTTAGACTCCGGATAATAGAAGTACCGTTGCCTATTAGTGAAAGTTTAATGCAGGGACGGAGATGTATCGGTGACCGAAGGTTTCCACAACGAAAGGATATTTGCACGGTACAAGTTATTCTTATCAAAAACCGAAAACTGATTTACACTGATTGGATTTTGAGCCCTCCATATGTACGTGGCTGATGAATCGTCATGGACGTCTTGAAACTATTGGTTCGAATGTATAATTGTATTTATAAGTAATGGTTCTTGTATAACATTTTTGTAAAGCTTTTTAATACTATAAGAAAAAATATGATTGCTCTGTACTGTATAGGTACCTGTATTGTTACATTCTCTGTCTTCGATGGCCCCTTTAATAAAAATCGTTAAACTGTAATTTCGAAAATGCCCTGTCGCTGTTCCAAAATAAGCATTCGCACACTTTTGGTTCGAATACGAATTGAAAAAAAATCAACTAACAAAGAAAATGTTCGTTAACAGTTTGAAGCAACCTAAGAATGTCACGCGATTGTTTTTCCTTTTTTTAGATAGATACATTTCTTGCACGTTCGGATGTGCCACTCTTCTAGCAAGCAAAGAAAACTAATTGATTCAATCAAATTTATTTAACAGGGATGAGCCACTACAGATTTCAACCCAAATGATAAACCCTGGTCAACCCTAACAGGGGACGCCGCAATTTAAAAGTATTGCACATATCGCGATACAAAAGCATACCGATTTTCCGCTGGCATAATTTTGGATATCTCTAAGTTCCTCTATATCTAAACATAATAATGTTTCGCGGCGAAAGAAGCAAATGGTCTTCCGCTTGAAGTATTTCCAAACATTAAACAAGCAACTGTTTCTTAATTCCGTATAACATCGACCCGAAAATAATAACGATCTAATTACCATTTATTTCCGCGTTACACCGCTCGTCCACCCAAAGAATAAAAAGAAGGTACCCTGTACTTTAAAAAAAAGAACGAACAAAATCCTGCTGAAATAGTTTGGCATCAAGTTCCCGCGATCCAATGAAAATCTAAAAAAAGAGCGAGAAATAAAAAGCCGACCAGCACACTAATAAAGAACAATACACTCGGCGTTACGGACCATCCACTTTCATTCTCCGTCGATATTTTTTCACGATTCAACGTCGGGAACTAGCCAATCCATTATGCCGGTCAATTTATCGAGCGAATGAAAAATCGTAAACGCGGCCGGCCGGTCGACGAGCGGCGTCCGAAAGATAGAGGAGCTGTCGTCGGGGGATGAACGATCGTCGGTCAATATTTCGCCGTGAAAATAATACGCGGGGGCGGTGGGCGAAACTCGCGATACCAGCGTAACGATCCTAACGGATTGTTTGCTGCGGCCGACACCTCAATTTCCGTCGGCCGACACCGCCAATAATCTGCGAGGAAAGTGGTTTTGCAGGCCGGCTCGAGGAATCAACGATTTGATCGTTCGCATAGGAATAGGGTCTAATGAAAACGGACGAAGGCGGATAGAGGCAGCGGAGAAAAAAAACAAATGAATCGGAAGTGGAGGGAGAGCCATGAGAATCTTTCTGGTGTAAGTTTCTTATTCGTTCGAGGAGCCTGCTCTTTTCTGGTGCCACGAGTGGTCGGGGGCTTCGAGGGACCAGCGGAAGCAGGGTAACAGGGGGGGGGGGGTTGAGGGGGCAGAAAAGCAGGATTACGCGGTGGATAGAGAAGGATGAAAATGCAGGGAGGAAGCATCGATATCGAGGGGGAGCCGGGTAAACAGCTACAAATCGAATTAACGATTACCCCGCTGCGTGATTGGACCTTATGGACAATGCGTGTGCGTTGAGACTTTTTTCGCGGGAAGAGTTGTGTGCTTGTGTTTACTTGGATACTGTGTTTCTTTCATTTCTTTTTTTCTTTGTTTGCCCGTTTTAAGCAGGATAGAGGATTGTATAAGGGGGGGCGGGGGGAGGCATGATTGTTCGAGGGTCGCGGGCATTAATTGATTAAGTAGATCAATGGAGGTATACCTGTGTGTATGTATTGATCATCTGGGAAAGTAAAGAACGGGGGATCCTACATTCGGATAATTAAAAATTATACAGCACAGAGAAATGTGATACCATTGCAATGTAAACTGTTATATTTCTTCTTAGTACATGAAAGCAGGGTACTTACTGTTTACATTGTATTTCCTATTTATCTAGGGAGCTGATCAGTTTTACAGGGTATAAACATAATTAATTTTTGTTCCCCTGTAATGATCGATGTAATGAATGTATGACGTGTGAAGATATAACTGAAGACCACGAGTGTGCCAATACTTATTAAAACTACGGCATGTGAACTCGCGTAATATGCTTTTAATATGTTATCAAATAAAGAAACACAAGCATATGCGTATAAATTTCATTATACTTTTATCCACAGTTGCATTCGTTTTTGGATGAAAAAGAGCGCGATGGGTCACAGAAGAACCGAAAACCGCATATAAGGGTTAAGGTACTTTTGTTTGACAATAAATTGTAAATAAGCTACCTCCTTATCTTGCAAAAAATTCAAAGACCCTGAATTATGAGAAATAATTGTATTTATCCACAATTTTCTTTATATTTTCAATGGTACTGGTATCTAGCTTTGAGTGGCCACGATATTTCGAAGCAACCTATTGAAAAGGTCATATTTGTCAAGACTTTTTTTATGCTCTCATTACCGTTCCGACAACTACTTAACGTTTTGCAATGCAAGCCGACCACCACTGTATATCTGTACAGTGATACTTTGTACATCTTTAACTCGCTCGAAAAACTTTGATAGCAAGAAAGAGAGATTATTTCATTTGAAGAAGCAAAAGGGACTCTTATATCTCCAAGGTACTTCCATTTACAAAGGAAAGCGTTACGTAATTACTTTCATTGCACTGCATATTCTTTTGTTCTAGAAATTCTATCGTATTGTGTGCTGACAAAGTAGAATAATGATTCCAAGGCTGACAATAAATGCAATACATTATACGTAGTAACAATAGATATGGATGCAGAAAGTTGAGATGCCAATTTTAGTCATTCAGAGGGGTAAAGAAAAAAGGAACAAAAATTGTCGAGTGTTTCGTTGGGATAATGTAATTCTTTTGTATTAATCCTACCTTTCGATTGCGTTATTCTTTAGCAGTGCATTCACAAGGTCTTTCGTGCGAACAATATAACGAAATAATTAGCAACAATTTCAATTTTTCACTTCGCAAGAAACATTAAGCCAAGCCACGTTGAACACGCCATACAAGTACAACAATATAAAAATATCCGAGCGAAATCAGATACGCTGCGCTTCCAGCGTAAGCCGTTATTATCCCCTTGACACGAGTTATTCTTAATAAGATAACTCTTTGTTATTGCCAATTTCGGCATCCGTTGTCTTTTAATCAAGTAAAGTGTTCCTCAATTGCAACAATAACTTACCGCTCAAATGGCTATACTAATTAATTCATTTTCGAACAGACACGCAAATCGAACAAAGAAGTTCCCTCGAATGAGATCGAATAGGATTAAAACGATCCACTGGTTCCTTAGTTAATATTGAAAGAGCCACGACCTAAGAATATAATTGTATTCGCCGTAATTAACGGTATCTATCCGCTTGGGGCGACCGCAATACAGACCTCATTGGAAATATAATATTCGTCGAGAAAGGAATTAATTAACAACAAATGTGCACCCTTTAATTAAAGACTGTGCATGTCTTCTGATAGGTTTTCCACCACGTAGTGGTGGATAAACGCGCACCTATCGTTTCTACGAAACCTAAGGGTGTGTTCTGTTCACGGTTGCGGAGAAGTTTCGCGAACTTCAGTTATATTCCGTTGCCCAAAAATGCGCATCATTTTATATTATTATTGCCTTGCGCGAGTGGTGAACGGGGTTCCTTCGAACGTCATAGATTTTATTAGTAGCAGTTTCTATCAAAGTCAGCGGCTAATCTGCCTGCCCGCTGTCTATAACGTTTCAGGACGTAACAAATTACTGTAGATACAGTGAAGTTCGCGATGAAAATAGCCGAGGACAGCAACGCAATTCTTATTACATTAATACACACTGACCGACAGACAAAAGAAATTTTGAAACGAATATATGCACGTGCACATGGGTGCATCGCTAACTTCCGCATTAGATATTTTGCAACATATATTCACCCCGCATCTATATGACATTTTGTAATCGGAATAATAATTGCCAACGCGATATTGTTACGTTAGTAACTGTCATCTATTCTGGGATAGGTTCTTTCGTGTCGCTTGCCTCTCACACTTTCTTTCATCCGGCACCGTGATTCAAAGAAACGGAGCACGCAATTTTGTTTGATGCACTACTTTTCCCGTGACCGAACAGTGCGCCACAAATGCTCCACAGTTTATTAACTGTCCGCGTATTAGAATCAAAGTTTAGTGTAACACAGCACACTTGCAAAGAGCATCTTGCCGCCGAACCAATTGCCCCGACCAGCGTATGTTCTTGGGAATTCGAGCAACTAGCAAACAAGGATGGAGTGCGCGTAACAGCGGGAAATCAAAAGGCGATTCGGAACAACTACTGGTGGGAGGGCGATTGAGATCGTTGAAGCTGGCCAAGCAAATGGGTAGAAATAGAATTAGCGAAGGCGTGTGAGACGCGCTCCACCGAATGGCTGATTTCCCAGGGGACGGAAGCTGCCATTTAGACGGGGGCCGAATGTCTGTTCTTGCCGTGGCACAAACTTCTGTTACCACGATCAGCAGCTTGCGGAATACTTTCCGTTAGAGCATATGAAAGCTGTCACGCGTTACAGGCGTCGCGACGTCTCGTTATTATTCACCGAACGACCCGCAACGTCTTCCCTCATTATCCGGAAGTTCATGCATACGCGTTCGAATAATTCGAGCACCATTTGTCGCGTGTAAGCAGTTCTCGTAGGCGGATTCGAGGCAATTAGCGCGTTCTGTCTTCAACCACGGACGCACTCCGACGGATCGGGGGAGTTGCCAATGCGATTCCGAGACGGGTTCTATAGAGTTCTCGTATAGAAGTGACTGTGTTTTTAAAGAGCCCCCGAAAGCTAATGAATTCATAATAATGTACAGTTCAGCGCCGTAAGTCGTAGGATACGAGGAAAGAATTATTCGAGTCGTTCATACGATTAACGGGGAACAGTGTTTCTTCATATTTTACGCGATTACCTATGTGAACAATAAAAAACAAAAAAACTGTAAATTAATTCTATTTGTAATATCACTATTAATTATATTGTTCCATTCGTTTTGCACAATGTACCACAACTTGGTTTTAAAGACCCTGTACAGTTATATCCTAGTTCTTGAAACATGTTCTACATTGTTTAAAAGATTTAAATTACTAAACAGTTCATTTTCTTATGCTAAACTAATATTAAACATATATTCAGAAATATACGCAGCAATAAAAGTAAATATTCTTACTCAAATTTGTTAAAACTGGCAAAGAGTCCAACGATTTTTGAGTGGAGGGGTTATACACGCCTATTACTCTATTATCTTAAAGAAATCCAAACGTTTAATTACACTTCCGACTCTGGGCCCGGTCCCATTGAGCTAGCGTCGAATGCATTGTTCAAGGATCTAGTGATTAGAAGGCTGAATAGGTTAAAGCCACAGATAATCTAATAATAACCAATCCAGGGAATCCACATTGTACCTTTTCGTACATCATTCCTTTTCGTTTTTATTAACATAAATATTATTTATTGCAATTTTAATAATAGAATGTAATTTAAAAATGTTTGCCCCCAAAAGTTACAACTTTTCAGAAGTCTCTTTTATCGAGTTCCGTCCTCGGAATTAGATTTATTATGCAAAGCATTGGTCGCATAATTATAGAATAGAATATTTAAATAATTAGCAAAGAAGAGTGCAACGCTTAAATAAAACTCGACTGAAGAAAAACGATCGGGCTGTCCTAAATTCGAAACCTAGACTATTTTGGGCGCTAAACCCATGGCAAAATCTAACGCCTTAATTATCATTTAATTTTACACATGAAGCATTTGTTCCACTAGTGGCAAATAGCAACTTTTATGCGTTCCTATGAGAATGCATTTGTTTTCACGATTCGCAACTGGTTCTAGAACCACCTGGAGAAATTCTGCACTAAGAGGTAAAGGAGACGCTCAACAAGGACGAATGCATCATTTCAGCATACCTCGATTGTCGATAAAATTTTCTTTCAATTTTTTAGCCACGAAATATTGCAAAAATAAAGCACCTGCCAACATGGTTTCTACCATTTCTCCGCGTCCTCTACACTTTCTTGAAACTCTGTCGAAGTTTTTGACCAGAAACGCGTTCACTCGACTTTCGTCGCCGCCACAGAACGAGTAAATTTCATCTAGGACAAAAATCGGACGCCATTTCGATTACCAATGCTTCAAGGAAACAATACACTCGTATCTCAATTGCCTCGTGATCGATCACGATCCTGCCCGTTGTAGTAAATGGTCGTTACATCGATCAGTGACGCGATAATTTCTTGGAAGATCGGGAAATCCGCGACAAATCTATCTTTTTGAGGAGATCTTGGATTTTGAAGGCTGGAACGAGGACCAGTAAGGCGAGATCGCACGAGATAGGGCACGTTCCAGTGAATCGCGCGCGGATTATCGGTCTGATCGATTGGAAACAATAAAACTGTCCAAAATGAGAAACGGGCTTCGGTAAAGGGCCGGGCATTTGTGGTGAGCCTGTTGTGTGATATAACGGAAAATTTATAAAGCAAACGGATGTTCGGTTGAGAAATAGGATCGTACGCTTCCTTGTATAAAAATATTTCTATATTATTTCGGAGATGTTACGCGAAACATCAGAGACAGCAGAAAACTGGCAACACCTTTCGTGTATCACTTTGATAATATAAGAAGATAAGATCGGGATAAGAATTTGAATGCATTTTGTTTGCAATTTTATGCGCGCCGAATTGCTATAGAGACGAGTAATTTCGGCTGCAAATCTGTTCATTAGTAACTGAATCACAATTAAATTAACACAAATCTACATCTATTTTCAGTCAAAGCTGTTTCTATTTTAATCTTCCAATATTACTAACTCGCATTACGATTTTAATTGGCGACACGAGTAGAAAGGTACATTTGAAATTGTAAACATAAATTGTAAATAAATGTAAAAATCTGTCATTCAGTGTACCATCTTGGGGGATAGTGTGTTCAAGTTTCATTTCAAAATGTCAAAATATTTATCACGTTAGTAAATTTAAATCTTTACGACGTCAATGTGATTGAAGTATACATAAAAAGGGATAAAACAGACAATATTAGATGATAAGAGCATTTATGGCGAAAATTTATAGCAATTTTTAGTAGTTATCTAAGGCCATAAAAATGACCATCGATACGTTATGGAGAGTAATGGCTCATAAATTATTATATCGTACGTTATTCGTGGTGAACCGTGCTTTCTCGATAATGGATCCTATTAAATTTCATCTGAAATAAACAAATATATATGGGAGCTGACTATCCTTGGGAAAGTGTGGCGCAGTGTCAACGCGAAAGCGTTCAATTTCGAAGCAATGTCAAGCGTGAAATTGATAAATATCGTAAAATTAATCAAATTACTGAATACCGTGTGTGCAAACCCGACATATTGTTTCCTCACACCGAACAGATATCATTCGAATAGATTGCTTTCCGTCCAATTATTTTCGTAGCATTTAAGTATTTTGTAACAAATAACAATGCACGTACAATGTTCTCACCGCTCAAGTTTTATGAACCCTGAGAGACATAAAAGGAAAAATGTAAACAAAACTTGCATCGTTTCATTGCGTTTACAAAACTGCGTGAACGAATTTTTCGAAAGATCCACGATTTCTTTTCCCCACGGATTCTTGAACAAAAAGTTCTTGTCCTGCGACCGGGCCGCTATGAAAAAATACGCGTCCCTTATTTTCACCCGCTTAGTATGTCCACCGAGTTACATCAAAATCGGAGGCGGGCAGTTCGGTATGTTTCTTTGTTAATATGTCTAACGTCGTGTACCGTTTTGTCATACGAGTACTAACTCTGCAATGGGTTATTCATTAAAGAATTCGTATGTATGCACAAATACATTTCAAAATCAGTAAAGTTCATGCGAACGTCATTCTAACAAGCCCGTCTTTACGTACAACTGAATCGAGCAGCGAACCATACAAGCGTACTTACCTAAAACGTACACCCTATTAACTAATTACGGACGTAGCAAGAATACAATGCACGTATTCGCCCACGGACAAAACGCTGCATTACCATTTTCCAATTACGATATTGGAAATTGAAATTACTGAACTCGTGCGGGGCGTATAAATCTATCATTGTTCGAAAATATTTCGTTTCTCTGTCACGCCTCTCGTTAAACATGGACGCGTGTGCTCCTCAAAACGGAGCGGCTCGTCTTTTCCTTCCAATCGGTTTTCGTCTTTTTTCCTTCTTTTTTTGCACAACAGCCAAAGCGTCCTTCTCGATTCATCGTTGACGAAACGATGGAACGAAAAATAACGCGACCGAAGTGCCGCATATGGAATTTACGCGACCATCTGCTCATATGTCGTTTATTCTCCAACAGTGTCCCGTGTTTCTATTTTACGACACCCTTTGCATCCTGCCCCAGTCCGAGGAAACACCATAAACATGGCACGCCACAACACTACATAAATATCGGGCGTGGACATTCACTTTGCCCCGAGAGCCACGAGCGTTTTGTGCATCCGAATCGTTCGTACCTTTCGCAACCCCAATCCCAGGACCACGTTTAGTTACTCTGCATCGTCTTTCGAGCAACTCGGTGCTTTCTCTGCCGCTCTTTATGCGTGTCTGTCGTTGTCGAAATTGGTCAGTGTTACGTTCGAATACTGGCGTTAATTTCACCTTTTATTAGCCGTTTCGAAGTGCGGCGCGAAAATTCCGCTGATATTACGCTCAAACTACTTCTCGTTATTGATTCACTGACTATTACGGTATTACGAAAAATTCGATGGACCACAAGACTCCTGTCCAATCTTACATTATTGTTGAAGAATCACAAGCGAACAACAACGCATGAGTAAATTAAAAGCAAGATATACAATGCACAGTGCACACATAACACAATCGGCGAATAATAGCACCGATTTAATCGGCATATAAGGTTCCCATCGCATTCGGTGAGCGGCCTCATCGCTATCGAAAGCAAACCGTGATTTTGTGACAAAAACGACAGAAAATAAAGAAAAACAGGACGCACTGAACGCTGCAACTTTTATAGGGAATGAAATCCCTGCTGCTGTTGTCTTGTCTAGCTTGCGACGCTCCTGTACTTTTTCAACCGTCTCTCAACCAGTTCGCGGCTCGTGTACGCGCACGCTTCCCCTGTATGTAGCCGGAAGCCGCGCGGGGGATAGTTGAAAAGTTAAACAGAGAATTGGAAATTGGCATTCCTCGCTTCCTTGCGGTGAAGTTAACGTACCGCGAAACTTGCACGGTTCGCCAGCGATGCCCGTGGCCACGCGAGTTAGGGATCGTTATAGCGATAGTATTTCTTTTGCTGGATTCAAGAGCGATCATAGGTTTTTCGGGAAATTGTATTACCGGCGGAGTGCGGCGTGCCCTTTCAATGCACCGATTTGAGTGCACGTACTGTGCGGTTCTGTGTGCATTGTGAAGTAGTATTAGAACGGATTCTTCAGCATAATGATTATAGTTAGTTTTGAATTGTCAGGCTGATCGAATTGTAATTTCGGCCGTGTTATTTATTAACTGTTGATGGAAATGGTCAATGGTATTGGCGGCATTAAGTTTCGCGTAATAAGCTATTACTGAAAAGCTATTCAGGCCTATTTTTACAAATGGAAAAGTGTGTGATATAATCGATATGATATGATTTTATCTGAGCTTGTATTAGACCTGTGACTGAATGCTGAAATAAAGTTTACATTAAAGTACTTAATAGCTTCTAATCTCTAATCAAAATATTAGACATCAAAAAATCGTGGTCTTCAATTTATATTATTATATTTATACTCTTATTTATATTGTATTACTACTATAAATAAAGTTCACTAATTTTATTATTATTTAAATGTTACTTCTTAGTACTCGGTTAAAGTTTATTTCCGAAATATTGCTCGTATATCAAGTAAACTAGTACATTTAAGAACTGAGTTAACATCCCATGCAATCAAATCAAATCAGTATTCAGGTACTCCAAAATTCCTGAACGAATAGTAGCTCATTGTTAGCAGTATTTAAAAATATCTGTCGGATGCGTCCAAGGGCTTTTACCGAAGTCATTTCGGCCTCCGTTGCTACTAGGGAACGCCGATCGTGAACGTCTCGTATCCGTGCTGGGTACTATCTGATATAATAATCGTTAGCACGGCAAATGCCACTAGATGGAACCGGTAATGACAGTAAACTTGCGCGATTCTACTAAACCACCTCGAACCAAAGGTTCATCTATGAAGTCCTATACACGGTTCGCCAGTGCATATATCACGAACGTTGCTACATTTCCGTACAAATAAGCTGTCCTGCGGACACGCGAAGGGATGTTGGGGGACCTTCATCTATTGGCTGTTTCGCCAAGAGCAACTGGAAACATTTAACGTCTATCATCAATGCGCTTAATTTGCGTTTTATGCTCGCCAGTGTTTTCACGAATGACAGCCGTAGATGAGACGTGGAAAATACGTTCAACGGCGTATAATTGCAATTTCAATGTGGACAGAAATTAATGTTTTCATGTCACAGAATAGGATATTCATCCTGTAGCTACATTGTTACATACGTAATGCAGACTGAATTTTCCATTACATTAATCAATCAATTATTCTGAAATACTGGCGCCAACATCGAAAAACTATAATGCTGAATAACAAGTCAAATAGCAGATCGCAATAATTGAACACGTGCTTTTTACGTATATCTACTGTACTGTGTAGCTAACCCAAAATATATTTCGGACATACTGTATATGTATCTTCCATTTTTCGATATATTATCCACACCGGTTTGAATAAACGCTTCCTAGTAATTATACTTTTCTCCGAACCCACACAGTTTCATTTCTCTTCGAAATGAAATCATGCCCCCGCGCGTCTACTTGGATACACTTGTAAAACGTAAAAACTGCGAATATACAGAGCGTGTAATACATAAAGAAATAAATAGCCCTAAGAAAAAAGCAAAATGGGAAGAAATGAATTTACCAACTGTACCGAATCCAAGGTGAAATATTACCCGCGACCGTAACGGGGATTATTTTGCGGCATGCACCAGTTTATTTCGTTGAGCGTAATAAGTTTATTATTAACTTTCGAAACGGACAGTGGCAGCGCGGCTCTTTTAACGCGATGTACCGGCGTATCATAGAACAATACAGCGGGATTCATCGAACTAATGACTGCGTTAATTTGTCATTCTTTCGGATTTGTTTTGTCGACGCGTGGCTCGGACGTTGCGTGGTGCCATTGTTCACGTGCGTTCGCTATTTTTGAATCGTACATTCGGAATATATTCACGACCAACCGCGAATCCTCTCGATCAGGTTGATGCGTTCCGGATTGTAAGCGGTCAACACAGCAGCTTTTTGAATATCTGATCGATGGTCTATGAGAATCGGAGATAGAATCGCTGGATTGAGTCCCGAACCACAATTTTTTTCATTTGGCGGACAATTGAGCTGTTCAGCCTGTCGGATTTCAACTGCCCGGTATTGAATGGGGTATATTTCATGTACAATACATTGCTTGACAGATGTGTGGAGGATTACGGGTTGTGTGAGCTTCCAATGTTGTGTTGCTGCCTTTCGTTTTCATATGTCATTAATATCAGTTCGAAATGATCGTGCTTATTTGAATATCGTAATTGCCGGATATTCCTGAATTTCGAAACTTGGTCATTTCATTTTCCAAAACGTTGCTGGTGACTGTTGCGTGATATACGTTGAACAAAACGACTGTATGTCTAATACGTTATCAAATTTGGATGTTCTTTATATTAATTGAACGTTTTTATTCGCAATCTGGGTGCCAGTTTGTAGAATTTGCAAATAAGAATGATTCTACGATTGGCTGAACCTTCGACATCGTTGAATTCTTAAAATGTTCTGCAACCTAAATTCGAATTGACGTGAACCGTCTTGAATTTCATCCATCATAAAAATATTGTGCACGAGTGATTTTAACACAAAGTTTGTAGAGCAAGTTGTCAAGCAATTAATACATGCAATATAAAAATAATGCAAAGGCTTCGAGACAGAGATAATGGATGGATTAATGTTATAAAGCTTTATCTTATTCCTTATAAATCAAATCACTGAATAGACAATTCACTTACAAGGAATGCATGAAGCGAAAATCTAAAGAATTGAATATTTATTTACAATGAAATTCCTTGCCAAATCTAGTATTAGGAACTCCTCCATACCTAATGCGTATACATACATATCGATAAGAAGCTCACGCGATGTCTAAGAAAATTGATAATAAACGTTTCGATCATAGAATACTTGACGATTTTGAAGATTAATACATTTAAATTCAGTTAAAGCCGATCAATTCTTGAATTTCAATCATTTTCCTTTGAATCGCTAGATGATTTCTGTGGACGCAAATAAGTCAAGTGAAACTCTTTTTGTCCGCCACTATTACGAACAATCGGAGACTCCAAAATTTCCCAATGTAACAAGTCGTGTAAAAAATGCATCGATTTATAAGTCAAAAGTGTGGGGGCTTGTATAAAATGTAGGAAGCGTACAAACGTATAAAAGTTCAGTGCAATAACATACAATTTTTCCTCATAATACGTTTTCCATCTGTAACTGTTTTCGATATAAAGCATATTCCTCCTACACAGGATCCTCTTTATAATAAGCCAAGGTTGGCCCCCAAAAATGGCGTGCCCTGCGTCTATTTATTAATCTACACTATTCAAAACCTGCATTACTCGTTATTACATTACACTAACAATCGTCCGAAAAGTAAAGGAATTTCTCTCTGAACGTGATTGAAACTTTAAGGGAGCAATATGCCTACGTGCAGGTATACAAGTGTTTGCCGCGAGTCGTCGATACTTTCCGCGAGACCTGAAAAGGTAGCAGAGAGGACCGCGGCATGGCGGTCAGGGACAGATAGAAAATTGATATCGAATAGACGCTCGACAGTTTGCAGTGCTCAGCAAGTTTGTCCGTAAATCACGGTATATCCAGGGCTCCCCTCTCTGCTCGCCAGCAGCAAAATCTACTCTGTCCTTAGTCCACCACTCTGCCATCCCCTTTCACGTGCCGCCCCAACCTTAAGCCGTCATCCTCCGTTTAGGGCACGGGTGAACACGCGCGGAGGAGTTAAGCCGTCTCGGATTCGGCGAACTTTCACTTTTCCCGTGAATTTTAATGACCAACGACTGCTCGTGCGCGCACTATCCACAAAACGTGTTATCTCGCCGCCCTTTTTTTCGCCTTCTTTTCTCTCTTTAGGTGGCCAGCGCCGCGATGCCGGGCGATAGAGCGGATTTAAGGCGAGATTATCACGACACCATTGCGATAAGCGCGCGGACGAGAACCGTAGCTGCTCAGCCGTCGCGTGTCCCGCGATTAGCGACAATTTGTCGAGCCGGCTGTTTTTCCACGCCACGTCGGGCGGGAAATTAGAGCAACGGTGTCACAGGTATTATACCTGCGACGCGTTTCTTCGATGATCGGACAATTGAGCGTAGTATTATGTGAATTCGCGGCCCCGATATTTGCAAGAAACCTATCCCTTTTATTGGCAAGCTAATCAACCTGGATATTAATCTGGTAGTTATTTGATTTTTTTTTTTATAATTAATTCTGCTAAGTAGTATTTCAAAGACAGTGATATATGTAATAGATACATATATTCAGAGTAATTCAGAAGGTTGATTGCATATGGGAATAAATCAAAATCTTTGACAGTTCAATGACTCAACTTTATCGCCGCCTGTCCTAAAGAATTGCGGAAGTATGTCAATTTGTGTTATCCTTTTAGATATTGTATTGTAAAAGTACAAAATGCGGGTTAAATTTATATCGACATTATAGAGTAATACGATTTGTAACATTAAAATACATGGATAATCGAATCCTTGCAATGGTAAATATGGAATTTCAATCGTATATTTCTTCGTATAAACTGTAATGCTGTAAAACTCACATAAATTTAACGTGTTGTAGTTAAATTGAACATGCATATATGTGCAACTATAATATCTATTTCAACTTTGTACATACAAGCGTAAGAATACCTCAATTGTATGATCTGGAAAAATCTTGATTCGGCATCATTTGAAGTCGATATATGTACTCCATACGAGATATTTTTGTCATTCATTCTTTTTAACATTTTGTATAGATACAATAGTGTAGTACGACTTACCACAATCATGTGCCAGAGCACTGACAAGCACCTTAAACCCCATTATACGTATATGCCTCCATGGTACTTACCTGAAATGGAAATAAGACATCGATTAGATTATTCGACAAACCGGGCAAAAATGAATTCGAAATGTACAACTATTCCAAATAATCCCAATTGCGTCTCGCAATATAATTTCATATTCGAACAAACTTCGCACAGTCATTCTTTTAATTAAAGATCATGATTATACCCAGATTATGATATGCACTACTTTACCGCTTGCAGCCCCCCAATAACCCAAAGTAAAGCAAAGGCCAACAAAGGAAGATCAAGAACTCAGAAGTTCAGAAAATTCAGAATATCTGGGGATATCTAGGTAGCTCGATATTTTTTTGCCGCCCAAAATTACCCTAAAGGGTTGAAATTAACCCGTGACAATTCGACCCTTCTCGATTGTATTCTGCAACTGGCAAACTGAGAGATAGAGGTAAAGTTTTACGACGACAGTTACTTCTTTTAAATAGACTTAAGAAATGGCAAGCGACTCCTCACTTGTTTAAATAATTAGAAAACGTTATAAACAAATATATTCAAATATTCTCTAAAAATCTATTTCTTACGCGAAATCTTGATAAGCGGTTCAAGAAACTATGAAATGGTGCAGTCGATTTTTTAAATACTTTCTTGTATTCTGCTCTCTTCAGTTAATGTATGCCAGACACCATTTCGAAACAACCGAAAGAACTAAAGCTTTATCATTTTCTTTGTGTCAACTCAGTTTTTCTTTATTCAAGTCAAAAACGTGCATCCATTATTTCGTAAACAGGCTGCATAATTTTTAGTGGCAGCCGTTCCGCCAGATAATGCATCATTAATGTAGCCGTTCGTTAAATGTGTTGGACAGAATATTTTAATTAATAGCGAGCATTCAATGAAAGTGGGTACCAGGAATTCGAGCGAGACGTGTTCAGCTTTCTCGCGTATTAATAACCTTTGTATCGGATCTTCGACCATCGAGAAACAATTTATCCACACGCGACAGGTTACCAAACCTCTTGAAAGCTCGAGCACGCGGTCCAGTTCCAGGAGTAATCACGAGGAGGAGTGACCGAGAAACGTCCCCCTCAGGGATGGTAAAGGTAAGCGGCATTAGGGTAGTTGCTCGTAAATCGACGTGGAAACGGTACCAGTGTTGGTGCACACTCCTGCCAACTACTTACGGATATTATAGGTCGGGTACGAGCTTTCGCGAAAAGTTTCACACATAAAAATATCGTCGATTTATGAGGAAACTTGCAGCATTCTCCTCGTTACCACAGTAATTGTCGGAGATGTATCGCCTGCTAGCAAGTTTTATCTGCCGGCGGGATAGGGACCGCTACAGTTCGCCATCTGCCACTATTAGGTGGCTGCAGAACTTCTGCTCGTTGATAAATTTCACGCGGATATTAGATTGTTCGGAGTAATTTGCTCTTTGGATTTAGATTTACTGTATTGCCATAAGTGTTGAAGATCCTCGGGAATTGAGGAGGAATCCTCAGCAAATGTGTTGAGGATGGAAAGTAAGAGGTGCATGTGACGCGTCATTGATATTGGAGAAAATTTATGTATCAATGAAATTGACGTTTGACAACGTTTGACGTTTGACGTTGGGTACAATTATATTCTTCTTAAGCAGACACCAGTCGGTCAATATTGTAAATATCTCAAGTTAATTAACATAATTGTACGTGTTCATGGAAGCTCAGACGAGTAATGTATTATTCGAAAATGTCGAAAATCTTATAATATTGGCATTACGTATTGATCGTCCGAGGTGTCCTTTATCGTTCTTCACGTTTGCAAATCAGTAAGCTTTCTTAACAGTCGGGTCGTGATCCCACTTATGCCATCATCGAATGAATTCTCTTGCAACAAAATCCGTCCACTTCGTTGATACGATATCAATATTCATAGACGAATGATTGGAAACTTGTCATCGTGACAATTAAACAACAAAAGTAACACAAAAGAAAACCGAGAACCGACCTTGACATATATCAAATATTTGCACCCTCGCACATGCAGTGCCGTAACAAAAGTACCAAATAATATTTTGTTCTGCACACTTTCGAACACGAAACTGCACCCGAAATTCCTCAATGCGCAAACAGTGTTTGTGATGTCAATGCACGAGTTCGTGAAGCCAATAAATTTCTAGATACAAGTATTTAACGTCAACATGGACAAAAAGGATAATGAATTATATATTTATTTCTTAATAATAAACAGTTATCGTTATACCGTGCCAAAAAAATATCCTTACTCGCTAATGCGCTATGCTGAAACACACTTCTTGCATTAAGGAAATTATCGCGCCATCGTATTCGATACCTTTTAAAATCGAATTCGACGGCTTGCAATTTTTGTACGTGACTATATATCCGTCATACGGTATAACAGAAAAATACTTCGCCGCTTGAGGCGTATCCGCCACGTGTGAAGCTCGTACAATTTGCGAAGGTTGCGCGTATCAGCGCGCAGGTTTTTATTCCGCGTTGATCGAGCAGCCTCCGGCGCGGGGTAACCAACGCTAAACTAAAGCAATTTCGCGATAATTTGAACGTAAGAGAAGTTTCCACGACGTGCAACGAGTTTCAACAGAGTTATGCACTCGTCCGCTTGGCCCTTATGATTTTGCATTGAACCACATTTTTCTGTATTTTCGAAGATGGAAGAAAGTTTGTACGATTCTCAGAGCTCGCGAATTGACTGTTGATCAAAAGCACGATGACACGTAAATAATTATATTTTAAGGAACTCGATGGCTGTATGAGGCTACTGTCGCGCCGCAACAAAGATAATATATACAAGTTAATGAATATGCGATTACGTTGCACCACGATATGTACATATAAAAAAGGACATTATCGGTTGCGGATTGCGTTATTCGACACGTTATCCCCTAATATTCTGCTTCGGAAGTTACTCGACGCACTATATTGCGCAATGTATTCAACAAATTTTATATCTTACAGCTGTTACATACTTAACAGATTAATACGAGCAGAGCTAGAGTGTATTCGTTTATTTTGCGTAGCAGTTCGGGCAGTCAGTAATTTGGCTCGTTACGCATCGCTGCAGTAAAAATCTGAAATGCCAAAATGTACGCGAAGGTGTTTGCTGCATTCCCATTCCATGATTTTAATCCCTTCGTAAGCCGCGTGAACTGTATTTCCAACATATATCAGTGCGTAAATATACTTTACCGGGCAGCTTGCTCGAAGCGGAACGAGTTTGCGCGACAGTATTAACGGTTTTTTAGCTCTAAGTACACGCGAAGAAAGCCAGGCCGGATTAACTTAATAGAAACGCGGAGCAGACAAAGCATCGCTCGTCATTAGCCACAACTCGCTGAATAATAAACATTTTATTGGATCTTGCAACCGTGTTTCGAAGTTACGAAGAATCGATCGGTCGCTAAAAGTTATACGAAGGTACACAGACAAGACGACTTATTTTCGGCCATCGAAGCCCAAACCGCTAGTTTTCTTCAATTGAATTTTACCGTGCAAACATTTATGACATTCGTTCCACTCATATATTCTGGTCCATAATATTCCCAGTTCGATGGGATGAAACGTGGAACATTGCGACGGGTATGCGGGCTTCGAAATAGTTATGCGTACAGGGATAAGATATTCCGATTGCTAATCGCCGCAGCGGTTCGTAGTAATTCAAATTCCAAGCAAAACACTGCCAAGCGCCAAGGATCTCAATCAACTTCTGCCAAAATTCACCACCGGCCGCGACCATGGAGTATTGCCGCGGAGGCCGATTAAAGCTCGACCGGTCCGACGCGGTAATTCCAAGCTCGTCGAACTCGCTAGCTCGCTATCCGCGGAAGTTAAAATCTTTAATAAAATATAGATCACGGCAGTAATAAAATACGCAATTGGTCGGGCGGCCGCGCGGCGCCAAGTCCCACGGGACCCGCCGGGAATTTCCCGTTGATAGTGTATAGCTAACCCCGGAGAGCGGCGACGCTCGGTCAATGTAAATTCCGAACACACGGGCTTTTCGGCTAATGGCGGTGCTGGTGGTAGTGTACCTACTGTGGCCATCAATTTAACGGCGTAAGTCCGTAATATAGCACGGGTCCAAAACCGGAGAGCCGGCCTGCAGCCTCTGACACCCCCGCGCCGCCCTATACACTCGCCCCTCACTCCTAAAACTGGCCAACGGTGTAAGAGGATTAAGTGCGGCTCGCGAGGGCAGCGGGGGTGTACGAGGGGGCGGTTCCGTTTTTATATAATCTTCCAATATTTCAGCCGTTTTTGCCGGGGCTCGCGTTAATCAACTCGAGAAATGAATTTAATAACCGACCACGGGAACGACCGTGGAAAGAAACGGGGGAGGAATCGTTTCTGCGACGATCCACCGGCTCGTACCGTTTGCGTGAAACTAACCGCGTTATTCGGCGCGAGGGGAACAAATTTTCGTATGCTCCGCGTGATCGCCTGGAAATTTCCTACGATGGGGGGTAAAGAGCCAGACGTTAAGAGAATCTAAGGGCCGGGGAGAAGAAAGTAGAAAGATTCGGATAGATCTGGAGCGAGAGGGAGAGAGAGAGAGAGAGAGAGATAGTTGGTCGTATATTATTCCTCTGCGTGAAATCTATTATTGTTTGCACGTGGATTCGGGCTCGTGGAACATTTATTGAGAGATTTCAGAAACTTGAGAAGCATTGGCTATTGCATTCGAAACGTACCGCGTCGGGCATGCATCGCACGCGCCATGCAAGTGATGCACTAATAATAGAAGCGATCGGTAATTAAGCTGATGCATCGATAAGAAAATAATTCGGTCGTCCTACTCGATATTCAGACGATGATTGTTGATTTATTCTTTCCTGAGATTGTTGAGGTGCAATAATGACTTTCGTTCGCAAATTATTTGAAGCACTATTTGCTTTCTTCGTGTCGTCACCTTACGCTCGAGACAATATCCCATTACCCATTAGTAGACGTTCACCATTGGAGTCGAGGCTTTATCGATTTAGAACTACGCATGCTCGAAACAATTAAAGGATCGCATATTGCGACCGGTGTATCGGCGAACGCGACATATAATTTCACGAATTTTCTGAAATCTGTTTATAAAAGCAGTTTGGGTGCATTTAACACCATCCTTTTTCCCTAAAAAACAAAATTTGATAAATTATGTGCCGCGCTGACGGGCACCACGTTTGCAATGTGTGATCTTCTAATTGTTTCGGAGCACTGTATAGTAGTCTATAGCAGGATCTTTCGTTTGATATTGCACTACTTTCAAAACAACCGCAGTTCCGCTTTTCATTTCAAACTAATGTGCATACAGAATTAATTAATTATGTGTGTGTGTGTGTGGGGGGGGTGTATGTATCAACAATTTAATCCTTAATTCTCTCCCATATCGTTCAAAAACGATAAGAAAACGAGATAGGCAAGGAGAAAGAGAAAGGGGTAGAAATTGAACGCGACAAGTAGCATCCCCTCTAGCCGATGCAACTGTATTATTCATTCGATCACGTGAAGCTCGTAAAGCGATATCGAATTTCGATTAATCGATCGGCTGGCCATTAGGCGGTTCCACGAGCAGAGCCATTAATAAGAGAGCTTAATATCGTAAAGAGCTGCGCGCAGATGATGATCCCGCGGCGTGCGTTCCGTCGACACTTTCGAGATGGATGACACCGCCGAATAAAGAATGAGGGAGGTTGCATTTCTCAAATTTTCACGCCGTCCTCCCTTCACCAACGCCAATGGCTCTCGCGCTTTCGTTCCCGTGACCTTTTATTCCCGTTCTCCCTACGGGCTCATTCTTGCTCGTCGGGCCATTCTCGCTTTGACACACGCCGGTATTAGATGCGAGCAGACTTACTCTGTAATTTTTTAGGGGAACTACGCGGCCCTCGTTCCTCGCCTCTTTTGCCATCGCATATTTCCATTTGCGAACACGCCCTTCGCCTCTCCGCTACTATGCGCGAAGAGACGAAGCGCGGCGAAATGCTCGAAAGGGGAAGAAACTGGTTGGTTGCTGCCCGCCAAAATTCTACGAGTGAGCGAAATTGAGGTATGTAGTTTTTTTTCTTCTTTTATGTACGATGACTGATACGCGCGAAGTGTTTTAATGGAATGTCGAGAATGAATTGTTGCATTGTAGCAATAACATGGCGCCATGGACGCGTAGCTGCATGGGGACTATGGTTAGGTTGCGAGCGGCGCTAGTACTTCCAAGTTTGTTGGAGAGCAACCACCAAGGAAGGGAGGATGTTCAAAAGCTTGATACATCTGTACAGTACTAGTCATATATGTATATGTGGCTGACTTCTGTTTCCAGTATTGCTGCACATTTTTTTAAATCGGACGCAGATTTTTGTATAGTACTAATGGAAAGTAGCTTCGAAAAGTGGAAGATCTACATATTTTTGTTTGAATAACATTTAATAATTATAGTCGCCCTTGATGCGTGTGTATATTTCATATATGCAGTGGCACGTGAGTATGCAATTAAAAAATAAAGATGTCCAACAGAATTTCAATGCTTGCTTAGTTCGGAACATGTATAAATATTCCAATTCTTACTCGACTTTCTACTTTCTAATTTCCTAAATTCCGTTGTCAGAAAAACTATATCGATGAACTGAACTCTCTCTCAACCAATACCATAATTGCTACATTACTAGAAACGCGAAGAAACTGAAAGAACAAGTAGTTCAAACACAGAAACCATTCACCACAAAAGTGGAATATTTCAAAGGTAAGCTATTTTTGTTCTTAATGGTCAGTATCGCGAAAAGAAAGTATCGAGCAGCCCTTGAAAATAAATCGGAAAAATTCCACTTCCGTTTTCGCTATTGTCCAAGATCTCTTCCTCCTTATCAAAGACTATAAGTCCCGCTTAATGATCTTAATTAGTTTCAAGTTGAACGCGAGCGGAATTGTGGGGTGGCCAGGGTTCCAAGCCGCAAAGACCAAAGAAAACAAGGGGGGAAGTGAAAAGTGGTGCAATTTGCGTATCTGGAATGTAATTAGGTTCAAGGGTGTTGTCATTATTGTCAGCCGGGCCATTGACTCTGGCCACTTAGTGGCACAGAGGCTATGCAGGCCATCCTGGATTCTCATGTACCGAGACTGGCTGGTTCCCTGGATTCCTCGATCTCTGTGACAACCCATTTGCACGCAGTTTAAATGCTCCATCTGTATGAGTAGGATACGTAATGGACTATTACTAGAGAGGATTGTTAACAGCTCTGCAGAACTATCGCCGAAGGTATTCCTTTGCATGCGGGCACTCTAATGATTCGAGTAATTTTACGAGCACGAAATAAGTATGCACTTTGGCGATACTAAGTTGCAGACAGGTCGACGTAAGGGAAACTAACTTCTAAGCATTTCTGTTCGAGATTGTCTGCGAAAGTGTTAGACACTGTGCTTCATTTGACAATAACATTCCTGCCATTTTGCATCACGAACGTACTTGAAAAGGCTATTATCTTTGCCTTATCGTAAAGGAGGATACTATTTCTTTGTTACCATGCGAGAGACAGGTTAGCAAAATTATACCGTTTACTAAATATATATATCGGGGTTCTCATAATGCGGTATGGTATTGATTAATGAAATTAGTTAATTGAGGGTGAAAAGGTTTTTTCCTCTAACAAGAAGATTCTCATCATTAATTATTTTCCGATATTTCAATCAACATTTAAATTGCAATGCTGAAACAATTTGTTACGTATGCAAAGACGCAAATCTAACGTTGATGTATACTCGCGAATACAATATTAATCGCCATTTCGTCAACTATTTAATTTATGAATAAATTTCTACGATCGCGAGGAGCTACCGAAGAAGACAAATTCTCGTTTCCCATCGTCGAAAGTATTAGAGAATCCCATAATACTTATTAGGATCGTATAATTTGACCATTTTGCAGTTCGGTGTAAGGATTATATAGACAAACACATAATTCATCCGCGGGACCAGCCTAACTCAGCGCGATTAAAAAAGGCTAGCCAAAAACCGCAACTTGAAGGAAGTTCGGTAAAAACAATTTTATATTTCGTCACGGTATTATTTCGGGCGTAAATCTTAAGCCCTGGGGTATTACGATTCTTAATTATTCCCGGAGAGCAGAGTTCGCCAAGTGCTGAAATGCCGGAACAATGTACCTTTAATCGTGCAAGAAATTTTACGAGGAACGCTTGCCAACGGCCAAGAAGCCGGCGTCGTGCTCGCGCAACTTCCGTTGGGACGAAAGTCCCGGATAATATCTGGCTAACTGCTCCTGTTTGTTTGATTATACAATGATTCGCCTAAACTTGCCAGGACAGTTGGAATAGCTATTACCAACTTCAAATCGAAGTTTCAATGTAAACATGCCTCAATGTAAACAAGCTTGGAAGTTTGTCCAGCTTTAAACGAATCGTCGACATTGATGGCGAAGAAACGCTACGAGTTAGGTGTCAATGCGAATTGTTAAAGCACCGATAACTTTGTAGCGAATGAAGGGGAAGAATTGAGAAATTACAGTTGCAAGAATTGGGAGCAAAGTAATAAGTCATTGAAATATAGAGCCCATCGGCAATTGCAAAGAAATATATTTTGCTTCACCTTTTGCGAGGGGTGAATAAATTCTGGCGTGACTTGCAAAGTGACGTGCACGAGGAGATCCATTGCAATTTTGCGGGGCAGCCCGAGAGCGAAGGCTCGAGGTAATTATTTTTCAAACTGCATTTTACTTGCGACAAATTTTCTACTGTATGTGGGATACCAACATTTAAGAACTTTATATATTATTCCAATTATTATACATGCACATATAGTCCAATATAGTCGCATATCGTTGAGAAATCATCATATTTCGAAGAATTTTGCATTCGGCGATTCATCGTTTTGATGGTCTTGTTTCATTCTTGGCGCGAAGGAAGCGTCGACAATACAGCAGGAGGGAGGCTTGCGGACGCCGCGTTTCGTCAGGGGACACGTATGGACTTTCATTAGCCAAAGGAAATTAAGCGAGAACTGCCGGAACCATCTTTTACCACAGCCGAAAGCGTAGGGATAGAGGGTGTTCAATATCGCTCCCTCGAGAGCTCGAATCCCGAAAATTGAGTCACTTCGGTGACACAGGGCTACTTCTGCCTGGAAATTTTGTCGGAATGGACTCGTATATATCTATTTTCCATCAATTGTCTCCAACAACAAGCAATCTTACTCGTGTTCCCCTCTGTTCTTTTCGACGTATTCTCGTATTAAATGTGAAACTATCATTTCCTGCAACCCCCGTCTGGCGGGCAGCAGGAAGAAAGTCAATACGGTATTTTATTCTTACGACGCGTTAAATCTTTGGAGGAATATCATTCTCTACGTTAATGATTGTGGCAAGTGTGCCAGCTTCGCGTTGGGCAGGCGCAAAAGGATACAAATATTAGGTCTGCAGAATTACAATTTATTTTTGGCGTAACAACTTATTATTAACAAATAGGAGTAAGGGATTTCAGACAAACAAATTGTAGCACGTAAATCGCACGGACTCACCGGTATTTTCCCAATCAGCTACCTCTTGTTTGTAACTCATTATAACTCGCACTAAACCTCGCAGACCTCGCAAACATAAAGCCAACAACAAAGTTCATTTCAACATACCGCTCAAGCTCACATTTCTTTCATATACGGTTTACACGCTCTCTTGGTCATTTCTGACGAATATGAACTTTATTTTTTATGTATAATAAGTTCTCGACAAGCATTTCGCTGAAAAATGTAGGACCTACGCTTATTTTCCATATGAGGAAATGTTAACTAAAGTTTCTCTAAATCGCATGTCGTCTTCGCGCAGAAAAAGAATTGTTACATTGAAGATCTTTATCGTCGAAAGTGATCAATATAGCAAATAGAATGACTATTACATTATATTACTCCTATACTTACTTTCGATAACTTTTTGCATCTTACCACCTTGGACAAAATTGATTGGAACGACGAACCACATGAATCGGAACAATAAGAAAATGTAAAACAACGATGCCGAAAGTATTCTTGAAAACAAGTAAATAACCTGCGATTAGTTCAAAATATGCTATCACAGGTTCGTTCTCTGACAAAGTGCACTACACAAAAGTAGACCTGTTAATGCACAACCTTGCTTGTTCGGACGAACTGTTTATTTAATATAAACGATCGATATTTACCAGAAAGATATTTAACGTCGTTTTACAATGAAGTCCGTATGATGGTTAAAGCCCACTCCACCTTGGGCTCGATTACCTTCAATTAACAGACGCAACCAACAGCCAAATAAAGACAATTGTCCGGTATCACTGACCTCAACCGGAGAAAGCTAAACCTGAAAGAGGGTGTGTTGGACGATTGCTTGCAAGGGGCGATGGGGTAATTTCGGTCGGGCGACAGCGGAGGAGAAGCTAATCTCTGAGGCACACCAGCCTTCGTATTTACCCTAGACATAAGGGATGTGTAAAATTGAAAATGTCCATCGATTTTGCGCCCTCGCACACCGAGACGTGCACGTAGTACCAGAGTATAGGATAACCCGAAACGGCCATGGTTTGAACCCTCGGCCGGTTACGCTGGTCACGTGTAGTGTCCGGTGATACGGAAGCCGCATACAAAAGTTTTTCACCCCTTTCTCTCTACGACTGCGCCCCCCGCTCACGAGGACATCTCTCGTACACTGTTGGTTCCCACGCGCGCACACGTTTTCCTCGTGCTTCTGTTACTCCGCATCCCCCTTGCTGTACCACCCCCGTATACTTGTCGCTGCAGACTTCCCGGACCTGGGCCGTGTCGCTTTCATACACGTCACCCACGTGTCTTCACGGCACACCCGTTCGTGACCGACACCGGCACCTGTCCCGTCTTGGACAAAAAAAAAAGAACAAGCTTGGCAGGCATTAGCCGGGACGGGTACGCGGTACGTACGTTCTTCGCGAGCGATACTCCGAAAAGAATTGCGCGTCTCCATTTCCCTTTCGGCCTGCCCGGCAGATGATTTAACGGGAGAGCTTTTTATTACTTTTCGCGACAGAAGTAATGCGTATACTTCGTAACATTTGGTAAATGCAGGACATTTCGACTCTCACATAGGAGAAGTATTAGAATTTTATGAAGATATGAACAAAATGATTGGAATCGTTAATATATTTACGGGGCGGTTCCGGTCGAAGAGCGTAGAAAAAGATCATACTTTTTTACAATTTTGTTTGGAGCAAAGTATACGACATGACAATTTATGGTTTGCAGTGCCTTACTGTATATCTTTTGAAGATATAAAAAAAAGTGGTATAACTGAGAGTGTCCGTGCCGTTTTACGTAGTGACGTTCCAAAAATTGTCTTCGGACAGACGGTAGGACGAATATATACGCGACTGTAACTTTGATATAAAAGAAGCGAACATGGTTTTAAACTAAAAAAAAATTCAGATATTACAGGTTCATTGCCTGCGAGAAGGTATATTCTTCAATTTAAAAAAAGATTGATCTATATTGATCAGTTTGTAAAACGAACGCTTATAACCACGACCACTTTTATAATTTCTAAATTCCCTTTTAACTACACATTCTACTTATAGTTGTACCCAAATGTCGTGCTGCATTAAGTATTCCATTCAATTACTGTAACACCTTTCCAATCTGTCCCAAATATTCACCTATTTAAAGTCACATCCGAAACGTATGATTAACGTTATCCTGGTAAAGGGCATTGATATGAATTTTCCAATAAGTAACATGCAATCGGTGATATCGGCTTAAACACCCTACCCCCGAATACTGGAAATATTCCACGGATATAAGTGTTTTTAATAGTCTTTCGGTTTCAAATGGATTCAACGCAGGAGGCAGAAAAAATGTCCCCTAATGGACTCTCGAAAGAAATTATTCGTGATCAGCGGAATACGTTCGTTACGAGGACGTGAAACGAGCGTGAACGGAGATTGGAGGAGACGGATGAAAAAACGACATCGCAAATGAAGGGAGAGAAAGAGTGATAAAGGGGCGGAGGGGAAGAGAGGTATAGGGACGAAAGGGTGAAAGGGGGGAAAAAAAATGCTTGGAAAGCAGCACGTTCAGCAGCCGATGGTGCTACGAAATTACTGAAAATCCTCGTCGACTTCAAACAACCTGATTTGTTCGCGTTAGTTCTACTTGTTCGTCAGCTTGCTCGTTTATTCATGCGTTTTCCTATTCTCCCTATCCCCTTTATCCTCTATCCTTCGTTTCTGGCTCTTTATTCTCGCACACCTCGTAACTCATTATATTTCTCACGGTCCGTTATTCCGTTTCTATCGATGCCCCTTTACGTCTAGGTTTATCGAAACCTTTAGTTCATTAGAATTGTCCACAGATCGTTGCGCTTCTTTTCTCGAATAACTTCCCGGGCTGCCGTTGTAACACAGTCTGTGCATTAATAGCTTTGCGAAATTTATGAACATATTTAATGATACCGATTGCAATCTTTTGCTCACACTTCTGCACCTTTCCTACTTTCTTTAATGACCCCTTCTATGATATGAACTATGTATTCGTTTTTAGTTGTTATTTTAGGGATGGGTTTACTGAAACGTTGCATACCTTGATTACCTGTCCTCTATCTCACTTGCGCGAGATTTACCAAATACAATCTCTGCAATATAGCGCTTAATTTATGCTTACGTTTGCCAATTAAAGTTCCCTACTTGTTGCTGTTCATTCGAAGTGTCTAATAGTGTAAGGAAAGTTTTAATGCGATTTCGTATAAGTTCAATTATTATTCTTTGCAGTATCTCGTATATTACAAAATCAAATTTTGCAGGTTGTTTTATGTAGGTATGTAGAAAATTTGTTTAGAAAACTTCTTATCGCTTACTTGTTTTGTAAAATATCTTTGTTCACTTGGTGCACTATTTCGACTAGTGCTTTTTATATTTTCAATTGCGTTAGAAGAATTAAAATATATTGTTGAACAATAGAGTACATTTCTACACGCCTGCATTTATCGTTATTCCCCTTTATTGATTAATGAATTACAATTTATCAACGAGCATAAGCCGTTTGATTAATTGCCGGTTGATATATAGATTGGCCACTACCGAGAATTCTGTCATTATCGTAAATTATAATTTTCTACCGCATTTACTTTATTGATGTTCTATCCTGTGGACAAGCCATTAACAATATTCACGAAAATTGTACAATTGTAATTTTTATTATACTATTAAACTGTAATATACCTTGCACGTTCATTTGCATATTTCGATAATCGTTTGATTATTTCGTAAGTAATCTCATATTGTGCCCTACAGTAATTGAATATTTCTTGTTTTTCATACATCGCTTCTTTTATTCGATGCGTTATATTCGTACTCCTATAAAAAGACCATTCTGAAAAAGCAACTTTTCAAGTAGATTTACTATTCATTTAACCACGTAATGCCCCGGAGCTATTATTTCATTCCTAACTTCAAATCTATTTCCTCATATCAATTAACAGTTTGTCAAAACTCACAAACCAATAAACCATTAATCCATCATAATTCCAATTTCAGTATTTCCATATTCTTCCTTCTACGACGGACATAGACATATCACTGCGATCTATCATTTTTTCTATATCAATTCCCCTATTAATTTCCATTCCGCAGGATCGTGGTAATACAGGGAAAACCCTGAAAATACATGGCGTGGACATCGTTTGCAAATTTCACCAGACTATTTGGCCGCCCTACTCGATGGCCCATTTTGTCGCCGAAATCTATTACAGCCTCTTCTGTGCCACCTTCTGAGCACCTTCGCCCTCCTCCGATATTCCACCCCTTCTTGATCTACCGTCAACCCCGTCACTCAACCCCACACACAATCTGTACCCGTTCCCCTCCTTGCATCGCGATTTCCGGAGAGAGCGATCTTTTTCCGCCAAATCAAGCCGGCAAATTGGAGCTTGCAAATGATCTGCTTTAAAGATTTCGCTAATTGCACACGGAGAAAGGGTGAATTGACGGGTGGGGGCGATTCCACGAAGAAACCTCAACGCTGAACAAACTATGATGCCAAAAGAACGACCGGTGAAAAAGGAACAGGATAAGAGATACAAAATGAAACCGAGCCCCCGACGAAAGAAACGTTGATATTTTATTCGGTAGATGTCTTGAAGTAGCACTATCATTAGTTGCTTTTCTAATTATTTGTTCGGTGTACGATCAAGCGTACATTGCAAGGAAACGAAAGTTTCGATTAATCAGAAAATATTGCGGGTTTAGGCGATAGACTTAAAAATGTCGACGAAAATGACGGAACGAATCAATTGAAATGGTACTGGCACTATACAGTGGCATAACGTTTCAACTTGTGAAATCATATCTTCCTCGGTGAATCAAGTGACATTAGTTGTTGGATATTTGGTATTGATAGTAAATATAAAATATCATGCTAGAGCCAAATTGTCTCAACGTTCTTAGAAAATGGCTTACTAATAAAGATAGCAAGAGAACCAGATGGGCCTCTACTTGGGGAGTCAAGAAGGGCCCGGGTTGTAAAGTGAGACGATGCGCATTCGTAGGTATAAGTGCACCCCAGTTCGGCTGGGTGTTTTCGTTCAGTTCTAGAGAACTTTTCATGGTGAAAGGACATTCCTTCAGAGCTAGTTTAAATACACATATTGAGAGAAATATAACAGCTATTTTATTTAACACGCAATTTCCAATAATTAGTTTATTCCTATCATTTAATTACAAATATTTGATTGATTTCGTCGATCGCCGTGCCAACTATTCATATAAACGAGAGCCCAGGTAATAACTAAGCGAAGTATCCAAGCGTTTATACGTATAGCTCTACGGTATTCGACAAATCTGTACCGTTCTCCCCATCGCGGAGGACACTTTCGTTTTTCGCGCTACCGTAGCGAAAGGGTGAAGAAAGCTTATGCAATTCAGAAGCAGCAGAGCGAAACGCTGTCCGACGAAGGAATACTGTCTCACTTCGTTCGCGGTGAAGCCGGTCGGCGTGTCTTCAACAAAAACGGCGAACGGACATTCGGAACGCTGCGATCGAAGATTCGATAATCGCAGGGAGTTCGTTCCCGGCAGCGATACGCCTGGCGGCGTCCAATTACCGATCGGTAATTGGGGCAGAATTTCTGCTGAGCTTAAATTCGCGCGCCGCGTCGCTGTCCGGCCCCATGGTCACTCGCCAACATCGCCACGCTGCTCTCCGTTAATTAAACCGATTAAGCCTGCGATCTCGAGTAACAGATCTTTTTTTTTACCGTGCGCAACCCTCCAGCTTCTTGCAGACGCGGGTGAATGAGCGACTGACGCGAACACGATTCGATGCCGTCGTTCCTTAATTACTGATCCGTCCACCCACCGGAAAACCCACCGTCGCGTCGTGTACGAAGAAGAGCTTCGATTCCGGTAAGATTTGATTTTCAGACTTTCGTTCTTTCGGCGGATCTTATCGCCGCGGAAACGAGTACGCGATTTTGTTTGATTCCTCCGTATTCTCGAGATGTGGCTCCGCGTGATTTTGTTCTCCTCCCGACACTCGAGTTACTTCATTTCGAGCAAGGCGTTTCGAATCGATTAAAGCCATTGAACAAAGTTCGCAAGAAGAAGGTCAGGGCTATAGCTTCTTCTGCGTTTGAAACGTGTTCGGACGACTGGGTTGAGCGTTGGCACGTGGTAACGAAATAAATGTTTAACAATTATCGAACATTTTGTGTTCTACTCGAAAATTCCGAGAACTTTTTGAAATTGATCTGGTTCCGTTTAATGTTGGTTTTCGCAGAAATACTACGCGCACGTCTTCGACGGTTTGACAAAACTCGGAGAATGTCGTGCACGACAGGTAAACAATAACAAGTGCGTATATAAAAATGAACTCGTGAAACGTAGGTAGTCTGCGTAATTACGTGACAATTAAACGAGCAGTATCGAAACTTATGCACTTTTTTTGGCATTAATTGTCGATAACCTTCTTGACGCTAAATAAATGTTAATAAATTCGAGGCGCACGGTAAACGGAAACTGGTTAATTTTGTATAAATAAAAAAACAAAACTCAAACTTAATTATACCTGTTATTCTTATCGAAAATATGTGCAACCTACTTCCTCCCCCAGTCAATTGCCTGATTCATTACCACCCCGTTCATAATCCACACTAAATGAAATAAGAGTACGTCGTATCTCTGCAATTATATCCGATTCTCCTAAAATCTATGAACCACTTCGCCTTCCATTATCACATAAACCATTTGAGCTTACATTCCGTTAGGGTTCCAATAACAATGAAACCACTGAAGCATCTAATTGTACTATCAGCTGAAAAGCGTAGTAACGATTTATTGCACGTCGTTGCTCTCGTATCTAATGAACGCCGGCCGCCCGAGGCCAGAAATAGATGCTCGCAGTCTCGCGGCCTCTACCAGAAAGTTGTGATAAAAAAAAAAGAAAAAAAAAAGGAAGGTTATACCGGCCAATTAAAAAGCACCCGTGCAGCCAAGTGGCGTGGCAGCTTGAGATAGTCGGGGTTATTCCCGAATCAGCCGTTTGCCGCACACCACCGACACCAGAAGTCGGGCAATGGCTGTTTGCACACTGCTTCGCGCGTTCCACCGCGGTATAGCAGTTTTGGGGTGCACCGGTACGAGGTCGCGGAAACGTGACGCGTTAAGAATAAAGTCAGGAACAGTTTAACCACCGGAAGGCATTATCGTTTCGGCCACGCTTGAAAACTTTGCCCCTGCTTGATTATTTTCGCCCCCTTCGCACAGTAGCTGCCACGTATTCGCGCTTACGTTTGAACGCTTAAGGATCGCTTGGCGAACAATTTTGTTTTCGCTGGTCGTTTATGATTTTAATACGTCCGGGGGACGGCAAATATTATGCGCGCGGGTAAACATTAAATTAGTGTAGGAGTGCGATGCGGCCAACGTCTGGGAATGGGTCATCTGTGACCGGGCTACCTGGGACACGGCTGGTCTGCACGCGTGCCACGATGGCCTGCAGACCCGTGTCCCCTGTTTTGCATTGTTTAAGGATATGAATGAATGAGAGAGAGAGAGAGAGAGAGAGAGAGAGAGAGAGAGAGAGAGAGAATAGAGTACACTTGCACCGGCGTAATTTCTCCTAAAACTTCCAGTCCCACATTAGTATCCGAAAGACGGTATCGTTAATGAAGCCACTGTAAATAACAATTCGGAATTCGGAAACAATGATGACAATATTATGGAAACGGGCGCTTTATGGTGCCAAAAGGTTTCTACGAATAAGTTGACAGGAAGCCATGAACAAATTAAATGCAGCCGTTTAGTTTTGAAAGTAACTCTTACAGCCGGGAATAGACAGATTAATGAAAATTCTATAACCAAATTAGGGCGGCAAAGAAATTCAATCAATACTGGTAATGAAATTTCATTCATCATCGGACTCCAGCATATGACGGACAATCAATTAAATTCAAGTAAAAGATCGCGGCACGGTCGTCCTTTATAAACTTTACTTTATTTCCGCTTTAACAACCCGCGGTGAAAAATAGAATCAGAAGCGATATAAATCTCGTGCAAAAACGCATTTCCCTCGACTAAGAAAATGAATCGTCAAGGTTTCAATTCCCGCGAGATCGAATTCAACCTGGTGTTCTCCGGGGGAATTCCCTGATCACGGCTCGATATACCGCAGTGAATCAAAAACAGCGGGCCAGACAAGTAAAAGAAGAAAGACTCGTTAGACGCCGGCTTCATCGTTGCTTGCGATGGCTCATTGGGAAAGGCAGCTCGCATTATTATACAGTCCCTTTCGTTCATCAGCGATAATTACCGAAGGAAGCCCGGTTCGAATCGAAGTAATCAAAGGGAGACGCGGCGCTGTATTCGTATGATATTACAGGGAAAAAATTGGTGAGCGCATAGAAAGTACGAATTTCATTTTTACCCTCTATTAAAGACACGCGGCTATCCCGCGGCGGAAAATGTGGAATGAGAAGCCAATTGTGTTCTTTCATCAAATTGAAGGCTACGTTAATAATAAAAGTACAGGGTAGGGCTAACGATTGTAAGGTGATTTAAAATATCAATTACTCTTTTCCGACTAATCCCTTTTCAGAAGATAACACTGCATTCATGGTAAGGGAGCTCACTTCGAATTAGGGAACGAAAATTGCGCAGCTTTACCTTGAATATAATCATTCAACAATTAGAACTGAAAGGGGTATCGAACACATCTTAACGTCAGTAGGTTAGGCGTGGTTTTTGTATATTACGTTAAAAGCCTTTAAAAAAAAAAAAAAATGGATTCTAAACAGCCTGCTACCGCAAAATAATTGCCATACGTATATCGCTAGTATACCGTGATATCGATTAACGCGTGTGTACAGAACGCTTTGCTTCAAGTAACAATCGATTTCTCCATCCGCGTACATTCAGTCGACTAAGAAAAAAAATCTATCCCGTTAAAAGTTTGCAATGATGTGTTTCGATGCATAGAGGAGAAGAACAATCTGAGCGAACGTTATTATCACCAAGCGAATTCGCGGAGAAGCAACTGGCGATAAGCGGTTATCGGAATGTAATTCAATTACTGAATCTTCACAGTGCCCGGAGCGGCATTGTTCAATTTTGTTCCTTCTCTAGTCCGATCGTTGTCGGGATACGGACTGATTCGTTATCACCCTTCGGCCCGACCAGACACAATGGTGTTTGATAAGAGATAACCGTGGACTGATATCAGGGCCGCGCTCATCGCTTCGCTACGCAACGCTTCGACAAGTTTGTTAATGTAAACGGGGAAGCCCGTGGTGGCTGCCTTCGTTAGTTATCCAATTAACACGTTGATTACAGGATCGATATGTAGGCGTATATCGATCATTTTATGTCCTTTATTGTCTGCATTGTGTCGCAGCCGACGTGCTGAACCGATGAATTTTAAGTTTCGAGCTTTTGGAGCGTAAGAGATGGATGATCAACGACAATGACTAAGTTTATATGGGTGTTGTATATGCATGTAAATAATGACGCAGTGAAAAATATGTATACGCATGTAACGCGTGTAGTATGTAAACGTTTGGGCACTGAAGACGTAGACGTAATGTTAATGTATACGCCCTTGTACATTTAGTGGTATACAGGTTCTTTTGAAAGTTGTGGTACAATCAGGAGGGAGATAATTCCAATACAAAAATTAATTTCTTACCCTTTTGCTTGCCTATTTCATAGCTAATTGTAAGACAATTAAGAATTTCGTTGGCCACAAACTAATAGACAATTCATTTCAGTAGCCAACGTGATTAACTCTGTACGCTTGTACAAATCGCTTGAAATGGATAATCTTTTCTGCTGCAGTAATAATAATAATACATTCTACAATCTTTGTTCGATTTAGTACTTGAAAGGGAATTTTCATACTCAATGTATGTATATCTATACTATTGTATCATATTCCTCCGCTCTTTTTTTCTGGACTTAACCGATTTGGCTAATACGCGGCTCATTTAATTCGTTCAATTATGTTCATGCCCGACTTTCTTCTACGTTACGATTTCATACAAATATTGCACACATGCTAACAGTTTCTTTCGCCGAACCAATAAGAGAACGAATAAGAACCGGGGCAACGTCGATATAATAGTATACAGTGACTGCTAAAAAAATGTCCAGCCGAAATGTAACTTTGCTATTTTTTCACGTCTAGAACTTGACATGTAGAATGTAGAGAGTCGTTGGCTTTATCGATAGGCATTGAGTCCCGCCTAGTTTATCAGACCGTGTTGACGTAGCGGTAACTTCGTTAAGCTGCGCGAGCTACTGAACCTTCCGTTTGCTGGGAACAGAAAAACGAAGCAATAAAAAAAAGAAAGGAACGAACGTTCATGAGGCAAGAGGAAAGCTGAATCGAATCGAAGCTCGACGGCACGATGCTCGGTGGCGCGAAAATCTTTAACGACTCTTGTATACGCGACCCCTCTTGGCGAACGTTAAAAGAGGATTACAGATTCACGGCAGCGAAAATCTCATGATATGTTGGGTACTGTCAGCAGATAATTGATGCAACATAAATCGTTTGTCGTAATAGTTTATAAAGCATACACATATAGGTATGTACATTCGTTTATCCCCTTCGTTATACCATAATTGTAATTTCACCTAACTATAAAAGGGGTACGTGAGTTAGAAATATGATTCTATGTAGTACGTGAAGCGCGAAAGGTCGAGAAACTCTGCTCTACAGTATCGAGAATAATTATTGCATTACTGGAGGATTTTTAACACGTTACCACCCATACCTCTTCTATTCTTCTTGTTAGTAAGAAAGGTGTTATTACGCGACGTAACAATAATCGTGATAATGCATCATTTTAGTAAAATTAACAATTAGATGTCAATTTAAATGACGTATAATATTTTAATATTATATTTTATTGATTTTAATGGTATATTATGGTACTCCATCTTCTTTAAAATAAATACGATAGGTCGTTTGTATTTATGACGTTATCCAACAGCAAGACACTTGAAAGATGTTAAAGTTCATGGTCTATAATATATATGTGCGTATTAAGAAAACAGTCCTTCATCTATGCAAAATTAATTAAAACAGATATGTAATGTTTGATGTATGACTCATTATTCTAGCTTAATTACAACACTTTAACAACCGTGTTACTTTGAAAATTGTACGCACCACGTAAATTTCTGAGTGAGGCAATAAATATGTTTCACATTGTATACCTGCCTGGTGTTTGCTCCGCAGAAACATTTATTATACACGGTACGTCCGGAAAGATTCCAGGATGATTTTTTGTTGGATATACTACTTGAGTTTTTAAGTTGCTAACACGTGAAACAGTTGCGTTCACATCTTTAGTAGTTTACTATAATTATATGTTCCTGTTTCGACCCTCGAAAGATCGGCTACACTTCATCCGTTGCGAGGCCAATTTTGTCCAAAAGACAGGTGACGGCGTTTGTGCACCCACCCTACTCACCGGTCTTAACACCCGCAGACTTCCATCTCTTTCCAAATCAGTCCAAATCTCTTTCAAAGTGGGATCCACTATTTCAGCTAAAATAGTCGCGAGCCCGTCGCAAGGCATTTTAAATATAGCTTCTACAGATATCGACTGTTTGTTGTGCCTTGCTTTGCGCGTTTAATTATGGCTAAAATGCTTCGGAAAGACCAGAATAATATATGTATAAATCTTTATAGTGGATACAGGTACTGATCGTAAGCCGCAATTCTGGTTCGCGAAGTTTCGAAACGGAGATGAGACCTTCTAATACTATCCGCAGGAAGGAAGGCTACGGGCTGGTTGATGATGGCCTTCTCTGATTGTGAGTAAGAGCTAACCGGTGGACAGTATACATAGAAAACGTGCACAATATCTGGGGATATCCTCTAAAATAGCACCACGAAATCACTTGTATATTCATTCGTCATTTTGACGAATTTTATTGCAATTTAAAAATCCCCTAAATTGTCAGATAATGTGATCATTGCAGATTAGACGATTTTCCTGGACGATTCGAACAACTTGAACAGCCTTATGAGTTTCGTGTTTAACCTGTATCTGAAGCTGTAACAGTCTAACAAAGTTATTGGAAAAAAGGAAGTAAGAAGTTTTCAGTACGATTCGAATAAAAAGATTAAAACGGTATATCCGTAGCGCGATGCTGCAATGGCTGGAAAGTTTTATAAATACGTTTATAAAAATAAACGAGAAGTCTGCAACAATTTGAAAGAAAATACAAAATTAAAATAATAGTATTCAAATCTTTTAATAGAACGGCATTGTTTTATCATATATTCCAATCACCTCCAGCTATCATTATTTAGGCCACTCTATCTATAAAGACAGTACATTCATCTTAGGACACTGCCACTCATAATAATTTTCCGATCATATATTCTTCAAATTCAGTACATTGAACCGTACGACATACGCTCATTATTGCGAATATTTGCGCCCCTAATCACTATTAATATTATAAACAATGTAATTAATGGAAACTTCGTTCTAACTTGCCTTGTGATCGGTCTCACTGAAATCTGCGGAGACCAACCCTTTACGTCTTAATTGAAAGATTGGAAATGCTGCTTCATTTATACAAAATAAATTGCTTGTTTATGAGGGAATGCTTTGAATAATTTGCAAGCAGTAAAGCAGCCATGGCATGAACGTATTAAGTTCATGAAATTGTTTTCTCATTCTATGTAATATATGTTTTAATACAAGCCAATCTACTCAAGTACATTTATTGCATGCACGCGAAGTGACATCGTTGACCCTTTCGAACGAGAAAATTTAATATGAAACAAATTGTACTCGTAATTACTCAATAGTTTCTCATTTAACAATGTCCCCCTGGTCATTGATGTTAAAATTCATATTTACCTAATTCTATCTCACAGTGATATGTAGCCCTGGAATTTGGAATACAACACACCCCTACTGGATGCGTATTACAAGTATGTTAAATGAAGTTGTAGGAAATATGACAAGGGCAAATTATATTATAATTTGTAATAATTATTTATGATAAGTAATATATAATAAATTATTATTACACAATTCAATAATTATTAAGTATATAATTTATGATAAACTTGTGCCAGTAATTCATCTACACTGCGCCAAAAACTTACGATATTATCCCAATATGCCAAATAACTGCCCTTCAATTAATTTAATAAAGTAATTTTGCAACCAATTGCAATACGGCCATCTCCCTCGGTTATTAACAGACAACGGTTCCATTCCGCTGGTACGAAAATGCGAAATACGGGGCAAGGAATTCACACAGGTAGCAGCACATGGTAAATTGAAGGCAGGAAAATCGTTAGTCGCGGATGAAGACTGAGGCACTTTACGCAAGATACTAATTGGCTGCAGAGCCACTGCTTGGAGAGGCAACCAATTAAAAAGAGCTGAGTACAGAGGGAAAAAAGCTGAACGGCAAAGGCGGTCGTATAATCGATTCTCAAATCGAGCCACATCGAAAGGAAAGTTCAGCGAAGTTCTGATTGAGCCCCTCACTTCATACACATTTAATTTATTTTATTGTGTTAATTTATATATTTCACGTGCTTCATTTTTTTACGAGGATGGACCGAAATATATGCTGGAATTTCGATCATTAAACAACATTTTTTACTACATTTTAGATGTATTAGATGTCATTTCATTACATGGGCAGTGCATATGAGCGTGAGTTAAGAAGTAAATATTTCAACTCTTTAAACGACCCCGCATTGTTGGGAGATTCGCAACAAATATTTAAGAACAATTCAGAAGTTATGACTGTGAACGATTTAGATGAACTTGTCATCGAATCAGGAATTGTAAACTGGTAATAAAAATGTTATATATACTGAGAATTTATACTATGCTATACAATATATACTTATACATGTATACTGCAATGGCAGCTTAAGGTTAACACTTTTTACATAAATTGTTAAATAAACGACTTCGAAGTAGTCAGGCATCTTGCAACTGTAATGTTTAAAACGTATAATTTTTATACGTTTCATCGACTAACTGTAAGATTTATGGTGTTAACCAAAATGTGGCCCAAACATGAAATGAAAAGAAAACCTAAAATTTTTTAACTTCTTGTTACTTTTGGTTGTAATAAGTCGTTATTAAGAACTTTTTCTTCGTAAAAAGAGCACTAAAGGATCAAGGTTATAAACGTGGGCTACTTCCGGCTCTTTCTAGAAACATAACCCCGGTAGTCTTCTAACCATTCGTATTCATGTGCTTTCTAAGCGTAAACATTTTTTTTCTTACGATACAAACTACTGAGTATCTGTCCTTTCGCAGTGGCGAAGAGATAACGCGTACAATTTGTTATACCCGGCTTTTCCATAAAAATATATATGCTAAAATACGACGAATGTTAAAGTAAATTTGAAAGAAACATCTATTTGCATAAATCCCTGTTAATCGCAAACATGCAATTTCCCTTCGCTTCCTTACATTCTATTATCTAGAAAAGTAATATGAATATTTATTTTTGGACTTACCAGTCCGTCTGTTGTACATTGTTGTTATTCTTATCGAGCTGAAGACTCGGGGTGTTGAACAATTTATAGTCGAGTAGTAATTTCTGTTGCTGCATTTTGTTCATATAACCGCTGCAATCCATATGAAATTTTATAATATACGCAATCTTGGAATGCATGGTTTTACTTCGCATTTATAATACAAGTTGGTACTCTTATTCATTGTAACAGAAAAAATTATACTGAAATAACGCTTCCGCGAAATAATACGTTTTGTAAAATGTCCTTTGGCAGAGGAAGTATTCACATCAAGTGGTAATTATTGCGAAATGGAAAATATATATTTAACCAGTTTATTTCTGTATATTTTCTAGTGTTAGATAAAGTTGTGGGTTTAAGATCAACAGTTTCGGTTCCAACGTTTTATATGTTTTACGAAGAATAATTTAATGCTTATTAGCTTGCATAGAATAACGATAAGATTTGAACATAAGATTGTAACACATATGCCAGTTGCTTTCAAAGTACAAAAAATAAAAGGAGAAACAAGTAAAATTTAATTGTCCACGCCATGTTATAATATTTTATACGACCAGAACATATACTGATCAATATATCAAACACTCTGATATAAAAATGAGAGATTAATCGAACTGCACTGACATGTAATAATTACGATATAATGTTATTTGTTTGAAACGATACTGCACTAACGCAATAATTACATCCTTTGGCGTCTATGATATTGCGTAGTTATGCGGAGCGAGTTGATCTTAAACTTACAGCCGAGCGTGAGTTAATGCAAATGCGTTCTTTTTACTTACAACAAAAACTGCTAATAATAATGCGATATTATCAGTCCCGTAGAAATACGCGTTTCCGATCGAGAATCACGGAGTAACGCGAACTATATCATGAATAACGCAACCGCTGTTACCAAATTACGCGCGCAACTCGGAATAAGCGATAAAATAGCAAACAACGTCGTAAACGATAACTGAGACAGCTTGCGTCGATCGCGAGTCAACTCGATACGAAACACGCCCGTGTCGTTCGACGTTTGTGCAAAGACTAAGGAATCTCGTAATTTCCGCGGGCATACGAACAGGCACGTCCTTGGAGATTGATGTTACTATCGATGTGAACAAAAATGACAACAATTGCGAATCTACCGTGTCGACCTTTCAGGTAAGTTTCCAAACTAGTGACTTGTAAATAACAGAAGTTCCAACGCGACTGCGACCACAAAAAGTTGAGCCGCGCTTATTTTTGAGCGAGCGGAACTTACACCTCGATCGTTTTTTTTTTTTCATGTACATGTACTTCAAATATTTATACATAGCTTGCGAGTGTATACATCTTTCAGTTTACAACATTATTCATTTCGCATGTTAGAAGCAGCGATGTATTTTTATTTTACAGCAGGCCTGTTATTGTAAACGTTACGAGAGTTTTGATGTAAATTTTAACTGTTTTCAGTAACACCGAGAAACGTGTTCGCCGTATCGTGAAATCAAGTTTTGATATTAATTATTTCATTTCATTTTAAAACTTAGTTACAGAAGCGACTTTTAAGTCGTTCGGAAGGGCAAGTGTGAATTGTATAGTATGAGGCAGTATTAACAAATATGTAATACAATATTTGTTTATTTTGTAATTGCACCAAATACTGTTTCCTAAAGCAAGCATTAAAAGAGTAGCAGAACAATATATAATCCTGAAAATAGTGTACATTGATACAGTGTGGATTCAATATTGCAAACGTTGATGCATATCAATGAAGATCTGGATGAATTTGAATGCATCACAAACACGTTCTAAGTTGTATCAAAACTTTTTTAATTATAACATTACTCACCGGAGATCACAATTAGAGATATGTATGTACGCGTTCTATAACTTATTCAGAATTTTGCACATTTATTAAGTTGAAAGCGCGTACATAATTCTATTACAATTCCGTGTATTCTTTCCAAAGGATATACAATTCTGGAAATTCGTTAAAAATTGTAGATATAACGATTTCTGGTTACACCTTTTATTACAAAAATATTAAATTTACATCTGACTCGCATTAACGAGAGACGGTCCTAATTAACATTCACCGTTGAAAAATAATGATATGGGCATCTGGATGAATACATGCACTAAAAAGATACCCCCATAAACAAAAAACGTTAAACCGTATAATGAGACAAACTATTTGGTCGCGAATAACATTATTCTTTATTAATGAAAATTGAAATTATACGAAGATTTGCCCGACGACAATTGAAGGGTGCACTAGGTTCAACGATATGTCGAAAGAAAAAGAGAGGAAGAAATAGTACGAGGAAATGGAATTATTCCGTCATTATTTATTTCAACCACATCGTATCTAGACGCCTTCGCGAAATTCCAGCGTTTAAATTTGCCCATTATCGTATCTTATTCACCATATTCAGAATGCAGTTTCAGCTTACCTATTACCAGTGCGTTCCACGAGTGCCCAGCCTGCCTTGTTAGTGTTTAATTACTTTGACGGAAGAATAAGTGGGAGCGAATAATACGCGAGTTCCCCTGTCCATTTCTTTGTTTTTCCCCTCTCAGAGGTCCGGGGATGGCTGGTTCTGGCGGACATTTTTTAATATGCAGTCGACCCCACGGACAGGGAAAATGAATTTAATACTTCATTTATTTTAAAAGCACCACGCGCCACGGTAACATTACCATTGTCCAATGCGTTGTTTCATCTGGTCGTTTCTACGTGAGCCAGCTTTAAAAACTGTTAACATTTCCGCGAATTTGAGAAACGGAAATGGAATTACCCTAACGAATGGTACAGTTGTTAACGATCACTTTACCTTCGTCCCTACATGCCCGTAATTACATTGAAAGGTAACTGTTTTCCTGAAAATATGGGGAGCAAGGAAATTCTGCTCCGTTCGTTTTTTCTGACAAAAATCAACGTTCTCCGGTGGGCTGATATGTTGTTGAGCACGTTTTCACGCCAAACTGCTTGGAGAAAATTATAATTGAAACTGCTCGAGCAGGGGGAAATGAATGTAAAGTTAGTTTTGTTAAATTAAAACGGGCGACTGTTTGAATAGTATTTGGCGTAGATTGAATGGTCGTATTATTTGAGCAAATTTTCCTCTGAAAAGCGGTGTGCAAATTATGCCTAGAATATAAGGCAGAAAATATCTATAAGGAAATAGTTTTAAGTGGAGGAAGATCCACTCTTAAACGATAAATATAACGACTATAAATGGTACTGTATGACGAATAGCGTTCTGATTCAAATTCAGATTTAATTAACTCAAGAATTAGTAGTTTAAGTTGGACGTTTATTGAAATAGACCTTCTACGTGGCAATTTATGACCCCAGAATTATCGTTACATTTCTATTCATTTTGACAGCATAAACTTGGTAAAGCTCCGTACAGTTACAGCCACGCGGCGAAGGGACAGAAATGATTATATTTATATCAGCCGAATTATTATATATACATCAAGCCTCATAGAAGTATCACCTACGAACCAGCATGCACGCAATCATCTCTGTCGTTCGCCGAGAAAGATCAGTCCAACCAAATTCTAGTTGCATTAAGGATACGCTGCTCGTTCAAGAGAAATATTCGACGAAAATTTCTCTGAACTGCACGAATTTTTTCACCACTGCGCTTTATGACCTGATCAGGCGTCAGAATTTCCCAGACGGTCGCACGAGAGGTCAGTGGACATTCATGGGCAAAAGAGAAGCTTCAACTCCGAGAGAAAGTACCCGAGGAAGGTCTCGCGCGTAAACTGATATTCCATTTGAAGCACCGAGGCGAGGAAAGCGTGACCCAAGTTTAAGAGGCACAAAAAGGACGACCCTCCCCTCCTCTTCGAGTAAGCAAGTAACCTCTTCAGAACGCGAACAGGCCAAGGAGGAACGCAGGAAACCGCTGGGATGTTGAATTCAAAAGTCGAGCAGCAAGAAGGAAGTGAGAAACGTAGGACGAAAGTCGAGGACGAGTTCTTGCCTTGTTAGAGATTCGAAGAATTCAGGTTTTGCTTCTGCAAACCTTCTGCGTTTCCGTTTCAACGTTCTCTTGTTGCTGAATTTGTTGTTTTATCTGGACGCGATTGAGAATAGCGATTACCGCGGCCGATATATGTATTTCGCGTGGTTGCAAAGGGACAATGAGCATGAAGCAAAACGTTTGGCTTCGGACTTCGGAAGTATTTGCGAGGGAAATATAGCGGGACAATGGCGAAAATGAATTTGACCCGAGTTTAAGTAGTACAGGACTTTGCCAACTTGATTCTGGTTTTGTAGTTTGCGTGTAAATGTCATGGTGACACACGTCAAACTGAAGTAAACAAAAGCGCCTTTTCGAGTTAACGATAGTAATTAACTAATTCCACGATTTGCATATGTCTTTCGTTGAGAAATGAACAAGGCGAATTAAAGAAGGTGAAAGAGGCCGACGTAATATCACGAAGAAACTTTCGAACTTGACTACCTCTTATTTGAAACTATAATCAAATCTATTGAATAGTGTGAAGCACAGCAATCTTAATGTTGTACATCAACGTATTATAATGCTTGCAAGGCGTCTCATGCAGTAGTATCAGACTTAATTTATTAAGGAGTGTGTGTAAAATGTTTATTGCGTCAAAATGAAAGTAGTATTCATAATACTTAGACGTCATACATGCGCACATACATGATTTACAATGCAAGCCATATGTACATGTACTGAACGGAATAAAATTACTTGTGCGTACGCAAATGCACCTCTAAATTCACATCTAATGTTGGATAATAATAGCGACTTATACGTACGCATGTATATGTTAGAAATAATATCATTATTTCTATAAGATTGTCAGGTTTACTAAAAGTATGCTTATTCGTTGGAGGTTCTGGGGTAAGTGCCATGGGGTTCATCACAGTCCTCTTCCCAAAAAGCATTGCCTTCCCCACTCCGTGGCCAGATCCTCCAGAAACAGAATCCCTATTCTTTAGCAATGTGACGTCAGGTCACTTGCCATACTCAAAGTCTCCATCTCTTGTATATAATAAACCATCCCTCGGCACTCGATAGCTAGAAGACCCAAGGTGGTCGCCAGCCATCGCCTGCCGACAGGATGTTTGGTTCCATTCATTCACTTCCAATACGTGCAAGGACAATGTCAATCCTCGGACATTCCTAAAACACTCTTCGACCACGCGTAAGACTGCGTCCCCATCCCTAATGATCCACAGGAGGCATATCACTTCGCCACCCGACTCCATTCCATTCTTTAAAAAAATACGCTGTTGCTAACATACATTGCTGCCTTCAATGCGATACTCATCTCAATATTCGTTATTTGGTTTGAAAAACGGCAAAAAGTGTTAAATTATTGCCAAACACTTGAATAGCAGACAATATATATAAGTTATCAGGTTGAACTGAAAAAGTAACACACCCCTTTCAACCGTTAACATTTTTCTCAATTTACTGCGTTGCCTACGCGCAGAGGTTGGAAAACACAGAAGCGAAATCATATTTGCAAGTGGACGCCGGAACGGACGAGAAAGTTAAAGCCGGACCGTAAGACAGAAACGAGGAGGGGCCCGTTTTACGTTGAAACTCGCAACTTCGCAGCCTTTCTTACGAACGGTCGACACCTATTTCGAATTTCTCCCTTTTTTTTTCGAGCCACAAAAAACGCGTTCCCCGTTCTCCGCGCTAAAACTAATTTGTTAATACCGCGTAAGTGCTTTTAGCCTGGCCCCTCCGGGGGAGGGGGGCTCGAACAGGGACGGAACGAGAGAAACGTTTAGGGAAATGAGAAAGAAAAGACAGCTGTAAGGAATAAAATTCTGACGATCTCTAATTCCGCCCTGTGATGCCTCTCTTCCTTTCAAGTATTCCCATTCTTTCGCCCCGGTTCGCGCCATCGCATTTTTGCCTCAGCACGCCAACTTATTACTAAAGGAAGCGTGCCACCAAAAGGCGAAGATTAAATTGGCCGCCGAGCGCGACGAAAGTTTCACTCGCAGCGTTCTCTCGGTTTATTCGAGCGCACCGCGAAACGAAAGAGCGGGGCCCGTTATTATTGCACGCTGCTGTTCCAGCTAGGCTTGCTTACACCGAGGCTTGCTCTCAAACAAACGCGGCTCTTTGTTGTATTTATTCGGGAGGCGGGGTGGGGGAGGGGGGATTTATATTGAGTCAGGTGTCATGTCGCGACACCGCGCCGTGGCATACCTTTGTGCATTTCGTAACGCGAATCTTTTGTATAACATGCATACGAACGTATCGCCACGACTCGAACTGTCTCCAACTGTGCGAGGTAATTTGCCAAAAACAAAACCATGCTGGATACCGCTGCAAAAATCGCGATCCGCGCGTGTGGAATGAATTGTAAGAGATGTATATACTAATACTTGAATCGAAGTCTCGATTAGGTATTAGAATAATTGCGTAGGCGTGTATATATTAACAAGGTGTTCCGTTTATTAAAACTGTGCTCTCTCGACCGTAGTCTATACAAGAATGCCTTCCTTTGGCAAAAGCGTCGGTCGTGAGGACGCCTACGTCACCATGGCCCTTTTTAACCATTTTAGGGTTCGCCCCGAAAGAAAGGTACGCTAGACAAAGACAGCGTGCATCGACGAAATGCACATGGCCCGCCTCGGCCGTTCCTGTACCTCGAATATTCTAACAGAATATTTTCTGGCATTCTTCGAATACTTTGAGCAACACCGAAAGTTCTCAATGTTTGGCGGACTAGCTTCTATTGTGTTCGCGATCCATTCAGCATGGAATAAGTCAGAAAAATTCGTTCATTTACAAGTAGATGCTTCACAAAACTTATAAGTGCATGTCGGTTATCTAGCAGATGCCATAATTGTTTTAATGTTCAGTCGTTCCAGCTAGGAACGGCTGTCCAGAAGTTTTGTGCGATACAGCAATGAAACCTACAACATGCTTCTAACAATTCAATTACTGAAGCATCACCCGCAAATTGTCCGCACCAATCAAACCTCCCTGGACTATTGGACGATTCGGTCGATCATGAAGCGAAAAAGTTTAACCAAAAGCAGGAACACAATTCGGAAAATAAATGAGAGAGAAAGACAAGATTTGAGTGAAACAAACAATACTTTAGACATGATCAAACATCATGTGAGGTATACATATTATGGCATATTGTAAGGTAAGGAATATCTAATAGGAGTATCTAGTTCCTATATTGTTCCAAGATAATTCATGAATCGGGTATGCAACTGTATAAGGCAATTGATATGATTGTCGTTTTTGGAACCGTAATTCCTGAAAACCCGAGGCATTTAAGAACGACGACAAATCGTTTGTTATACGAATACCTTGCAAATGAGTAGAAAAGTAAACGTATAACAGGTAAAATCAGAGGGATTGCATGATACTATGCCGTATCTTTGTATATGCAAATTGTACTCGTGTGTGTGTGTAATACTTCAATATACCAGAGTGTAACATGAAAGTGTATATTATCATTTTGTTAATAACGATAGGTCTTGTTTACCTTTACATTTACGTACAATTGAACGTTACAGTCGAAAGTCAGTATAGATTTTCTCGTTTTCAGAACCGGTATATATATATTGGTATACAAAAGTTTGATCCTGAATATAGAAGCACTATATACGACAGGAAACCTCGCAGGGATAAACTCCGCGATAGTTCTAACTAAAACAATTACCAACTCATCCATTCGATAATCCAGTCATTCTGAATAAAAACAGATGCTACAGACAACACCCGTTTAATTACTGGTACAGCAAAATTACTTGCTCCCTATTTTTCGCAACGAAGAATTTCCACCACTGCATAACAAATTTCGATAAGTCGTGAACACCATCTTCTTCTAAGCATTCAGCAGTCAATTCTGCGACATCCGATAGGTGAATGGCCCCGGGCCATCAGCCATCGCCTGTCGTCCAAATTTCCTAGTCTCAAAACACTCTCTGGCCACACTGGGGACTTAGACCCAATCCTCCTCATAAATTCTCCACGTGGTAAATGGCATACCGTCTATTAGGCCTATTCCGTTCTTTAAAAATACGTCGACGCTAATAAATACACTCTTGTACCCTACAGCGCTGAACGAATTTATAGCTCGCCATCTTCCACACTCAACGGCAACAGCTATGTTAATAATCGATCGTTGTGAACAACCATTTTGAAACTCTTCTTCCAGTACACTGAAACTTCCAACACACTGAAACTTCCAACACACGCACACGCACGAAGGGAGAGAAAGAGAGAAAAAGAGAGAGAGTGAGAACGCAGCACAAACGCAGTTACTGCTGTTTGCATATTAGTAACGGCGGCCTGAACACTCCGCACTCGATCTTTTCGATTGTGTGGCGAAAGTTGAGCGTTAATGGACACGTACAAGCGAGACGCTGAGCAAGCGTTAGGCGAACCGGAACGTTGCGTTGGTTTCGTGTAATAATAAACGTAATGCACAGACTGGGGTATTTCACTTGCGCAAATACGAGTAGCGCGTACACTCGGTGTACCAATTAATTTGTCACGTATGCAAACGCCGTGCGCATGAAACTGCTTGTCATCAACGATCATCGATCAAGTCGCGGGCACCAGTGAGAATGGAGGAATCGAACGATCGCATTATTCGCCGCGGGCTGCTAGAAACGCAACCCTCCGGGGGGAGGGGGAGGGAGGGTTAACGTTTCGAAATTCTCCGGCCATCGAACTGACAACCGATACTGTGATCACTGTTGGATTCGTGACCAAACTCTACTTCATACAGAATATTTTACGCGGACCCTCCGCGGTGCGCGATCCAGTAAAACGCTGCGGCTTGTAAGACACGTCAGGTGGCCTCTCGCTAGCGACAAAACTTGTGTCGCGATGATATTTTATTTAAATTAATACGCAACCGAAGGGAGAATATTGATCGATATTTGAAATAATCTATGATTTTTGAATTGTTTCTTTTTCCCAAAAAATTGTTTTACACCGTTTCAAATACTTCGCATATTAAATAGGAAAGTAATCAGCGCCAATGAAATTCGCATTAAATTAATTTGATCATTCCGATTCCTAACGCGCATTATTCGATTTGCATAGTGGCAAATTATTCAGCACGGTACGATGAAAAAGGTGGCGATATTCCATTATCTTGCAATTACGCCCCATCAATCCAGTTCATTGACATTCATATGTATCGTGGCTTTCGCCGCGCTTAATCACACGTCATTTCGTGCATTAAGTAAATAGGATTACCGTCTAACACCTGCTGTATTCTATTTCGGACTTGCCACAATGTAGCATCACCACCGAGCGCTCAACAATATTGCGTTTATCGTGACGCGAAAAATATTCCAGAATAATTTTCGTGGCATTTTACTCGTACATTCATCGAACCTTCCTGCATCTTAATATCGAATTATTATCCAACCAATTTGATAATAATTTGTCCTTAATTCCGTTGTGAAAGATTGGATGCCCATGTATTTTACTAAATGTCGAAAGTTACTACTCAAGAGGGATAACAAAAAGTTCGGATGGGAAAATGGGTGGAGTGCTCGGTATTTCTGAGAATGCTATATAAATCATAAATCTGAACCATATTGGCACGTTAGCTTCGTCATTAAGAATGTAAAATTTCTGGCTAGAATATATTATACTACATTTGATCCTATTGGACGAATAATCCCGATCCAACTGCAACTTCGGTTCAGTTTGATTGATCGAAATATTTATAGTGACTCAATTGATTTAACGAAAGGACATTTTTCTATTGACAACTATTCAAGAATACACGGGGTTATTCAAATAATTTATTAATAAACAGTGTTTATTTATTTATGCGGAATGTATCACTTTCCGAAAACAGTTAAACCTTAACTAATTAATCTAATTAAAAGCCGCATATGATCTTGCTACCGAACTCCTCTGCTACACATTTCGTTTCCATTTCTCGCTGGTCCCCTTTTAAACTTCTGTTGGTACTTGTTTCCTGGGCGGTCGCGTGTTCACTGCACCAGCAGGGCACGGAAATGGAGAAAAAAAGCAGACTAGTAGAAAAGGGGATCTTATTTGCTAAAGCTTAGCGATAGATCGTCGTTTCGTGAACAGGGTAAGAGGTAATTTACATTCAATTCAGGAAATCCCAGATGTCTATTGGTTAAAAGACCAGCTCCGCGAAGAATACTCGACTATCCGCCCTTTACATCGGATATCCGCCATCTGCATAATTCTAGTTTCATGCTTTTTACTTATTCGCTATACCATTTGTCCGTTCCCTTTCTTTTTTCTCTGCCGTCGGAGCCTAAAGAATTCTTCTCTTGGCCATTTTTTTTCTCTCAGACACGCATTGCGTGTCCAATTTCCGTGCCTTTCTCCAATGCCATTTTCTTTTTTGGGTTCTCTATGCTAATATCCCTCCATTTCGTAGCCGCAATGAGGATCTGTCGTGCGTTGCATACCATACTTTAGACCTATATGTTATGGTCAATGTATTAATCTGTATTGTTTAATCTGTATTGTACATTCTTCTCGCTGCCAACACTTCCCCATCATTCCCTCAACTCTCCCGCTTTTCCATTTTTTTCTTTCTCAACCATAATCCCATCCATTTGTCGGAACTTCATTCTTTTCTCAACCCAACACTCTTCCACTCATATCAGTATTACGTTACCCTTTTACTTTTGTCATTCCCTTTCGGTCACCTTATTTTATCAAACCTATATCCATAGCCGTTGTTTTTTCTTACATTCGCACCCCCTTCATCTCATTCGACACCACTCACGGCTTTCCGTATTCGGTGTCTCATTGTCGCACTCTATCCCCCTCTATTTTTGTCCACGTTTCCTCGAAGACCACCCAGACGGTCCGTTTATTTGGAGATTCGATCTATCTAAGGATTCAGTTTATCCAATCGAGGCAGCAAGAAGGAAGAACGGGGATGTACAGGGATGGGCGAAGTTGCATGCAATTAAAGTTTCAGTCCCTTCTGTCTTAATTTACATCGAAACTGCTTGGCATCGAAGCCTTCTCCCATGGCGAACAGAAACTGCGGCGTAACGAACGGAAGATATACCTATATATTCAAATGTTTTCGTTCGACCGTTCCTGTTTTCTTTTCGCCTCGTTCTTACTTTTCTCTTCGGCGATTCATATTTTCTTCGGACATCCGCCTTTCTACATTTCCCTAAGTTTGTTCGTCTGAATTTGCCAATCTCGCCACGCAGATGTTACCCGTTTGCAGATCTCAAGCTTACGTTTCACATGGATCGATTACTTTTTGCTCTCTTATTGCTGCACAGTGACGAAAGAAGAAAATAATGTCGAAAACTACGTGAGGAGACTAGTGTGTCTGCACTCGTGAATGAAATATAACATTCAAGCCTATTAACATGATAGTTGCAAGATAATCATCGCTTTTATATTGATCGTGTTATTTCTTGTTTTGGCTTTCGTTTTGCATTATCCTTTATTTTGTCTGCTACTTGACACTTTCTTTTTCATCAGTTTTCCCCTTTGCTTGAGCGCAACAAAATATACGAATTTGAGAAATATATGTTCCCATTATATCATTACATACAAAGATGTGTATTGTAAAAACAACAAGAAATTAGTATAGTATATTACATTTTTGTATCGCAAAATTGTGGAATTATTCCTATTTTCATTTATTTTTTTAACTTTTCGCTGCTTTTCTCTGTATATAATTTGTTACGCTGATAACAGGATTTATTAACAACAAATTCCCCCAACCTGTTAGCTGATCCTATACGTGTCACAGTACGTTCCAACCAGCGCAATCATAGATAAAGATGCGACGATATTTCTAAGTTCGCCTGCTTTTAACATGCGTCGGTTCATTGACCTGCCCGCGAGTGCAACGAAGGTATCGCCCTTCTTCGCCCCCTCACCTTAGCTCCTTTGTTCGAGGACAAAAGCATCGCAGTGCACATCTAATTAAAGGAGCTGCTATTATACCGCTGGAGATAGGTAATGGAAGCCACCGTATAAAACTGCCGCGTGTTATTCCTCCTCCTTCGCGGCGTAAATCGTACCCTCCGCTCCCTTCGCCGACCGTCGTTACTCACAAGCCCGCACGCGACCCACTTTCTTAATTGTTCCTCTATTAAAATACACTCTAATTAATATCCATTGTGGTCCATATTTATTGCTGCGAGGCGCTTTATACATCGGGCCGCTACTGAATTCGGTGTTCCCGACCGTTGGTCCCTTTACGCGAAAAAGTGTCTAATGGAAAAGAGGATTTATGTTTAACCCAGTGCAAATTTGACCTTCGGCGGAAGCCAAACGAGAACATTCTGCCAAGACATTTGTAACATTCTGTTTCGCTGTGTTGATTGTCTGTTATGATTGTGACTTCCTCGTTGAGCGCAAAATAATATTTAGCGATTTGCAATTGCATTTTGCACGGACATCACGAGAAATTTCGTGGAATAAATTTTGCTTCCTTATTTGAAAAAAGAAATGTATGCTGCCAGGTTGCACAAAGAACGTGTATAGTAACCGGGTTGGAGCCTTGTTATAGGAGAAGATAAGAAAGATCGGGAAGGAAAATTCTGCGTCGCTCGACGAGTTATCCTGTGATAAGTTTTTTCAATCAATCGTGAAATATTTAATTGCTGCATTCGCAACATTTAACATATTATATTAAATGAATCGCATTGTGTTGGATACCGCTCTACGAGAGCAAATATTTTTAACTTAGTAATAGTACACAATGACTACGATGAGCAATAGCAAATCGTAAAACCTCCTATTACACATCTGGCTGCACTTTAGCGCATGGCGACCCTTGACCAGGTAAAGTCATAAACCACGAGTCATATGCCAAAACCCTAAACTTACCATCGAAACCTTTTCCATTCCCACTACCTCGCTCCCCCATTTTCCAAGATCCCTTAAAAAGGACATGCAAAGGTTTGGGATCAGCTTTTTGATTTCCAACGTCTTGGGAAGAGTCACGCATTAAGAAGAGTCTCGAACCGATAGTAGAAATATCATCGTCCGAGTGTTTTAAAGTAAATTGTAAGATTTCCATTATTAAAGTTTAGTTTTTAAAAGTAAGAAAGTGTTATTTTCTTAAAATACTAAACCCCGGAATCCAACATAAATTCTGGCGACGAGGATGGGATGTCCAGCACTCTAATTATCAGCGAAAAAAGTGAAAGTAGCAACCTCATTTCTGGCAATTAAGTGGCAATTTTATTGCGAAATTGGACAACACGAACAGGACACAAAGGACCACGACAAGAATCACAGAGAGGCACTGCAACCTGGGAGAATACAAACTGGAATTAGCAATTCCAGCACCGATTGCAAGAAGACTTTCTGCTGTCGTAAGTAGCATAGTTTCTAGATACTCTTTGGTTTCGACAATTCTTTTTCTTCTTTTCTTCTTCCAATCTTCCAAATCCTAATAATTAATTCAACTGTCATGGCTCAAGAACAAATTATAACTGCGCCTCGCGCTAGTCTTGAATTTCTTGTGAAGCTAATACCCGACACATTCGACGGTGATCGATTCAAACTTCGTAGTTTTATTAAACAAGTGGACGCGGTTTTTGAAAATGCCCACGAATCCCAAAAGTCTCTTTTGTTATTATATGTAAAAAGTAAAATTACGGGGAAAGCTAGAGAACAAATCGACATACACTGTAACTTAACTACATGGGAAGAAGTTTCCGAATTGATGTTAAATCTCTACCAAGATAAAAAATCATTGGATCAGCTTCTTGAGGACCTTAATTCAATGCGACAGGGCAGAACCGAGAGTGTATCCCAATTTTTCCAAAGACTTGAAGATCTATCATCTAGAATATTAGGCGCGATTCACGCATCAGAAACAGACAGAAATACGCTTGTAGGTCGTATCGCAATGATAACCGATATGACATTAAATCGTTTCATTTATCATACCCATCCGCAAATATCGCAAATGCTCCGCTACAGGGACTTCAAAACGATTAACCAAGCTTTTACTGCTGCAACTGCAGAAGAGAAAACACTCAGATTGCGGCAGGAAACCCCACAAAAATGCAATCATTGTCATCGAACAAATCATTCAAGCAACGATTGTCGATTCAAAAATTCTAATTCAATAAATCATTCCAAATCAATTCATTTCACGCAAGGACCATCTAACGTAAGAACATTTCCATCTAACTCAAACAAATATCAACAAAATCAGAGTCCGAATACGCATGTAAATAATTCACAACCCAGTAGACAGAACAATCAGTGCAATTATTGTAAAAAATCAGGGCACTCAATCGAAGAATGTGTGAAAAAATTCTTATTTAATGTGAAAAAAAATAGAAACGGACAATACAACCCTAATTCGAATAATCAGCGATCAATTAACTTCCATGAAGCAGAAATACAAACTTCTAATTTTAATGTAGCATCTCCTAACGTTACAAAAATTAATTTTACACCAGTTGACTCACAAAAACAAAACACAGAGTCACAACCAGAGCCTAATCGTTACAATCTTTCTACAAATAAAGCTCACCCTAATCCTCAAATCGATGTAAAGAGAATGGAACAGTCCATCCTTAGCGAATTTTCAAATCCAAGTTTCGCGCAAATTAATTTTAATAATAATGATTTAATATATATATTACTCGAAAGTTCTTCAGCAAATTCTCCAGACAAATTTCTGAAATTTCTTATAGATACGGGAGCTTCCGTCTCCCTGATAAAAAAAGGAAGTCTTGACAATTATCAGATAGTCAATGACAAAACTATAATTTTAACGGGCATCAAAAAAGATGCGCCTATCCCAACGAGTGAAGAAATCCAAATCGAATTAGGAATCCACCAGTATCAATTCCTAGGTAATCTCCAATTAATTGACGAGATTCATGAATCAAATATACCTTTCGATGGATTACTTGGTACTGATTTCTTCAATACGAAAAACGCCGAGATATCCTATAGAGATAATCACATTAAATTCGATGGTATCCCATTTTCGATTCCCCTAAATTTTAATACGTCCCAAAAATCGGACAAGGTAATTTCTATTGGACCGAGATCGGAAATGGTCGCGAAAATAAAAGTGGATAACCCACACAATCTTAAAGAAGGAATTATTCAAGCTATAGCTCTAAATAAAGAGAAAACATTATTAATCCCAAATTCCATCGTTAAAATTACAAATGAGAATGAAACTCTCATCACGATCGTAAATCGATCTCCAGAAAAACTTTCATTCAGTAAGCCTTCTATTAAAATCGAATCTTTACCCCTAAAAGGTCAAATTTTCAAAGTATTAGATGAAAATACAAAGGTCGAGTCAAATCGTACCAAATTATTAAACGAAAATCTTCGACTCGATCATCTCAATGAAGAAGAAAAGTTACCAATAAAAGAATTATGCGAAGAATTCAAGGACATATTTTTCCTCCCCAACGATATGTTGACTACAACAACAGCAGCTATGCATGAAATTCCCACCAATGATAGCATACCTATTCATGTAAAATCATATCGTTATCCGGAAATACATAAAAACGAAGTCTCTAAACAAGTAGAGAAAATGTTAGCACATGGAATCATAAAACCATCTACTAGCCCGTGGTCCAGCCCCTTATGGGTAGTACCTAAAAAGATGGATGCTTCAGGTATAAAGAAATGGAGAGTAGTTATAGATTATCGGAAATTGAACGAAAAGACAATTGGTGACGCATACCCGTTGCCAAATATTGAAGATATTTTGGATCAATTAGGTCATGCTCAATACTTCACCACACTGGACCTCGCAAGTGGGTTCCATCAAATTCCCATGAATCCCAAAGATTCTCCTAAAACAGCTTTCTCAACTCCAGACGGGCATTACGAATATAGCCGTATGCCATTTGGTCTAAAAAATGCTCCAGCATGTTTTCAAAGAATGATGAATATAGTTCTAACAGGATTGACTAATAATCAATGTTTTGTTTATCTTGACGACATTGTTGTATATGGATCTAATATAGAAGATCATAATAAGAAATTAGCTAATATATTTTCAAGATTACGCGAAAGTTCTCTCAAACTCCAACCTGATAAATGTGAGTTTATGCAAAAATCGTGTCAATATTTAGGACATATTATTTCAAGCGAAGGGGTTAAACCAGACCCTTCCAAGATACAATCAATACAAAAACTTCCAGCTCCTAAAGACCAAAAAGGTATAAAAATATTTTTAGGAATGACAGGTTATTATCGTAAATTTATTGCCAATTTCTCAACAATTGCTAAACCTTTAACCTTCTTATTAAAGAAAGATGCTCCATTTAACTGGACCGAATCGCAAGAAAATGCATTTCAAACACTTAAAGGTGCTTTGATACAAGAACCATTACTACAATATCCTAATTTCTCCCAACCCTTTGTAGTTACATGTGATGCTTCAAATGTAGGAATCGGTGGTGTGTTATCACAAATTACTAGTGAAAAGGATTTACCAGTAGCATATTATTCAAGGACGTTAAATAACGCTGAACAAAACTATTCAACGACCGAAAAAGAATTACTTGCAATTATAGATACTATAGAACACTTTCGACCGTACCTATACGGACAAAAATTTACAATATACACTGATCATCGCCCTCTGCAATGGTTAATGAACTGCAAAAACCCATCTTCCAGACTTGTCAGATGGCGATTGCGTTTAAATGAGTACGAGTATACGATCAAGTATAAACCAGGTAGAGTCAATTCCAATGCCGACGGTCTATCACGTCTTTTCCCAGAAGTAAATGAAGAAACACCTTCGAACATTAACATAATTACAAAATATAATAAATCATACCAAGACTTTGTTAAATTCCATTATACTAACAAAGAATTATTTGAATTTCAACAAGAAAATATGCCTTTGCACAAAATTAGTAATCCAATTATAATTTTTTGGTCTGAAGATCTAGATGAGGATAATCCTTATTCCGATTATATTCAATCAAACTTTAATATCGATGAATTGAAACCATCCACAAATGGGTTAAACAAATTAAAAAATGAAAAGCAAACAATATACGTTTTATTTGCTAAAAACCTGCATCACGATAGAATCGAGTATAAAAATATTTTCGAATGTCTAACAACATTAAAGAATATGATAAAGGGGAACTCTTTCGTTTTAGTCCCTCCAGAAAAAGGAAATAGCATTAAACCACATATGCTAAATGAAATGATATCTTTTATTTTCTCCCGTAACGAAGTAAAATTCTTTAACACGGCAAAACTAGTTCCAAAGGATCAAGATGAAGTAAAGTTTATATTAAAAGAATGTCACGATAGTAAATTAGCAGGACATTTCGGTTTTAATAAAACATATTCTAAAATTAAAGAGCGCTATTATTGGTCTACAATGAAGCAAGATATTAAAATATACATTAAAACTTGCCGCTCTTGCCAGTTAAATAAAACTAATTTCAAACCAACAAAGCAACCAATGGAAATTACAACCACCTCCGAAACCCCATTCGAAAGATTGGCTATCGATGTAGTAGGACCACTTCCATTGACCGAAAAGGGAAATCGCTTTATAATCACGGCACAGGACGATTTGACGAAATTCTCATTCGCATTCCCTGTACCGAATCATGAAGCTAAAACTGTAGCAGAAACCATACTATCAATATTTCTTAATTTCAGAATCCCTCAGAGAATTTTATCTGACCAAGGGTCCGACTTCATGTCCAACCTAATTAAAGAATTCAATAGGCTATTCCAAACAAAGCACATATCTAGTACCCCTTATCATCCACAAACTAACGGTGCCCTTGAAAGATCTCATTTAACTCTCAAGGATTACCTAACACACTATGTTAACAATAAGCAACAAAACTGGGACGAATTTGTACCATTCGCAATGTTTAGTTATAACACATCCATCCATAAAACTACTAAATATACACCATACGAAGTACTCTACGGTAGAAAAGCCTACTTACCTTCCTCAATCACGAGAGATCCACAATTCCATTACACCTACGAAGACTACATTCGATCCCTTCAAAATAAATTAAATACCGGATTCAAACACGCACGCGAAAACATCCTCGAATCAAAGAAATCGAGTAAAAGATACTACGATCGCGATGCCAAACCTGTAAAATTTAGAGTAAACGATCTAGTTAAGATAAAAAACGTACAAATTAAATTAGGCTTATCCAAGAAACTATCGCAGAAAGCCAATGGACCTTATCGAATAACTCGCGTTTTTCCTAACCAAACCGTAGAACTCCACATCGGAAAGAAAAGGAAGAAATATCATACTAACCTCCTTAATTTATACTTTCCAGATGAATACGACGATTCTATTCCTCCTCCTATTACCTCTCCTAGTATCTAGCCATTACTATCATAATGAACCCCTCACTAACTCTAGTGGGATTTTCTATAATAAAAAGGGTATTGCCCAAATTACTAATTCTAAACTAACCTTACTAACTCATGTTAATATTACATATCTAAATGATGCCACTCGCATATTACACGAATATTTTATAAAAACCCAAGGTATCTGTTCACTAACCGTCAAAGATACCTCGCAAAACCATCACATCAGTTATCATTGCGAACGCACTCTCAAGTTAATCGAAAACGAACTAAACGAAATAGATAGGAAACAAAATATTTTACAAGAATTAAGTCAACAATCTTCAATAAGGAAAAAACGAGGACTTATAAACGGTGTCTCGTATGCACTCAAATGGATGTTCGGTACACCCGATGCATCCGATGCTCAGTATTATGAAGATAGTATAAAAACTTTATTGAACAATAATCAACAGACACAAACGCTCCTCAAATCGCAGGTGCAAGTGATCTCTAGCACAATTAGAAACTTCAATAATTCCATAACTTCCTTGAAATACCAAGAAGCAACAATGAACGAGAATGTCGAGAAAATTAATGAGTACTCGATTCAAACGAACTCATATATAACTCGACTTTCTATAGAAACAACAATAACACAACAAATTACCTCACTTCTTGCTTTGACAAATCGCATTACTCGCGAATATACACAATATATTGAAGCGATTAATTTAGCCGAACATAATATAATATCTCCACTAGTAATAACCCCCGAAATTTTATTAGAAGAACTAAAAAATTATAAAGGCGAATTAAGTTTGTTTATGAGACCAGAACGACAGAACATTCGATCATTTTATAAGTTAATCCAACTTCAAATGATCACCTCTAACGATGTCATTATTTTTGCTTTTAATATACCACTTGTCAAGAAAATGATTTTCGATGTGTATGAATTAATTCCCCTTCCCATACAACACAATCATACATTGTTCTATTCGTATATCATTCCTCGAAACAACCATATCCTTTTATCACAGTCCAAAACCAGAGCTGCCTTCCTTAAAGAATTGTCGGACTGTATAGAGTATTTAGACCAGCTATACCTCTGCTACGATCTCCACACGACTCAAGTGACGAGTCAGCCAATCTGTGAGATCAGCATGCTATCAACACACATGAAGAAGATACCGGACGATTGTGAAACGAAGACAATAAAGGCCACAATCGAAACCTGGAAATACATATCGAACAACGAATGGATCTACGTTCTCCAACGTCCTACAACGCTGACGTTAATTTGTAATGAAAATCAAATGGAAGACGTTACGTTGGAGAAAACGGGAATCATCCATCTCCAAAGTAACTGCAAAGGCTATACAAACCTTTTTGCCTTAGAGACCACGTACAAACTGAAAAGGAACATGAGTTATTATGTTCCAACAATCAACATTATAAACGACGACTGCTGTATTTTAACTCCACACCTAGAGAAAATAAAATCTCCCGAGTTGAAGGCCATACACCTGGGTAGTGTGGACCTTTCCGATTTAAAATACGCCAGTAAGAAACTTGACGAATTTGACAAAATCATTACGAAGCAGATCAATCAACCTTTTTTGATAACACACGCTAAGTGGTACACCATTGCATTTGGCGTAATTTGTGTAGTTATCCTATTTATAATCTTGAGGAACTGTTCCGGATGTCTTCGGCGGATTCGACGACTGTGTTGTTCCACTACGCATCCAGTTACGGGACAATTAATACCTCCCATCATCAAAAATTTCGTCAACTGCAACTTCGATTCAACGGTAGCACCAGGAGATACCGTGACGTATACAGTATCACCGAGACGTCCACCAACAACGGAAGGAATATCAACAATCTCCGAAGAAGAAGAAGAGTCAATACGACCTGTCAGATACATGACAAGGTCAAGAAGCCGAAAGAGTACGACCCCAATATAATAAACAATTTCTAATTAAGAATATAATAAGGAACTATTATAGCTACAACGCCATATTACGATATATGTATATTTTAACCTATATATTATATATTTTAACCTTTATATTATATATTTTTATTCTTATTCTTAAGAACGTTTAAAACTTAGGACTTTCTGTATTTTATTGTCGATTACTCTCCAATCTTAAGGAGGGAGGTGTTGGATACCGCTCTACGAGAGCAAATATTTTTAACTTAGTAATAGTACACAATGACTACGATGAGCAATAGCAAATCGTAAAACCTCCTATTACACATCTGGCTGCACTTTAGCGCATGGCGACCCTTGACCAGGTAAAGTCATAAACCACGAGTCATATGCCAAAACCCTAAACTTACCATCGAAACCTTTTCCATTCCCACTACCTCGCTCCCCCATTTTCCAAGATCCCTTAAAAAGGACATGCAAAGGTTTGGGATCAGCTTTTTGATTTCCAACGTCTTGGGAAGAGTCACGCATTAAGAAGAGTCTCGAACCGATAGTAGAAATATCATCGTCCGAGTGTTTTAAAGTAAATTGTAAGATTTCCATTATTAAAGTTTAGTTTTTAAAAGTAAGAAAGTGTTATTTTCTTAAAATACTAAACCCCGGAATCCAACAATTGTTTGATTAGGAAAGATTAGAATATGCTATACATACAATTTATGTTCTGAGAAATATGAACGACGTTAAACGCTGGACTTTGAAATTATATGTGTGGTATGCACTTTCCACTCTTTCGAACCTTTCAATAGTCCACATTCATTTACGATATTAGTAAGGTTTCCTTCGACATAATATTGGTCCTTGCAACGGCTTGCAACGCGCCCACGGCGTAATGGAAGGGAGGACACGAGGTATTAAAAACGGCGTGCACATATTTTTTCGTTGAAACCCAGGCAGAACTCAGCTAGAACTCCAACGATATGAATTAAACCTCTAAATCGAACTCGAGTGAAACTGCAACAAGTAAACTCAGTAGAACTGAAATATATCTCGCGCCGAACTCAAATGGTAACAAAAAATGAATAGCCAATAGAACTCTAAACGATAGAACTCAATCAAGAATCAGTGTAACATATTGTTTACAACCAACATTCTTAGAACTCGCCGGATCTAACATCAATCGTATGAGCGGCGGTCGTGTCGAGTCTGACACGCTCGGGCTCGATCTACTGCGACCATAACGAAGGAAAGAAGTTACTCGATACACAAGGTCTGAAGGGACCTCAGCGTACAAATCCTGAACAAACCAATGCTTGAGTTGTATAGGTTTGGGTTAGGTTTATTATTATTGGGTTACTTGCTTAGGTAAGCGTGAATTGATTCGTATCACTATCAATACTGTTTTCTTCGAAGAAAACGAAAGATCTGTATAGTTCGGATGACACGTATTGAAATTGGTACAGAGAAATCGATAAAATTACTGACAATCGATACATTTTACACATAGAAATTCAGGGGAAAAAAATTATATTTGAATAATTGCGAAATTATAATATCAAGGAGAAATTAAAAAACAACGACGGATGGTTGTGACAAAGAGAAAATAAATCCTATGTGTGAGGCATACGACCAATAGAGATTACCTGAGTACGTCATGGTCCAGGTGAAAGATACACGTTTTAAATGCAATGGAAGGAACAATTTTTTTTGCCTGCTTTGATAAAACTTTCGCACAAAGATTCTATAGGATCAAGAGTTTTGAACGTACGTCCTGAAATCACTCGGCACATTTCACGCATCAAACCCACTGTAGTCTACTATCGACGTGCAGCTGTACAGCTTCGCACAGCCGCGCATGCAGCAAACAAAAAGAATGGGTAAATTAGCTTCTAAACAATGTTCGCTATACCACTCAAATGAAATAAAAATCGGAACATGTACGTAGCTTGCAATCTCGCGTTCCGAGCTTGAGTCTGAGTCATCTCGCCCAGAATTGCACTCTAGTAACTATCAAATCATCATTCTGGTTATCATTTTTTGCGCTCACGTAGGGTTCGTCGACAGTGTCTGACAAATTTACCGTGCACAGTTTCATCTCCCTTACACAATTGCTTCTAAAGTATCGTTGAGGAAGTATCAGGTACGAGAGGGTTCAACGCATCCTCTGCCCTGCACAGTTACCTAGTCAGACACAAAGGGCGAACGATATTAAACGTCACGTATTACATGACGTTCCCGTAAGGAAGTTCCCGTTAGGTTGAGGGCTTCGATGGCAGATCAGAAGATTCTGACTAGAACGGTTGAAAATCGGTTTGCGGATTCGTTGAGCTTCCGCTCGCTTCTCTGCGGTATGTGGCAGTCGGCGGTCTGAAACCTATGCAAACCCGTTCGAAACTATGTAAAGCAATGCTAATCCGTCGATAAAACCCTCACCGACGGGCAAACCACCGTCACGTTTCCGCTGTTGCGTCGTTCCTGCACACGCACACACTGGTCATATAGATGCCTCCTGTGCGTGCGTACACGTGTCTAAGTATGTGTTAGGGTGCACCGCAATGCAGCGCCAGCTCGAGCTGGTCTGACGTATTTTCCAGTAATCCTCGGACCCCGACGGTAACTCTATTAGATTCCTGCGAATGGTTTACCCCCCCTGGAGTCTCGGCTCGGATCACTGCTTTCGCTAATACATTAGCGGCACGTACACGCGCTAACGTAATCGGTGTCCAGAGGTTGCGCATAATTATTATTTCTCGCGCGCTTGGGCGACGAAATTGTGCGTCGATCTCCGTCTCTTTCTCTCTCCCTTTCTCTCTCTCTCCCTCTCTTCGATCCTACGAAGAACGCCTGGCTTCGAGGAACTGCATGCGACTATATATCTGACCTGTTGTGCGTTTCTCGTTTCAGTGAAATTCTTGGGATGCAGCGTTAAACATTTTCATGATGACGGCATGTAGCACCGATAGATGTTGCGTTGCGCATCCGAGAATGTTTCTTTGATATTATTCACGGTTTCCGAAGATCCTCAGATATTACCGCTAAATAGATAATTAATCACGACAACATACACGTTGGACAACACTACTCGATCGCTCTGAATATCTCGCTAGTTTCTGCAACGAATCGAAGGGGCGACGAGAAAGAAGAATCGTTGCCTTACCGCAATAACAGCGTGTTCGATAGAAATAGTGTTCTCCTTTGACACCTGTTCCTACCATTTAAAAAAAAGCTTCGATGATATTATTCGCGGCAAAAACCTTGCAAAGAGCTTGCAGAATGCGTTCCTCGTTGAATGATTGAATCCATTCGTCCTTTGAAGACTTAGCTTTAAATAATTAACCCGGTACAGAACATACCATCTGTCTGTGCAATTAACGAAATTTCATTTAAAAAAACATCTACAAAAAACATGTTTGTACAAAAAGCCGCACGAACGATAGCAGTGGAAAAAACCGCGCACAATATAAAAATTAACTTCTTAATTTCTCCGGTAATCAAAGTTTTATTAAGCAACCCGTGAATTTCGATGTTGCAATCTCTTTTAATTAAACGCCTGAAAGTTTTTCAGTTCTGTGTGTCGGTGCTGTTGCGCAACGACGCCATTAAGATTTAGGGGCGCGGGTAAAACGGGTACGAATATTTTCGGTGACTTTATCTCTAAAGGGAGCGCGGGTACAACGCCGCCGCGTATACAGAAAAGTTATGAGCGTTTTAGGTGAAACATTAACGAAAGAAGCGTTTAAAACTTAAGACCATCCCAAACTTCTTACGCGTAAACATTAAAACACCGCCGGCTAAGTGGCATGGTTGCTTACTTGCCAAGCAGTTGCCACGGATACTATTCGCGAGAAGGAGTTCCTCTTCCCTGATTGCCCACTTTCTGTCCGACATTCGCAACGAGAAATGCGTTTAAAAATAAAATATTGCCCGGCTAGGACAGACGAGGGGCTGAGAGAAAACGCGAGAAACTTTTACAACTTTGATTGAAAACTGTTCAATATCGAAGAAAAGGGTAACGCGGCGTGCATACCTTGTTTGTATACATCATCGAATGGAAGTAGCGTGTAATCCATTTTTACGTCTGCCTCTGTTTTAGTAAGCTTGATGGTTTTTCATACCCGGCTGCATCCGGCAACGTGTACGGGAATATTGTTACCATACAGCTGCGCTACATATTTAGCATCCGAGTCGCTTATTAATATAACATAAACCTGAGGTTCCAGCATTATCTTTAACCATTTTGCTGCTAACGGCCGCTGTACTTTCGCGGACTTATCTCCGTGCACTAACTGCAATTGTAATGGCCTCGCGTTTCGTACTTCCATCTACGAATATACAGGGACAAAAGACCATCCGGCAAATGTAAAATTCGGGCAGCAAAAATATCTGACGCTCATTTCTGCTCTCTAATTCTAAATCAGCTCTCTAAGGCTTGAAAAACTAATACAATACATACTTGCCACGTCCCTTGTGTCTAAGGAGGAATACCTGATAGCGACAAGAAATCGATAATGCCGTACGTAAATTCTTCAGCGATCACACACGTAACGCTCACCGATCGTTACGTATCAATTCCTTTACCGTTTCAAAGGTATTCACGCGGCACTCGCACTTGCTTCTCCCCTTTTTTCTCCTATTTTTATGACGCGAACCGAGCAGTCGTCGGTACAAAGGTTTTTCTCTCATTCCATGGCCAGCCATCGGAATTTAATAAAATTCCCGTTCCGTGTACGTACCGACGCGCACGCGAGACTAAACGTCTGCTCCTAAATGCACAAGCGTAGGCGTGTTAAACGCACGTGGCAGGTGTGCGATTCGGGCGATCGGGCAGAGGGGTTAGTTGAAATTCGATTGATCGATCAACACGCTGGAACACGAAATGTCGGGAATGCGGCCACGTCTCGTGGCCCCTTGCGCAATTTGTAATGTGCTTTAACTTTCATTAGATTAATTTGCAGCTGTTTTGCGGCGGTGATCCGCTGGCATGGTTATAAAGAGAATGCTGCATCGACGTGCTGATTCGATGGGGATTTACAGAAAATTGTGCTATCACCCGAAACGAAAATGATATTACAAATGGAAAGCAACGACTGACGCCAGTGTTGCCATGGGCTACTCGAAATCACTAAATAAGAGAACGTTGCCGTAGAGTCCTGTGCCGTACGTGTTAAATGACGAAGTGTCGAAGATGGTAAGCGTCGTCCCGTGGATGATGAACGACTGACGAGTTAGAATCGTTAGAATCGTCATTGCGAAGACTCACCAAAGCTCGGAAGTGGGCGTGTTGCCGAGGGTAACCCACGGACTGGTATATTTATTAGAATTTCCGATGCTGAGAGGTGACGGAAGAAATCGTTAATTCGTTATAACAAGCATCAGTAGAAATGAAAACAGCCCTTGTCTAGTGGTCGCCCTCGGCTAGCAACTGACATTGGGGTGACTCGCGCGAACTCCACATGTGCAGCTAACGTAATAAAGTCACGAAGCGGGCTGAGTTTGGAAAAACGTGCTGATCCTCAGAAAATGAGCTGTACAAGTTTATATATATATCACGCTCGCAGCTGTAGAAGACAATGGCGGTTCCTCAAAAATAACCTACAGTATTTTAGGGAACCCATTATGCTTGTGTGATATACTTGCGGCGCAACACAAACGAAAATACGTCAGTTACGGGACATGATGGTATAGCGAGGCTTCGATTGTACAGGTCTTTGGATTGTCTGACAATGCACTATTGATATTAAAGAAATGGCTTAATTGAGTACAAATTTATCTAGATAACAGAAGGGTAATTTCTACATATTTAGGGGAGAGCTGATACGCAGGGAGGCTTGATACAGTTTTATATTTTCAAGCTAATAAACCAAGGGGAATCGTGCGTCGCGCTATAGAGTGCTATCAGCACGGTGCGATAGATTAAGATTGTTTTAGACAAATTTGTTTATTGGGGAAAGTGCGTTTTCTCAAAAGTTTGATCGCTGGGTATGAATTTTTATGGAACATAAATTGTTTTATGCGGCAATATGTTCATCATTACGAACCCGGTCCAAACTTCGGGGCTTTCCGTTTAGAGTTAAGTATTATTGCACGCCTAGTCAAGAGCGCGTAAAATTGTTCGTCGAAGCAGCTAAGGAAGTGCTTGCTTAACCGACGGTTAAAACATGTTCCAGTTTACACCCCTAGGATACGCTCAACTCGATATGTTGACCGGCATCCTTCCATGGATTATAGCCTGGCGTTGGAGCGCCGGTGCAGTTGTAACGTGCAAACCTAGGTAGCAGTAATATGGATGTGCAGGCAGATCCAAGAACAGTGTCGTAAAATTACTAAACGTGTCAGGTGCCTCAAGTTACTTATTAGTAATCATACGTAGTGTGCATTATATTATTATTTTTCGAATATAACTATGCACGTATTACAATACGTATGACTTTGTCTTTTGTTCAATATAACACCCCGTACATTTGAACGCCTGGACAGATTCGAAAATAAAGAGACTTCGCGTACGGAAGCTTTCACGCGTTGCATTTCGATTAGTAAAAAGTGTTTTCCTTGAAAATAGCTTTTTGCGTACGGAGTCATTTGTCACGTGTCTGAAAGCAGTGGTGACAGTCTTTCCGTCTTGAGTAGTTCACTGTGTCGGTTACAGACTTTGAAGTAGTTTCAACCTGGCAACGAAATACTATTTTCAACTATGTTAAAGATTAAGAAAATTGTGTTACTGCGATTTATGTTTTACATATACAAATTCGATCATATACGTTTCTGACGAATGTGAATGCGGATTTATGATTAAATCAACTATCATTTCTAAAATGTCGCCAACACGGATGTCGAGTTCATTCGTCTTCCGCCGGTTAACAGGCTAACTGTACAAATATAGTTACACTCTATCTTGTTTCCAAATTTTTGAATAAAAATTAAGTTGTAAGGTTGTAAAGTTGTAAGGCTCGATCCTGAGAGAAGTGTCAAGATCGAGGTTGTAAGGCTCAATCTTGGCTTCTCAGGTAAAGCGATAGTAACTCAAGAGCAAGCTGTTCTTGTCTTGAGGGTAGTCGGAATGGAACTGGTTTTTTGTCGAACGTTTGTCGAACGTTTGCCGAAACGTCGACTCAGAAGTAATCTTCTACACGCTGATTGGATATTAGGAAAAATTACTAAATACCAATCAGCGTGTTTTGTAGGTGTAGCCGCACCCTTCCTTAGCGCCCGAAGCGCGTTTCTAGGAGGTAAGGGTGCCATCAATTTGCAATGCTGCGGAATTTCCGCCAGGGTGTCCAAACATGAGCTGCCAGATGTATGTTGGGACCAGCTCCGAGGCCCCTTTGGAAGTCCACGTTTATGACGCATGCAATTAACTGTTGAGGTCGTGGGTAACCTGAAGGCGTGTAGCTTCTGGATTAAAGATATAAAACGATTTCCTCAAAAACAGTCTTATTACTTGCGCGTCATAAACGTGCTAGCCATCTGCACGTGGAAGGTTTTCCTTGTGCCGATTGCTAGCCGCCTTTTTGGAAGGTACGGTGTTTATGAATCTATCGAGTAAGCAGCCGAACAATGCTAGCTGCTTCGTTCGCGAAGCAGTAGTGTAATTACCTGGTCCTCGATAATCCCTTGACCGGGGGCTGAGGACCGCGCGCTCGACGTCCCATTTCTTACGGAGGCCTTTACCACGTAACAACTTTCAAAACACGCGCCACCAGAGTTACAGAACCCGAAGGAAGATCCGCTGTCGCAACTTTTGAACGGCGCACAAATAATCCGTTAAACAGTCGTTCGTGGATTGCGTTGAAAATGACATCATTAAAACAAACAATAAACCGTCCATGGTGCGCGCGTCGCTCCATAAAAATATCCAGAACCACGATTTGCCAAATATTAGTCTTTAATGCACTGCCCGTTTCAATTCTACCGTTTCGAACACGAACACGCAACCATAAACGTCGCGATACCATTGATGGAGCAGCCGGCACGAGCCGTACTACCACGTCGGTGAAATCCATTTTTCAACGCGAACGGATATAACGCGGCGCAAAGTGAAGCCCGCATGAAATGGCTGTACAGCGGGGCTGGACCGGGCGGAACAATGGGCGTCAAGTAAAAATTCAAAATTAATGCGCCTCTTCTTTTTCAATTGGTCGCGCGTTTCACGCCGCCAACTGGCCGTGAATCACACTTTCCACAGCGGAAAACTACGCGCCGAGCGACGATTACCACGACGGCGAATTTTTCGACCCGTCGCGTCGCGTCCGCCCTTTACAGCGTATTATTCTCCCCCTATTCTATGGTTATTCTAGGAGAATAGTCTAGGGTCATCGTACACGCGCCCGCTTTGCGCAGCACACAGGTTTATCACTTACGTATGTAGATGGAGTTTACCAGCTGTAGCCCGCAAGGTGGATAGAATCACTTACCTGAAACAGAGAAGACGGATTAGCGAGCACAGATAGCGTAAATATTCGCGGAAATTGAATTCATCGCGGGGATGCGGCTGGTGTATTTTGAAAAGTCGACGTTCTGGATTAATGGAGTTTTGAAGTTACACATAAGGGAAGTGTAAGTGGCGTCCAACTTTTACAGGGTGAATTTGAAACATGCTCTTCCGGCTTCGATTCGCTGAAGGTATTGTTTGCAATTTTGATGTAACTGGTTATTAGTAATGCCAAGTTAATTTTCTAACACACGATGGAAATTATTATGCGAAAAGACTTTATTGTCCACATTTAACCGGGATAAGGAGATGTTTTATAGAATGTATTGGATCAGAAACTGAGAAAGAAATAAAAATGGAAAAGCAATAGACAATTTTAACATTAGGCGCCGCAGAGAAATAATGATTTTGTTTGAAATGACACGGTTTGAGTTCTTGCTGAAGGATGCAAACTTTTTACAAACACCATAATGTAACCTTATTCTGGGTATAATTCGTCTCGGGTGAATTTACGGTAACAGCAGCAACAAGAACCTGGAATACCAGGTCAACTACAACTGCAATTGCTGCTACAACGAGTAGGTGGTCGTCTTCTCAGTTCGTAACCAGTAAAAGAGGACGAGTTCGAATTGTATGTGCCGCCCGACAAAAACGATATATCTGACGGGTTGATGTCTACAGTGTTCCTAGCGGCACACCAGCTCAATTTGATGAATGCGTGGTAGATTAACTAATTGGTTAAAACTCGTTTAACTTGGCATAAATAAGTATCCTAAGCATACCGCATTCTGCGAATTTCGGGCCAGGTGTCTAGACAAGCTTTTACCCAATTCTACGTTTACGAAACGGTATACGGAACTGTGTACTTAAAAACCATTGCAATTTTGCCTGTTGCGATCTAAATGTATTGCACACAACGATTTTCATTTATTTGTTGCAAAGATGTTCGGCCTATTACGCGTCACAGTTGTCAATCCCTCACGTGCATAAACCGGCTTAGTAAACCATTTCGAGCAAGTTCGATGAAGATAAGCAAGTGCAGATTATTTTAATATAAAACTGGCCGTATCTTGCGAACCGGGTCAAGTGGGGAATCTTCTTTGTACGTAACATTCCCGTTCCTATTCTATCCCGTCCTCTCCCGAAGTGGGCTCCACATGTTAGGATACACCCCGTATATTATATTGCACGGCCAATTCCATTCTGCGATATCATTGACCACTTACGCTTGAATCGTCCAGTGATAATGAAACGTACGGAAAAACCCTGGCGGTTCCTCGTTCAATTAAAAACCGCGGAAGGGTGAACTGTTCGATTCTTTATGGCGGGACAATGAAACGCGGGTTGTCAAGAGCACGTACGTGGGATCTCCTTCGTTCAAGTCTTAATTTACCTGTCTATTCGGGTTTCAATCAATTCAACGTGGGAGGCTCGCGGCACGCATCTGCGCCCATTTTCTACACGCGACGGACGGGTCCGCGTACGTAAAGGCTTCGCCTGTCTCAGTTGGGCAATACTTCGAAAACTCTTTCGTGCCAGCTCGTTAATTTGCAAATTGCGTTACGGCTTGCGAGTGTGCGAGATAATTGGAAACGTCAGACCAATCGAACGATACGCGCTTGAAGCCGTCGCGGACGGGGTGAAATCTTGAGCGAAACGAATCCATCCAGATAATATTGCGCGACACTTCGGAGGCGTGATGATTTCGTCGCGGGGCGAGTTGCCCGAGAGATTTGTGCCGGGGTGTTCGTTTTGTCCGCATCCACGAGTTCGATGATATGTGATAATTCGCGTACCGATTAGTGCACGCTCAGTGCAGTGATTAACGACGGGGGTGACTTTGATTATTTGGGGGAGAATTGGAAAATTATATTGCGTTCTTCACCCCCGTCAAAGATAACCACCTTCAACATCGATTTACGTTTTATGATATGCAGTGTGTAAATATAGATTTTATATTGATTAAATAACGCCAAGATAAAAACAGTTTTACATATATGTATGTACGCCCTATTTTTGTACTGCATGCTATATTAGCTCGTTCCAAAGGTCCTTGCGCTATTTCAATGCCTTATTAGACCTTATTAGACAATATTTCGTCGAACACGCAGCTCGATGTGTTTTCAAGAGATATGAAGAAGAGTGATGAGAAAAACGTATCGCGCATAATTTAATGATGGTGTGCTGTTCGTAGAATTGTTTGTAGTTACTATGTAATGAAAGAACGATAGGGACAACCTAATACTTTGTCAGAACTCGCTTAATTATTATCCTTTATGTAAATCATTCGCGGTATCATCGAAAAGAAAACATCGTTCGCTTCTTCGATTTCATGAATGGAGAATTTCTAATAATTGCCCTCGTGTGATTTGAAAAACGAACCTACATGTATATTCATTTTGTGTATCTCGTTTCCAAATTTTATTCGCGATCTAGCTTTCATACCATCCCGTTTGTCCGTAAGGAAAATCACTTTCTGTTGAATATCTATCTGCCACTACTATGGACAGAAATATTATACTAGATTTTTAATTGGAAACCCTGCATTTATAAGCACGTTTCTATCGGACATATGTTATACAGTACCTACACCGTCGTTAACACAACTGTGTGAAATATTTCCTATATTTTTAATCGTACCAAAAAAATGTTAAGGAAATACATAGTTCTATGGTTTAAGGGTTAATAGAACTCTGTACACCAATTAACTAATAAGACAGTAATTACTGCCGAATCTCACGAAATTCATTTTGTATTTGCTTCTGTTTATATTATACACTTTAAACTTATTATTATTATTATGTTACAGCATTTGGTATTGCTTCCAATTTTAAGCAATTCATTACAAAATCTACACTTTTTTTGTTTACAATTCCTTGGTACATCTTATTATCAATATCCTGCAAGTATATTTGCCTCATTACTATCACTTCCAAGTGCCAACCGAAACACTTCTCGTCCGTAACAAGGATTTCTTGTTGTTTGAATTCGCTGCGCGATCGCATTCGCGTATTCCTGTAAGAATCAATTACATATTATTACACCGTTAATGTTATCCTGAACATGTGGATGATGATATCCTGTGGATGATGATCAAATAATTTCCCGATATTCGAGAAAAACTTGCCCATGAACCGTTCGCACCGTAACGCGAGCACACTGAATTAGCGGTAGAATTCACGACAGTCGCTCGGCGTCTCTCTGTCAACCGTTCGCAGAATTCCACCGGGTGAGCTTCGCCTCGTCTCTCGTCAGAGGTCTATCTACCGGAAAGGCAGACACATTGCCTGGATGTCTGGAGATCCGGGACCCGATGTTCCGGTATGTCCGGCAGCCATGGCTGTCGACGGGCAACGGTATGCGATCAGGTGGCACAAACGGTTTGCGAAGTGTGGCTTCGGTATGCCGACAGTTTGTACACCCTTTAGAATGATCTAGCATGTCCTATTTTGATATGACGCCTTCCGATATTGCGGTGTATCCAGCAATTTCTACTTCGAACGCGAAAGTTGTGGATAACATGCAGAATCTTGTGAACAACGCGATGACTTTTCTTCTGTTTGAACGGCAGTATCAGTCCTAAGGTATTACGGAGTTAAGATTTCTAATCGTAAGTCGATAAAGGGTAACGGGTTTAATTTATAGCGTTTGGTGCAAGTTTTACATTTATTTGCAGGCATACCATTTTCTGTCATGAATTATAGATTGCTGTTTGTATGTAAATTGAATATGTTAATATATGTTGGGCATGTGAATTCTGAACATAATGAGTTCTATGTAAAGCATCAATATACTTCGACACTTCGATATATTAAAACAAATAGTTTTCAATTTTTCTGTTGTGACATAGATGTCATGTTTCAAACGTTTAAACGGTAGCGTAAGCGGTTTATTCTGAGTTAAGTGAAGAATTATACTAATAAGTTCCGTGCTGCAGCAATATTTCTTTCCTTTTTATTTGTCTAAAGTATTATTAATAGTTGAGTATTCCAAATAATAACTACCTGTCGCGAACCACAAACAAATACTTGAAACTTAAGCATTAATTTGCGATCACTGATTTCGTCGAAAAAGTAGAATCCAGATGCTTGTGTCGAATGGGGCACCGTAGAAACCAAGTGCATATCTGATAGGTCGTAATGGGAAATGCATGGGCGCAAGATAAGACACTTGAATTTACGAAATAGGCAATATGGATTACCGTGTTCGGTGTAATTGCAATAATGTGCACCTAATAAATTGAACTGCTAACTTGTTAATCCGAATTTATGCTGGACATTTGTTACTATTAAAATGCATTCAACCGGAATTCTTTATTATCTTTTAGTACCATACATTCAAGTTTTACACTTCGCAGGTATCTTACCCTGAATCGTGTACATTCTTTTTTTATGTAATGCACTTATATACGTACCGTGCGAGCCGCATAAACAGTAGTAACTGAACATGTCCGAAAATGGAAATTATAACATAGAAGGGCAGAAATATAATTGGAAAGTTTGTTCTTTTCCAGCATAATTTCAAACTGATTTCGGTCGAACCGTAAATGAACCTAATCAACTGTAGTTTTGCAATTTTCCAAATTTTTGATGCCAGAACATACAGTGGATGCTTACCTTTCCCTAATTTTATTTGTCAGCGTAAGATATACAAACTTTTATGACAACGTTGAAATAATAATTTATTTATTCCGAGTGTCTGTTATTAAATAACTCTACTTTAAAATAATTTATTTGTTCCTGATAAATTGGTATAACAGTTTTGTATACATAGTAGATAATAAATTTTACAATATTTATTTACGTCTCATATATATATATATAACAAAATATTAAAAACCGACGTTTCAAAGTTGATCAAGTTTTTCCGAGTTTTCTTTAACTGAATTGCATAGGCAGTTTTGCCCCTGAGCAGACCATTTTAGTCAAAAGACTGCGAGTTTGGTAAGCTTGAGCCTGAGAAACGTTTCAATCCCATCAATCGAAATGCAACACGTAAAAGAACGCAGCTTCAATTTTGTAACACATAGAAACGATAAATTATACACGTGCACAAAATTTGAGCGTTTAATCTCGAGCAAGTTGATAAGCTGACGCGTGAAATTGATGTTCCAATTTTATTTAAAAAATATGGCTAATATTTCCTACTGATAAATATATACATACATATACATATATACTTTTAATCATCGTAAATTCCAATATGTATGCCATATTTCGTGCAGCGAGCGCTACGTTGGAAATTTAATCCTGCGCTGGCACAGAGAAACAACCGAGTTTAATCGCAATAAACAGAACTCTCTGACAGGCATTGTCTTTCACAGTTCCACGCCATCTTCGGAGATTTAATCCCCAGGTGCGCTCGCCACGATTAACCAACCGACGGAGTAGCCGTTAATTGCAAGACTCCTTAATAATTCGTGACACGCGTCTGCCACCCTAGGGAGGAGAGTTACCGTGTTCATTGCAGGACGTGCTAAAGCAAGCACAAGCGGGAAAAGTAGAAAAGCGAAAGCTCTGGCTATAAATGGAAATGTCGTTAACGAGATAAAGGAGCGCGAAAATCTCCGGACAAAGCTTCCATCAAATGAAGCTGCTTCTTGTCCATGCTACATATTGCGACAAAAATACGCACACAATTTTGTATTTAATCTGTGCTATAAGATTGCTTAGATAGAGGAACGGAATAGTGTCTGGTTTCGTCACTTCGTCGGTTTGTGTCGCGCCGAAATTTGAATACCGTTCGCACCCAGAAAGTATGGGAGAATACGGTCTACGAATGTCTTTAACGATTTTGGTACATTGGATTGCAGGGTGATAGCTATTCTGTTTAACACTTCTTTGCGAATAATCTCAGTTACTGTCTGAAATTTTGCGTACAGTTCATTTCCGTTGAAAACTGAACGTCCGACGTTATCGATAAAGAAATAAGAAATTAACCGTTTACGCGTTTACCGATTTGCATCAGCCTTCATCTAAATTCATATGTTTGCCCATGGCTACGTTATACGTGTATATTTACGCCGCCCCCGTTCAGACAAGATAATAATACTTATACGTATGGCTAAAAGGACATGAAGTAGATCTGAGGAGACAGGTGTCTTTAGCCTCTCGATATGCGTGGACTGGTAGGTGAGCGAAACATGTACTGGAAACGAAAAACTACTATTAAACGGAAGAACGGGACGCGCTCCAGTCCAGAGGAACAAGAAATTGTACAATACAGAACGACAGAGGCTGACAGATATAGGAGAAATGGACCGGGAGTATTGTTGAACAGAAAGCATCCAACGGTGGTTGTATAAGCCAGGAAATACTCTTGACAGTATATCACGTGTACAAACAAAGGACGAGGCCGAGGGTGGACGCCCGTTCTTGATTACCGTATAAATTAGCCTCTGTTTAGTAGTAAACGAATCGTTGTCGTGGTATTCGAACTATGGAAGAGAACGCGAATTCTGAGAGTGCTCGGTGTCGTTAAACCGCTTTGAGCTTCGTGGTGCGGAGTGTTTTCCATTTGGCAGGTTAAGTAACCGATTAGGGAGGGGACATTTTTCATCTCTTATGATATTCGATTCCTCTCTAAAGTGTATTGGGTTTAAGAAATTAATTAACATGGGAATATCTATTAATAAGTTACATCTGCTTTGAATTGAATATTCCAGATGAATGGTATCTGCAATTCATTTCAGCTGTCTTTTCAGATAAAATTATGTAAAACAGAGAACACATAGTGAGAGACATAGAGAGCGGTACCAATAGTATCTGCCCATTATAGTAAACCGAAAACGACTTTTGTAAAATAATTTTGAACGGGAAATGTACTGTTCAGAATGTTTTACGACGTATCTCTGTATCATTTTATTATACTTCACTCTCTAATTTCTTCAAGTTTTATGTCATCACAGAGAAGTGCTAGGAAAATTTCGCGGATTTGTTTGCCAAAAGTTTTGGTTGCCCCTTTGACGAACGAAATACCGAAGTGTAACTACTACTTGAGGGCCGATGTTGTAAAGCCGGGGTTGTAAAATTTAACATGGAGCTTATTTCAGGCTCGTATTATTAATAATTGATTACAAACAAATTTTCACAGAGTTAAAAATGTAGACGTCGCAGGAATAATAACTTATCAAATATTCGGGGCCCGTCGCACGATTGTTCACGAGCAGATCATCTTCACTGCTATACACATGTGTTACATGTGTTCTATGCGCCCATGTAAAAACCAATGTACGTGGACAATGTACTTATCTGGTTATCACCCGGTGGTGCCAACCCAACAACCGGTCCATTGTCCACGTTATGTGTTACACGTCCATGAACGTATCTCGACTCTACCTAGAATCCACTAGAATCTAGAATCGTTCTCGAACGCTACGGCACCGATTTAAAGAGAAAAAAAACTAGGATTCGCATGTTCGACAATCGTTCCGAGATCGAAAAAGACGTCTCGCTTCTTCCATTTCCACATACAACCCAGCCGTATTGAAAGCGAACAAAAGGCTGATAGTACCTCTGACAACTGAACATCTGATTTCTACTCCAACGCGTAGTGACGTATCCTCGAAGGAAATTAAGCTGATGTCCCCCTTCCCCCTTCCAACTTTTGTTAAATCGATTTTCTACGGCAAGCTGATTACTTCGGAGGAAGGTGAATGTACTCTCTCGTTCCTCGCGTGTCAAAAAAAAAAAGGTGTTTCACCGCGGATAAATAAAGTTAGAATTCCGTGGAAGCAGGGCGAGGAATATCGCTGCGACATCACTCCAGTTTTGCAGCCGATGAGCAAAACTGTGCACACCTTATAAATATTCGAAAACATCGCTGCTATAATTTTGATATATATCACTGAGTTTCCAGCAATTTATAAACTGTATACAGTTCAACTCGTCGCGTTGGGCCCCGTTAATCGAACGCAACTTTTCAATGCACGCGAACAACGCGCAACGACAATTAACTCGCCGGAACAAAATTAATCAATGGCGCATAATCAAAAGTGTTCCGCGATTTCAGTGAAGTTAAGTGCCGCTGATCCAATGTAGCGCGCCGTGTTACGAAGTAGCACATCCGCTTCAAACCTTGCTCGACCGACGCTCATCAAATATTACGGTTTTGCGCCGCGCACACCCGGGACTGTACTCCTTGGAATGTCACTGGGCCGGATAATTACTCCATGTTCTACTCTCGATTAGGTGGGACCGCGGGGTGCTGACACGCGATCGTTCGCCAAGAGATGGAAACTGGCGAACAAGTGGAGCGAAGCGGAGAGGAGACACGCGGCGACGCGCGACCAGACACCACGTTCGTAGTACGTTTTTTTTTTTTTTTTTGCGAATACGTACCGCGGGGAACGTTTTGCTCGGCTAATAGCCTTTCACGAAGCGTAACTTTATTCGGCCGTTTTTGCGCCGGGGCGACGGCAGTTCGTTAATTAAAATTTCGCACACGCGAATGCGGCCAATCGAATTCCATCGATGAATGAGTGTTCGCGAAATTGACCGATCATCGGGCGTTGATGTAACGGCGCACAGCTCGTCGGATATTTGACAAGGCGATCGCGCGGTGAACGCCAAATTTTACGCCAGTTCGTCGGGACGCAATGAAATCCCAGGTGTAAGTGATTCGAACGCATATCGTTCACGTGCATCTTCGTCTTGCCGCGCGAAAGCTTGACTTCTGCGCGCCGATTCCGTAGACGATGATCGATGGAATGGAAATTGCTTTCGTTTCGCCGTTGTGCACTTCGCCGGCGCATTCAGAATTTGTTACCGGTGCACGATGCGCACGCTTCTCTCGTTTAATCTGTTAAGTAGCTGCAATTGCGGCTTCACCGTTGCAATCTTGGTATAGAATGTGAACGTATTCATTACTAGCCGGCAGATGATTGTACATACCCATGCTGCTATGGACTAATTTTTCGGCGAGTAGATTAAGGCAGAAAACGTGGACGAAAATTTGTTGTGTCGTTAGAAAGTTGTGAGAATAAATTGTTTGTTTTATCCGAAATATCTTTCTTCTGTTTCACAGGAACGTAACATTGTATTAATTTGACGAATAAATTTATGTTGCATATATTGCAATATAAATCAGGATCAATAAATTAACAAAAAACATATTTGGCATATTTCGCGTGTCCTCTTTGCATTTCTACTTTTATAAACTTGGGAATGTTATTAATTAGATTATATATATGTCTCGTATTATCTTCGTGGTCCCTTTTTAACATGTATTCGAAAAGCAACTAAACACTTGAGTCTTCGATTAAAGGTTCGAGAATCAACGATTGATTTCGCACATCAATTGTTAAGTCCATTAAAATAGTCGAGATATTTTTGCATAATACATCTTCGATTAATCAGTATGAATTTTGCAAACGGGAAGCAATTAACTAATAACTTTTCCACACCGTGGTAATATAAGTACCTTGAACCAAACGAATTTTGTCAAGACTATTCACCGTGAACGTACACAACAGGGATTAGCAGCAAGGACAAGAAAATCCTTACATGAAAACAGCAATTTGCGGTATATATTATAGATAGAAGGAAACGGCTTTGACAATTTTTACAGACCTGAAATGTTTTTAAAACTACTTTCATCCTATTATCTGAGGAAACAGCGCAAACTTCCCAGACAATCTAATATAAAGTGCTTTTTCATTTTCTGGAACTGTACTGGAGATACTTGAAGGTTCATGCTGCTATAGTAATCACAGTCTCAGAAAAATAAGTGCTCTCTCGCGGTACGAATGCAGGTTTGCTCTCAGAAATTCGCGTGCAAATAAACGAAGGAAAGAATGCAATAAATGACATTGTTTAATATTGGAGAAAAACAAAAATCACTTATTTCGCATAAACTTTCTCTTTGGACGTGCTTAATAACCCACGATATATGTATATATACTTATTTTCCTTAAAGATAAAGTCTCGAATGAAAAAAACCCTGCTCCTTTATTTTCAAGTGTTTGCACGTATAAAACCATTTTTGTCCACCGTTTGTTCAATCAATTTTCAACTACTATCCATGTACGAACACTTCGTACATTTACCAACACGCTGTTCTCCGATATTTAGTGGACCACCTCTGTTCATCATCAAACTAATTTGATTGGTGCTCATATATTAAATAACGTATCCGAACGTTTTATCACGTGTCACACCTGAACGATTAAACACACTGTCGCGCCGTTCTCCGTGTACCGGGATGGATGGAGTCGGGTCTCATCCCGGACGAAACTTTCCCTCTGACGGAAAATGTCAATCCGTGCCCCATATACGACAGGGGAACGGAATTGCTCCGTTGCTGCAAGAAACAGAAGTACGACAGTGGAAAATATGAAATTCTCGTGGCGGCGAAATTGTCAATCGCTTTAACTGTAAGCGCGGACACATTAATACCTTCTTCCGCCACAGCTGGGCTACACGGCGAAATTGAAAAGTCCGAATCTCTGGATTTCGCGAAACATGGTCGAGCTGTCGCCGAACCCGTTATCAACGAATGGCACGCATTCGACTGAGCTTGACTCGTCAAAAGGGATTCCCTGCCCCGCCGCCTCGTATATCCCATGATCCGAGCAAATCTATCTTGAATTATCTTGAAATGCTGCCAGTAAAGTTATATTCGTCGGTCCGTCGGCTCGCGACCCCCTTCTACGTCTTCGTTACTTCCCGACGACTCGTTGAGAATCTGATAACACGCTCGAGCTTCGCTAACGGGACGCATTCATTCCCGTCCGCGGTCCCTTCGGCCTCGCGACTCGTTTCAACCGATTTATACTTGGCCCAGGGCAGGCGTTGACCGTGGGGCGGAGAAAAATGTGCAAATTGGGGAAGCAAGCGAACCAAGCGAGATAGAAAGGAGTTGGGCCGCGAGGCTCCGACGACTGCGTTAAATAACGAAATGAAGATGGAAATGGAATTTCTGAGTGCGGATAAAGTTAAGCTCCGATTAACTTTATGCGTCGCTAGATGTGACGGATAGATTTGCACTATTAACCCGTTAACGCTCACGCTCGTGCCTCGCATGAATAACAAGTACCTGCGCGAAATGTTAATGCCTGCGCGACGCAAGCTGTGTTTAATACGCTACCTTTCGGCAACACGTTTGGTCGGCCCGTTGAAACGAAACACGTATCTATGCATGCAGCTGACATTTTATGTTAGGATAGCTGCGCTGTTCTCCTTAGCTAAAATATCTTATTTGACATGTTTACGTTTTTCGAGACACGTTGGAATATTTCAAGTTTTACGCGTCTCTTAACTTTCCAGGAAAGTTCGATGGCCCCAGACGCTTCGTAGAGACGTAGAAGTAGTCTAATTTGTATATTCTAACTGCTTTTCAGATCGTTTTACTAGTTTAGAATGCGCTATGTATCATCTACTACGTTAGATTGTCTCAAGTTTGCATCCGAAATGTATATAGAGAAACGATCCCGCGTTGGCTTAATTCTATTCATGTTGTGCGAAACAGAGTAATGATACTTATTGTATAATATGCCCTATTAAATGTACAATAATCATCAATGCAGGTATATGCCAAAGCTAATGCGAGTGTTATTATTACTACCGCATCAATCATTGAGATGCGGCTATTCTTTAAAATTCTTTAACCGTGAACAATCAGTCAGGCAAATGAAATCATGCAATCGAAGCTGATTGAAGAAGCATACCATGAACCATCCGCACTGACCACTAGTCCAAGATTATTAATCGCACGTATTATGTGCGATCTACTCTCCCCTGACTTTTTCCAGAGTTGAAACGACAACAGATTGAAACTTTATCTATTTAATCAATAAACATGAATACGACGGCTTAATCCAACTGTTCGTATATCATCGACGACCCTAATCTCCGACTTCATTCCGCCCGAGCCCTTCCTTTTTTTTTTGCTATCAGTTGAGCAAGTCGTGCCTCCTATTTTAATCCTCGATACTAGGGACAGGTATAAGGGAGCGGTGAAAGGGCGGTGGCAGGCAGAACACGACGACATCATGGATGTTTTAATCTAAGGGGCGACGCGTTCATCGGGTTATCGACTTCAATCGCTGGAAATAGCGGTGGTTTCCGGCCGATCGAGGATTTTCGAAGCAGGATGCGATGCTCAGAACGGAGCTTTATCGGGTGTACCGGAAATCCGACGAAAATTCCAAGCCCGTCGTAAATAATTGCGAACGCGATCAAACACGATCAATTGCGCCACGGTCGAACATTCATTGCTTGCGTTGTCACGTTATTTTCTCTGGTTGAAAAGTATTTGGAGTGATGTACCTTCTGTGTTTGGCTCTCGTCCAAAGTTTGAAAAGAGTGCCTTAGTACACTCTCTGGCTTCGCGATCTATATTTATACAGAGTATTCTCTTCTCACTGCTGTAGCGGACATTTTCTAATAATTGTGGCAAACATTTTGCGTAAGAACTTGCTAACACAACATCGTACGCGGTCGCACAAATATCCTTACTTACTGATGCATGCTGTGACCCATTGGATTCAGGTTAGGATTAACTGAAGCTTCGAGTTAATAATAACGTTACTGGCCAGGCTATTCTTTCTGCTACTCTTATTTTCACCGATATTTTCTTATTTCTTCACCCCAACGTGCGCTGCGTAACGCAAGCTACGTCCTGCGTAACGTGACTAATAGTAAACGACGTATGCACCGAGAAATAAATAGAACGACACTTCGGGGCAAACGAACAAAATTGCACGCCTTCCGCGAAGAATGCATCAAAATTATTTACAACGGTTCGAACTATGATGCGCATTTTTCCGGAACACTTTTCCCGTCTGGCTAGTGGAACAGGTATGCACATAGCCAGGCGCCAAGCGACAGAGTTGCTCCGTTTCAAAGATCGAAATACCTTGCCCGACAAAAATGTAATACCAGCCGTCTAGCAATTTCCACAGGAACAAAGAATGTTTGATCGGCATGACGATGTTTCAAGAGCGAGCCAAAGTACGGGCAGGTGAATTTTTAATCTAGACTTCGGTTCGCGGCATCAAGTTATCGGACGGAAAAGGGGACGGAAACGCGTGGTGGTTTCTGGACTCGTCGGGCCGAGTGACAACGGGGAGAGACGTCCCGCCAAAGGGAAGAAGAAAAAAAAAGGGCAACTAGAAATTTGATCGGGGAGAGGCGCACGGAGGCGCGGATAAAATGTATGTAAAGCACGCCCGTAAATAACTGCCTTTCGAGTCGCGTCGCAGCGCAGCGTCGCTTGCGATCGGGTTTTCGTTCCGCGTACACCTGTGTGCTTGCGGCCACGAACGTGCACGCGTCGTTCGAGCATCGTGATACGATAAATCATAGCCGAGCTGGAAGACGTTGCGGTGTTCGCCGTGCGAGGCTGCCCGTATGAATTCTCGGGATAATCGGAAGCTTTTAACGTTCTCGCGCAACACCTCCACGCGATGCGTTCATTCACGCGGTAAAACGAAATAGGCAGGTACGAATTTCTTTCTGTTGCAGAGGGGTCCATGCCCTGGGCGAGATGCGCCTGCGGTTGAAATGATATTGTGAGCATGTATACTTGCTTGTTTCGATTTTGCTTTACCTTAGCGGTGCGATGAGCATTGTTCACGAGCCGCGTTAACTATTACTTTTTGCTCGCTGAATGCGGGGTGCGAGAGGGTTCGATGTGCGAAATGTGTTGGGTGGTTTCACGAGGGAAAAGAAACAATTTGTCCTCTGATTGTTTTCGAAACATGTTTTTTTTATCTGGGCCATGACATAACCGGGTAATTGCTTAACCGTGGATCATCTCATCCGGACAAATACCGATTCGATAGCCTTATTATATGCCTGCGACTCAATTATTCCAATATATGTCTTTTTTACTTTGGACACCTATTAAATTTACGGGACTCTTTGAAAAACGTGGGCCAATCTCTCCCCAACTCAGCCCACCCTACTGTTACCGTCTGGCAATTATTTTTAAACCAACACTCTGCTTCCCCATAGATTGAAACTATGTGTCTGGCTAGAGCATTGGCTTTCCACTGACGTCGTTGCACATCGGCTGACATGTTCTTAGCGTCACAGTACCACAAAGTAAACCGCAACTAATGCTTCTCTCCCACAGTGCCCCACCGAGAACCGTCCAAACACTGTCAAATACTAAGCAGGTTATTTCCACGGAGACTACAACACCGGGCATGGCATTTTCACGGCACAGCCCAGGCACAGGCACAGGCAGCGGCTAGGCAGGAAGCAGGAGAGTTATTCTCGCGGAAGCAGGGGACGCCTCGCAAGCTGCTATATTAATCGCGATTCCAATTAACTGGTGCTCCTGTAATACACGCGTGCTAAGTCTAATGTGGGATGACGATAAATCAGCCAGAACCTGCAACACTAAAGCCACATCTGTTCGACCAGGAGAACCGACGTCTCGTTGCACGACGGCGAACGATGAATCAAAGCGTTCGCGATTCGACGCGCAACGTAGAGAAACACGACCCTCAATTATTCGCTGAGCTTCGTAATGCGCCCCCGATTGTGGGATAAGTAATGGCGTCGCGCGCGGCCCATAGTTCGCATATGCTTTCCGAAATAGTGGCGCGGTCGCAAATCATCGGCGAAACGGCGGTACCGCTGGAATACGCGAACCGAACGAGCTATTCGCGATTTTGGCTTTTATGCCGATCAGGTGCGTTACGTTGGACGCCCGGCACGCGATCAGAACGTAAACTCGTCACCCTTGATGCGCGCGATTGTTAACCCGTTGTGCGAGGGTGTTCGATTTCCGAAGAAAATTTTTCAGTGATTCCCGTGCACAGTTGCTGGCAGAAGTATTCGGTAGCATGAACCGATTCGGGGTATCTTTATTTGTTTAATGTGCGGTTATTTTGTAATGGATATTGAATAATGATATTCGGTGATTGTATTGAAATTACATTATACAGTATTATTTTATCAAAAATAACCAGTTACTTCGTATCTGATTGGTGTATGATTTTGTGTGAAAGCTGCTGAACAGTTTACTGACCAACTTTGTGTAAGTACGTATGCATATGTGTCTGCATAGTATACACATTTTCGGGGAAGATTTTGTGGATGTGGCGGTATTCCAATTCGAATTGTTCAGACCTTTTTTTTGTCGTTTCGATGAAGGCCTTAAGAATTTATCTATTCACTTTTTTTTTTTGCTAGATATCAAGGGCTGGAAAGTACTCTGGGGATGCACAAAATCTGAATTTTTTCACAATGTATAAACTGTGGGTACATTGCCTTCATGCAGATACTTTTGCTTTGCATTATGGATATCGATTGTCGCGTGGTATGCATAGACATGCAATTAAGGGGGCACAAAGACCCCCTGCAAACGAAACATTCGTACCTATATCCACAGTACGATAAGTTGTTTAATTTATCTAATCGTATATACGTATAATATGCAGAAAAAGAATAAACAATTCCAACACGTCATGCCTTTGATGTCTTGACAATCCTTAAACATAATACTGCTAAAAAATAGGTTCCCTTTAAATAGTTGACACGGATAGAATTAGACAATAGCGTAAAATATTCAACGAGTTAGAAATAAATAAAGTGAATAATTCATAACCGAAGAACACCTTAATTGATTTTCAACAAAGTCGACGCGAATAACATACTTGATTGACTATCCTCGGATGTTTGTTTCTTATTCAGGTTATGTGCCAAATTTGTTACTACAGATTTATACATAAAAAAGTATCTGTTGGTTCGTCTATTTGTAACAGGAACGTTGTACGTACATCGACTCATTGTTGTATATTTGTAGCAGGGGTTGAATACAGTTACGATATCGGCTTCGGTTCTTGAAACAGTTACAGGCACCGTCACCGAAACCGATATACACAGGTAACAATAACCGTTATAAAACTTTGTCGGTTCTTTTATTTTAAACAGTTATTTTCGGAACCGCGTCAACCACCGATTTGCAGTGCGATTTTCCCGTGCGCGACAGTTTCAGTAACGGACAACTTTGCTCGTGCAATTGCTTAAATATATCGTTTGTTATCACTAAAAATGCGCATAGTAGACAACCAAGAGCAAAGAAGATTCTAAATTAATCGTGACCACCCTTATCTGCAGATAAAAGATACTTAAGTAAACCGAACTAACCGAATTTCGCTTATCACCACCCGTTTCAAGATATTAAAATATTGCACTTAAACGCAAAACAAATGTCCCACGTATTCCAGAGAAGTTGGACGCACTGCGGAAGCTCTTAACTGCGACTCGTAAACATTCACAGATGTTTGCAGCTTGAAATAAGGAATTTGTGTGGTGTACTGTCCATATAGAGAAACGCGACGCGATAAAGGCACCTGGTTGGCAGGTTTTCGAGCCAACGGAACAGCCTGGCATTACGCTCCGTTGAAAATACAAAAAGTGTTACAAGTGCGCGAAACGATCGCTCGCAATGGCCGAGCCTTTCTCAAAAAGGTGAAACTTTATCGCGATACCGTTCCCCCACAGTGCCCAAGGAATATTATTGAATTGCCTCCATTCTTTCCTTAAAGGCGAGAAATACAATTTCAGGGGATTACGTTTCACGCGCAGCCAACGTTCTCCTAACGCGCCATACGTATTAACGACCAGTTCCGCACCGGAATAAATTAAATGTTTCAATGCACGTGTAACGTAAAAATTTGCTCGCGGAACTCTCAGTTATTCCCCTTTCTTACGGTTTCCTTTTAAATCCATCGTGCTACTGCAGAAATACAAATGTAATCTTGCGAAATAACATTAAAGAAATGCAAAACGATTATCGTTATTCGGTTCTGCGGGATAAATCAAGCATCCGACGAAAATTAACACCGCGCGTCTTGTTAACGCGTAGCGGCTGAAAGATGCTCGAACTTCGAATGCACGTCGTCGATTTATACTGATTTTCTGCAAGCTGAAAATGCAGACTGCCTTTGAATCGTGCAATGCGCAGCGAACTGGCAAACGGTGCTGCTGTTCACGTCTATGGGCAATGAGTTGCGAACCGGATTACACCGCGACCTTATCACGCGGTGTATTTCTTCCTCGCAATCGAGAACAAACGATGCGAGACTAGCTTGAAACAGGGCGTCAAGAGAATCGTGGCAAGGAATACCGATTTCTACGCGCTTTCGATTATTTCGTACCTTCTTCGGTCCAAAATAGTTGTACTCGGATCGCGGGGAAGGAAGCACTAATATCGAGATTTCGCCCAGCGGTCTATGTACGACTTCAGAGACGGGCAAATGTTCGTAACAACGACTGAAATTCCGAACATTTATTTTCACACAGCGAAACGATAGGTCTACATGTAAGAATACTATTTCTCTTTATTCCAAAACAATACAATATAATACGTTCTAGAAGGCAGCTGCGCGTAAATAGATAGGTCTGCTCTATCTAAAACGCTTAAACCAGCTATTCTTTATTAACCGTTCCGCTAAATTGTTGTCAGGACTGTTCCGAACGGCGATCGATGCAAGAATGCCCTGCTGCCTCGTGATCGCCAAAAAGGACGCGCTGTATGTATTTTTCCCGGCGCCATGGCTCCAAGGGCCTCGGTCACGTATTTCCCTTCGGCCCATGGTGTCCTGTGGGTACGTGCGCTATCGGGCCCCGCGCTGACGTACACCAGATGCCCAGCTAGGGCGCTCGCAGCCGAAATCTCTTACATACATCTACCGGAAATTTGAAAATAAATAATGGCAAAAGTCAAATGCAAACAGTCCCACCTATAACATTCCTTCCGGTAAGCGTAAACCTGTGGTTTGGTATATACATATTAATATAAAATGTACTAGAATTCAGATTTCGTGTGATACGGTTATTCGTCGATTTATTCGAATTTTTTATCGAATAAAAAGTTCCTCGCTGACATCGAATAATTTTTATTTGACATATAATTCCGATTAAAAACTTAATCGAAATACAAGTTGAATACAAGATTCAGATTTTTTCTTGTTCGTAAAATATCCCAAGAACGCTGAGAGACATCTAAATCCATCAATCGCCGGTGTATTTCATGAAGGGGCTATTCATAACTCTACTGTAGTCCTTTATGAAAGATTATTACTGTCGCAGAAGATGAAATTGACGTTCGTGGTGCGAAACTTTTCAACCCTTTCGCACTTAAAGCCGACTATGACCGGTATCCACGCAAAGAGACAGTACATTCTAGTGATCGCATGATTCCACGTTTGATCACGTATCACGGTTACAAACGATATTTGTTTAAGTTGTATTTTTGTATGCACAGAATTAAAATCGTGAATTAACAAAAATATGCAAAACAAATGCAAAGATAGCTCAGGTTGCTTTAGCGAAAGGGTTAAACGATTGTGTCGCGAAGTGTGAAGAAAGAGCGTCAATGGAAACGTCGAATGTGGATCGAGTGAGTTTATCTCGAGGAAACAGCGAATGGTTTCGGAGAATGCACGTGGCGAGCCTTGGGTGCATGGTGACCCGTGGTCGACCTGTGACACGTGGCAGGGGGATGACAGTGTCCTAAGGAGTGAGAACGTACGAGGAATAGAACGAGAGGGAAACTGCAAGTGGAAGGATATATGGAATGGATGATGCGTGCACGTGGCAGAGTTAAGAGAGAGTTTAAGCAGAAACAAGGGCGAGTTAATTGAGAGAAGTGGAGAGCGTAAAAGTAGAGTTGTGTTGCGAGTAAAGGGTATTGAGTATTATAGCCGAGTTGAGATAGACTGTACTGTGTCGCGCGACACAGTTGTGACGAGATACCTGATAATAAACTATTATTATTACGAGAAGTAGCGAGTCACATTTTCCCCGGAAAATAATCCTACGCTATGGTTAGCGGGATGAAAATTGATAAGAAGGGAACAGGGTACAGCCAATCGCGTTTGGGATTCTTTTCGGCGGTATGAACCAGTTTCGAAAACATCCAAGCGGACTAAACCTCCAACAATGCGGCACAGTTGCGCGCTGCGTAAGGCGCTTCCGTTGAAATCCGGTTTCGTTGGTACCCCGTGCCAACCTGGATGCAAATATTTCTCGACGCGTGTATTTTGTTATTCCTGCTGACTATCCAATTCGCTTCGACATAGTTTGAGATACACGAAGATATCAGCACCGCTGTATCGTGCCATCGCGTAAAAGCTTTTCAATCGTTGATTGAAGGTATTTTCGACAACGTACATGTGGAAGCAGTGACGCGTGCATGTGTGTCGTTCATTCGACAAAGATGCGTGTTGGTTTTGTGGGGAAAAAGAAAAAAGGAGGAACCCCGCGACGCATGAGAAGAAGGGAAAAAGAAGAGGTTCGTTAACAGAAATGAATGTGCATCATTTGCACTTCTTTTTTTCTACTTCGCACTGTTTTAGACGATTTTGTAAATATGCTCGTGCATGCGTGATAGAGAGGAACGTCTAGTCTCCAACCGTTAAGCGGTTCATTAAAACGGTCTTTAGTGATGCGAGTAAGCGAAAGAAGTCTGTGCGTGCAGCGCAAGATCCGGGTGTTGTATTGAAACATATGAACTCGTATACCACCGGTAGGTATTAATAAGAAGCGCGAAGGACAAAAACTTATTGCAGTACCTGGCAATTTGTAAATAGACTGTACACAATAATAAGTAGTGTACGATAAAATAGAAAGGGTAAAATGCGTTGTTATGTACCTGCGCAATAAACCAGAAATATATACGGGGCATTAGTAGAAAAGTAATTTGTTATTTTACTTCTTTTGATTTGAGTCACATTATAGCACAGTAGTTCCATTAATGATGTTACCCGTAAATTTAAATAATTCAGTGACTAAATTAATTAAACGTCAAGCATATACTGGATATCCCACCCCCAAAAATGCGCAGGATGCAAGATTTATGTACACGACATTTCCATAGCCTTGTTGTGACAAAATAAAATGCTTAGGTTCTTCTTCTTTATTTGCTTTCTGCTGAATGATCTATAATAATATTTGCATAAATATTCGCCGTCTAAACATAACACTGAGCTGACTGTATTTTCACGCTCGAACTATGTAAATTGTAAGCCATATACTATAAAAAACTATATAATATATGATTTGCTGTATTGGAAAAATTGTGTAGACGAGAAGAGAGTAGATCGATTGATTTCGTTTGCACGTTAATTTTATGAGAAAGAAATTAGAATGAAGTAAGGTACATTGATTTTATCAGTTTCAATTAATATTTGATATCTGATATAAAGGTCATGGTAGGTTCCTTTTATTCTCAGCTGTTTGCAAAAACTCCGTACAATTGACAGATTAATATGTTTAATTGTTAGACAGATGTTCGAATTTAGATTTGCATATATGTAACAATAATTATCACGAAGTGCGTGCAATATAATCGTGACAGCTAATAATCTCGTTGGAAGGTTCCATTCAAAGTTACCATTAAAGTTAAAATTATACAAAATGCATATGGTGATATGAATTAATTCATTGCAATTTCCGAGGAACAGTTTTAAAGAAGACAATAGACTTTTAATACTTACATCGAACAAATAGCTCAGCTAATACTATTAGCCTAATAGAATGAATCGCGACATCGTCAATTACTTCGGATTAACAACCCATGAATATTTCACTGCTTGCACTTTCCAGAGTTTTCTCAAACGTTCACGGTTAATACATTTCCTAATATAGGTACTCGTCAAATGCAGCGCTTGCACAAGAGAACGATACATACGGGGAATTTATCAAAATCGATCTGTCTCCTCTACGTCGACACTTTAATGCAAATTTTCCACTGGGACCTTAAACTCCACCAAAATATGTTTTATAATTAACTCTCCCTTAGGCAGAAACAGTGGAAAACGGATCCTCCCCGTTGCCCTTTAAAACGAACGGTGCCCCGAACCGGAAGCTCAAAAGCGAGTACAATTTCACGCATCATCGAGGAACGGCACGGAAAGTTGGCGACGCTTTATAAGCTGAAATTACGACTTAATAAAAGTTCGGAAAGTGGCGTTCCCTGGGGCGTTGTGCGTGATCGATAGCCGCGACACACGTCTGCCACCCTTTCGCCGTTCGTATAATTTTCAGCTCTTTCAGTTCGAGAGTTCAGGAAACGTTATTGCACCGCCAACCGTCGCGCAAACGTGATGCCACCGTCGACTTCCGCGAAACAGCTTAATCGCTTCTTCGTAAAAATTACGATCGACCACGAGCTGCCGCAGGTGCGTGACAACAGCTATTATCTCGAGCTTCATGGCTCGATCGTGGTTGCCTGACATTTGTGTTAGCAGCCGATACAGAGAAGTGTATTAACCTTTTGTCTTGCAATACGGAATTACATTCCTGGTATAGATTCTCGTTCGGATATCAGAAATGCGTATCCCGTTTTGTGATGCACATATATGGGCATTCACCGTGAGTGGAAATGAAATTGTTAAAGTTAACAATTGCATACACGCATACTGTGTGCTACTTAGCTGCTAGAATATTTATACAGTAAATATGACAGTCATTATAGATGGTGAATCGTGGAAATGTATTTAAATATTTCTATTGTTTGTCACATGCATACGTTTTCGAACATGCACCAATGTCACTGTAAAAGCGTTCAACTTTTGGTGCGTGGCAGTTCGAGCACGAGTGTATCCAGACTCGTTACGACCACGCTTAGTGTTATTATTTATGTGATGTAGGTGTGAAGAATTTCAAGTATGCTAAGTAGTTGTAAGTTACTATATACACCTTGAAATATGTACGTTTATTATAATTGTTACACTGTTTAGTTCTTAGTTATAGTCGCGTTCCTAACTTGTTCGCGTTTCTTAGTGTTATTTGTTCGCGTTTTAATATGTTCTCCTCGCGTTGTTAGTCTGTTCTGTCTGAGTTATTAGTGAATTCTCTTTGAGTTAGTAATGAGTTCTTTGAGTTATTAGCTTGTACTCCTCGCGTTGTTAGTGAAAATCTGATCAATGTCTTTGGAGTTGCTAAAAATGTAACCTCGGTTTCTTGGTATTCGCAAACTATTGGTGGATGAATTGGTGGACGTGGGAGGTAAAGGGTATTGATGGTTGATTATGATTGGATTTGGAGATGACTTGAGAGCTGGGGGGGAGGTTAAGGGAAAGGAGTGGGACTGGGGGTGAGTTCTCTTGTGACTGTAGCAAGGTCCGGGTTTCTCCTGTTTTTATGAGAACGGACATAATTCTTGTAGATATTAATAAATAATTCTGTATGTATGTTGTCGATAAAAATGCACTTGTGAATCGACGAGCAAGCTGCGTGAAAGACGGATTAAAGTTACGCATGCACTAGGAGGTATACCTAATAGCAGACTGTATTGAAGATAGTTGTGCAGTATTAATAGAACAAAAAATGGTGAACAATTTGCAAAATGTTAAATGTAAAACAAGTAGCCCACTTATTGAAATCAATATTATGCATGCTTGCATTTGCTTCATATAATCAATATTTTAACACCCGGCACGACTATGGGACAAGTAAGTAGAATTAATATTGAACGAACATGTAACCATCACAAGTTTGTCTTAGAAAATGAAAGGCAACGTTGACAATGAGGGACTGTGTGAATTGTTTAGTGTAACTGATTGTGTGTGATTAATTCAATCATTTTTATTATATTTCTAGCTATAACACACGAATAGTAAACAGTGTATACAAATATATTGATCCTTAACGAAATTATTTTATTTCACTTCGGTCATTAATAGAAAATTCTTCTCTAAAAGGTTAAGTACAAATTAACGGATAGCGTATAAAATCCGATCCTAGGAGGTTGAAATTGGAATATTCAAAGAACCTAAGATAAGATAATTAGTCCTCAATTTAAAGACAAATAGCTCGGATATCTAAGATTATCTGTCCGACTATCGAGTAAAGGAATAAATTTCAATACTTCCAGGGAAACAGGTAAAAAGAAGTCGTTGACCGAACACTGATATCGGCTAAAGACTAATAAAAAGCAACTTGCCCCAATAATGCCCATTAAGCTCATTCAACAGAGGCGGAATCGAGAAGGAGAAACAGTACGCGCCACAGACAGAAAGAAAATTGTAGGCATTATTGTCATTTTTTACGCGAATCGGGCCGACAGTTGAAAATTACACATAAATTCCGTATACGGGAGAGAAACTGAGTCGATTCCGTTTTTACCGTATTCCCTTCTGCTCCATTTGAATCCAAATAATGCTCTTTACACCGCCAACAACCGTAACGAATTGCAGGGCTGACGTATTTGGGCAACAAAGGAAGAAAATCAAATCTGATTTCAGGGAATTTCGTGAACACTATACATTGAAATAAATTGTGGTAATTACAATTACATTTCTGGTTTCCTGGAAGGTAAGGGGAATTTATTTCGTTCATCGCCTTGTTTACGTAACGTCTGTCAGAGAAGTTCTGAACCTACTTTACAACAAGATCTGTATACCCAATTTGTTATCTGCTTCGAAATTACGGTAGATAAATTTTACTTGCTTGTTCATAATTTACACAGATATGCTTAGCTCGGGTAAACGGTAAATACTGGGTAAATATTAACAATTCAATTAATTAAAAAATTAATTTTTGGATTGTCAAAAGTAGTAGAATGCTAATAACGCACGAAGAATACGGAAGTAAAAAGACGGTCTCGGTATTATTGACGATTCTAGTCAGATTTTTCACCAATATTGCACGAGCTCCTCATATACGAAGTGCATGAATCACATAATATACGTAATTATGCCAAATATTGAGGAAAACTGCCCTCTGTGAGGTGCATGTATTAACGTCCCCGATCATTTCTGCTTTTGCAATCATTATACGATTTTATAACTATGACTTACGAGGCGGGAGTGTAATCGCTTGGAGTGTAAAAAAAGAAACGTTTCAAGTTGCGATTGTAATCCACAAAATCGTACATACTTCGTAATTAGTAAATAATTGTTCATCTCGCTCGGCCCATCGGTAATGTTTTTCATGCAAAGTACCGGGCACCCGATTATGTCAAAGACCGGAACGGAAAGTCAGTTTGCGGTGATCTACGGTGGAAGTGTAATTGGTAAGGGCGAACGGCAGTTGCGTAAACTCAATGTGGTGTTTCATATGTGTTTAGCTCCGAGTCCGAGCCAACTAATGTCGCGCGATTAGTTCAGGATTAGTTAGGAGTTTGATCTTACCAGAGGGCGTGTCCTGGCAGCCGCTGTACATTTAGGCCGCAAATTACCCGCAAAGAGCTGCATCCATCTAGCAGGGACCGTATGACGCAGTGCTGGGTCCAATCTCGAAACATATTCGGCACGATAAAAGCGAGAGACTCCTGCAAAGTATGTCCCCGCCTAATCGTATAGCGAAACTACGTCCTGTTCGAAAGACTGTGCGCACCCCTTCGGGCGTCTTGAAAAGTTCGGGTCGAATAAAGAATATTCATTCCCTGTTTTCCAAACATTCGAATGATCCAGGTGATCGGGCCCCCCTGTCGAACGAGCGGATGAATGGACGACCCGAGCGATAGGACATTATTTTAATGTCTTGTTTGCGGGAGCTTTCGTCACCCGACACGGTCGTGGGTTTTTCTAAAATCAGCGACAAGCTCTTGCAAGTCGGTGTAACTTCTGCCAGGTGACCGGCACTCAATTAGCCAGCGGTGAGCGGCGATGCTGAGCTTAATAATCACGTACAATTCAAATAAATGACAATGTTGAATGTTGGCATCGTTCTTGCAATGATATAAAGAAATTAATTCATCGTAGAACGCGTGAAAATAGTTTCATTTTGTAGTATACGTGTATGTATGTGTGAACGAAGCCTAAACCTTTGTGTTGGTGCAGCCATCGACGTGATTGCATAGCGATGAGCTTTTATTTTTTGGGGAGAGCAGTGCCGTTCCAGCCTTTGTACAAGAAGGTCGAACGAAGTGAAATCTATACCTCACAATTCGCGATTGTGAACACCTATGTGTATTATGATATACAGTAATATGCATCGCGTAACGAAAAACTCATTGCGTCGCCATGGGTCAGTCGCGTAAAGGTCCGGTTATGAACGTGTTAACGACCCCCTACCCTTGCAGTGAAGGTACGAACGTAACCTCTCCAACCGACCTAAGGGGTTGGCTGGCCGTGACCGGCCGATTAGAACGCTTTGATATTCCTACGCGTGGTAGGAAAATCCGATCAACCCGGCGACACGAGATTTCTCGGAAGGCAAAAAGTAGACTGACTTACACTCGCAAACGATTCGCATCATTCAATACCCTCTTCAACGACTCCCCTCGTATCAACTGTTCGAACGATCAGCCGCGCCAATCCTGTACTCCCAACGAGTATTCATATTGTATAAAATCTTCTTGTGCGAAGAAGATCTGTATTGAACTTAGCTGCGCGCCTCTGATTATTAGCCGCGTGGCTTACCCTCTCCAGCGTCGCGTATGCTAACCGTATTTACAACCCCTGGATGTTCGCACGAGTCGTGGTGCAGCGGGACTGGTTGCGCGAAAAGTGTGACACGCTCAGAGCATCGTACAATGTATTTGTCAACCGATTTCTGAGACTATATCCTTTCTGTTTTCTCGAGTTTCATTTCAAAAAGCAGTACAATATTTCGCAGCTTCCATTTCTATCTAGCGTTATCTCTTTAGTCTCTAGAGTAGGTGGAAGCAAATGTGGCGGCCAGCTTCAGTGAACCCTGAGAGGACGAATCGCCGGTATTACCATTTCCTTCAGTTTTTGTAGACGACTTAAGATTATGCATTCTGCTTGCTGCAGATATGTTTCCCGGAGCCATACGATTGTTCGTCACGTGTGCTAGAATTCTATAACTCTTGATCCGGCCCGAAGCCCACAGTTATGAAAGGCAGGATCGCATCGGCACGGAAATATCCGAGACGGGCACCGCACCGCTAACATAAGCTCCGGGCAATGAATTCTAAGTCTGATTTTGTACTGTGCAATCATTTGATTTATCTTATGGAATATTCTTTGGTGTCCTTGTGGTATGCATGTATTATGTACTATACTTATGCGCTATGAATCAAATTGTATGCACGATAGAACCGAATTATACGCATAAAATGTATCCCTAACTCTATACAATATTATATAGATAATATGACACACACATTTTAATTATTTCGTTGAGACTTCAGTTGCAGTTTATCGCGATATCTCTTTTAATATTATCGTCTGTAAATTAATTAAAACTTTCGTCGAAGACAGACGAAATATGCAAGAAATATGCAGATGGCAGTGGGTTATAAAAAGTTAAATATATACGTCCGGATCCTTCCGATGATAACAACATTTGCATTTTCGCTGAAACATTCGCTTTCCAATTATAAGTTTGCACAATATGTTCTGAAATTTTTTCAGTTTACCATGGCACCTGTGTTTGAAAAATTATTCAAAAATTGGATAGCTTTTGAAAAATCGGAAAGGGGAAGTAATTTGAGGAAAAGGGTGGCCAGAAAGGAAAACACGTACATTTTTTAATTAACGTCATGCTGAACATTTCGGGCAATACCAATCACGGTGTAAAATGTACGCGAGTGCATCATGTATGAGATACTTTTATTTATTTATGAAAAGCTGCTTCAGCCGCACATCATTCAGGCCCGTACCACTTGACCCGTTTCTGCGGACACGTAGAGTCCTTCCGAATCGTACCATCGAAGTGCGACATACTCGATGCAAAATATCACAGAGATTCTTGCAACACGTAATAATAATGCTGGCCCCGTTATTGATTTACGCGCACCTACGTAATTCTCGCGGTTCAATTTCATCAACTTCTTCGAAACGAGAACTGCGTCCACTCGGGCATTAAATTACACGAACATCTTGCGTTTCGAATGTCTGCCATTAATTAATTTTTTCTGTTTCATTACAATGGAACGAATGGGGAAATTAGAGTAACATGAATTCCGCATACTCTACAAAATGCATTTTTGCGCCGAATGTAACAAACGACTGTATTTGAACGAATTTCAAGCGTTTAATTTGCAGTCTGATATGTATAATATATGAGTCTACTGATTTGCATTTCAGTTCCTGTCATAAATTTATAGCGCAACGCGGTTGAGAGTTTAGAAAAAATAAAGTTTTGTTCAAATATGAATGTTTATAATATTGCGTATTCGAAATTATCACGGTATTTTCTCACACCACTACTCTGTCATTCGATTGTTGGCACATAAAGATTCACTCTGCTCAAAGCATTAAGTTCATTCAATTAATCATTCTATTACAACATATACCAGAGGTACTCTATTGTAGCGTCGGTTGTACATGGATATTAAATAGTAAGTGATTCATTAAAAAATTTGCTTGTTTCACACTTGATTAAACTAATTGATTTAATTATCTGAAATAGCGAATAACCTGCACCATTTATTGAACGAACAAAGCTAATTAAAATAATTCCCAATTTTATCATTTTTCCAGCAGTGATGTATTTTACTATAGTAACCTTCGCACTGTCTTATCGTAGTGTTGCGTTCGCAAGCAGAAATAAACAAGAAGTAGGACAAATCGGACAAAATCGGTACGCAGTAACAGCGCGCAGAAACATTATCAATCCCTTTGCGCGATATTCAATAGAAACAACCGTTATTTAATCACAAGCAACGTTCCATACAAAAATGTTCTCCCCCAAATTATTTACCCCCCGAAGAAAATGTATTCCCCCTGATCTTCATAAATTATTCACGGGTCCAAGCGACCCGCCACCGCCGATTTCCTTTACGTGCTTACATGCGTCCGCCGCGCGTCTGCGGGGAAAACAACGAGAAACAAGAAGGTCGGCTCGGAAAAATGGCCATCAATAGCGGCGGGTCTCGGGTCGGCTTGAAGGCGTTACGGGAACCGGGGGCAAAGGTTTTGAAGATGCTCGAGGTTGTCAGAGTGAAGTAATATCTTCCCCGGGTGGACCAAACAGTCTGGAACGCTGTGGCAACTCGTTAGTTAGCACTTGGATAGCGCATAGCGAATCCTCGATAAGAATGGAACGGTCGGCAGACAGGGTTATCTCCGGGCAATAAACTTGGATGGAACAACATCGAGTAAGAGAGAAAGCGGGAGGAAGAGGCTGCACGGGGAGGCAGCCGGGAGCACAGGAGAGACTACCTTAGGTCTCCTAAGGAAGAGTCATGGAAGATCTTTGGTAGCCTGCCGCCAGGGCACGATTGTTTGCGCCACTAAAGTCACTGGGCCGTGTTCCTCTCTGCCTTCCGCGTTGAACATCCCGCAAAATCGATTTACCGAAATCGATGCTATCAATAGTATCCGACAGCAATTTCGATGAAGGTGGAAGATTCTATTCTTGGCCTACGGTGGTTGGTTGGTTGCTGAAGAAAATGCAGCTCGGCCTATCGGGATGGCCCTCCCATTTATCCGCGTTACTACGGGAACGGCGTAAGATGTTCAGCAACTGATGGGGTGAAGATTTTCTTTCTTCTTTTTGTTTGATGGAAGAACAGGTGTCACGTACACCGCCGGGGTGTGTAATGTAAAATAGTACACCTATAATAATATTTTACCACGAATGGGGGGCATAGCAATGTAAAGTAAGACACACGGTTCGCCACGCGTTTAAAGTGCAATAATGTTATAGTTTCTTTAAAATCGACATACAAGCAATCCTATTTCAACGTATTATGTTCGTTATATAGTACTGTGCATGAAGAACTAAACGTTCAACGGGGAACATCAAAAATATGAAAGCCAATTGACTGTTCGAGGTAAAGGGGTGAGAAACTCGTGCGGCAAATGAACCTTAAAATGTGTACCCAATGAATTCCGCAGACTTTCCTGCGTGAACATAAACGTGCAAATATGTGTTCAATTATTCGAATCATACTGTAACAATCTCCGCCTATACTTCAATCTTCGAACTTCGAACACTGTATGATTCGAAATTTGTACAAAACTGCGATAGTTCAACTTCGCCTATCAATCAAACTGATGCGAAAATGGGATTGAAACTTTCCTACCGCTAGATAAAAGATAAAATCACGCAGGTCTGTTGGCGTTTCAACAGGCGATTTAATAGATTGCTAAGTGGCTTGAAGCTATTCCAACATTCGATCCGTTAAATCTCGGTAAGAAGCAACCCCGACCATTTGCATCTGTAATTTAGTTAGTCTCTCGCTTGGTCGCGGCCCTGTGATGCAAAGTGGCATTATCGGTACGAATTTACGTTACTCTCGCCGCCCGACGTCGTATACCCGAATGTTCCGTTTAAAGCTGAACGCGGAGGAAGTGTCTCGCAGTTAGAACTATCAACATACATGAATATTAATGCAAATCCAATAGCCAACGAAAGATCAATGTGCTACGTGTATCCGATAAATTTCATTTCGCGTGTCAAGTCTCCCGCGAGCTTTGATCGCCCGTTCCAAACGGCAAACGAAATCAAACGATCGCTGCGACATCGTTCTATCATGAGGCTCTTGAAAACATTGCTGCGTTGATCGCATCAGGTATTGCCATTCATTTATCGCCCAGCACGGGGGGAATGAAAGTTGACGTGGGGCGTGACACGTAATACAATTATCAGGAAGAAGATTTTAGTTAAGTTTTTCAGGTTACCACATGCGGATGGTCGAATATATGTGTCTGAACAATTATACAGGTTCAAACAATTTAATTGTATTGAGATTTTCCAAAGAAAGAAGAATTTGTGCTTGCAAGATTACTCGTTCCTCGTTGAATAAAGTAAGTTCGAAAAAGAAACAATGAGAATGCTGTGTTTCAAGCAATTTTAAGTTATTATTGTATCGAGTTATTTTCGCACAAACTTGCTTAATCTTGGCACACGGCAGTAACTTTTGGGAGCGATTGATATTGTTATTGCTGCCCATGCCTTTATTGTACTCCTGTGTAAATGTGGGGAAAAAATATAGGCCAATAGTATACAGTAAAACAGGAAAATTAATCGTTCAACGAAATACGTTGTGCAGTTGCGTTGAAAGAACAAAATATCAGTTGGATAGAGACTGCCTTGTGTCCTACGCCAGTTCACGGTGTATTGCGAACATATTGCTAAATCGAAACACGGAAAATAGATTGAAAGTCAGAGACCATGAAGTACGAATTTCACGCTAACAGTATAAAAATACAAGACCTCGCGTGACGTATAAGAGAGAAACAATACTTGAACTGTAGAAATAGAAATTGCTGCACTGACATATGCCCGGGTAGAGAGTGACTTGTCCCGGTGACAAGGAAATTAATAATCTTAGCGGAGTGGAAATGAAACGATTGAGTGTAGTACGAACAATAAGGAACAATATTAAATTCTGCGAACAGCTCTAACGCAATTCGACATTGAATGTTAAAGCGTGAACTAGCGAGGGGAAAAGCTAGGATCTCAGTGGAAATATAGCAAAGTTTGTAGGATAGGAATTAACTAAATTCAGGTTGAACAGGGGGACTTTGAGAAAATAGGCAGAAACAGGGCTCAAAATTGTCGATCGATTAATTAGTTTATGGAGTGCGGATAAGCGACCCCCCCTGGTAAATTTCTGTGCTCCACCATGTTCCACCATTCCACCATTTGAAGATAATACCACTGAAGTAAAGGGCGAGATTAAGTGAATTCTTGATGAATGTAATGGTGATGTAAACTGCCAATGACTATGATATGTAAATATCTAGTTACAACGATAATCGAGAATTGCAAGGGAATTTCATTACTTCATTAGGATCCGCGGAAATGGTGAAAATATTAATAGAGTCCTCAGAAATGAATATATAGTGTCTTGGGAAATAATAAAATAATAATGAAATAATCTCGGGAAACCTGACATATTGACAATGAATATTGATCGTCCGAGAATCCCTAACATGTAAAGCTTTCAAATTGAGATTGACTGAATGGCGCGTTCATAATTGAATGAATTCAATATAGAATTTGTGTCACATATACTGTCACTGCTTGTTGAATATTTATCTCATTATTTACATGCAATAGATTATTATAAATTTTCATTGTAAGTGTAAACGTAATAATTGGAGATTTAACTTTATCGTTTCATAACATAGGTGTGTTATACAAACAAAACGACCAGTCCAGTTCCAATGAAACAATTATCCACCGGAAATCTTAATTAACGCTAAACGGTTCAACTTATACCCGTGTTAACAACGGGTGCAAAACTTAAACCACGTGAAACAATTATAAATCTATTTGTACGGGGAGGCGTTAAAATGCATGATAAGCCGAGTGAATCTCCAGCGAAAAGTACGCAGCTTTAAGGCTTGTTAGTTGAAGAAGCTCGGTGAACGTCTGCGTTCACCGGAGTGAACGCTTAAAACGCGTTCTAAAACCGGGTTTGATCTTTTTGGTCTTCACACGGCTTCCCCTAAATCCTGACGCTTTACGTTCTACTTTACGGATCCCTTTGTAGCATCACATTCTGCCGCGTTTTTACTTTGATTCCAAACATCTGTCATGTTTTTATATCCCCTCATAATATTCACACTAACTTATTTCGTATGGGGTGAATAGACACTTGGATGCAGAAGTATAGAAGAATTGAAGGATTTGGAACAATACGGAGATCCAATCTTTTTACATATATTCAGTTATCTAGCGAAGGAAAAATGTGACTTGATGCAAGCAGAAACAAATGCAGAGTGTCGTACAAGAGTTACCTGTATATATATGTATGCAGTTAAACCACATGTTAGTTTAACTATAGACGAAGGGCAGACCACTTTTGCACCAGATGATCTAGAGTTTAGCTAATACAGAAGGCGAATTTTAAGACGATTTCATCTTGTATAATTTTGTTTCGTTCCATAACTATTATCTTATTGCTCCTAAAATCGTTGTTCATGTTTTCATTTATGACGTTAATTATAATTAATTTCGTTACACCACATCTTCCTCTTTGAGCGAAAAAGGGGACAGCTCTCAACATTCAAGTTGCATTTCTTGGAAGTAGAAAAGAGGAACCGCTTTTCAATTCAATGGAAAAGTTTATCAATACCGATATTAATTTGCTATGAATTTATAGCGTGTTCTCAGAAGGTCTTGATTTTTAAATGCTTTTTCGGGGTTTACTTATATTGTCGAAAAGTAGAGCTACCTCCTTGTTGCTCTGGATGTTGAAGCCAAACTTATCTTTTTTACGTAATGTTCCAATTTTTAAGAAGGCATTTGTGGCGCCTGTATAGAATAAATGCTTCTGATATTGCTGCTCGTACTCAAGTGTTCCCACTGTTATACAGTAGAGTGCAGGCCCAAATATAGTATCTAAGAAATATACAAAACGCTGTATACGGAAATAATAGAAAGAATTTGATCATCCTTGCCATACTAACCGCCGGAACAATGCTAGCAAGAATACGAATAAACATGTAACTTAAATAAACTTGCAAGCACGGAGAAAAATTGGAATTTTAAATGTGTCCCACAATAAATAGCGTTAATATTTTTCAATTACAAGGATCAAACTTTTTGACGCGTTTCGCAAAGAAGAGGTAGAAACGGAGAACACTGTTACGAGCCGAGGGCTAAGGGGCACAGCTGCGCGAGCCGAGGATCGGTAGTTTTTAGAGTTTGTTAGTTACGGACGGCCAGTGCGTATTTCGTCACTGGAAGCCGCGTAGATAGGAAGTGCGTGAACTTGCCGATGCCTGTTTCATCACCGGGTGTCACAGGAAGGTAAAGGTAATCGTGGACAAACCGATGCCTCTTTCATCACCGGGAGCCACAGGATGGTAAGTTTTCGTGGACAAACCGATGCCTCTTTCATCACCGGGAGCCACAGGAAGGTTTTCGTGGACAAACCGATGCCTGTTTCATCACCGGGAGCCACAGGATGGTTATTGTGGACAAACCGATGCCTCTTTCATCACCGGGAGCCACAGGATTGTTAGTAAAAATGGACTCGTAACTTATAGCGATACACCTCGAGCGGTTAAGGTGTATCTGTTTGGTGGGACGTTACTGCTAATGATTGTCAGAGGTGATTCAATGAGAAAATGCGTATGATATTATTAAACGTATATTTCCTACTCTTTGGTTATTCTACAGTTTGATTATTAACTACAAAATCCACATTTCTCAATCTGTACGGATTGGAAATGTATACTGCCCAACAAAGGCCTGACGATATACCGTAAAATAAGTATAACGTCTTTAAGAAATGAAACGTGTAAGAATTGCTCGAAGGGGACTCGGAACCCGATCTCGCTGAGCAACAATATCAAAGTAGTCGATACGGAACGTACTCGAAGCTAGATTAATACTGAGCCCCGTGTAAGAATTTAGTAATGTTTGCTCGAAGGGGACTCGGAACCCGATCTCGCTGAGCAACAATATCAAAATAGTCGATACGGAACGTACTCGAAGCTAGATTAATACTGAGCCGCCGAGAGCAGAATTCGTGCCCTTTTTATACTCGATATCCGGACCAAAAAGCTGGTGGGGGCACGGAAAATTCCAAGGGAGTCCGGGAAGATTCCCCCAAAGGGTCACGTCATCGCGACGTCGCGGAAGGGGCAGACTCGACTGCATGCACCCTCGATTTCCAAATAAGGGCATCATAGAAGGAAGAAATGAAATAATACTTCCTACGTAACAACACATTAGAAAGTGAAATTGAATATGAAACTTTACGCGTAGCGACACAGTTATCCAAATATAATGAAAATTTTATCCCGCGGAAACTTAACACAAATTTTCTGAACTTGCAACTATGTCGGCAAATATGTCGTAAAGGGTAACTACACTTTAAACTTTCCTCGTAAACGGATGTCACGCGCGAGCAGAATTTCATTCCACAATTTTCAAGTGCACGAATTGCATCGAATTTTCGATACTGTTCCGAATTGTGCCGCAATATTCAAACTACCTCGAATGCGTCCAGCATACGAAGTCGTGCAGTTTCAGTGCACTGCTCCCACCCTCTTCGAGTAGAACACGCTCTCAGAAGTGCATGGAAAATAGGAGAGTTCAATCTGCCACGAAGAACGAGAACGTCAATGAAAATTCCATAATTCAGCATCTGTTCTCCTTAAAAGTGAATCTCCGCTGTTTAACACGTATGCTATCTAAAGGTAGGTGCATTCCTTCCGCAGAACGACACGCAATACAACAATAATCATACGTGAAATTTGGACTGCCAACGGAATGCGAAAAAGCGAAGCGAAAATAAAGCGCCGCGCTTAACACTACTTATTTATTTGCCGTCAGTGAAATAAGCCTCCCGAAAGTCCATATCTGTGGATAGAAAGCGGCAGCTGGGATCGATCGGCCGAATAGTACACGCGCGCGTACACGCTATACCGATAGATCACAATAGAAGATTCGAGCCGGACAGCGAGTTTTCGTAGGTAAAACGGGAAAAAATGCCCGGGTCGAACGGGGAAAAATGAATATAGAGACCGGCTGGACATTGGTTCGTCGGATAAGGGAATGACAAAAAAAAAGAAAGGGTACAGTGTAGGACAAAGGTGCGTAGAGGATGGAAAGGTTCGTAGTTTTCAGAAATGGCTGGTCGCTGATTGATCAGCAATTGTAAATTGGCAGTTGCAGTACTTTTTTGCGCCGACGTAAATCTATGTTGATTCTGATTGCGGATACTGGGAGAATTTTTGGTCCGAGAAATCTTAAGTATCTGAGTGTTTTTAATTTGAAAGTTTCAAGCCCGATTTCCGGAAACCATTTGCAGAGAAATATTTGGGTGTTAACTACATTTTAGGTGATCTAGTGACGGAGAAATTAATGTTGGATGTCCAGGCCTTGGGAACTTTTCTAATTAGCCACTGGCAATAACAGTTCCGACTGTAAACATTATATTCTGCCCTCCCTGGGGAAGGTGCAACAGAAACTGGCTGTTCCAAATGTTGAATCTTCGTTGACGATACTTCACACGTTATAGAGGTACGTGCAAAGTGATATCACAACTTCCACCGAGAAATCAATAATTAATTTGATCCTCTTCGCGATAGAATTTAGCTTGAACTTCAAATTTAATTTCCCTTCGCGATATTGAAATATCTGTCAGATATATTATTCACCGGGTACATTTTAAAACGCTTCACCTCTTTTATGGTATAATAAGGAACCAACTTTGTCATCCCAGATTTTCTCGATAATTCGAGAATTGTCTGCGCCATTTGTTTATTGACTTACCGTCATTATTAACGGAAATTCACAATTATACCGATAAGCTGAAGTGACGTGTGATCGAGGTCAAGTGGATGCCAGAATCGAAGGCACCAAAAAGATATTCAACAGTAAAATAACGCCGCGAACTGTCGATGGCACTCCGGTCGCAAATCACTTGCTCTAGCCGGCGAGAGGGGGCGAAAAAAAATAATTTTAACGAGAGAAAAACCTTTCTGCAGGGAATGAAAGAAACGGCTCGATACTTATCCGATTGAACTACGTAAAAATTATTGGCGTCGGGTAAATAACGAGCCCGACGTCACTGGATACATCTATGGGATGAAACGGCAAGCTCAATACTGGATATTTCTGTCATAAACTGCACTTTCATAAATATCTTAGTTAAATGTACATGTAAAGTATCTTTGCATTTCTTCGAACAGAAATAGTTCCTCCAACTATTATATACATTATGGAAACAATTCTGGGGGATGGCATTCTAGTAACTGCCAAAGCAATATCACCGGACAGTAGTTAGATTTAAAGTGTGCAAAGTCAAATATTGTTTCAGAAGATATAGACATGTGTATTACCTTCATATTTGTACTTTTCCGGATCCTTAAATAGGAGCAGTTATTAGCTCTATCTGCCCCATAAAATTTGCATACTTTCTTTCACGTTGAACAAGCAAAATTTAATAAACTGGCTTTTGCAATAAACCACTGTGCCCACGGCCTTCCTCCTTACTTAAATTATCTTTCATTTTGAAAGAAACGTACTTAAAAATTTACTTTCAGATAGCTGTAAAAATAACAAATGATCTACGTAATTAAACAGTAAGTTCTAACCAAATTTAGAATAGGGAATTGTAATTTGAAAACTTGTTACCATAATCCGCGTGAATGGGTGATCATTTCAACGAACAAAGAGCGTGCCACAATAGAATTATAATAATTTACTGACATGTTTACAAAAACCGAACTTACACAATCGTATCTAACACATGGTCCTTTCAAGCACATTTATTGCAGACCCCGTCTACTCATCCAGGCATATTTTTAAATATGCAATTACCTACGTAGTAGAACACGAGAAAACAATTATTGTGATTAATAGACACGTTTACATCGACCACCGCCATTCACCGACAAGAAGTCAGAGGAAAAACATTTCATTTTACTTGGAGGAATGTCTTAATTGAATTGCCCGAAAGAAACCGCGGAGAAATTATCTGCGGTGAAAGATGGAAACGTAACTTAGAAAAGTAGAGATCTCGGATAGAGTCGATAACAGGAAGAACGAGAATAATGGGGGTTATCTGAGCCGGTTAGGTAACAGAATCGAGGACTCGTCGCAAAAGAAGGAAACGGAAATTGCATGGTATACCACCATTTAATTGTGGATAGAGTTTTCAGGCTAACGATAAATTATTTTGTTTTTTGTCCCTTGGAATATTATGTACGTGGGCACGAATTTTCTTAATTTCAATCCCTTTTTATTTTACAAATCAAATTTCAACGGTTTGTTTAACTTGCGCTATGCCGAATGACGTAAAACAAATCCTATTCCGGTGAAACAATTAAACAAGCAAAACTGTGTTGTAATTGGTGAGGATAATTATGATACCCAGATTAGGGGAAACAAGTTGGAGGTTGTTTGCGTAACTCAATTGCTTGGAGGAAAGACAAACGAAAAGTTCTGTGGTAGAGCGAATTCCTGGTCAATAAATTACGCACTCCATTGCTTTGTTTTCTCATGTGATGTTAACGTATTTGTACCGTCATTGTGTGAACGTTAGAAGTTTAAAGGAATGGTACGAAGTTAGAGTGTAACAAAAGTACTGATTCTAATGTTAACTATCTCAGATAACATGATAGAAATGTAACGGAAAGGTATTCATTACTATTATGGTTATTGGTATATACGGTACTATTATTTTGCACCGAATACGAGATATAGGGTACATTGTTTGCTTATTTAAGGGGAGGTTCCGATCTCGGAGTGTAGTTAATTTTTGTTTAAGAATTTTTCAGATCAAATATACAAGATGACAATTCATGGTTCTTAGTATCTTATTACGTATCTTCTGAAGATATAAACTTATAGCACAAAGTGGCACGATAAATAAATGGCGTCAAGTCGGTTAATGCTTCCAGGTAAGCATTACCATTATGCGATTCACGCAACGCGCCTTATCATTTACGTGACTAAAAGGGCCGCAAGTTCGTATCAAAATGATATCAAAGAATACAAAAAAAAGTTCCACGCACGCTGTAACGGCTGTTTCGCCATCTATAAACTGCCACGCGAACACGGTCTACGGCGAACAATAGAGGAATTTCAACTTGGCGTCAATAGAATTCGGAGGGTCGGATAAGTTGAGCTCGATCGTCAGATTATGGTCCGACGAAGAGAAAATAACGGGCCGGTTATTGAAGGCAGTTTCGAAAACGAAATATTCCAGCCCGACCCTCCCCGCCAAAACGATGAAGGGTGAATAAAAGCTTGAATCGAGGGAAAGAACGGCTGAGAGGAATCGAGACGATCTAATAATTGAAAGAAATTCTATCGACCACTCGCGGCTCGTACGCCCTTTTAGGATGAGATAACGAAGAAAAAGTTGACTGTAGACCCCGTCGTAAAGTAGAATGACAAGGAATTTTAGTCAGGATCTGGTCGATTAGGAATAATCATAGTCGAGTAAGTATTGCTGGACGTGCGCATATTATATCGATCAATTTTTCAGGCATTCAACAATTAATTTATTCGCTACTACTTGTCATCTCTTCGTTATTGTTTATTTTGATAACTGATAAAGGCAAGTAGTTTTCATCGAGACAAAATTTTAGTGTTTCCTACCCATGGGTACAAAATGTTGTATAAGCATTAAATAAATAATACAAAATATAGCTAATAAACATCGTCCTTTTCTATGCTACCCCATTTTATTTTATGCAAGAAGGACCAGAGAGGGATCTATTGAAACTGATTTTTCACGGTACTTTATTATATAGTACCCACAACCATAATGAAACCTCTATAGCGAAATATTAAATTTTTATTTTATCATAAGCAGTTCTGAAATAACTTCACTATGTATCGAAAGTATTTCACATCGTAAGGTTTAGAGACACTTTTCTCAAGACCTTCTTGAAATCCAGTAGTACATAATATTCGTACGCTTATTAAATGAATCGAAGATTGTTCTAAACGTAAATAAACTGTCACTATTTTGTTCAGTAATCTAATGTTGTTTCGCTTAATTCTGTATGAACACACAGAGGATAGCCATCCCCAGGAGCACTAACAGCATTAAATGAAATTAGCTGTACTACCATAATGCACTTAACGTGCCTATGCAATACGTGTATTGAAAGCAAACAAATATTTCGATTTTTCACTATAACCTTCACTCCACATTTAATCTGCTCACCACAGATTTTTGTTCCCCCGGTTCGCCTCTCTTAGGCGATAATCAAACCTTTTAACACGAAATTGGAGCGTAACGAGTAACAAGGTTTCTGCATTTCCCCTGATGTTCACGGTATTTCTCGCAAAAAAAGATTCTTGGGCTTTCAGGGCCCTTCCTTCGGGGTTCTTACAAGCGATACTCCCCAGGGTTTTCAGCTATAAACCGAGCTCTAAAAAAAGTACTTCTCCGTTTTACTAGCACTGCAGCCAGCTTACTTCTATTGTATGTATATTTCCCGATGTTATGCGTTTCAAGGATTTCCCATGGATTCATGTATAAATGTAACAAATAGGTACATCGCGTTATGCATCATCGATCAACCACTACGATTTATAACTTGCGTACATTAATTCGAAATGGACAGCGGATTGCTCCGGAAAATAGTAGACCGGCATCATTCGTGTACAGGCTGCACTACAAGACCGAAAACGCTGTAAAAATTAATTCTCTCTGTAAACAGTTTTATGCAGATCGAAAGTGCAGTTTAAAAGGCATAACAAACGGGCAAGTGTTTTTAAAACGTGGAAAATGACAAATGAAAGAAATCATACTTGGCAGTTTAATATGTACAATGTATTAGACCATACGGCCATTATTTCAGGTACGTTGGTTTATTAATGGACGATGCAGCGCCGTTAAAAGACGATACGCATGTTTTTATTGCCAAATTCATATGTTCAAAGAGCAAAAGTGACCCTTGCAATTGGGGATGGGATAATTACTGTTATACGCACAAACACATCTTCAACCATCCAAACTGCCGTAAAAGTGTACGATCAAGAACTTAAAAACAAACAGGGTGTCATACGGTGAACCGAAATTATTTGTTGCTTCGCACGGTTAAATAAAAATTTGCAATTCCTTTGAGGCACAGGTACACCAGCACATGTATCTAACAGAATATCGAACTTACACCGCCAAAGAGGACAACATTAAACATACAAGATTTTATTATTTAATTTGGATTTAACTTCATTTGAAAATATACTACACCCCCCCCCCCCCCAACTACTGTCAAACTTGTTAGAATGCACCTCTATGCGTATGCACTCTATGCACGCTATCGGGATTACAACTAGAAAAGAACAATTGCGGCGAGGAAAGGGGAACACGCGAAATACAAGTCCAGAATGAATGGGGTATGGAATCGGTCATAAATATTACCGGCAAGATCTACGACATATCCGGTACGATTATCGGTGGCTGACTGCACCCTTGAATTCGCGCAGGGTGGGTTAGGAATAACCAGTAATATTTCGTGGTCGGGTCCACCCCGACAATACCGTGGGGCCGACCGTTCCTTCGGGCTCACCCTCGCGAATCTTTTCTTCCCCTTTTTTTATCCGATTCACTCTCCATTTCTTCTGCTTCGTCTTAGAGTCCCGCCACGCGAATCTCCAACAGCTTCTCCCCCCCCCTTCCTTTCGTCCCGCTATTCTTCTTCCTCTAACGTACACCACTCCTTACCCTTCTTCCGCCCCTTCACCCCCTCGATGCTTCCCCAGCCGGCCGGGGAAGAATAATGGTTTTCCGTTCGATCGTCCGTTGAGGGGAAAGGCGAAGGCAGATTGAATTGGAAATATGTGATTCGGCAGTGTGTAAAGTCGTCAGGCTTTTCCGTTCTTCCCAACTTTCCCAACTTCTATCCGGTTCTTCTACATCCTCGTTCTTCCCGCTCGTCCTTTAGTGTATCTTCCCGTGGAAATCCGACGTTCCTTATATTGGCGTGCATCGTCTAGGTGCGACGTGTCGCGGATCGCGCGTCTTTCGCGAGAATCGATACAAAAGAAACGGAAATAGTCGGCCTCGAGCCGAAGACTGTACAGCGGAAGGTAAGGCGATGGAATGTCGGTCTTCCGTTGTTACGCTCAATCATTTATTCTGCCGGTGATTGAAAATTGGATACGAGAATTTGTTAAATTTTATCATCAAGCGCTTGATTAACCGTTAACTGTTCATATTTAAAATCAATGTCCTTATTCTTGTTTTGAGGTGTTAGCCGATTTTGCCAATAAGCGGCCCACGTGTGCCTAACGTTTCTACTTTTGATTTTTATTATTCTTGTAGGGACTGTTCGTAGCAGAATTCAACAATAAACGCCATTCAACAGCAACAATATTCTTTATTTATAAAAGTCCTACGTCACGGTGAACTCTTCCGTGAAAGAGGTAAATCGGCACAAGTCGGGTAGGTGTAGCCAATTCAGGAAAACATTGAAGAAACCTTGATTACTGAATTGATTGTCAAAATGTAATTCACCGTTTCCAAATTGCATAGTACGTGAGTGTGTGGCTAGAAATATAGGTTCTACGATTTGATCTGTTTGAGTAACACGTACGAAAATGTGTAAGCATGCATCGTGCACCCAGTTGTAAAATATCGTTCTAGGATGAAGCAATAATCCTGAAAAATTTATCGGAATGATCAAGACTACATCGCCGTTTTAACCGGTGTGCGCTATTAAGGTAATTTACTGACTTTTCGACAAAGTATTCAGGGTAGACAAAAATTTCTTGACGTGCACTAGTATCGCTCCAAATTCCAATCCGACTCAACGCTTCAGGGCGTACAGTCACTCGTATGAATGCGTATGAATGCGTCGTATCATCAGAACCGAAAATAAAATCACGAATGCCCTAAAACGACGTAAAAACGGAAAGCCTTTTTTCGCCTCGACCGCGATCTTCTTCGCCCCGGAACGAACATTACATTTGATAAAACAACTAAACACGTGAACCTAAGGAAAGTAAAGCGAAAAACAGTACATTGCTGCGCGGCATGCCGTCGCGCAAAAATCTCGGCGCAGATATTCTATTACCACACGGCGACTGCTTCTTCCCACAAAGATTTCTCCTCGAAAAACATCAGTGTCGCCTCAACGCGTAGAAGCAGAAAGTCGGCGCGAGAAGTAGAAAAATCGGATCGAGGGGTGGCTAGATTCGGTGGGGCCGACGATAAGATTTGAGTGCTCCCTGAATATTTATCGAGAGCATTTGGCCGGGCCGCAGGCAGGAATGTCCGAGAACGGCGAGCGGGCATAGTGTGGGAATAGAAGGAGAAGCTGCTTGAAGAGCTACACCGGCGACGTATAATCCGAGGTAGCCGAGCAAAAGTCAGCGGGCATCAGCATATTGAATCGCCGTGGATTTGAACAGCCCCGGGCAACTGTCACCTGCAGTTAGTTTGCCGGTTTCTATCTACGGAGAAACGCGGCAACGCGAATGGAAATTGCGCGGACAAACTTATACCCCTCAATGGGTCACGCGTGTTAATGGCGAGGCAGAAATGACCGACAATTAGGACGTGCTTTCGTGGACGTGATCGAGGGTCTCGATGAGGTGGGTTACACGTGACATTGTACAGGACAGTTTTATGCGACTGGTCCTCTCCCGCGAACGCCTTCGAATTTTGCGTACACGGGGTGAGATATTTGAAACGGACCACCTGAATAACTCGGGCGCCATTGGAAACTGGCTTTCGTTCGAGGGGCTAGCAAAATGTCATGTCGATAGTTGATGGCGAAAATGTTCGATCAGTTTACCGGAGTAAAAGTTGACCGCCAACCTCGAACGTTCCATTGCGAAAAACAGAGTTGACTTTGATATTTCCTTTACTCGTTCGCCTACGAAAAGACTATTAATACGAGATTATGTCCCCTTCGAAACCAAGCAAGCGTCGCCTGATACGTTCTTTTTTGACACCAATAGCAACAGAGTTATTCAGGTGGCCTCTTTTAAACGCCTCGCCCTGTATATGTATTTTGCTTGATATAATTTCCACAATTTTAGTAGTACCTTAGTACAGCAGGGTTTTATGAATCATCTTCTTAAAAACTTACAACTGCGGCGGAATAGGTGTTAAAGGTATCCGCGAGCTACCAATCAGCACAATTTATCTTAATTTATTAGTTTGGGAAACCTGCGCGAAACAAATATCTACTTGAATATTTAATATAATAGTGTCGAGAATAGTTCCGGGATCTCTATTGTAATAAAAAGTTTCATCGAAGCCGATAATCGACGCTTAAGGATTATCTTTTGTAAGTTAATAATCTTTATAATCTTTCGCTAATCACCCGCGGACGTTTTACTACAATATTTAAAGCAGCGTCCTACTTTTGAAGATTTTTCTCATCAAATCAAAATAGTAACAACAAAATTCAATATGTATTCAATATGTACCGTAAAACTTTGATTAACTGTTATTTCTAGCACGGCTTATATTTCACGTCTGTTTCATATTATAATACATCTTTTACCTAGACCATGTAACCGATTCATGCCTGTGCAAACAATTTTTCCATGCTACAAACGAAATGCAGTTGACTTACAAATTTCTGACCGACTAGAAAAATTGTGACCTGCATGCGTTGCTTTGCCCACTTTGCCCAATTTAATTTCATTATTCCACGCAAATAAATAAATGAAAATGCTGACTTTACAGCATACGTTTCCACCCAAATATCCTTTAGGCACCGCACCTATTTACTCATCGATCATCGTCCCATCCACGTTACGTTGTACGTTCCGTCATATTCAAATCGTCGCACGTCCGCCGTAAAAAAAAAACGGATAGAAAAAGAAATAAAATGTTCTGCATCCATTGGAAGGACGAATTTCTTTAGAAGAAAGATACTCAACGGCGAGCGTATGCCGACGTCACCTTTCCTCTCCTTGCCTGTGTTATATTCACACCACGGAATCGTCTATTCATGCTGAAAGTAATGTTGCGTCGCTGTCAGAAAGTTCTGATTTCGTGCACTGCCATGCGAATACTGACGATACAGACAGGCGATGACAGAACTTTCACGCAGATAGCGAACGGCCGTCATATTCTACTCGTGAGCAGCGTTCCGTAAATTTCCTCCCCCCCCCCTGTACACCGGCCTTTAACTGAAAATCCTCTTGTATTCCCCTGTGACAAATTCACGGATAAAATGGTCACATATCTAGTGCACGTGCTCGATGATCATAGAATGCCAGCCGTTGGACAGCCTGACACAAGGAACGAGATATCGCGAACGCGTGATCGTTCTCTGGGCTAGGATCAGAATGTTAGACGCAATAGAGGGACGTTACTTTTATCATACGGCGGAGTTGGGTTTGTTCGATTTTTAAATCAATGATTTTGACGACACATATGTCAGCTGGTATATGTGAGGTGTACGGTCGAATGTATAAGGGAACAAGAGAGGGTTGTGTGTGCGTTGTATGCCTAAGGGAACGAGAGTTAATGTGTATGTGGATCCGTTTAAGCGCATTTGCGTGCGTGAATGCATGAAATGAGAAAGAAGAATCGCGGGAGAACGTTTGTTGGGTAACAAAACTGGCTGTGGAAGCACGGAGTGTGCATCTTGGCGCTTTCTTTTAACGCTAGAACTACCAAGCAAGTCGAACTGACTTGTTTCAGATTTTTTGGTTCCAAATTATTAATATATGTAGGTATCGTTGTAGAACTTTATGATGACTTTTAATAAGACATAATGACAATTGTGTATCTCTATTAAATATTCATTCAACGACTTTCATGTTCTTAATCTGTCTAACGTATGCTATCTAAGTGGTACCACAATCTATCGGTGGTTTTAGTGTTAAATTTCTTTCATTTCCTTCAATACCTTCGGACTTGCATTGCACGGCACACTGCGATCGAGAAGAACGAGTTACAAGAATAAAAAAAGTTTCAAATCCGACGTGACGTAAATAACCGTTGCCCGATCGATTTCGAATTTTCCACAGATTATTCTCTGGTTCGGTGAATCAAAAAAATGACGTTTGCATACTAGCGCACATACTGTATACTCTGTCCTCTATGTGTGTGCGTGGTATATGTTATACGTTTGAGAATTGTGCCACGGATAAATTAAACAGTAGCACGGGCCCATACTTAATTGACGATAGCGTGTACGGCAGGGTCAAAGTTTAACTTACATCGGGGCCCATTGTAATACCCATTGCATATCGAAAAAGTGTAAAACAGATTTCCGCTTGCACCCAATCGACGAGTGATGCTGTATTCTGCTCCGCTATATCATAAGGATCCAAGGGATACAATGTACAAGGAGATACAAATGCACCAGTGGCGCTCCTCGTGGAAGTGTATCGCAGGAACGCGATACGCTGCGCCATAAATTAAATTCAGAACCCAGCGTGTAATCCGTAACGCTTGGCGCGCAGGAACGCAGCGATCCCCGGCGATCATCTTGACTTTTAACAGGAACGATTCTCCGGCGTAAATTTTCGTTGGCATTGCTCGCAGGCAATACCGTGTAAGACAGAGCTATTTATAACCAGCCAGCGTTAAGTTCGCGGTCCGGGGCGCAGGGAGTTTACGTAAACTCCACGACGAACTTTCGCTCGTGTCTGTGAGAGGGCCGAATGCTTAGAAACTCTCGAGTAGGAACTTTCGAAGCGTTTCGAACGGATAAAAGAACTTTCCATTCGGGTAAACGCTTTTAATGAGAAAATATGATGCACCGCCCTCTCTAGCTATTCCCCACGACGCCAATTAGAGGAGAATAGCTACCCCTACTCCATGGAAAGCTCACCCCAACGGCTGCCACCGGCTTCCCTCCCCTATTTATTCTGCTTCTCTGCCCTTTCCTTCTCTCTGTCTCTCTATCTCCCCACCTCTCTCTCTCTCTCTTTCTCTCTCTCTCATCCACCGACGCCAAGCCGCTGACTTTCTATTATCACTCCGCGAGAAGGAAGTAACCCGAGTCCGGGTCCGGGTATTTTGATGAAAATCGTAATGCAATAGGCATGTAATACAAAAGGGGATGAAATACGCCCTATCGAAGCCCACGATAAGACGATCGACCCTTCTTATTCGTGTTCATAACTACGTGCTATGGAGCTGATAGGGTACTGAGGGGATTTCCAGCTTCGAGGCTCGGTCACCAACGGTCTGTTAGTCCCATTTCTTTCTTCTCTCGGTGTATTTCTGTCTGACGAGACGGGTTAATCCCCAGATTCGGAAATTGATTTCTTCAAGTGGCGAGAAACTAGCCGATTGGGTGAAATGCAGGCTAAGTCTGGCTGGATCGTTTGCAAGAAATACATTAAGGAAGCGAATGTGGAGATTAGGCGGACAATAAGAGTTGGGCGTAATCAGTGACTGGTGCACGGAAATTCTTTTCCATTCGTTATGATTCGATGACTAAAAAACAATCGCAATGGTTATATTAAATACTGCAATAACGCGAAGTGCTGTTCTATTTTATGTTTCGTCGAGTGTATTGTATATTCGTTTTAACTAGCAAATCAGTGAATTGCAAACATTTGTATTATTACTGTGAATGGTTTAATTATAAAGAAAAATTGAAAATTCGATATGCATACACGGAACAGTTATCGGTAGTAGAACGCAATACGAGCCTAAAGTAGCCATTAATGTTTAATGCGACAATATTAACTTTTAATCTAATAATCTGATTACCCAATCTGATCTATTAGCGTACAATTATTAACATATTCGTCGTATTAGTGCACCGATTTCGTAGTAATAATAGCTAATATTAAACTGTTGTGCCTCCTTGTTTGTCAGCGAAAAAAGTGCAGGAATTTAACCGTGAAATTAATTACAATTTAAATATAAGGTGCGTATATTTATGTTGAATCAAGTCCAAGATTAAGTAGATATGTGCCGAAAATGATTAATATCATCCGTTTTACGAATATTATGTCCTGCGTGGTGGGGTAGCGAGAACGACTTACAAGATTTCGTTATTTCCCACTGCAAAAAAGCATGGTGCATTTTGTAATTTCACTGTCTCACGCGCCTAGTGACCAAATGCCTCGAGCGTCGGTGATCCTACTGACGCTCTACATTAAAGTGACGACTAATCCGCCTCGATTGTCCGAAACATCTGCAAGCTGCACAGAAACATTGAATACCGAAACATCGTGCCGCCCCGATTCAATACACTACGATGCGACCAATAAACACGGACGTCGAGTAAGCCAGATTGCCCGACACCCTATTAAATTCACACGTCAGATCAGAGAAATGAACCTCGACCTCGTTCGGGCCTTCCTCAAAATACGCAGCTACAAAGCATTCGAAAGCGTTCGTGGTGGCCAGGTTCGAACAAACATCGTTCTCTGTTGCTGGCAGGTGGCGCGATTTATCTTCGTTACAGGCCGATATAAAGTCCGTAAATATTTTTACAAGGCGGACTGGAACCACCGGCTAGCAGGTACCGGAACTGGAGCGGCGCAGGGAGGAGAGGGCTGGTACGATCGATGGTTATAAATCAGGAAGGACACGCGAAGTTCGCTGCTCTTCCTGCCCTTCTACCATCGGGACGGAACTCCTTCCAAAGGCACACGTGGTATCGAACGATGGGCAAAGGGGAAAACTGAACATTCTCTGGTGCATTCTTCTGGTACGTGGCGAACGAACACTCTCTGCGCGCCGGCATCGAATTTACGAAACGCCTTTATAGCATGTAAATCGTACATGAAAACGGGCGAAATTAATTGGCGCGACATGAAAGTCGATTAAGGGGGATACCGCAGCCCTGCAATTGGCCGAAGATTCGTGTGAAATTCGCGGACGTTTGTAATCTGCCACTTCAGAATTATTTTGCACCGTAGTTTTGCGATTGCCGCATGTCACGGTTGCAGCGTTCGAGTGGAAAAGGATCTTTCAATTCTTTCACATACAAATCATGAAATGTCATGGTTGGGGTAGCTTTTATTTATTCCAGCAAAATTTGTTTCGCGGCACACCCCAGAATTGATCCAATTAACAAACAAATGATCTGTGCCAAATTTGACCTCGATCGGATAACGGGAAAACCGTTTCCGGATGTCTCCTAAATTATTGACTATATTAAAAAGTGTATCGACTGTATAAAATATTGCAGGAAAGTTCGATTTTCATATTATGAAAAAAAAAGAGGCTCCATTCATCTGTCAACAAAGGAGCTCAACCGTCAATAGGACTTTGATTAATCGTGAAGCATACTGACACATTTGACAATGGGAACAGATACCGAGATCTGTCAGAAAAGAAATACAATTATTTTATAAGTAAATGTATAATATACATACTTACACATACTTTCTCATATGTGTTTTGTTTAATTGTAATTGCATTCAGAAACGATCCATACTGTGAACTTTTCAACATCGACGGAGTTTCTTGAAGTCCCAAGCTCGTATAATCGAAACTCCAGATAATCGAGGTTCTGCCTTACCAAACGTCGCGCTTCACAGAAGAAAAAGCGATAATGAAATCAACTTGAAATTCGAGTGTCATCCCTTACTATATTTGCTACGAAGAATTTCTAATTGATTTCGGAACCATTTCTCATATTCTTGGCGTTCCTCGTACTCATTACGTTTCACGTAAATTCGAAGACATTTCGCCAGGTGGGAACTTCCCTTCGCTAAACTGCATAATTATTTAAACGATCGTACTGTGTACTCTAACGCAAACTCTCGTTAAGATTCGTACTTAATTCGTCCTCGCAACTGTTTCTATATCGAGTAAAGGCCTGGAATGTAAGCGTGATTCAATTGCGAAGATTAGAACAACGGAACTGTAGCAGATTATGCTTCATGCTTTCCAAGCGTATTGCAATAAATGTGACAGATTTTAACATTATACTAACCGGTATGATGATTTCTTTAAATACGTTCAGACACACTGCTGAACAATTACTGTCAACAGGCACCATACAAAACCTGCGAATCTTATCCGTCGTTGTTGGCTTAAGTAGTATATCCAGTATAAATCAGCCATTCATATTTCTTAGCGATAGTCTTAGGAACCACGGGGATAACATACAACGGTAATCATTGGAATTTCCGTTGATGTTCGTAAATGCGTATCAAGAAATGCCAGGTATCACGAATTTAAAACCACTTTGAGCAGAATGAACGAAAGTTCAAGAGATTCAATATTCGCGCATAAAATTTCCACTCCGGCTTGAATCTTCTATCGAACGTTGTACGCAATCATAATGTATTAAATTCATCACTGGCATTTCTACTCCGCCATTGCCAAAGTAGACAGGTCCATTTTAACATCAATCAGAATTACAGTTTACTTTGCCAATTCCGTATCCTGCTTTTATATTTTGCCTCCTTTTAAAATTCATATTGTACTTATAGCCGCTACTTTCATCTCTTATAACGGTTTCCTTCTGGATATCCATTGATACACAGGTGTACAGGTAATGTTTTCGATTTAATACATTAGGTAATTTCTCGTGCGCGTAAAAAAATTTTTTAAAAATTACGAAAGAATTATTGCAATCGTTAATATATTTAACAGAAGCCCGTCTTTCTTCATACTATACGTAATTAGCTACTATTTCCATTTGCGTACACTCCGTACGTAATGAGTAACGTTCCTACTCACTTTCACGTGCCAGAAGCTAAATTTTTGAACAATTTGACCATTAATATTTTCCATTCTCTGTGTAAAACGTTCGATAGCTTGATCCAAAGTTTCCTCCACAAATATCTTTCCGCGCTTCAAATATGTTTTTCATTGTTAAAAGATTTCCACTATGAAACATTTTCCTTGCTTGCTGCTAAATTAATATTAAACATACATACATCAGTATGCACGCCAATAAAGTTTCGTTGAACCCTACAAGTCCCGCATAATTTATAGAGGGGAAGGTGTGCGTCGGTAAAAAAATTATATCAAACTTACGATCAATATCGTATTGCTTGAATGAAATCTTTCTACAAGCGATCCACAGACACTCTACGAATTGGACCGCCCAGACAGCCACGCAAGAAATCAAGAAAAAAAGGGGAAAAGAGGCGAGAGATGGTAACGCGGTGTCTGATTTATTTACACGAAAAGGCTCCGCTGATTTTTCTCGTCGTTCCCCGCGCAGACTAATTGCGAGTCATTCGAACTTCTGCGTGGTTCCGCGGCTCGTGAACATCGTTGCTTAGGTAACACGTTCAACCGCGCGTATTAATGGGAGCGTATGGGAACGAGTTCAACGCGCGTATTTAATTAATCCGTCGAACAAAGCCACTCACCGCGGCCAGGGATTGCCCCGCGGTACACGCATGCATACAGCATGACGAAAACTTTTTCCCAAGTTTATTTGTATCAACTGGCAACACGAAAACTGTCGGCGTTCACATTATGAATTGATCCGGTCGCCCGATTCACTTAAATTGGCTAGCACACGCTTCGTCCTTGCTAGCGACTCTCGGTGCAACAACTGGCCGAAGCCGGCTGAACGAAAACTGTAGTACTGTTTTAGGGGAACGGGGTACCGATCGATAGAAGTGGCATACCTGTTACGAACAAACGTTATACAAACGCAAGGACTGTCGACTGTTACTTAGGCTGTTGATTCTGCTATTGGGCATTGTTTTCACTATATGGGAGAAAAATATATAGTACGGAAATATAATACATTGAACACGCAGAAAGGAACGTTGGGCAAAGGAGAGACATCCGCCATCCAAGGGTTCAAGGCTCTCGCATAATTTGAAATTATTACAATTACTAACTTTGATTATTGCAGCCTAATTTCTATTAGCTAAAATTACATTTTTCGATGATTGCAATTTGAATGAACTAAACTAAGTGTCGTATATTTTTTCTCATAGCGAGTTCCCTTATCCTTCGCGAACCGGGGTCGAGGATAATATTAACTCATTTATTAAAATTCTAATATTAAAAATTAAAGTTTCCTTACGACGATAATTTTGTTTTTAATTGACTACCTTGCCCAACATTCTTACATTCTACCCTGCAACATCAAAGGCTTCGGCCTCTATCATTATCCAATTCACTTTGTATTAATTAAAATTGCACGGCTACGAAATACTATTATTTACTACTATTCGATACAAATCCCGCTATACACCAGGCCATTCTCATATTACGGTTGGTCCCTATTGGAAATGGTGTGTTAAATAAAATAACTATTATATTTGTCACAATCCGTGTATTTAAAAACAGCTCAGAAGGAATGTCTTATCGCCATGAAATGTTCCCTTGAGCTGAACAAAACACCCAGCCGAACTGGGGTGCACTTATACCTATGAATGCGCATCGTCTCATTTTACAACCCGGGCCCTTCTTGACTCCTCAAGTAGAGGCCCATCTGGTTCTCTTGCTATCTTTATTAGTAAGCCATTTCTAAGAACGTTGAGACAATTTTGCTCTAGCATATTTTATATTCACTATTAATAGCAAATATCCGACAGTCCCTTCAGGGCTATACAATTGTACCTGAAAATTTGATCGCCAACGGAACAAACGAAGAATGCCCACGCGAGTTTCCATCAAATTCGTACAATCCTAATGGTTCACACTGCCGCCCCCGGACAAACTCGTCTCTGATGTAGGCCACTCCGAGCGATAACGATTCGCATGCATACATATATGCACACCTAGTGTACCCCAACGACAGTGACGCATTGCGTTCGCTTTGGACCCCGCGTGGACATCTCGGCGTGCCACGGTCGTATAACATTGGTGCATAACTGGTAATTACGCGAGCCAAGCGTCATTACCGCGCCCCGGCTCTTCCTTTATTGCCCGGCGCTGGAAATGCCATTTGTACGCAACCACCGGCGGAAACCGATCGACGAACCCGCTCGAACGACCAAGAAACGATCTACGAACTGGGATACCCATTCTTTCTGGCCACCTGCGTCCTCCGCTGATCCGACCCCGAACGACCGTATCCTGGACCGGCGGATAGAGAAAATGCCACGCTCGATTCAACCGAATTCTCTTATGTTTCGGTGAGCAAGGGCCTCCATGAATTCAACGTAACGGAGGGGAAAGTTAGTTGTCGTGCCAGAAGTTTTATTGCCAGGGCGACGTGCTTGTTGGAATATCGATAGAAGTGTCACCTTCCCGTGACACGATTCTGCGAGATTGTTTAACTAACGGGGTTCATTTCGAAGTTTAGCTCCCGAAGTTCGGCTTCCGAAGCGTAGATTGTAAGTTGCTTAAGAGCAATTTAATGCCCACCGTGAAGTTTAAAGATCTTATCCGCGAAGTTCGAGAATGAAAAACGCTTCGCCACGGAATTATTAACAGAAATTAAGTGGAAAATAGAGTAACTACCATCATTACAATAGCTATAGATAGGGAGGAATAGGTTCGTTTATCGTAACGCGAAGGGTGCATCGACATTGGGAATTGAAATAAAGCGTATTAAACGAAGGCATGAAAACACGTGTCATTGGAAAAATATTGTATTACATAGGAGGCGAAAAATATGTAAAACAAGTAGAGATAACTATACAGAGTCTGTACAGACCTCGCCGCCCAGGTGTTAACATTATGGAAAACTATTTCAATATACAAATTTATGTATCATTCTAATTCAACATATTTTCGCCATCCAGGGGACCCGTTGCAGCTCACTGTCATTTGGATGCAAGGAAAGCCTACGTTAGGGATCGACCAGTAAAATTGTACAAAAGAGTTTCATCGCTGTTTTTCAAATCATTTTGAACAATTATGCGTGTCACATTTTATGCGACACGCTACATACTAAAGCTTGACGATATAATTTACCAAATTTCCAATATTTTACACTAGTGCAAAGCACATCGTGTTTCAAATTTTCCAACCTTTACATCCAGATATATTCCAATCGGTTTCTCGATTCAAAATTAACATCTCTCGCATAAAATTATTCTCATGCCAGTTCGATGTTCACATTGGTCACTGTTGTATCAACTTTACAGTCTGCAACAAAGGCTACTGCAACAAACTAATCGGAAGTGTTCCACAGGAAACAGGAATTTCTTATTACTCGCGACGAACCTCAAAATCTATGCCGCCGCCATCCTTTTTTCATTCGGTATGATCGTTCCGCGTGGTACACGAACTCTCAAATTTAATTCCCACTATTGTCGAAATCACTTTGTTCTTTACGCAACGGCAAGTCGTGCAATTTGATTAATGCAGCTTACTTTGAGAATGAATAAGCGATAATAAAGTGAAAATACTACAAAGGGCACGGAACAGCGTATTTTTCGGATTAAGCTCATTGTCAGAACGAACGCGCTGAATGAAGTTAAATCAACCGGGCGGACATTCTTTGTGAGACGCTTTTAGGATTAACGTGCGATTCAGCCTACGTCGCGCAACATGAATATTTCCCTTTCAATAACCATGCTAATATTGCGATAAATAATTTGTGCTCAGTTAGTTTAACGGGTTCAGCGATGGGAAGGCACCCGAAAAAAATCATGTTGGTGCACCGTGGTACAACGGAAACGGTAGCCATAGTTTTTCTTATCGATAAAGGGACATTCGCAAAAAGGCTTCCGTACTTTGTTTAATTAATTAATCTGCAAGTCGTGCAGATTATGTTGAAGTATCAGTATGCTGTAGAATCTACAGCACCTTCTGCAGTAGTATATCGTGGGATTGGAAGGTTCACGAGAGCAAGCACGCATGTAAGGTAATACAACATATATTTGATCGAAACAAAATGAGACTACGAAACTCTAACCTGCTGTTGAATCCACGCTGCCCATTTTAACTTCGTTAATACACTGGTCATCAGTCATTCACTTTTCTCTTTCCATTCCCATCCATAAACCAGCCAGTGAACTTAATACTAACTTCGACAACATGGGACACAGTTCTGCGGGCCACCGCCGTTCCCCCGCGAACTCAGGTGGCCTCAGGTGGCCCGGTCATAAATTACTTATATATAAACGCTACGCATTCCCGCAATACTAATGTTTCTTACAACGAAGCAGGTAACGCACGAATCGAAAAGCTCTCCCATGAAAATGTGCCGCTCCTTTTCGCAAAGTGTCTCTTAGAAGTTTCAAACGGGTATCGTTACTTTCGATACCCACATATGCCTTCGATGCTATTCGATAAGTATCGATTCGGTGTCTGATCGTTACCTATGACTACTGTTAGGCGAAAATTATTCTGTGCGGTGGGTAAAACATAACGAATGAATGCAATATCATCGGCATAGCGAATAACGCGATTTTACTCCATATTTTCTACCTTAAATAAGGACGAATAAGAATTTCACCCGTTATACGTCGTTTAAACAAACGCCGATTCGAACCGACCCGCCAAACGCTCGCGCCTACTTGCGCTGACGTTAAACGAGAACAGTATTCGAATTGCGCAAACTAACATTGCAGCGGTCCACTTGATACAAGCCTCGCGTTAACTTCGCTATGTGTAAAACGATGACTAATTATAACAAAACAATAATCCCCGCCATATTCGACGCTCCAGTGGTATTCAATGGTCGGTGGCAATCAAGGGAGATCGAGGATCATCCGGTTCTCCGACTGGTGCTAATAAACCGTCGTATGATTTGAATTCTCGTGGGCTGCGCCTTGCGGTTTCCAATTACAGTATAGCCACGAGGACGGTGACGTTTCACTGACCTCCAAGACGAGCTTCTCCGCGCGTTGCATAGTGTGTGCCAGCATGAAGGAACGACAGGAAGGGGATGGCGGAGCCAGGGATGTAATTAACACGACCAGCTTGCACCGAGACACTGACGTATCTATCTTGAAACCCCCTCGAGCGGCCTGCCGGCTTATCCCTCCCCCCTTTGATACGCAACACGCCTACGTAAGATGCATTCGTGAATTCCACGTGCGACGATTCCCGTGCGCCCTCAGTTCGGGCCATACCTCGCGCTTGTGTTTTACTTGGGGACCGCAATGCGGCGCGCTACCGATATTATTCGAGTTGCACGGAGATCGACGGGGCTGACTTGTCGATCCCATTTGACAGATGTTCGTTCGAGTATGCTAGGCCGAATGTGGTTCCCGTTCGAAGGTCGACTCTAAGGCAGAGAGCATGGTGCTGAACGAGATACTTGTGCCAGCCGGCGTGAATAGATTAGCGTTCTCATTGAACCGGGGAGTGGATTTAAGCGTAATTGAACTTTCATTGTAAACGTATTGATCTTGCACATTGGCCGTTATCTTGTCGAGCAGTTTTTGAAGGTATTGTTGTTGCACTCGATCGTGGCGTAATCGTTTTAAGTAATAGGAATGCGCGACTACGTATTCATTCGCGTGGAGCTTCATGCCGTGGATACCTATATCCCAACCGGTATTAGGGGAATTAGTAGGCGCGCTTCGCACACCGACCTCACTTTGTGCGAGTAATTGGCCGACTGTGGGGCGCGCGCAACAATTTATTTTCAAATAACACGACGGCTGATACGGATGCGTATACTTTGTATCGCGACGCGCAAAAATCACTAGCGAATTTGGTATTTCTTCTCGAAATAAATGGTTGGCGAAGGTGGGGGAAATGCGCGGCTCTTTGCGATTTCTATTGGTGATTTATCTTGTACAATTTAATCAGCCGAAAATGTTTCGAGTTGATGAAACGCGATTTCGATCCGCGCTGGGTGAACGCCTGATAAGTGAAAATTGGAAAATTCGCAGCCTAGGGTGGAGCACAATTTTAGATCGGGTAGGTAGCCTCGGTGCAACGAATAAATCGAGCACTGCTTTAGGACTACAATCAATTCGAAACTTATTGCTCACTAAAGCTTTTCGCGTCACGACGCTTTCGAACAATGAATGACTTTAATTTGCTCCAAATCGCGCGGAAGTAATTTTATATGTTCCCGAAAGGTACGAGAAGAAGCAATTTATTATTAATTATTTACCGTAATACCAATACGTGCGATCATGGTATGGGAATCATTCAATCGGAAATTGAAATATACTTTCAAGCTGAGACGAAAAATAGGTAAAGAAGTGAGAACGTGTATCAAACTTCGGGCGAATACATTATCAACCAATGACTGTAAACGAATCTTCATTTTTTTTTTTCAGGAAAAACGAAACGATACCGTGAAGACTCACAGATGGATTCACAAGGTGCATCACAAGAGAGAACTGTTTAACAAATGTTCTTGACCGATACCAGAAGTGCCTTTAAGTACGTTCACTATCGGAGTTCGAAACTTCATTTGCCTTTATCGAGAGGAACCCAAATCGATTTCAAATATTAATAGCAAGAAAAAAGTCAGTTCTCCGGCAACGAGACGCCTAGAATTCATGTCCCCCCTGTTCCAACAAGACTGAGTCGTAAGATTGATTGAATTTTACCGACACTCCTGTTGTGAATATTTTTCTTCCGGAAATTACCTCGAACAGTTCAACCGCCGCCTTGCCGTCGACCAAGGCGGCGACGCGCGGTCGCCACTCGGTGAATTGCAAAACTCGTATCGTTACGCGACGCGGAATTGCATTCCTTAATGAATCGGCTCGTGCAGCATCATCCACCCTGGGGACTTGTTAACAAACTCCTTGCATCTTTCCCTTAAAACTGGCATACGTCCGCGTGTGTAACGCTTTGCGAATGCTGCATGCAATTCGCAAGGGCAATCTGTATGAATATTGGAATAAATTTTTGTTTTCGTGTCAGATCATTTATTGAACGAATAAGGAACATGTAAAGGTAGCGAGTGTTGTTTCGAACGTCTAGTTACTTTCCTCGAGAGCATTATTTTTATATGATGTACTAAGCTGTGTTACAATTGACAGATACTTGACATGTACCACCTCCCCATCTTTCTCATCATTTTTACCTTGCATCCCATCGTAATTAGATTACTACAATCCCGATCGAAAACTCTTAACTACGCGGCACAAATTTTGGATGTACACGAATCATGATGTGGGATTGCGTAACTTCGAACCGCTCTCGAATCACATTATCCAGAGATCCCTTCGATTACGGATAGAATCGTCGCGCCGCCACGTCGTCAAATCAAAGAATTCTTATTTAAATCCTTTTAGGTCGTGAAATTCGAAGGCGGACGTTAGAGGGACGGAATTATATTAAGCGGAAAGTTCGTAAACTCGCACGGCAATGAATGTAAGATGTTCCCAGCGAATGGATGGGGACCGCGGCTGCTAAAACTTGCTTCGATGTCTACCGTAGCGTATAGCTCGCCGCTGCGTCTTAGGTGATGCACGTGAGCCTCGCATTAAGTCAAGTTACGATTACGAGTCTGGGTACGGTCGTAGCTCGTTTCGACGGGTTTCGTGCGCCGAGCCGCAACGAGTTCCCTCTCGGGCTAAAAACGTCGAGTCGGATGATCTGGAAATGGAGGAGCGGTAACAGTTCCTTCGACCACGTCTCACGAAGGCTCTTCCACGGAGAGTAAGTACGAAGGGGATACTGCGACAAGGTGGTCCGCCTTTTCTCCGAAGAATGTTTGGAAAGGTGAGTCGGTGAACTTGATGGGGTGTTTTGAATAAACTGTAGTTGCGTGACGCTTTGAAGTTTCCGTGTGTCAAGGTGCCGGATCTTCCCTCCCGCTATTCGAACGTTCAGCGGCTTCGCGAAGTTAAAGGAACGGTGGTGATGCCTAAGACAAGTCCCAAGTTCTTGTCTAACTTTTGTACGGACATTAGATAAAGACTTCCCTACCGTATCGCGAATCCGCGAAGCAACAACCACCGAGGTGTGCGATCTTAACACTGCCACGCAATTGAAATATCGCGACTGCGATTACCTATTCGCGACGACGAATCTAATATAATCGAGCAGTTCATATTCTTCCGCGTCTCGTTACTCCTCAACGTATGTTCCGCGCGTCATCCATTTGCAAAAGACGATAACACGGGCGCGTCCACTTCCCCATACCACCTCGCAATTCCTCCGCAATGAGCATTATCATTCAACGATAAGACGCGTTCCTAAATCATCACCCGCGGAGAACAAGAGGGTCGCGGAACTTAATTTACGAGCGTCCCGATACGCAGAGAACCCGACGCACAATGAACAGCTGCCGGCCGCATAAATTAAGCTCGTCGGAGCGACTCGGCAAAACTGGCCGAGCGACGGGCACCTTCTACGCCGGTGTCTGCCAAACGGCATCGCGGAATTCGTCGTCGTCGTCGTATCCGCCAGCATCTCGAAAACTCGTTCCGGTCGGGATGATTCACGAATCTCGAAGAAAATTCCGCATCCCGTAGACGAATCTGAATCCCGCGAGTTTCACGAGCGGACAAGCGGTGGCGGATAGGTGGGTCTGGAGAGGGAGGCGCAAACCCGGTGTATGCAAACGCGGCCGAAGCTTTGCGAGCCAGTGGCACCTGTCGTAGCCGGCTAATCTTGAACACGTGTTTCCTTGTGTTGGCTGGCTCCGCGCCAACGCGCAGAGAATGGTCATTGTACGGTATCGTGTGGTCTTTCTCCTCCCACTCGAAGCATTTCGCTTGGACGTTGCGATTGTGAAACTGGCCGGGCCTATATCGGTTCCTTCCGAATGTTCCGCATTTAAGCCGGCCACGACGGATCGGTTTTTGGGGCGACGGTGACATCTGGACGGACGCCTAAGCTGTGCTCTCCGAAACTGTCATCATCGACGTCTTCGTTTCTGCCGTGACTACTTTGCTCGCACGGCCTCGATACCCGCGGCACCACGGACGGCTGTCTGGGTTTTCAGAGGAGGCATTGTGTTGTCCCTAGCACGTTTTACGAACATCGATATTTCGGTTGGTGCAATCGAACGGGTGCTGGGAATAGATCTGTCGAAGCTGTGCTGTCCATCGTAAAGAACGACCTCTATTTCATCTTTGTTACTGTAGACTCACGCCGAATTCTAACCGAAGCTAATCTGGTCATTTTGACGAGTGTGACAGGTTTTCCTTGAGGACAGATCAGTTTTGGTACAAAATTGTCATGCGCATTCGAAGACGCCGTAAGATAGATCGCGCCGTCACGTAGACTATCGTAACTCGTGCAATAGATGACTACACATTCCGTTAATTCTGTCGCCTGGCCCTTTCGATCAAATGAACAAATGTTTGATAACGATCGCGTATTTGAACATCCACCATGGTGGTTCTTTTATTTTTCCCGGGGCGAACGAGAGCGCGTGCATGGATAAAATTTGGAGCTATCGCACTTTAACAGACGCTGCTGTCTCATCTCCTACTAAGTTATTGCTGATGCTTCCGCAGAATGTACGACCGCAAATCTTTCGATGCGTGTACGTGATACAATAGAATGTACAGTTCGTTTGGGTTACACGTTCATTCACATATTTTGTTCCCGACTGCAAGTAATCGGTAACTCATGAACGGGGAACGAACGTCCGACTAATAATGACGATTAATCCTACATCAATTATTTAGCAACTCGGTGAACACTGTTTTCGCGACCCACATAGTCGCCGCAGCAAAACGTTAACACACCTCAAGCAACGTTCGGCGACAGATTTCTAATCAAACATTCGTTACTCGATTCTCCGCCTTCTACGTTTTATTCGACGATTCTGCGTTAGTCCCCCGTTAATAACGGCAAATAAGAAATATCCCAGGGCGACTTTCTTTTATTCAAAAAGTGTAGACACTCCGCGCGCGCTGTTATACGCCTGTAGAAAATATCGAGCGCGATAATCGTAAAGTAGGAAATGGGTTAGGAGCAGCGCTTCAACGGCGCTCAAATTTCCCAGCTCGTAAAGCTTTCGATTTAAATTCCAAAGGGATAAGGTGTCAGACTTGGAGGAGACACGACGAGAACGGCCCAGGCGATGCCGATAGGGCTGTCTGTATTGATGTTTTTGAGGCCATATGACCACATAGTTAGTGTTAAATTTAACTCGTTCACCGAATACAGTCAGCGTTAAACCGATGTGACATGGCCGTGTACCGAATGGCCGTGCATCGATGTAAATATAGGGACACGCGATGTCGCTCGCCACTAATTGCTCGTTAATAATGTAAGTCGAAATTTCACGTCAGTCCGACATAATTAACCGGTGAACGCGGCAGAATTCGAGATCGACAGAGGCCATTCGTAAGCAAGAATGAGGATATTGTAAAGTAGAAAGAAGCGATTGGGTAAAAACATTGGATTATCCCAGTGGTAATGCGAGTTCTTCGATACATGTACCTGCCGATAAAAATGAAGAAAGAAAACAGTTGAAAATAGCCCGTTTCTGTTACGAAAAAGCAAAATGTTACCACTACGTAGCATAGTTGAAATCATTTTCATCGCCATTTAATCCATGAATTTATATATTTCGCATGGTTTCAGTAACATTAACTTAATCCTGTCGTCGAACGATGAATATTCACTGATTCATGTGAAATTTATTTGCTTCTTTACTTTTGTCGGCAAGTAGGTACATGTATGATACATCAGGTGAAAAAGAAAATTATACGTTGGTAATTATAGAATGAACTGTATTGAACTTTTAGGAAAATTTTTCTGACTTTTGTCCATTTGAATTACAAATTTAGACACGATAATCTTGCAAAATAATATTATTATTTCAATTTGAAATTTCAAACAGTGTTAAAAATAAATGTAGCGTGAATTGAAACGGGAGGGAAATCTATTAGCTAATGTAATATATTTTAACAAATTATTCAATATACCTTATATATTAAGTATACGTTATCAAATAACCAGAAACTCTTAACAAGCTCATGAAAAAGTGCTCTAAATTATCCGACAACTTATTTCGGTTGCTGTATTATGCAAACCTATTACTCCTCCAAAGGAAATGGAGTTTATTCTAAAACTAAAAACCTCTGGCATCCTCGTCACTTTTACCTGGTGTTATTATCCCATTTGACGTGCTTGAGTTGTATTACTGTCGAAATCGTTGAAAATTTTCATGGAATTATCGGGGGCGTTTATAAAAGGCCGTTTTAACTTTTAAAAGATGACAAAATAGTACGTCGCCAGCCCGATTAAATTAATCTCGCGAGGCACGAGCGTTGCATTAAACTTCGCTCTTGATTCTTCCCCTAGAAAGTTCGCGCGGTCGCATTAGAAATTCTGGAAATGTAATTCAAGCAACAACAAGAACACCTCTTGACGGGTGCACGTTTCGCGCTACATATGGAAAGTATGCAGAACTTGTCGTCGCTGCTTGCGCATTCCCACCTCGCAAACTGTTCAACACGAAATTGTCGATGAATGTGCATTCAGCGAACCGGCAAAAGATGCAACTTCGCCTACACGTGTTGATTCGCTTCCTCTGCTCTAAATCGTGACAAAATGTATCTAACGAGGGCGACGGTATGTACAGGGGTGTGGTGCTTTGCCAAATGCAGGTGCATACATACATGCATACCGCTGAACATGTACGAAATTTCGTTACAGAAGATTATTTGCAACACGTGCGAACACGTTTATAACGACCAGAGTATTGTATTGGTAGAGTATAACCAGTGTAAAATTCATTGAAAAAGAAAAACTTTCCAAAATATTGTCGAACAAAGTTTAAAAATGAATGACAGCAATGTAAAAGAATATTCGTCAAGTATAAGAATGAAATAGCGCAGCTTGTTAGAAGTATTGCCATTAATATTTAAAGTATAATTGGTCATTTTTTATTTTAATCTTTGATAGTAGCGGATAATTAAAGTGGAGCAACTGCGAATCAGGGTCAATTTTACGACCAAGGATTTGGGCAAATTGATTTTGCAATTTTTGGCAGCCTCCGGTATAATACTTTATATTGCAAGTACTTATCAAGTATGAAAATTGCTACGAAATATTTTTAATAGGATAGTGTAAAAAATTTGGACGGTATGTACGTTAGTTTAATATCAATAAATATGTGGTATTTGCGAAAACAAATACACATTTTAGGTATGTGCACGAAATTTAAACTTGCAAGCCCTCGCACACGTGTGAATAATTTTTAGTATGTATGTTACGCATTTAAATTATTAGTATTAAAGCGTGGAACGTTCAGTAAGCACAGGTAATAGGATGACTTAAGACCTTAGGGAAAGCAACAGCGTGAAATTATTGCAATTTTTGTAGCATATGCCCTCATTGAGGTGAACATCTAGATTATGTTATATTTACTATATATTTATATGAAATTAATTGATACTGCAAAATTTGCCGAGAATTCACAGTGAAACTTCTTTTAATTAGTTGCATTTATAGATAAATCCTATTGAGTTAACACTTTTAAATAGCAACCGACTACCTATTTTTTTGAAAGTAGCATATGAGAATATTAAATACAATATATTATTGCACGTATTTCGGTTTGATAAAACATACAAGTGTATATATGTGTATCTATATTCCTTTTATATTCTGTTTCAATTACTTGCTCCTCATAATTTACTGTAACCACTTAGAGAATACATACATTTTATAGTTTCGTGGCAAGAAGTGGCACAGAGGTGCGTAAAGAAAGTACTAATTTTCTCATAGCAACTGCTTAACGCGGGGAAGAAAATTGTTCATGCATATTCGTACGATCTAAATAAAAATTATTTGAATATACTTTTGCCACGATGATCAAGTTTTACGACCGCAATCGAAAATACGCATAGAATTAGAATATAGAGTTACGTTTTATCCGCCTAATATTCTTCATTTAAAGCACGTTATGGAACCCGATTCTTAAGACAGTCTTTTATTTATATCCATCGCTCGCTTATTGAATTAAACTGATGAAAATGTGATCGCTATTACCATTCCATTGTGCAAATCCATTATCCGAATGCTCTATTATTTTGACGGCAAGAATAGAACGACTTTACTCACCGCTACGCCTGGATTTCGAAGCTTTTGAAGTATTAATATGGCCCCAGGTAACTTACCTGAAACAGAAATAATTGTTTCACTCATATTACTTTCATCTCACATATAAATTTTGTCAACATTATTTTTTGTATTTAAACAGTACGATACGTGCTGCGACTCTATTTCGCAAATCAGATTGCTGTTTTATTCACAATTTGTATGTGCTGTTTCGACAAATTAATGTTCAAGAACCTAATTTCATATATAATGTGAACGGCGATACAGAAGGCCCTCGATTAGCCGGATCGTGCACGACCATATATATACATATGTTAATTCTACATTGAATCGTGCAACGAACGTTTCAATTTTGTTCTGCGCATTTCAATATTCCTTACTAAATATGTTTATAAGAATTCCTCGTCAGATTTCAATTTATTTATGCCGTCTGATGCCCGACTAAACCGGTAGATAGAGATTATAAAGCATTTAAGAGCGCTTATTGCTCCTTGGTTGTGGTGCACTTGACACATTACGTAATAGAACCGTATTCATAAGTTTTCCACGGTGCTTAGCGACTGTATGGCTATTAATTGGCTTTTCAGCAACAACAGATATTGTCCTGTCACTGCATATTGACAAATCGGAGAAAATATAGGGAAAACTGATGAAGAAGGAATGACGTGTGTCTGGAATCTGTCTGGATTTTCCAACTGTATACTCATTACAAGACCCTTGGCCAATTCGTAATTGCCATTGTTACGTGTCTATGGTGAATCGATTAATGCGTTCATTGAAATATTGAGTGATCTGCAATCGTACAGTTAGTTCGTTTAAGTGCAATTGTCGTTGACGAATCGTGTCGATGCTGCGCCTTGGCATTATTTATATTTTTTATTTGCACGTATTTTCTCTTTAGTTTCAGTGGAATGGAAAACATAGATACTTTATTGATTGATATAGAATGTTATATTATTCTACACGCCGAAACTTGCGTATAGTCATCGTTTGAGACGTTACTATGTACGTGCCATTTAAATTTCATTTTATCGCACACTTTTGAGCGGCGGTGTATGTATACCTTATTACGCCCTTCGTCGTTCTAATTACCAGGGCCTACGCATTTCCAATTTCCAGGATCCTTAAACCGATTTCCACTAAAACACAAGCGACGATAAAATTTTATTAGCGCCATTATACATAGAGTGGCGCCTAGTGGCTCAGTTCCGGTAACAACTACCGGGGCCAAAAAGCGGTCGAGACGAAAGTGGAAAAGGAACAGTGAAAAAGGAACGAACGGAGAAATTGGGAAAAGCAGAAACACGCGAACAATTCTTACGAATTGCTTCCAGCAACGCCGGCGTCCATACATAGCCGGATCGTATCACGTTCAATTTCCAGAGAGTAAAATTACTCGAAGCTAGGCCACGAAGCGTAAAGCAGTAATTGCCATTTACTCGTGCCATCCAGTGGTCACCGAATATTCCATTAATGATTTAGGGCGGCACTTTCGTCGGTACAGACCCCATTCGTCGGACAAAATTTCCGGAACGATAATTCATCGAGCGTTTAACGACCTTTCAATAAAGAGTGAGTCAGCGGCATGGCAAACGAAACGTTTAATTTACGTTAATGACGTACCGCTGGGAATTAATTAGAAATTGATACCCGCGCCACTTGTCAACCTGAAATCTATACGCCGCAGGGCACCCCCTCAGATGAATTCATTAATATTTCGATGCGCCCGGCGAGTTTATTACATCTTGTTTACGTCGGTATTTTATGCTTTCGTTGAACATTGTCACAAAAAGAAAAGATGGACATTAACAAATGGGAACGAATGTCTGCCCGCGTGCTCGAAATTTGGAACAAAAAGAATAATTGATTTTAGTTATGCTTGTAGTTATAGTAGGACGCAAGTTTTCGAAAGGAGATTTGATGTATTCTTATCTAATAAATCTAATAATATGCGGCATCGTCTGTGCGTCGTTCTTGAAGGGTGCCCTCGTTTCTTTAGCGACGAATTCTGGCGACGGACACCCTTGTAAATCAAATCACGTGGGTGAAAGTTCGACGCTGCTTAAAACCAGAGCCATGCGGTTTTTATCCAAGAAGCGCCGTTTCCTACCAAGGCTTTACTTCTCGCCAAATTCTGTTCTCTTAAGATATATGAACGCAATTTTTATTTGGACAACAATAATATTAATTTAAAGGATATGCACAGTGATTTTGAATAAGTCACTTAACACCAAATGAAAGTATCGCGAAAATTATAAATGCCCACGAATGTCTGTTCTTAAAACTTCGCAGTAATTCATGGCGAATTAAGTACGAAGTTATTTTGCTGCTTAGTTTTTCAAATGATATTCATTAAATAGCAGAAATAAATAACGTTACGTGTAACCCCGAAACGCATAGTGATATTTCATTATGGCATATTTCATTTAATGAACAATGTGACCCGCTAAAGTCTGAATAATTGAAATCGTCCAATCTTGCTAGCCAATTGAAACTGCCACGTTGTGCGATCAAATTTATATGCTTCCATCCTTTTGCCGGGAATATTCATTAACGTCATGTCGTTATAAACGATTGAATTTCTTTCAAATTAATCGCAGCATTTTCTAAACTTGATGCCGCGTTCCAAATGTTGTTATTAATTCTCCCGACTAAAAGAATCAATACAAGCTCTCTTCAATGAGTTAGGTTTTGGGTTAGGTTTGTGATACATCATTTGTTCGACATCATTACGAATAATATAAAGTCTAACAAAAAGAGAAAGGAAAGAACACTTAGTATGCACAAAAATGAAAGTGATTGACACGAAATAAAGGGAGATCATTAATATCTCTTTACGTGAACCACTTTTCACCCGTTTTGCTACGAAATTATTCTTCCTCCACTGATATACACGTTTCGAAACAAACAATGCGATGAACGACCAAGCAACATCTGCGCTGAAATTGTATTTATCTTATAACAACGATCGTGGTAAGACGAATATTCGAACCTCGGTGCCCCGATAAATGGGACCTTTAAAAAAAGTTCTAATACCCTGCGAATAAAATTCCAACTCTTTTCCGCTTGCTTTTATCGTCCGCCCGACCATTTGACAAGTCGCACCAATATAATGGCGGGTTTTTATGTCCGAGGGAAATTTATATGCGTCGTTTCTCTGTCAGATGATCGATGTGATGTACAACGGCCACGACCGTCGACTCTTATCGGTGTTTGATCACTGATAATTCAGGGCCTGGAAAATTCCGCTCAAACAAACCGAGATAGTTCTTCGATAAGCGGCATCGTGATATACCACAATAGAGGCTGGTATCGCAATACTTAAACATGGGCGACAACGTCAGCATGGCATTGATGTTTCAGCCAGCACTTGGTAATAGCCGATTGTAATGTGACATTCTCGATTGTCATCTGTATCGCACTGTAGAGAAATGGTATAATTGAAATTCCGTTTTGGACGAGGTATGACGAGGTGCAAGTTAGAGAAACACTGTCCTCGTGTAGGACCTTTTAGTGCTGTCCTAGCGCCTCTGGGTGGATAATCAGATCGTTGAATTGCTTTTAAATGCGGCCTTTCTCGCGTGTAACACAAGTGGTGAGCTTTGAGTGAGGCTAGTGGTGCGAGTTATGGAGACTTTTATGAAAAGCGGTCTTTTGATAGAAATTGTGCAATTGAGACTGCTGTTTTTTTAAATAAGCTTCTTAACCATTGACCGAGGATGACGAGTTAACTCGCGAAACTTTAAAGACTTCTTCATTTTCCTATGGCGACTTAACTCGTCGTCATCGGTTAAAGGATTAATGAAAATCTCATTTTTCAACATTTTGCGGCACAACTTCTCCTTTCGCTGGACCCTTCGATTATTAATTCGTGCTTCGATCCGCTCACTTTCGATCATTTATCGTCTAGAACCACTCTGATGTCAGCATCAAGGAGATTCCACTAGTCCTAAGCTGAATTTTGGCTGAGAATGAGATTCGACTGTTACTATATGCGTACACTTCAACTGAAGTGCTTTGACGTGTATCAACTTTTCCCTCTAGATTCAAACTCGCCTCAAAGTCAAATTTTGCGACTTTTAAAGTGTAAGTCGGAATGATAGCAAGTCAGAAGTCGAATAAAGATCCGGGGCTGTTTTGTCAGTGTACAATGTGCGTTTTCATCTTTGTTTTCCTAAAACGTTGGAATACGTCTTTGTATGGTTTGAGGATCTGCTTTGTGTCTGTGGGTTCGACTTTACGATACATCAATTGCTATACCACATGCAGGTACAGTGAAAAAGCAGCCCTGAGAAGTTTCATCCCTGTGTTGAATCGAGAGCTGAACCATAGCAGTTTTCAGTTTTATTTGTTATCTCTAGTTCTGTGGTCAAGCATTAGACACACTTACGAAATTGCTCGTTATTAAGAAGCAGGCGAGAATCTAGAAGCGAAAAAGATTACACTTGAGGGTTTATATTATACTACTCTTGCTTCAACAGAAACCAATGAAAGCGCAAGCTGAGGCATAGGAATAATCACGTTTGTTGCGTAATAATCGTGAATTTTATTTGGTCGAAAATTATGATCTGCCCCAGCTATGCACGAGACGAACGAGTAGTTGTGGAGTAATTAAGACAGCATCTGTTCATGAATATCAATGATATATAAATATATTATTCTGTAGCTGGGTACATTTGTTAAATTATGACAGCATATTTGGCAAAGTGGATAATCGAAAACGACAAATGCAAATCATGTATAATATTATGTAGGGTGACAATAATTATAACATGTACTAGCACGTAATCAGCTTCGAGTCCTTTGTATGGCAATTTATCTTGCTTACAAATTCCTTTTGCGAATATTAATAACACAGCCCCGGGACGTTTAATAGTGAAAGAGAAGCAGAAAATTGGTACATTACTAAAGTATGATGTGTAATTTATCAAGCTATTTTACCAAGATATTTCAGTGCTGTCCGATTAATTAATTAATTTTCATTCGGAACCAAATTAATTGTAAGACGAAAGAATTTAAATTCTACATTCTTGCACATTCGAAAGAGTAAATACGAAAATGTAAAATACACTGTAAAAGATGCGCCGCGTGGACGTGTTAAGAGCTGCGATAATGCATTTCCGATAATTAGTTTTGAAACCTTCGTTTACTTTTCCCACTTTCCAAGAAAGCCCTAGAGCTCTCGTTCGAAGCTCTGAGCTCTAAACTCTAAAAATATTTGAACGCCTCTGCGCGCCGACAACGTCAAACCTCGCGCTCAAACTGAAACACTATTTTACCTAACAATGCTACGAAACACGTACGCATGTAATAATACATTGGACGATGGCATCCGTTCTCTCTTTCCCGTGCTATAAAGGCCATCCCATAAAACTGTTACGTATATATGTGCATTACGGCGCGATTCTGAATCTTTTATCGGCAAGTCAACAAGTTAAGGAAACAACTTGCACCGGAGAACGAAAACACTGATACCGCCGCATGCTTCTTTTAATTGCGTTACTGCCGCAAGGCACAACTGCCATACCGCATGTTCCTGTTACAATGCAACGCATAGTTCACGACAATTAAGGGGGCGGGGGAGGGCCTCCATCCGCGACGAAGGTTCTGTCATTGAAGCCGAAAGCGTAATACCGCGAGTTAAGACACGACGGAGAATTGCCGCGGAACTAGGAGAAAGTCTGGCACGTACACAGATGAGCCCAGTTGTACCAGGAACAGGGGTGTTACGGTGCACCGGTTATTCGATTACCTAGCCACGTTGTCAACCGTGTCGTAACGGTTCTTCTCACCCTGCTCACCAGCGGAGCGTACGCCACTTTTCATAATAACGTTTCCCTCTTATCGAATTTCTGTTCACTTTACCGTTGATTGCTCGAAAAGGTAGACAAATAAAAAAGGAGGACGTTGTCGAGCTTTTGTGATAAAAATAGAAAGTATTTCCCGCACCCGCCACCCACCCCCAGCCCCCTGACAGTTGTCAAAGTTAATTGGAAAAGATCGGCTATTATAGCGAAATAAGGTTTCTAAATTGATTTCTGTAAACTGATCATGTAACATTAATGGCGGTTCGTGGTAAAATGCATTGTGAAATATTTATCAATATTATCAGACCGTTCAAATGAGGCATCGAACCGAAATATTTGCCAGAAAGGAAGAATTACTTTCGACGGTTTCCAAACTCGATTTTACGGGATTTATTAATTGGTGAAATATTTGATATTACCTATCAGGTCGGAATTTGCAAGAGCATACACTGAGCTCTGTGAATTAGTGAACTCTGTGAATATCATACACGCACTTGTATAGTCACTGTGCATTGTAATTTATATATTCCAAATATCAATAAGGTAAATTTCAAACAAACAATCTGGTAAATAGTTCTTCCGTTTAATTATTAAATTATTATTGTTTTTGATTCTTTAGATCTTTATGCGCTATTATATGAATTGAACAATCTTCGACATATATACCTATTGCACTTTACTGCGTTCAAATTAACGTTAAGGGGGATGTATGAAACCGTAATATTTGTATAAACGCGATTCTAACGGTAAGCAGAACATTGATTAACGTGAGAGGAATCGTAAGTACTAAATTTATCACACTAGGTCTGCGATAAGTTCAGTCTAATAACGTGCACGCCCGTGTACGAGGTGTGCAAAAGATAACAGACACGTCTATCGGTAATCGGCTGCACCAATAATTCTACGCTTTGAATCGCTGAACATTTGGAGAGAAAAAAAGTGTAACATTTGGTTCATCCCTATGGTTTCGTCTGGAGAAAATCCGAATGGAGAAAAAGTATGCATCCAGTGCCGTATCACAATCACTGCACCCGCTAACGCCATAATACAAGGTGACATAAATGTTTTACGCCGCTGGGTATAGTACGACATTCATTACCCTCTATTCTCCGGCGACTATAATGGCGACACTTAATACCTTTATTTATCAAATCACGCAAAACGGAAGGTACAAAGGGGCACCCAAAAATCTGTACGTTTGTGATTTTCCCTACAAGTATCAGCATTTTGGTTCAATCCAGATCGAATTTCGTTTAGCCGCTCCTCATATCGAACTTTCAACGGAAAGTATAGGCTGGTCACTTCGGGGGAATATTTGCCAACGCTAATACAAAATACAAAATCTCCGCGCTCGCGATTTCCCCGTCGTCGCGTTTTCCAGCGAAAAGATATATATATTAATCAAAAGCATCAAACACGTTCAGTACATGCCTGCGAGGCATCACGGCCGAAGGATGGAGAACCGAAAGAAAGAGATTAAGGGGAAGAAATAAAAATGGACCGGCGAATCGGGGAGATGTTCTCTTGCCAAGGCATTAAGAATATCCGCGCTATGCAAGGGCATCTTCGTTCTTAAAAGCATATTTGCCACGGTATTTCTAGCGGGGCGGCCCGTATACGTGTGTATGTGTATCAGCGCCGGAACCGCTCGAATTTCTTTGCCGAGGCGCAACATCGTTAGAGTTCCCGGGAGAGCCCTCGAAGGAACGGGAGGCGCGTCTCCGACGATGCTGTTATAACGTCTAGCCTCGGTTCTTTATTCGTCGGTAATGGTATTCCCGTTCGTCTCGTCGTTGTCGTCTCCGTGACACGACGAGTCGCAGAATCGCGAAGCGGAGAGCCGCAATCGTGCGGGAAAAATTCCTACGGCGACAATGTTATCAGGAAAATATTTTTGCGTCACGACCCGGATACGCTCCACTCAGATGACACCGAGGGCGACGTGAAAGCTCGCGCGGGACAACGATATCCAGCGATTCTCGCGCCGCTTATTATTCCGGCTCGTTTCCACGAGACGTACGGTTAAATAAAGATAATGTTTCGCGCCGGCTTTGTCCGCTATTCCTTTGACGGAATTCCAATTCACGCACAGTACGTATTAACTACTTGGCTTGGCCGCGATGTGCATAGGTGGTATGTACGTCGCAGCTGTCTCGTGCCAAATTGGGCGACGCCGAGCCACACGCGTCCGCACGGTTTGACGTATTACTGCGAGGAAATCTTGGACAAGTGAATTCGTTTTCTTTCATAGCACTGATTGTGCTTAGACGCGCGCGTGACGAATGTCTTTTTGCTTGGAGTGAAAGTTAAAAGAGACTCACGCGTGATACTGGTGATTGCTCCCAGCAACGAGCTGTCGTCACGGTTCCCAAAAGTATACGAATCATTGGTTGTAAAATTGGGGGCGAAACGTGGATCAATCGAATTTTTGACGAACTGTTCTTATTCAATTCGGAATTTCTGCATAACGATTATACTAGGTGTAAAATCTGTTTCAGCAAATCGATGATGGAGCTTTACATTAAATCCTGGATACTTATATGGTAGACAAAAATATTTCTGGCTTTAATGACGGATGTAATGCTTGGTCGAGTTTTTTGTGTTGCATTTGTGGGCGAAACACATGTAACACGAGCGTTCTCCCGGGACATTTTTTAATCCAAGTTTATATCGATCAAACGTTTCCTTTCAGACATTTTACCATCTTGATTATTTCATGTACGGTAAATTAACATTTTGTGAACACTAATAATCAACCTTGTAAATGCGTCTAGAACGAAGCTTTTTGTTTTGAGAAATCTGGTGGGTCTGATAGTAATTCTGCGTTTAAAAACCGTATGAATCAACTCTTTCCATAATTCGTGCCAGAAATCCTGGTTGTTCGTTACAGACTGCGATATTTAGAACTTCAATCAACGGAATTAAAAGGGCCGAATGTCGAACGTATTTTCGCCTTGTCTATTTCAGCATCTTCGAACGCGCTAGCCAAATAGTACTTCTAACCGTTCGGTACACTAGTATTTCGGCCCGCTTTATTTCCCGTAAGTCGCGGTACTTTTGAAATTTCAGTGAAGAGTAAGATAAAAGAACGATGAAGCAACGTTACAACTACGATCTAAAAATATTGCATCGTTGTACTTACACCTTCCAAAAATCCTGCATAGAAGGCATGATTAAATTAAAGTTTTCTTTAAAATAAAAATTACTAATATATTGCAAATTATTGATTACTATCGTAGTAAGTTTTTGTTTAACGAACCCACATATTCACGATTAATAAGAATAACTTGGACTTGCCATTTATGGTACTGCAATGGTTACTAAATGCATGTACCAGTCGCAATATGGTGTAATATAGATCTTTATACAATACATGCATGTTTTGCTATTGAATTTTAGGACACAGTTTTCGCCAGATTTTAGCTCATTCGAAATACCGAGGACATAGCCGAATTTGGATTTAATAGAAAAACTTAAGGCCCCAAGCAATGATCCCTCGCAATGAACTAGATGATTGTTACCTATTCTGACGTATGAAGCGATTCTTATGACATGCGAATTCGCTTTCGAACCGATACGAATGGGCGACGAATTAATTTCTTTTCTGTTCAACGAATATAGAAGTTCTTATTTTTTTGACTTGTGCAGTCCTTCTGTTCGTTCAGGACGCAAGCGAACATCGATATCCTGTCAGAAAAGTGCATGTTGATTGATAGACGCACGATATTCTATTTTTCCAATCAGCGTGCTTAATCAGGACCATCTGTACCCATCTGATACGCTCTTAGCGCGGATTTTTTTTCTGAAAAGAGTAGGGACGATATCGAAAATGGACGTGAGGTTATTAAAGGTTTTGGTAATTCAGCGATATTTTCGTCGAGCCCTGATGGTCCGATTCACATACCGTTGCAAAATAATGCCGGGAGACCATTTGGAAGTTCCGGATTCGTTCAAGTTCCATTGAATGTAAACGAAACGAAAATTTTGAACTATTCGGAAACGAACACACGAATTCTTATAATCTTATATTCTACACAAGAATAGAACATACTGCACTAATCTCTTCAAGTAATAGTAACCCTTCGTTCACAGTCGTGACATAAAACTAGCGAAGCTCTAGCTTGCTGTTCTATCGCTCAGACCTAGAACAGCATATGCTGAGAAACATATTGTTACGTCGTAAAGGCCTCCGTACGAAATGGGACGTCGAGCGCGCGGTCCTCAGCCCCCGGTCAAGGGATTATCGAGGACACTACTGCTTCGCGAACGAAGCAGCTAGCATTGTTCGACTGCTTACTCGATAGATTCATAAACACCGTACCTTCCAAAAAGGCGGCTAGCAATCGGCACAAGGAAAACCTTCCACGTGCAGATGGCTAGCACGTTTATGACGCGCAAGTAATAAGACTGTTTTTGAGGAAATCGTTTTATATCTTTAATCCAGAAGCTACACGCCTTCAGGTTACCCACGACCTCAACAGTCAATTGCATGCGTCATAAACGTGGACTTCCAAAGGGCCTCGGAGCTAGTACCAACATACATCTGGCAGCTCATGTTTGGACACCCTGGCGGAAATTCCGCTGCATTGCCAAATTGATGGCACCCTTACCTCCTAGAAACGCGCTTCGGGTGCTAAGGAAGGGTGCGGCTACACCTACAAAACACGCTGATTGGCATTTAGTAATTTTTCCTAATATCCAATCAGCGTGTAGAAGATTACTTCTGAGTCGACGTTTCGGCAAACGTTCGACAACGAAACCAGTTCCATTCCGACTACTCTCGAAACAACAACAGCTTGCTCTCGAGTTCCTATCGCTTTACCACAGAAGCCACGATTGAGCCTTACAAACTCGATTTTGAATGTGCGCAAGCCGAGTCTTGCACCTTAACCATAGCGCCGGAAGAAGGACTCCGGAGTTTGATTTACAACCATTCTTCGTTATTCCTGTCGTGATCTAAGTTACGAAAATCGTGACCGATACGACACCACACACATTAATCGTTGCAACGAACTTAGCCTCTGCCTGAATTACAATGGCAAAATTGTTCAATAGTTATTTTATTCTTTCATACCTTATGTCCATTATTTCACAACTTCCCTAGTAACTAGTAAGTGGAGAGACTAAAAACTGAGTAACAGAAACTCAAAACCTGGGCTGGGCTGATCACCTGACTGAATATTTAATTTATTAATTAGTATAAAATCGCTCCTACCAAAAGTAGGATTTCCACCTGAACAAAATATTTTACGAGTCGATCGAACGACATAAATAGCGACCGAAGTTTACTTTAACCTACCCAGTCTTCAAATGGGCAAGGATTTCCTAGACACCGAAGATCTAGAAATCGTTTAGAGATATTCATTAAATGAATATCCGCGTCTGTTCTTCTTAGCAGGTTCCATCGACCCTCGACGGATTTTACTCATAACCGATTTATCACCGCGTATAAACTGAAGCGAGAAAGATCCTCGATCATTTCGAAACGCATCCATATTGTCTATCCAGCGAAACGAGTATTTGCCCCCCTTCATCGAAGAATAAAGGTGTGAAAAATTGATAGGTTCCCATCGCACAGCCAGGGAAAAAATCGCGCCCTATCCAACACCTCGATGTAGACATCTCTGATAAGAACGAATGCACGACCGTTATCTTATCGTTCGGAACAGAGTGGTGCGCCATATGTTAGTCCATCACAAAATGTATTATGTCGGTCGCACCTTAGCCGAGTTATTGAATGACCATGCGAAATTGTCAATACGTCAACGCCGATAACACTGGACAAAAAAAAGGGGTTAATTTTTTGCCACATACGGTACAATGGCGGACCCTCGTAATATTTTCGTATTCAGTGATAATATACCTGCAAGAAGTATGGTATGCGTGTGACGCAAGTTTCAAAGGACAAAATACCCACATACGTTACGCGCACATATTACAACGCTGCACGCGGTGTTTCAAAATGACCTTTCAGTATTTCAGGGAGTTGTCACAAGTTGTCAGGGTGTATGTGTTACAAATAATTATGCACAAAAAAAATGCAATGAAATTCTGTATTAAGGCAAACAAGCATCGACTGCCCTGCCATACGTGTCGCGCTTTTAAACGCAAAGGAAATAAACAGCTCTAATCGCGTATACGATTTCGAAACGCAGAGTCACGTAATGCACTCGTCAATGCCCAGACGAAGACATGTCCTTTTTCAATTTCAATATTCGTGCATTTCTGCTCTGTGTTCGCTGCGGACTGTATTCTTTTCGCGTGTTCGAACCGGCCTAACAGATTATCGTCGTCGTGGATTTTACTCACAAGTGCTGCGCCGCCGGTTGAATGTGTCTGGAGTTTTACGAGAGCACAGCCAGCTCAATCCTTGGCGTATTGTAATGGACGAGAGACGGGGGACAATAAAATCGGTCGCCTCCTCGAATTGCTTATAACTGTGGATTTAATAGTATGGGCGATAAAACGTAAGAAATTGGAAGATGACTGACGAATTTCGACGAGCGTATAATATTCCCTGTGTTTGACGTTTCTTCGTTCGTTAGGTCATTGGCGGAGGAGTTTATTTCACGTCAAATTGAAACGCGGGAAAGGGAAAATCAATTATTGACATATACATACATTGTTCATAGTGTAGTGCAGCAAAATGTGTCTATGCAATAAATCGAATACGTGTTTTACAAATTGATCGACGTCTTTAGATCCTCCAGTGCGTTGAAAAGGAATTGATAGCAAGATACGTTCTATGTTCATGTTATGCGCACATCGTTCGACCTATTTCGCGTAATTTTATTTGTCCAGGAATTATGCTAATCGAGATACAGAACTGTTCTCAGATACCGCGTTTTAATTATCCAGATAGGGTACTTTTTGTTTGTACAAGTTTGGGAAATTAACAGGAACTTAAACAATTAAAAAATGGAACATTTCAACATTTACCGTTTTACTATGCGAAAATTACTAAATACATTGAAAAACGATTGCACTAAATAGGTTAATACAGCTTTTTTTATTTATCGCAGAATTCAATTTTGTAAAACGCTCTTTGCCGCAACAATTCGACGCCCCCTCGCCCCGGATTAGATCATTTGTATCAGCCTACGACAGCTATCGTGGCCACTATCGTACAACCTTGCCGTTTTTAATCTCTCATCGAGGCATAAGACACTTGAATCTTGTTGAATAGTAATCGGACAATCTAAGCGGGGCAATGCTTCGCGGATCGTACATATAATGCATAATGGTTGGTATCTTCGTTGCAAAATATTATAGTGGAATTGCAGAATTACTAGACATTGCAAGGAGGGTAGACACGCAAAGCAATTTCCAAAACAATCAATGTTTTTTGATTCAGTGAAGCTGATAATTCTTATCTTACTTCCTCGTGCTCAATATTGAACACAATTTCTGTCGACTGCAATCTTGTGTACTGATGCTTACAAAATTATCAGGAAGAAATTGTTTATAATCACATACGCATCAATAGTTTGGATGGTAGTCCCGTATAATTCATTTTCATAGATACCCGGTCGCTTATATTTTACGAACTCCAGTTTGTAGCAGCACGTTCTTTAATTTTTAATTCCCAAGTATTCTCAGTGCATATGTTACAATTGCACGACTAGTTTTCTTCGTTGCCAATTTGATTAGTATCTTTCAAAGGAATGTAATAGTTCATTCTAGTTCTCATTGTACCTTTAATAAAGCAGCACATATGTAATAGCTTCTCGACAACATTTCTAGACAGACAAGGGTCGTTGAAAAATGTAAGTGTATGTTAGACGTTTAATCAGGAACTTCATCGTAACACATGGAAAATATGTCGGCCGTGTAAAAAAGAAGTTAGATCGACAGCCTGCAACGTCGAAACTGGGATCTGACAGTTACTGAGCCTAATACCCGTTATCTCAAATGACAAACTCATTTTTCATGACTCGTCCTCCCCGCGGATGATAGATCGAGGTTTGTTCGTCCAAGACAAATTTCAATTTAATCATCTATCACGGAGCTGTGGATCCAGCAGGACGTGGGATCGCAGGCGCTTGAATGATTACGCGTTCAGAGTGCAGTAGCGTATTGGGTCGTTGGTAGTGGTTTGCGTAGAGCAACCCGTGATCGTTACTTTCCACTTATGTGCATAGCGCTCACGTGCAAGCACACGTATTTATAGCTTAATATTTCTATGGGGCGCCCTTACGTTCAATATTGACAAGAATATCTGGAACGATACCCTTATTATTTGATTAGCTTTTGTTCCTCTTCATCTCGAAAGAATTTATTTGAATTGCTCGTTGCTGAATATGTAAAATTACGACGATGCAATTAAAGATTTCTACGTTATGCTTACGCACTGTACAACGAAAATACACACAAACGTTGTATAACGTTGGTGTTAGGTCTTGGTGAATTGTCGGGTTATAAAAATCGCGTTATGCAAGATACAGGTTACACAAGAATAAGTAATTACTAGCGAGTTTTCGAAGAAAACAATTTCCATTTATTTCCGTTATTTGCATGGACCGAAACGTGTGTCACAAAATGAAACGTTAATAAAATTAAAAATTGCGCGCAAGATTAATTAATAATGTAAACGGTCCGCGTTATATAAAACCGTAGACCACATTGTACAAGTACTGAGAATAATTTACGATCCTCGTTTTATACGTACCGCGGTGTACAGAGGTTACCTGTAATATCCTTTTTTATATGGATACAAAATGCTCTGACAAGATTATTGTATTGCAGTGGACCAAAATGTGAATTCAATGCTTTGCAGCAAACGATTTGTCCACCAGAAATCGATAAGCGGTTGCAACGACGAAGCGAATGGGAAAAATTGAATGAGTTCGCGTGCAGTAAAATACACCATACCAAACTCTGCAATAACAGTTATTGTAAGACGAATAATTGAGGAAATCGCACAATTCGTCTACGATAATAAGTATAACTATTTATGTATTGATACAATGGTTTGGATACAATCGGTCTGCTCTAGTCGATCGTTTCCCAAAGAGTGTCCCGACGTTGCATTCTTGCTCGCCGAGAAGTCGCGCCCGCGGACCCACGGTCCCACGACGCAGTGCCTTCAAGGGTCCGTTTTACGACCCCCAAATGTTTACGGGTCCGGTCGCTTATCGGCCTCGTGGCGACATTTGCCAGATGAGTAAGCGAGGCGCTCCAAAGCCTCGGGTTTTCTTACATTATCGTGTTTCATCCGAGGTCTACATGACTTTCACGACAGATTATGCCCAAGAAAGTAAAGAATGAACTTTATCGACAATACTTGATTTGACCAATTACAGAATTCTTCGAACGTACATCCTCGTCCTGTAGCTAAGTTCAGACATACCTGAGGTATTTTGAAAATAGATTTGCGCAAACACCTGAACCTCTTGATCAAAAAACTACTTCAAAGGTTTCATTTATTATTTCACCACATCCTTTGTAAATTATTGTACAGCCCTAATATCCTATCAAGCTGAGGAACACAAACGAATCCATGGAACAGACAATCACAGATATAAACAAAAAAGTTACGAAGTCCAAGTACAGATTCAATTTATATTCAAGCCGATTTGTCCGTTTTCAATATTATTATAAAGCGGAATCGTCTTATCGCCCCGTCATCTTGTTAAGCAGCACAATTTGCGTGATACATTTCCCTTCCTTTTATTCAACCGAGTAATATAGAATTACCACCGCCTCGTTCCATCAATACCTTCAACAATCAAACCGTGCACTCCAGCAACGAGATCTTCTCCGATTCTCGTTGGGTAAACTTTAACCTGTTCGATATCAAACTCTGCAATTATTTTCAACTCGCCATTGCTACCGATTTGAAAAGATCATGGGAGAATCGCAGAAGGATGTCGTCAATACAGATTTGCGTGTAGTTCACGAGGACACAGTGGAAACACGAGGAATACACGGAAAGGGGGCTTCAGAATTTCGTGATCGGTTGGAATAAAATGTCTCTCGACCCGATTGCTATCCAAATGCATGCGAAAACGCACGACCGGGTTTGTTACAGTCGCAGATATAATGAGGGCTTGAGACATAATCTTCCATTACGAAGAAACGAGGAAGTCGGAGTCGTGGAGTTTATCCAACAACAATAATACTTATTGGGAAAGAATATTTGCCTGTACGAACAGAAGAGACGCCTAATTGAGTGGGGTCGTACTTGGAATTTTTCGGATTAAAAGTAGCAAAGAATACAGAAAGTGTTGGAGTCAAATGTGAAGATCTTAAAAAATGTGATTTGCTACGCTAAAAGAAGATTGAATCTTTTTATGGTTTAAATGCTGCGTTGTAAAATGTTATCAAATATTAGGTAAAGTCTAGAAATGACTATAGCGTAACGTATAACAAGTCGTGTTTACGCTCTTTTTTTTATTTTAGAACTGCGGAAGCTCCAATACCTTCATTTGTATTTTTATCATGTACGAGTAATATTATAATACATTAGTGTATAATCTCTTATTGAATACTGTTCGAAGTAAACTCAAGGATAAGAGATTTATGTGTACTAATTCATCAAAGCGAGTTAGATAAAAAATGGTTTTGGTAAAGACTAACAACTCTATCAATAATTTAATTCAAAATAACCTGCAGTCGACAATATTTAACGTAACAATATATAGTATATGCATTAACATAGCCCTGCAGAAAATATCGGAATACTCTAGATACATTAGAAACACCAATTTCTCACTGATTAAAGTTCGTTAACTATTATCAATATTTTCTTAGTATCAAATTAATAAAAAACGATTTGCTACATATGGCAAAAAAAGGCAGCAATTAGATCAGGCGATATTTGAATTTTTATGTTCCGTATGGACCGACAATTCATTACGCTCTGCTACAGTAGTATACCCCTTAATATGCCCGACATTTAGCATACTATTCTTAATACACAGGACATTCAACTCGATGTTTCGTCCAGCACAATACTTTCTTGTTATGCGATCCAGTGCGAATCGGCGTTTCGAAGTTCAGCCTCGAAAGATTACACGCGAAGCGAAATCGTTAATACGATTGAAATATGCGACAAATGTAGATATTAACGACAAGCCGCGCTGCGATATTATGAATGATATCCCCACTGTCGTCGACATCCTAAGAATATCCTCCCAATTTGACATCCGAATCCTCATCGTCCAAACCAATGCCGCTGAAATATCGGCAACAAACATTGAATACATAAATGCCATTCAGTACACTTTAAAACCGTCCCCATAGTAAACCAATTTCTCCATCCTCTTGCACCTCAATCACGGTCGCAATTAGCAACTAATTTCTATGATTCCCCGAGCTTTGCGAAAACTTCAAACGGCATACAAGCGTAATATCCTGTACGGCATTTAAAATTTCTGTCACAGAGAAACCGTGGGATGCGGTCGCAATTTTGCGCTCGTTAGCATTCGATTCGCATAGATACGACTGTCTCGAAGCTGGTACTTTCGGTTGCCCCGTGTATGTCGCTGACGGTTGTCGACGGGTTCTGGGTAGGAGCAGGCAGGTACGTCCCAATGGAAGTTGAATCGAAAGCACCGGGGGAATTGCCCCCTAATTTCAGAACCTCCTACGCCGGCTTTCGCTTATACCACAAAGCTCTTCTAACGACTGTGCCTCACGCCACGTGATTACTATGGGACTTTTGGGGCTGCACGAGATGTCGACGGTCTCTTATCGATTTTCTTTAATCTACGGACAAGCTTCTGCGGGCTGCGCGGATTGCGTGAATGCGTGAACAGATAACGCGATAACCGTGGTTGGATTTCTTTTAACAAATTTTACGCTTGGAATGTCGTTCCTATATAGGGAGGGAAATATCGATGGCAGAAGGATTATAGTTCACTGAATTATATCTTGTTGAAACCAATTGCTTCTGTAGTCTGTAAAAATGATACAAATTCGTGTTGCTAGCAGACAGCTCTTTCATTTAGTAAGGGCGAGTAAGATTACCGCATTTATTTAATGTTAGTTTAGTATGTAATTCAATGCAAGTAGTATATTCTTCACGAACGAGAGGAAGGTGGTATTGGCGATAGACAAAATCGATTTTGCACGAAACGTTCATATATTGACTATCTAACTTCTTTATAATCAGATTTAATTACACATAATTAGTTTGTCTTATATGAGAATGGAGACGCTATTTGTCCATTAACTTTATTTACATTGTCCATTAACAACATTATTCGCATGTTAGAACTTCCTATAACGAAGCACATCAGGTCCAAAATAGATTTTCTACTCGTCGCACACGACCAATTACATTTGTTCATCGAACTGTTTCTGAATCTTTCTTTTATTATGACAATCCACGCTTTGGACGAACACAAAACTGTTGACCAAACGAATTAGCATAAGTAAGGGACGTGTACCTGTACCCAAGCCTGGTCGATATCAACTGAGAGAAGTGTAACTTTAATTATCGTTGAAGAGGCCAACAATGATTTGAAATTGGCAGATTGTAATTACAACTGCGTTCTCTTGCGACCAATTTCATAAGGTCCACCGTCTTTGCTCGGTGGCGTCACGACGGAAATATTTGCTCTGTAATAATGTACGATGGGCCATCTCACTGGCCACTGGCGTCTTCTCCTCTCCCTGTTCGGAACTATAGCGATAACTTTCGCAATTACACGAATATGCATGGAGAGGAATACCGCTCGTGCCATGGGATCTTGAAATCTATCCAACGTAGCTCTCGCCGTTAAATGGGTTGAAATAAAGGTGAGGAGATCGTGCTTCTAGATCGACGTTAATAGAATAATAAACGGTGGATATGCCAGGATGACTGCAAATTAACGAGATTCGTCGATGAATTCGATAATGGTATTTCGTTTCGAGTAGACGATATTTCATAACTGTTCTTTTACATACTTTACTTATGCATATGGTATTTTTTACACTTATCGTAGTGCGGCGCCAGCCTACTTCTTTCGTGTACTTTGTTCACCCGTGTAAAGTAAATTAAAATACCAAACCCTAATTTTCATTAAGCTAAAGTTATTAAAGATTAGAAATATTGATATATTTATTACAATGCACAACTGAATTTGAATATCGAAGCGACCCTTAAAATTCTTCGCAGTTCTTTGCAAAAAGTGTGACAAACTAATGAATACGTGTGACAGAGTTCCACAGGAATATCAGCGAATATAATTGAATTCGGGAAATCTGAAGTCCCTGCCGCTGAACTTGAGAGAAAGAGGAAAGGTAGAAACAGGAGTTAGCAATTAATAAGGTATCCCGCAGCGTTCGTAATTAGAAAAATGAAATGAATTCACAAAGAAAGAGGGCGGGCAAGGGTCCACCTTGACCGCTTGAAGAGACGAGAATTGCACAAACGAAACGTGAAGCCTCGAGAATTAAAGTACACACACCACCGTGCACGCATCCAAAACAAAACGAGAAAGAAGGATAAAAAGGAAGAAATGTGATTGAAGAAGAAAGGGGGTGCGTGTTCAAATACGAACAGCAAACACCGCGACCTGTCCAAAGCTATTTTCACTGACGTGTAACATCGGTAAACGCACGTACGGTCGACGATCGTTTATACACCGAGTATATTCGAGGGATGATAATTTCTAGTAGTCTGGCAAACGACCAACATCGTACACGCACTCGGCGTGTACTGAGCAAACTCGTCTGATTCCCACTGGGAACGGGGGAGGGGCGACAGAGACGCGGCGGTTTACGTTGATACAGTTCGTCAAATAACAGTTTCATCGTCTGCCGCATTTACGCGACGGGTCACTTAACGTCCTGCGGTGTAGGGTTCGCAGAGAAGCCGATCAAAAGACTTTTCAATCGGGCCTAAATCGCCACCCGCGAAGATCGCTGCCAGATTGCATTAACCAGGATTATTTTCCATTGTTCGACGATGCAGGTGGACATCTCTCGAACTTGTGGAAATGACATGGTTCTAAGTAAGGCCCCGAAATATCACAGGACTGAGATATTGAACGGTTTTATACGTGGCCAGGAATTTCGTAATAGATTATTACAAAATAGTTAGGAATGACTGATATGTGTAAAAAGTAGGAGCACTGAGGATTTGACGAATGTGAAATGATTAGAGTCTTCAATTCAATTTCCTCGTACAGTTTATATAAAGATGTTTGCGAACAATATACTCCGCGTTTTTTCTTATTTCTTAAAAAATATTTGTAACAATTATCTTCCGTCTTTCGTATGGAGGTTGGCTTGCCGAGTGCGTACGCGTGAAATTGGATTGCAATATTTTCGTTTGAACTGATTAATAAATAACGAAGTTTATAGAAGCCTTATAGATGAAGGCAAGCTTTAATGCTATCTAAAACAAAATATTAAACGGATTGCATAAATGATGAATAGAAATCGGGGTAATAGTATGCATATTATATTGAACGTATTGCCATCAAAATATAATTCCAGATATAAGGGGCGAGTCTCGCAGCATGATATGATCGTTCGAAACATATTTTCATACAGCAAATAATTATCGAGTTATTTGAAGTGGTCGTGTTGCGAAACTCGCCCTGTGTATTAACAACGCTGAATTGCGGGTCGAGATACAATTAGGTTTAATGCAAATGACCTAAAAGGAAATGAACGTAAAGGCTTTTACTATAGCCGTGCAAAAATGATTGAAAGTCAGAAACCGATCAATTGATCCGTATTTGAATTCTGTGGGGTACCATTATATCAAATATAAGAATTTTAGCAAAATATAATAGCATAGTTCCTTGAACAAAATTTAACAGCACCTGCGGACGTCTGTGACCCTTTCATCGGTATAAGACAGAAAGTGTTGCCACATGTTTTTTACCTGATCGATAATCAAATTTGTTTGTAAGCCAAAAGTTTCGGGACGCGGATGATACAGTTGCATAATGTACTATAAACTCAAAACATGCATAAATTTCAAGCGCGGTAAATATAGTACAACATCGTTCAACCAGCAAGACCACGAAGTATGAGCATTTAACTAATTGCCGTGATTTACGCGCGTGTGTTCGTTGTCGGAGAGATAGACGATACCAATGTTGGAAACTTCGTGAGCACGGTTCCCACCGTGCCACTTTACGCCACTTTCTACTTTAATCTTCTTTTACTTTCGCAGACGTTCGTCATAAAACGTACTACTTGAGATATTCAGCACTTCGTGTACAATTTGCGTTTCAATTATTGCATTTACGAATTTACAAATGATCCGTTTATACGTGGCACCTTGATCAGACGTTTTCATTCAAATTACTTAATTCAAATAACAATAATTTAATTCAAATGGCCCGAGGAATATTGAAGATTATTTAACAAACGGTAGGATGTGCGCCATGTTTATTTGAAACGTATGTATATTGTGCACTAAGTTAGATTGAAGTCAGTCAAATCTGGCAAATCTACTTTACAGCCTGACATGATAGTCACTTGTCTTGGCTGCACTCCTGTTCGAATATTTTCATTTCAGAATTAAAATAAACAATCGTGCGAGAAATTCTACGGCGAATTTATTTGAAGACGTTCGAAATTCTTTGCGACTGGCCCACCTATTCAACTAAGCAAAATATATCATATGCTCTACGTTGAACATACCTGTAGTATATAGAAAGACAAAAGAGACAAAAAGATGCAGAAACACAACGGGGTCTGGAAATTTTAACGCTTCGTCACAAATATTTCCGGACTACAAAATCTAAATCCAAATTAATCATTTCCACCAATGCGATCTCCCCACTGGGTTCCAGAATTGCTAAGGCGGGACAGAACACCATCGCACGCGGTCTATAAATAAAACATTCGCGGTGCGACGAATCCAAGAATCCGAAAACCGTATCCAGGAATTTCTAACATCATTCTCCAGGAATGTCTCTCTATACTACGTCCAACGTCGTACGTCCGCGAGCACCGTGGACGAAAAACTCCGTGAAATTTAACGGGGCGGAAGATAAGCGAAACGTCAGGCCGGCAGGCAGATGAAATTGATGAGCAATTCATAAAGCACGAATTTCGACCGAGGCACATAAAGTTCACACGTGGTAAATGCGCCGCGACATTTTCGTGGGACTGTGAGGTACGAGCACGCAACTAATTGTCCTGATTTATGCGCGTCGCGCGTGTCGCCCCGCCGATACGAGACAGTGGAGCAAGCCAAGGGGAACGCGATGCTCAATTATACGGCCAGCTGGCTACGCTCCAATCATACTTTCGCTGCTTTGATTCCGTTCGGTCGATCATCGCGCGCGGTCGCCGCCTCTCCACGCCGCGTCAACAAGGGCGACCGAGGGTGACCACGACCACCCGTGGAACAACCGGGACCGTCTCTCATCGCCGGTACGCTCCTTCTTTTCGCGTCGAACGACCGCCGACGGCTCAATCCGCGAAGAAATTTAACGACGATTCAACTGTGCTCGTAACGTGAAATTCCCGCGAGCTGCGGTCGATACGCGTCGCGCTGATCGTTCGCGCTTTTTCGGGCGGAGGGCAGGTGCGAGGGAGTACTGGCTGGGGCAGATCTGATAGTTCGTTGCACGGCGTAATTGGATTATTCGAGCCGATTCTTGGGTTTCGTTGCAGAAATAAATACACGCGCGCCTCGGTTACTCATCTGGCAAATGTTTTGCCGCGAGGCGGATAGGCGAGCGGGACCGGTAAACATTTGGGGGGTCGTAAAGAAGATCCTTGAATGCGTTGCGTCGCGGGACCGATGGGGTCGACGAGGATATTGGCGGACAAAAATGTAGCGTCGTGGCATTCCATGGGAAACCATTGACTAGAGCGAACGAATTTCGATCCATGCTGTGTATATTGCGGTATTGTGGCGATCACAGATATAGCCTTGTTCAACTTAGATCGTGCGGCTTTTATTAAAATTAGTCTAACACGTGTATTAAGCTTTCTACGTGGGCTGATTTTTTAGTTAACAATTTGGTTCGTCGAAAATATAGACAAAGTTGAAGGTGGTTTATGGGATTATTGTAAGAGTGTAATTGTTGCAATCGGGAATCGTCAATGTGAGCAGGTGGCTCTATTAATTTGAGTGTTCACTGTGCTAGATGTATTGGTCAGCTAAGAATAACCTTGCACTGGTAATTTTTCGGTATCTATCCGGTATCTATCCGATATCTATCCCTTTCGCGTAAACTGTCTAATATCTTGCGACAGTTGCGGAAGAGTGACCAGCCAATACATTTGGCTCTATGAATGGGAAGTGTGTATCGTAGAACTTATAGGTCACATCTACTTTTGGGCGATCGACCACCGCTGTTATTTCTTATCAGGGGAGTGTGTCACAGGGGGCGTCATCAAAGTAGCCGACCCCATAGAGATTGCACGCTTTCTGTCAACTTAGTTCACACTTGGTACGTGCAATGCCGTTAAAAAAATCATCGCTCATATGGTATTATCGTCAATCGCATACCGATACTCCTGTGTTACTATTGCTATATAATGTATACAATTGGTACGAAATTAATATTTATATCTTCGCGCTCTGTATATCTTTTATACTATTATATCTCTACAGAATTAATTTTAGTCTCAATGGTTTGCTTCTAATATGACATACGTTCCAACACCGAGATATTTTCTTTCGAATTTCTACGAAGACTTAAGTTAATCTGCTTCATAGTTATGTTTTCAAATACAATACTTATTGATGCTCGTATTCGTGAATTTTTTCTATAACAATTGAACAATTGAACAATTGAACAAAATGAATTCAAGAAATCAATGAAAGTCAGACTTTACGAAGTCGGTAGAAAGAAATAAGGAACAAATCATTGGCAAGCGCAATCCTCACAGTGTTAGTAAATGAACAATTGTAATATATGCAGAAAACTTATTCTGAAGCTAATAAAAAAAGGGTTGCTACATCATAACTTCAAAATGTGTTAAAGTGTATACAAAAAAAAAAAACGATTCTACGGGATATACAGTAGTGTATTCTATAACGATTTAACGCGTTCTATAACATTAAAACGCGTTATACGACACCCGACTGTAGTTTGATTAACCGTATAAAATTATTTGACTCACCGCTACCAGATAATCCCAACGATTTTCAACAGCATAAAATTGCACTCCCAGTCTCAGATTACTTACCTGGAAAAAATTAATAAAGGTTATTTTATGCCCTATGTAAAATAATTAAATGTAAAAACGTCAAAATCTCATGCGCACCTTTATATGTTTATACATATCTACTCTATATGTACATATATAGGCATTTAAGAAAGTCTTGTTCCCACGAATAATCAAAGAAAGGGGACCCCTTTGTGTTTCACTAATTTATTCAAGCTTTAGCGAAACAAAACTCCATTCTCTACTTCTCTCCTCTGAAATATTCTAACAGGTTACGTGACCCACTTTGTACACAGAAACCGCAGCTAAGGAACAACGAATGCCCCCCCAAAAAATGTTAACAGTAATACACGTACATTAATTCAACCAATAAAATTCTGCCGTGTTATGGTTGTCACAACTCCGGTAAATACGTTCCCCTTTTTACACAAACGCAACGGTCCAGCTAATGAAGCCTTCGTTCTTGCTTACTTAGTAAGCAGCACGGCTACGCGTAATCGTAAATCGATTCCAATGGAAAATAGTTTAATGATCGTGTCATATTTTAAGGGCTTATGTCTCTAGCTTGCGGTAGAATGGGGCGGCTCGGGGTGGTAGTTCTATCATTGTCACCCAGAAACCGCTCTCGCCGGGTTTTGGATTAATGTCATTCCGCGTCTATTTATCATAGGAACTAACCCATCTTTCCAGGCGACGTCAGAAGGGTCACAGCACTTACGGCAAACGATTCATCGAACTCGGTAGAATAGAACACTAACATTCTATCGTTTATTTAAGCCGCGTATCAGCGAACGTGCAATTACGAATTCGAATTTGAGCACGCGCTGTAAAAGAAAGGGACGTGAGAAATTTTGTTTCCAATTTGCCTCTTTATGTTTTCTATTTTCACATTGTCAGTTCTGCTGTGTAATTTTTGTTAGTATAAACACGGGAATTGTATCGCTAACAAGAAATTTTCGTGCCAGATGTAATAGAAAGTGGGAGGATAGTAGGAAAAATACTTTTAGTACTTTACTGCTAATTAGATGCTCGATGGAGTACGCACGAAAGTGGCGGGTAACGCCAATGGAGATAGGTATAGTATATTTTATACAATAAAGCATGGCTACATACTGCAACCAACAGGGATCCAGAATATATCCATTACAATATTCGTAACAAAGCGTAGAATTGTTTGTGGTTGCATTTTATTTGCAAAAGAGACGTTCGTGCTGTTGCCCAGCGAAACATTGCACGAGAGTTTGCAGAAATTGACGTATGATTGTAAAACAGATTCATTGTTCTCCGTTCGCCAGGGCGCATTCGAATTTCAAATGGCTGCAGCGAATCTCGCGAGGCATCTCTATGAAAAGAAACTTACTGAAAATTAGAATGTCTGACCAAATTGTACCGAATCTACTTCGACTGCATCCATGTTTTGTTTCATAAATATCTTCGAAGCTACGAGAAAAACGGTGTCCAACAGTATCGACTGTTTCTTTTCTCTTTATTTAATTAACTGTTCGCAGCAGCTACTAAATAGTAGGGTTGCTGTTAAAAATGACGGCTAATCCGTCCGCTCGCTGTATGAGGTTTTTCACGCTTCCGTTTTCCCTGCCCTCCTAGCACACCGTTCCCACAGTATGAACATTGCAGTGAATTTGGCTCTAACAAATTTGACAAAATAAGAAATACTATGGTCCACGCTATTTTCACATTGGTATATCTCAGGTTTAACCGTAAACTCTCCCCCAAAATTTGTGAGATGTTGAAGGATTTTTTACCTTTCCGATTTATTTTGAAACAGTACAGCGGGACCGCACATTTTTGTTTTTCAATTATCAGAAATAGCAGAACCTAACTAGATATTGTGAAATTGTACAAAGAAAAACGTGAAAAGCTATAGGGCAGGAAACTCGATATTTTTTTTGTAAACGTTACATTACATTTGATACGTAAAAGTATGTCTCAACTTCACCACACTCGCACGCATGCTATTCTGATTGAAATATCTTGTAGGACTCGATATACGAATAAGTTAATATTTGTTCACCTCATTTGCAGTTAAGCGGATAAAATAGTACACTCTGTAGTTTTGTGTTCACGGTAGAGATTACGAAACAACGAAAGGGGGGCAAAGAATATGTACAAGTTTCTGCTGTCGCTGTTCTCTGTACGAGGCCAGAAACAACGCCAGGCGAAACGAAAATACAGCGGGTGCTAAAATTATTAGGGCGTGCCGCGCGAAAAACCAATTTCTGTTTGCGCGAAGATAAAGTCATACGATCAAAGAGTAATCTTAATTCGTTTTTATTGGATTTATTATTTGTCAACGTTTCGTTACAAATGCACGATTAATAATCGAGGCATTCAAAGAATTTTCCGAAACGTCGTAAGTTCCCGTTATGAACCCTCTCTCGAGCAATTTACAAACTCCTGACGCAGACAAACTATCCAGATTGGCATCTAATTTTCTCTCTATGCCCTCTCATTTCGCTTCTTCACTGACGTATAATATATAACGAAAGCGACGCCCGCAAGAGCAGCTGCATATAAATGGCGGAAACGACAGACAAGACGCAGGGTTGGGGGGTTAAGAAACTAATAACGCGAGAGAAAAATTGACAGCGGAAAGATTGAAATTCCACGGGTTAACAAGCTTCGCTTGGATAATGACCATCAAGGATGACGGAGGGACGGCGCGCAAGATGACAATCATCCACCGTTGAGAGCCGTGAAATATTTACTCGCCGAATCGCAGCGAAACATCCATCGACAACGCCCGGACCGATTCAATGTCACGAATCATGCGTCAAAGTGATGCATAATGCTCCGTGCCAACTGTGACACGGGCTATTTTTTCCCCACGTGGACGATATATTTTCCGCGACGGTCACATGAACAGAAAAGGCGCGCTACGGTGTTCGTAATTTACAAGTGACCGGCGCGGCGGTCCGCAAAAAGCAGCAGTTGCGAAACGGTGATACGAGATCTACCACACGCGTACAATCGATTTTCCCGTTTGCATTCAGTATTGTTCGACATCGCTCGAGATTCATAATTCTGTTCTGTTAAATTTTCATAATCGAACGTTGCGAAGTTTTTAAAGCCGTTTCAACGAAAATTACATATTCCATTAGCAGCTGTATACATAATGGAAGGGCCGGTTCGATTAATGAAATAATAAATTCAATAGCGGTAAATAAATAATGCGTTTCAATAATAATCCGGGCACAAAAAGTCCAATTAACGGGAAATCCTTTGACGAGCAAGTCGAGGTTTCACCTGTATAATTATATCAGCGATAATTGTAAATGAGCAGTCCGCATTTCCATATTCCAGCAGCTATGATTAAAGCTATGATTGATACGACTTATCGTTCGATCGATACTTCGAAACGATCCAACGTTGTATTTCATTGCCCGAAATTCACAACTGTAGAGGGCAAACGAAATCAAACACCACTGTGTGCAATTTCCAAAGTACATAATTTCCTTTTGCTCGGAGAAAGTGCAAAAATAGCCTTCACTTCGGCCCCTCGATTCGAAATGTTCGGTGGGGGAGTAACCGCGTTTCGCGACGAATTTATCATCGCGAGATGCTTATCGCATCACGGAGTTTCCTCGCCAGAATTTTCGGATCGATCTCAAAGTCGGAATTCTTCATCTGCTCGAGACCTTTCGGTGAGATTACGCTCCGTTGCATCGAGCAAACGCAGTGAAGTTGGGCAGCCATCGACCCACTCTTTTGGTCTCTCTCTCTCTCTCTCTCTCTCTCTCTCTCCCTTTCACCATCCGTCCCTCCTCCACTCCCTCTTTTTTGGTCGAGAATTCCGTGGAAAAGTCTTTACGGTTTGCAGGTAAAGCGAGGAGCTGTAAAGATCGCCGCGAAAAGGAAAACGTTTCGAGGGGAAACTTCGATCATGAAGTCTCGGCTTACGTATGCGAAACGCAGCTGCAAAACGTTATCGATTGTCACGAGTCCACCTATTTATAACGAGATTCTCCAATCTTGCGTACTGATCTACCTGTCGACGCGCGAACATGTCGCCAAATAATTTCTAAATCGAGCGAAACTAATAGGGGAACTGTATGCCTATATATCAATTTGTGCAACGAGCACTGCTTTCTGCTTAGATGATAGCCAGTGGAAAGGTAACATTTCCGGAATGGAAACCAGTGTGTACAATCATAGTTACACAGATATATATAGGGTAGATCGACATATCTAATGACAACGTCTGGTGAAATAGAAAGGAAAAGGTTTAACACCCACCATCGGAATCAAGGCATAATTTTGTATTCTATTCCACTTATTTTATTTACGTGCTTCTGGAAAAAAGACCCCAAATTTTTGTATATGTCGCCTGTACCCATTTTTGGAGCCACATATTTGACACAGTGACAATATTAAGTAGAAATATGGAAGCGAAAAGAATGGACGATTCTAATGTTTTTCCAATGCAAATATAAATAGTGATAAAATACATTAATTATTTGCGTTGGTATTGCACGTAGCTGCAATGAAATGTATATTGGAATTAAACTATGAAGCATATTCTGGTGACCCAATTTCGGGAACAGTAAAATACGTCGCGACAATATCGGAATGAAATTAGAATAACTTTATGGAGACCGTTTCTGACTTAGAGAGTCGTCTGAAAGCGTTTGTTAGAATAGTTACAAACACGTCAGTTACGTGTCCATGAATTAACTCGTAAATTTACGTGGTTCGTAGTGTATATAATGTAAATTATTCTGGAGGTAGGAATTGAGCGTTGAAGGCGAGGTGCGAAACAATTATAATTTACTGGCTCAAAAGCACAGTTCTTAAAAAGTTCTTCAAGTAGAATATTCCGCAGCTGTTAGGCATTCACAGATCTGTATAAGGATTCCTTCAATTCTATTCGTCACTTTCACAGGCAAACATTTCTCATTATTCTATTGCCTTAAATGATTAACCAACAATGGTGTTGAAATACATTCTTCAAAAAATGATATAAATATCTGTAGTTATGAAAGCTTCCAGTATCTCCATTATCGTTGGTGTTCCAAGAGTACAATAGGTCAAAGCAAAAATTTGCGGAAATATATTATTCTAGTCTCGATGGGGTTCCGATGGGCCAAAAAGTTAGTCTTCACCTGAAATGTAAATCTGCAATCGTATTCTATGGACGCAGATTGGAACATTTTCAGAAATATACTAAGTAAGCCACAAACACGCAGTTTCCGAATACGAATTCATGTGCTTTCACGAGACGCAACCAAAGCGTCCGAACTAAATACAAAAATTTATGCTAATTATGAAACGAGAACGGGAAAAAAAATTATTCCAAATAGACTACTACAGTTTCTGCACGCGGCACTGATTACGAGCTATTACAGTCATAAACTTTCGGGGGTAGTATATCAGTTGCGGAGGGACTACCGCAGAGAAAAAAAATGTGCGCTTTAATAAATTGATACCGATATAATTAAAACAGGTTTGATAATTCGGTATCAATGTTTATCGGGGCTATATCCAATGTAGTAACTGAAGCAGTGAAACGCAATGCACACAACGCATTAATATTAGGCATATCGATGCACATATTCGCACGAAACTCGGCTTTCTTCTTTCCTGAATAATTCACAACTCGCAATCGTTCTAATACATATCGCTGCACTTCGAAATGTCGCTACCGTCACGAGGCACAATTGGAACCCGAACCCGATCCGATATAATTCCGGAATAGACGATCGATAACGATCGGCGGTGGTAAGGGCGTAGGGGGGGGGGCAAAGGTCGAAACAACAGTGGCACTCGCAGCTCGAACGACAGGTGGACCAGAGAGAATGGCTGCGAGTTCCAGGCCATTACAACCCCTGAATATTTCAACGGCGAGATGCTTGTTGAGGGGTGACCGAGAAACGGACGACCCCGCCTCTATTATTTATTGCGTTACCCTCGCGCGGCGGTTTAAACTTCTCTTCCCGTTTCGATCCCTTCGTTTCCCAACCCTACCACCCAGCGCCTGCATCATTGCACATTATTCATACCACGAAATTTGAATTATACATTCAATAGAACGACGCGACGTCTGGGGCAGACGACGCTACGGCTGGGACCGCGACGTCGCTAAAGACGTTTTCACCCCCTCGGCCTCGTCGAAGCAACGATCATCGGAAAAATGTAAATTCGCGTGTGACGGCGGACGGAGCCGCGAAAACATCTGACTTGTAAATGAACGGCTCTTTCGTTTATTTGAAAAAAGAAATGGGCGGACGCAATGACCGGTGTTCATTCTGCTAATAGTTCCTGGTAATGAATTGTTTCCCGAAGGATCACAACGGTATAAGGGGGATGGGTGCATACGCGTTCCGATGTGTCGTTTCTTTTGTCGTTTCTTCATCGCGAGGTAGGGATTATTTTTAACCGCGTTTTGCAACTGTTATTAAATATTCTTGTCGAACATTGCAATCATTATTTAATTGGAATCGCGGTAAATAATAATTGTAATTGGTTAATTCAATGAACGATTTATGCGGCCATGCTGGCCAACCGGGAAATGTCGTATACGTGCACGCAAAGCCGATCTTCCTCGCGACAATTGCGAAACAAGAATGAACATTTCTCGAACGAGCCGTCGATACGAAGATTCCACCCAACCCGCAGTAATTCCATGTTCTTCGACGAGAGGAAAGGAAAGTGAGCCTGGCAGAAGGAGCGTCGCGACGAAGAGCAACGGTATCATAAGGAAGGCAAAGCTCGGGTCGTGCGTGCCTTAAAACTTCACGCACGTGTAATTGCCGGCCGGATAAAATAATAGAGAACACAAGGGGCGTTTCATTACAGTCACGGTCGCGGAAATGTTAATCCAGCAAATATTTAGCGGTCCATGGTGGGACAGGGGCGTCGAGTCACGGAGGTTTCGCTTTAATACGAAGTATTCTCATTTTTGCGCCACGGCAGCACGCGAAAACGTTTTGGAGAACGGTGCCGCGTTCCGCCACGCGCGCCGTGCATTTTGATAAGGAGGGTTAATACGCCGCGATGACTTTCGGGCGTCCCACGACTCGGGCATTCGGCCACGTATTATGCGAGACTTTAAATTCGTTTTCGTCCCCGCCGACAGAAAATAGAGATTTGTGGAGTTCAAGTCCGCGGGACACCCTCCGCCAGTGTGTGGCCGGAATTAAAAAAAACCGTGACCGCGGGACTCTCATATCCGTCGTGGAATGGTACCCTGGTCTGAGTGGTTGCGGGAAACCCCGATCGAACATTAGTTACCTTTCAAGGAAAACGTGACACACATAATGCCGTGTTTCGCTTTTCTTTTCGTCGATGCACTCAGCCCCGACGTTAATCACCTTTGCAGCAATCGGAAATCCGGCAATACATGTGTCATTTGTAGTGCAATGAAATACTGAAATAATGCAGATGGAGAATAACCGAGTAGACAAATGTTTAGAGTGATCGAACAGTTCGGGTTCTCTATAAAAGATGGTTAATGATATGCAGTATAAAATTTAGTATTAAATACACATGCTGCGAACGTTTCTTTCGTCCTCTGATGTATTTTTTCAATCTTTCCAATTTGTTAACTCTACATATTTTCATTAAAGTTAATAGTGACGCGGGTTTAGATTCTTTGCGCGTCATACATCGATAAGATATTGTACATTTGTCGACAGATAATTTACTTGACAAAATAGGAAATGACCAAGATTCATTTTTACAAGAGAAGTTAATCCCACCAAAAGTACGTGTAATCAAAACTTGCCATTATATTTTGCTCATACATTATTCGATACATCCAGCTTTGGCCTTACTCTGTGATACAAACTAAAAACTAAAAAAAAACAGCAAATGCATTTACAATATAACACAACAAATACATTTTGCTTTCAAATGTATTGGCATACATTTTGTAGAATACAGGAATTATTTCGTATACCTTCCAGCGTACACTGTCATACGTTTCCAAATTATCGTCTGACCCGACTAATCCGAGCCCTCTGAACAATCTGTCGACGAAGTACTGTCTACCACAAAAACAACGTCAACTCGCCATACATTCCAGGACATCATAAACTAACGTGACATGATTGCAACTATATCGGAGTAACGCGATGTATCGCGGAGTACAGCTTCCCCCAACGACTCGTACCACGCGTCAATCGTATTTTAATACATTGGCAAACAATTTCCAACCTTCACGGGAAACGAACAGCCGATCGTGCACGCCAAACGATGTACGCTCGAGTTTTTCACCGTGAAACCAACGGCAAATGTTTCCGCGAAGCCGCGCTTTACTGCGACCCGTCTAAATTCACGCGAGACATTCGTTATCGCAAATAGCGTCGCCGTATGCTGTGTTTCACAGAAGGGGGTTAAGTAAATGGTTGCGCCGTACGCGATATTCACCTGCGAACCTGAAATCAGCATCGCTCCTAAACAGTATTTATTATACCTTAGCTGTTTAGAATGATCTCCACCTGGTTCGTGGAACTTGAGGCTAAAAAGGAATATTGCACTGGCGATAAAGTGTTGAGATATACAGAAGCGTCTCGATCGCGATAAACTATTGCCATTCACGGAGTCACGTTAAGCCCTCCCGATATCCAAAACTTGCGGCGTTACCGAGTGTCCAAGGAGCGCAGGTTACGAAATATTTATAATAATAACCTGTCGCGACTCTTTCTTTTCTAATAATTTTTAATAAATATTCCGACGATCCCAATCTGAGACAGAATATGCAGCTCTGTCGGGCACGAGACACCGTAGCTGCCTGACGCGAGAATTCCTATCGAGCAGTGAGACACTAAATTCCTGCGGTAGCGAGATTCTACAGTTCGTCCAGGTAAGGCGGCCGTAACTTAAGCTACAATATACTACGCCCACGAAATATCAAATACGCTGGCTGTATCGCAAACTTAGCTCGGTTCAGTGCCCCCGGCATACTTCTCCTCTATTTCTTTCCGTTCGATACGGTGTTAGGATTATTTACGGGGAAAGGCGCGTTTTAAAAATTCATAGAGAAACGGTGGCGCGAGCACGCTCGCCTCTCATATCCGTCGTAAAACGAATACCGTATACAGGTGGCCGACGAAAAACGCGATTCGATCGACGTGCAAACAACGCCGGCCATCCACGGTTGATCCGGAAATTGGATCTGCCAATAAACTACCTGTGGAAATAATTTTTTGTCGCCTTCTCTTTTTCCCTTCCTTTTGTTTCGTAAGCTCTGTTCGCTTGCTCTCCACGCCCGTGCAATCGGAGATCAAGCGTTCCCCACAGAGAGCAACGTGCTAACCCCATACGTGATGTTACCTTGATTGATTTCGCTTCTTCTGACAGCCGGACTGTGATTACAGCACATTTCTTTAATCCCCCCCCCCCCCGGATAAGAATTTCACTCGATTATATTCGACTTTTCGTTCGAATATGAGAATTTAGATTTAACGACAGCTAGAAACAAATTGCAAAGTTACTAGCACAATTGGTGGAGTACAATGGTACAGTAAAACTTTGATTATCTGAGGTAATATACGACGGACAGTTAATAGCTGCCTGGAATATGAACATCATTTTTTACCGTGACCACTTATCTGTGGATTGTGCGTGCGTCACTAGACGCGCCACACTCCCTCCCTTACTACCTCACCCTTACTCTTTCTCCCTGTTTTGCAATGGAAGTTTCTACTTTTCAACTCACCCGAATTGTTCGTGCTGGTGGTGCGAAAATAGCTGCTCGATTAACAGTTTGCATCAAGAAAGAGCAGTCGCCTGCAAATCGATCGCGATGGTATAACGGTGTGTCAGGGGTTGAAATGTGTCGAAAACTTTGCAGTACAGTATGGGACTGGTGTACTACCCTAAAATACTATCAACGAATAGGTTGACAAGTTCGAATACAGCGGACCGAGTGCAACTTTTCACCGATCCCGAGTACCTCCCTGAAGTGATGAGCACGTAGTTCAACTCGCAATCAAAAATACTTAATACACGCGTTACAATCGGGCCGGTGGATTGACGGATCAAGTATGGACAGACAAGAGGAGTTTATCGAAAACTAATGCGGATGTAGTTATCTGTATTAATGTGACGATGCATTTGATTACATCCTCATACGTAGGGAGCTATCAGATAATAATTGAATATCTCACAGGAGAACCACGGTTTCCACGGAGACCTATGTGCAATGTATTGGATATTGTTACACACACATACGTAAATATAATTATATCGTACATTTCCATCAGTTACTACGTCCTTCGGTGTACACCTTCGCACTCGTATTGAACTACGGAAATTGCACATGTTTTCAAACCTTCTTGTACCCGAGGTAGCTCTATTTTCGTGCTTTATGTCACGAGATGATAACATACTGCTTTCCAAATTTAATTCTAAACACTTTAATTCTACGTGTATCGGTACTACGCGAAAGCAGAATTTATTTCGGTATTGTGGGTACTTCAAAGCACTCGTTGCTAGAGTATTTCGTACTTTGGATATAGAACTTCTACTGTCTAAAGTACACGCTGCTTAATCCGTTAATTTCTACCGGATCGTACATTAAGCTGAATTTAATGAATGTGCATGCTTCCATACAGCACATTTACAATCCTCGCAATGAATAAGTCAACGAAAGCTTCGTACTACATTTAAACGTAGAATGGAATGAAACTTTCGTTTTTCATAGTGGGGGGGTATTCGTTTGATAATAGCGCCAAGAAAAAGTCTATTCGAGAAAACAAATGAAAATAATTCCTTCTATCCCCTGAGCTCCATTCTGGCGCGTCATTGCGTTCATCTCTGCTAATTCATTCAAGGTGATCTCCATGGGACAAAAAACGAATGAATCATTATCCTCCGATCAAAGTACGTTCGTTCGGTTCTGTTGCATCGAATCGTACATTAAAGTTGCCGTTCGTGGTCGAGGGTGTCTGAGTCAAAACGTTGAGGACTTTGTGCTATATAAATAACGGAACGCTCTTAAAAGGTCCGCCGACGGTTCCTTAGTTTTGACAAGCAGTTAAAATCCATTGTAGTTGATCGAAAGCTGCAGCCCAAAGTTGGAGGCTTGGAGAAATTTTGCAACAGCCTAGAAGACAGGAGACGAACGAGTTGACGAAAATTTATGGCGAAACGTGTTACAGAGAATAATTACGGCCGCTCTAGAGTCTAGGCGGCTGACGGATTACTTTTAAAAAGGCAGTCTGTATTTGGAGCGAGATCAGCTATAAGTTCGGGGATCTAATTTCTGTCTGGAGCCGTGACGCGCAAGCTGTGTGGTGTGTGCAAAATGGGCCAGTTATTAAGTTATGGTGTCGTAAAAGTGAACGGAATTGTTGACGAAATCACTTACGCTGCAGAGGCATTTCTAATTTTTATGAACGGGAAACGGGTCGAGTTACTCGTGAACACGGAACAGTGTAATTCTACTTTGAATTGTACATCTACTTCTTCGTGGTATAATATGTAACACAAATGGTTTACTGTGATTATTAAATTTAGCAGTGTCGTGCAATTCGTTACTATTACGAATATTATATAAATTAGTTAGAGTTTTTCGCCGGGATATATATTTATATGCAATAAATAATGACCACTTTTATTTGAGTAAATACTTGTTTGCGAGATACGAGAAAATGAAGTTTGTAATCATTCAAACGCGCTCTGAGTAATTATAATTTTCGTTAACTGTTCATTAAATGCATGAACTGCGCTAATATCAATTAAAACTTCGGCGTAATGAGTGGAGCCCTTTCAATTGGTCGACTAAAATATCGGTGTAATTGGTGATATGATATTGCAGAAAATAAAACGGTAGGTACCAGAAGCAAATTGAGTTCAATTGCAAATAACATCATGATGCATAGAAGGCTTTAATTGAGTACACATTTATGTATTAAAATAAAATCAATATGAAATCCCAACAGTTCTTCACTGGTAAATAACATTTTATGTAATAATGGCTGGATACCTAACAGTGAGTTATGTATTTCCAACTGACCGAACGTCAGAAATTGATTTTTCGTATTGTGGCGCATACTTACGAACTACACTAGCATATAACGATGTTTCAAGTGATAAAGCCCTTGAATACGTATTTCTTGAACATAGAATATAGTGTCGAGATTTTATACGGATTTCCGTCCACCAGTAAGGAATAATGAGGATCATTGTGGACCCAGAACAATCATTTTACGACATACCGTTTATTCGACGAACAATATGTGATGCGAGACGTCAGAAGTATACAGCGACACGTTTTATTAATATCACATTTCGAAATATCCTATTACGCCCTTTCGCAATACCCGATATATCAAGTCCCTTAATGTGAGTTTCTTATGTAACCCTGAAGCTCCGTTTCTCTTATATCACACTTTAACAAGCAAAAACATGTGTACCTTTATTGAAGCTTTTAAAGGCAAGTTTATATTTCTTGATAAAATATCGTGATATAAGAGGTTACGTGAAATATCCTGAAAAAGAAGGTGGATGAAACATGGGTGAGAATATATCATGACATTTTTACGTCCACGCAGATGGTATATTTGTACTGACATGGCAATCAAGTACCTGATCAATAGTCAAATTAATGGAACTGAAGGTGTACCTACGTGACGTTAAAAAGTATCATTATCGTAATGGTGATAATTAACGTCACGGGATTAGACTAAAATATTGTTCGTACGAAGTCTTTGCCCGTTGGAGATTCTATGAACAACGGAATATTAGAGTAGCATATTTGAAGCAATGGATACGCCATCCTTTTTTCCTGCCACAAATTCTAGTAGTACAAGTCGTTGACCTGTTTCACTTACAGCGATACACGTGAAAGTTGCTCATAAGTAAGTCGTCTTTTTAAGAAACGACAAGTATCTGCAAACCATCCTTCCGGTTTGCAAACCAGAAAGCTTTACGTATACTTGCGAAATTTTTACGAAAGCATTTCGTAACTATCGTTGGAAGTGGTCGCCGCAATGTAGTAAAATTTATTTCATATCGATACAGTCGATCAATTCGGTTCCTCTAGCCTGCAACGGATGATTCACTGCGTTAGACATTTACACTCTTCTATTATTGAATTACTACCTGAAAACCACTTTCTGAGATGTTCCCGCAAAAATGTATATATCTCATTGAATAATCTCCTTCGATTCACATATTGTCCAAAATTCTTATAAAGGAATCTCTTTTCCTTTAATTTGTGCTTCCCAATCTCCGGAATACAGTTCTAAAGGAACATGTCTTTGCAAACAAGATGCACGTCCATTGAAATAAATTGCAAACACGTAATTTCCCGTACCCTACATATATCGTATCTGTACTAACTAGAGCCCCTCTGTAAATTGCCCACTTCTGTACAACATGTATCGCCCAATCGAAGTATGTGCGATGAAGAATAATTGGCAGCGGCCTCGCTTGTACACGTACTTTTGCCCCGTTGCATTATGTCAGTCGGAACAAATCCACTGACAGAAAGCGACTACGCGGCGCAACAGAATATAAATATAAATCTTGGTAAACTGTGGTCCAGTGCTCTGGTCTTGCGATACCATTTGGGCGAAGCTTTAGCCGGCTGGCGATGCGAGTCAAAATAGTTTTACGACTGCACGAGTGGTAAAAGCCACGAGGAGGAACGGCAAAGGTGGTACAAACGTTAGATCGCTTCCCTGTTGCCGAATTGACGACTGGTCTGGGAAGAACTCGAAGGCTCGCCACCGCGACGCGGCTGCCACGAATTGCCCTTCATAAAGAATAAAGCCACCCTCGTTGTTTTCCTCTTACTTTTGGTTATTCATCCTAACGACAAAGCATTTTTCTACGCCGCCAATAGCAGAAAAGCGTCGCGACGCCAGCTTGACGTAACGCGTTACGCCAAAGGGGAAAGGACAAGCTCGAGGGAACGGAGAAATAGTTGTCCACCGTTTTCTATTTTTTTTTTTCTTTTTTTCTTCAGAGAACACCGGCGGAGATTGAGCCTTTAATGCGTCACGCCTGCGACGAATTGCCTCTTATAAAGCAACGCTTCCCACTGCCACTTTGTCTTTCTCGTTGATTAATCATCCTTCTTTACCACCAAGTATCGTGCTCGCTCTTTATTGCGAGGATTGTCCGATGAGGGCCACTCGTGGAGTGCTATAATATACGAACGGCAGAAAAGCAAGGGTGTGTGTCTCCGCTGTGCGACAACAGCTTTATCTCACCTGGATATTATCAGAAAGATCATAAACCACGGGTACGGACCGAAATCAGTTTTTGTCGTTCGTTGTTTTACTGCAAATTGTATTGCCGTAGAGAAGCCCAAGCCTTTGACGACCAGTCAGTTTGTAATTGCCTTTTGCTTTGAATATTTCAATATTGGACAGGCGACAGGTTTTGTTACGGTGGAGTTTTATGTCCATAGTTGCAAAGTATGGTTCGTCATATTGGTACGCACTTCTGTTATATATCTGATCCGAGCAACGAGCAACGGTTGGATTTTTAATAAGTTTAATGGAATTATTAAGTCGGTTGAGTGTCTTCCGTTCAAATCTTCAGTTTTCAGTGTATACACGTAGGCAGACATACAAAATTGGAATACTTTCGCAATCCAGGAATGTTTTATACATTGGCAGAAATTCTTCTAAAATTTGTTTCCACTGCGAACGATTTATGTTGCTCCCCTTCCTATCGATATAGTCAGATATGTCCCAAATATTAGTCAACGAGCACCAGTTGCAATTTTTCCAACTCTTTAATGACGTACCGTATGCCCTTCCACAACGAGTATAAGTTAAATACTTTTCCAATAATTAAAATTAGAGTTCCGATTAAAATACGCAATTTCACGTTAATAAAGACGGAATATGAAAAAAAGCGAGAGTTTTAACGGATCTGTCGAACTCTCGTTGTTCACGTTCCATTGGGGAACATGGAAAAAGCAGACACGTATTATTTACGGCCAAATCAAAATATACACGGTATCCGGATTTATTGTAGCGGTATTTTTTTTTTTTTAATATAATTTTGTTACAGACAAATAAATCTAAAGATAGTGTGACAGAATATTCAAATTTTCATTTTTTTTTCCAAACGAATAGCCATTGCGAATACTTGTTAATTCACAAATAATTTCCAACGTTCGTTATCAATAAATACAGTTATCGCGAGAATTTGGTATTTGACACACTGTTGCTTTTTATTTTCTGGCCCGTGCAGTTTTCATTATTTGTAGTTGTTTTGTTTCGCAGGGGCGTGCAGTTTCAATAAATTGACTATAACATTCATAAATATTTCTGTTAAAAGTTATACGTTTGCAAACCCGAATATTGAGTGTAGTGTCTGGCAATCTGTCAAGGGTGCAGTTTATGCTGAACGAAGTTTCATTAGCTGTTCCATTTCATACTTAGGGAAGTTTTACGAACGAAGCAGATATATGTATATATATATATTTGGAGCCCGCGGTCGCTCAATTTCGAACCACGAAATCTGATACAGCCGAAACGCAACAATTACCCCGTGCAATACCTCTTTCACAGACAAACAGATTACGCAATTGTTCCGCAGAGACGTTTCTCGTGCTAACGAGCGCTTTCATATGTATATCCGAACTGAGCAAGCAACCATTGTGTCACGACACTTTGCGTAAGATAACTGCTCTGTCCTCTTTGTGGGAAAACACGTGCTACCAATTGAAAGCACTTTCTTCTGGAACATTGTCAGCTGGAAATCGTAGTTGATCATGCTAGACCTTTTTTGAAACATCAAATAAACCTGTGTGCGTGGATGGAGGAGGGAGTACTTTTATAAATATAAATATATAAAGTATGAAGTAGAATATACGCGTATTTCAGGCGATTGCATATGCCAAGATTAGCGTACTATCTTCTCAGTACCGACTCAGTAACAGACTGACTCTCTGACTGATCCTGACTGACTGCTGTCCACGAAAGTCTCGCTCCCCTCAGATTCTTCGTGAAAATGTACGAACTGTCCTTTAAGACATTAAGGTAGCTAGATATTCGCTTGCAGAATTTTTCCATCCAATTCCCATTCCGAATACACTTCCCCATGCATCACAACTTCTTCCTATGCGCGTGGCAAGAAAATTAAAAGCTGCTACTTTGAGACCATGAACGAACCGCAAAGGAGAACACGTTCACCTACGCGATTCATAAGGGATCTCCCAACATTATGCAATGGCATGCCGGAAGTGTAGAACGGACAAACCTAGAGCGCATCCGTCGATTCTAATGAAACACCCATCCAAAAAAATGTCTCATTTTCACCCGATACAAGCATAGTTGTTCAGATTTTCTCGATCAATACTCGCGAACGCGTTTTACCAGCGGCCATTTTTCGACCGCCCCCCCCCCTCGCCCCCAAAAAAGCAAACCGAAGCCAATACAGAATGAAATGCTAATCCCAGCAACAAAGACATTTATCATCCGACCGGCGGCATACGGCGCCCGCTAAAACGCCGGTTCACGCACGCCGGAATTAAGCTAAATTAGATCGGGGAAAACAAGGGGATTAGCGAGTCACAAAAATAGCGTCGGGGATCCGTACCGTACGTGGATCCACCGCTAATTTGTTTTGGTAGGACCGGCTATTAATTCTTAATTAAGCCGGCGCGCAACTCCCGCCCTTTTGGCAGCTCGTACCGGCTGGCTTCACCTCATTGAGAGGCACCACTGATATATATCGAAACTTGGCCAGGCTTCAACTGCAAATGATTGGGACCGGCGAACAGCGTTATAATAGCAATCCTCGCGTCCTGCTCTCGACCCATTTTGGATCGGAGCACGGCTGCCACGATAGAGACGACACACTGGGACCATTTTGCAGACGATACAAAAAATCCAATAAAATAAAAAAAACAGAAAGGAAAAAATTGCGCAACTGGCGATGAGATATATGCCGCGTGTATAGAAACGGACACAAAGAGGGAGGGAGGGATGGAGGGAGGGATGGAGGGTGAGAGGGAGGGAGAGTTCGAACGGTTGGTGTAAAAATCGGAGTCGTTGTGCGATTGTACGGCTCTCGAGGAACGTTTGTATTTCGCGTTTTATAGCGGCGGCCTTTCAAAAACGAAAACAAATGTTCACCCACCTACCTCTGCTCGACCCAGTATCCGACCTCTACCCCTTTCCTACGGCGGGCGAGCTATTTTCTGCGCCGGAAATTTTATATTTTCCGCGTTGAATGCAACTCCGTCGAACAGTATTAACGTGGTACGCGTGTGCAACGCTCCTCCGCGTTTCTTTGGAAATAATCGAGCCTCCGGTTTGCGCAAACTTACATCCGTCTCGTTCGGACCGGATGGAATTTAATGAAATGCAGAAATTCATAGAACCTCCGACCCAAAAGAGACGAAGCAATGGAACGGTCTTGATAAAAAGAAATACAGTAAACTAACATACAAATGATTCAAGCCGAAGATTGTGTAATTGGAATGTTTGGTTCATACTTACTTAATCTACTTTCATTTAACTCCGTGCCGAGCGAAGGTAAAAAGGTGAAGGTGAAAGGTTACCTAGGGGGTGAATGCGAGGAACAACGTGACCGATATTTCATTTCGCAAAAATTGTACGCTCGACTGAATCATTGCGAACGTTGTTTACGCCGCAAGTCCAGAACACCCTCGGCTTTACTTGGTCCGTTTTACGATAAATAAAGAAACGTACGAAACGTATTCCATCCTGCATGAGCGCGCTTACGCAGTCCCGATAAACAGTTAACCGCCCCGATACGAATTTGGTGCCGATTTTACATGGCAACGGAGTCCGACTGAAACAGGCCCGACGCGGAACCGTCGTTTCATTTCGAAATTGCCCGACAACGTCGAAATTGCCGAACAATTTCTATTTTCACGCTTTTACATTACTCCAAATGCCGCGCGTTTATGGGTGCCATTGTTGAAGCAAGAAACACAACGGGCGCTGTGCGAAAAAGAGGAACGGAGAGAGAGTTTTATGCATTTCGACTACTCTTGGATGGTGTTGCCATTGTAATCAAAACATGCGATCAAAATGACGGGAAAATTCTGTAATCGAAGGCCGAATTCTCGTTCAAATTTTCGTTCAACCTAATGAGATACCATAAATTGCGACAGAGATATATTGCCCCTACATATTGATTCTATTTGACGAATCTGACGAACGAATGTCAAAATAAATAGAAAGTTTGTCATCTTAACGTAAACGCTTCTTACGTACGTGCAACAAACAAATAACTTACACTATTGAAAATATCATTCACGCATTCCATCAAATCAAAAGAAACTGAAACGCGCATTACATATTTCGTGGCATGAACAAAACAGGCGACCACTTTTCACAACTTTTGTGCGTTTGTCTTCTGTTATTCATTGAACTTCTCCACGTATTTTCATAATTTTCGGTAACACACTTAATGCCGTTTTCACCAAATGCAAATATAATTTCCGTAGTCTGTCATTATTTTATACACGGTATGTCCGTTTTAAGTGTCTACGTGTAATTATTCCTATAATTTGCAGAGATATGACGAAATGTTTCAGGTGAAAGTTGTATGGTATCGCGGGGGACATATCGCGATTGCAATTGTATGGCCTTGAGATAATGTTGGAGTGTTCTGTAAAGGTCATATCATAATTTTTAAATAAATCTCTACATATTTTACTCCACATTCTTGCACCCAATATTGAGACGTTTTCAAAGCACTACCTACATATGTATTTTGCATATGCTTTTGTCTAGTTGTCAACTTTCAAAGTTTACGCGCCATTCGCAATTACTTACTGTATTAGTACTTTCGCTTATCGCTTCCAAATCTATGGTACGCATCAATCAACAAACGCCAAACTATTATTCCCATTCTTAACGCGTTTTGGGTAAGCGGGTTGCCGTTCGTGGTCGAAACGAAAAATGTGTGGTGCGCAGACGACGTTGTTAAATTTCCGTGTCAAATCAACGCGCAGACGGTAATTCGACACTTATCTCGGAGGCAGACGGGCACGGCAGCCTACACACGAGTGGGTGGAAGGGATGGTGCGCAAATTCCGGCATCTAAACATACTCCGTTAAAGAGAAGAACAAGCGTGGAAAGCGGCGGAAGACGGAAGGAAAGCGATGGAAAGTTCTTCTAACGCAATGACGTGTGTCTCGTGTTTCGAGTGACTCACCGTGCGCAATTCGACCACCGAAAATAGCGAAGTGCACAGTTTATGAGCGAATTTTTTGTCCGCCTCGAAATTTCGAACGATAAAAGGCGAGGGTTGTTGGCTAGAAAAACTGAAGCAGCGATAATGCGTTCGAGGTTTATTGAACATACGCGTGACAAATTTTCGCGGTTTTCGAATTCCAGATCGAATTTCTAGAATAAGTGAAGGCTGGTCCGTTTATGTTCCCGAGAATAATTATGTACAAGGTGTAAACAAGATTATGCATGTCACGACCATCACAGATCTATTTTAAATTTTTGGTTTGGTGGAAATTGATGCAAGAAATGTGCCGTAAAATTGTTTCTAATTATTAAAAAGTGACGTTAAAAATTGTTATCTTCCTCTGTATTCTTCTCGGCAAGTAGAAAAGAAGTCTGAATCGAACAGAAAGTTTTTCGGCAAGTACGCTTGTTATGCAAACGAGGGTTCAAGCTTCTCGTGCAGTCCTCATGTAATATCGAACATGCTATTATTGTTACACAAGAAATATGAATACACAGTATACAAATACTATGGGCGTTGTTCAGAGAGATTTCATCTAGCCAAAGGCAGTAGATATGTACGTGGTACGATAGTTAAGTCAGTATCAGATTGGTACTCCCATTTCCAGTTCTATTGAAAGCCTTTAATTTGTTTTTGAAATTGGAAAATACTTAACTGGGCCTGATCTTTGCACAATGGAAATGAAGAATATAAAGAATGTTATTTCACGTATACAAATTGTAATTATTGAATCAACAATTTTGTACGGTAAGTATATTCTGCAAACCTTACTAATTGAATCAAAAAGTTACGCGAAATACAAGTGTGACTATGTGTGTGACTATGTATCAAAATATAGATTAAAGGAATAATTTGTTTCATCAATAATGTATATTCTAATATCTACCTATATCTCAAGAGATAATGCAATAAAAAAAATGTTTGAAATTGTTTCTGTGTGCTGCGAAACAGGCCTTTCAATTATAGCTGAGTGAAAGAGAAAAGCACAGGTCATATACTGTACAAGGTAGAAGCGAAAATAATTTTATCAAAATTTATTCATATAAATTCATATGACTTAACTACGTTCAATATTTATATTAACCATCAAGATTGGAAACGCATTGGTCCTTCTTCCTATAATGAATCACATTTAAATATTTGTATCAATTGTAGGAAATTGTTATAGTACACATAATCAAGAACATATATGCATCAAAAAAAGGGAAATATACAATTTTGCTTGCCCTTCTCCAAGTTTTTCCTTCATTTTCATAAATTCTGGTCTTTTTAACCTTTACACCGACACGGTACAAGTAAGCACTTACTTGTGTGCGTACGTATGCGAATTATTCGTTCAAAATGAAGTTTCCATGATAGCCGACATTCCAACACCGAAGTGTGAGTCTGTCTAAGTGAACGTTATAAATCGGTTTTCACACAATTGTACGAAACTTCCCGAAATTCTACAGATTTCGTTCCCCCTTTCGACCACTTCATGCTATCCGTTCCCATGGCCTACTTGCCATTCGGCTACTAGTGGCACCGTTTGAAAGGCGACCCAGGTGTCCAGATGATCCATGTTTCACCTGAAACTAGGTCGCGTCGATGTTTTCGCCGGATTTTAATTGTGCGCAGAAATACGAGCCGCGGCGGAAACGCCATTATTTGAGCCCGTGTAACGAAACTCCTTCAGCGGATTTCACTTAAGAGCTCGGCCCGCCGTTCCTAAGCCTATCTTTCTGGCTCTGTTCGCCTCAAGACACGATCTCAAAATGGTCCCACTGACCGAAATTCCGTCGTAACGAGTCTTTCAATAAAGCGACTGCTTTATCCCTTAAAACTTTTAACGACCTCGCGAACGTAAACTTGGCTGAGATTTAACTTTTACGGACCAACTCCGTCCCACCCACTGTACCACCCTCCTCCCCGTCGACTCTCCTTTTATCCGGTTAGCAGGGCTGGAAAGACAATCAGCGTGCGTAACGATTCGTTAATTCGACGATTATTTCTGATTCGCGTTTAGCGAGCACTCGCAAGTTCGCCGAATATAAATTGCCGGCCGGCCAGTTGCTCGAGATCTTGCTTAATTTATCGAGTTGCCTACAGATTTCAGCTTGTTTGTTTTACTTCAGCTCGTTAAAAGGGGCGAGGAACGAACTGTTAATAGGGATTTCACGATTGTTCATGTTTTACCACGCCGTTCTCGCGATTCGTCTTCTTAATTTGCTTTCGGGTAGGCGCGTGATAAATGGTATGATTACAAAATCAATCCGTTTCTCGGTGAGCCGTGCATCGTTCAGTGTCCCCGGCTTGTATCGCGATTAATCCGTGTGGAAAGGACACCGAAAACGCAACCATTTTGGCCGATATTTTTCAATCTATTACAAAAACTAAGGGTTGTGTTGAAAATCAACACAAACGAAATTGTACTTCGCGATCCAACTACCAACTTAATTTGGCAGTTCAATCTCCGATATATTCGTAAAAATGGTATCACATTATTCCCACGTAAATCGATGGAACACAAAATAAGTAGTAATTCGCTTTTGTTTTGTTTTCGACTCGTGCCCCTATCATCGTTACCGAACCATTCTATGAATTTCGCAACATTTTCCAGCGAATTAAAATTACCCCGCCGTCCAAAGTCTCAAAATTTCCATCCTTGCCATTCCTTTCGCTCGCGGAGAAAGTGAATGAAACGAGCGATACAAAAAGAAGAATCACGGTAAAGCCTGTACAGACTTGGACGAAAAGCAGTCGAAAGCCGTGGTGACCCGAGGTTGTAATTACCGTGACGTTCGCGGTCACGTTCCCCCAAAGTGCTTCCGCTCGAAGCGCTTCCGAATCACGGGAAAAGAGGATTTGCCCCGGTTGGTCGGATTTTCCAACCACGTTTTAAACAAAGAGTTGCTCCCGGCAACAGCCTCCGGAAAGATGGTTACGTATGCGTGAATACCATGGACAATGAGCGTATTTAACCAGCATCGTGTGCAGCGGTATGTTTTGTTTAACTAGGCTCAATCGATCAGCTAACTGTCATGAATCGTATGATTCGATTGACAATCGTATAACTTATTTAATGCAGACAGAGGCGATGAACGATTCGGTACACTTCTGCTCATAAGGCATGGGGTACGTAATGAAATTTTATATAAATTACAGGTAACCCTTTAATAACGCGGTTTTGAAACAGAGGTAATACGCCTCGTATAACGCCCATCGTTTCAATATAACGCGGTCTTGAAGTTTTTCAAGTTTTATCTATTCATTTTAAATATTTGTTTAAATGCGTTGTGTATGCTGCGTCGCCGAAGTCACCAGTGACAGAGCGCTTTACGCGATGAGCACAAAATGACGATCGTAGAGGAATTCTCATCGCAAGTCCATGCGAATAAATTAGATCTGATAGCGGGTGTCGCATAACGCGACTTATATAACGCGGCATTTTTATGGAACAGAATTAGAAAATGAATGGAACCGTTCGTATATTTAGTAGAATTTATATAATTAGCTACGTGCGATAATTTGGGCAAAACCTTAGCAAAATCGTTAATAATAATTAAATCTTCTTTTCATGTAGGTTGGCGCGCGCTCCACTGCGACGGAGTGAACGCAAAGGCCGATGCTGTCCCTGTGTGATCGGTATCTGCCGCCGAATTTCCACTAACTTTGGAGGTAGTGTGGGTGCGTGAGCGTGTGGAAGCGAGTGCGAACGCCTAAGCTGGCAGAGCCATTCTGCTAACCGAACGAGCAACATGAATCGTACAAACGCAGAATATGTATTGCAAAATGTTTAACCGTGGCGAAGGCAAATCGTTTAGGTATCGCCACACTTGAAATAGTCGTGAAGTGAAGTTATCGTGAAATGAAGTGATGTGATCGTGCAAGGATACTAACCCGGCTGTAACATCAGCTGTTGAGCGTTGGCTAGGTCAGGATCCGCACAATGTTAAGCAGGTTAATTCGTGGACGAATGGGTAAGCTTAACCAGCTTTTAGTAACATTAGTTATGCAAATCGTTCTTCTTAACACATAATTTATCCACCTGAAAACGTACTGATAAAAAAAATATTCTTTTCATAAGTAATAAAACACTTTATTCATTTCGGATATTGAATAAACGTATCTGACACGGCTATTACAGGACTTATTAGATTATTTCTCATTCATAAATAACGAATAATTCCACATTATTCTTGATATAGCGATGTAACATTTTCCGCACGCGTCCCTCGGTACCCTCGATGCCTCCATCACGATCGACTACAGCTGATCGGTTCGCACCTGAGCGCGCGCTCTCATTGACCAGTGTTTTTCGTTAGTAACTCAAAAACGAAACTACAAACAACATTTTGGTGAAGTAAAGTGTTGTTCAGAATCACCCCAGCTACAACCGATTTCCCGATGTTCCCTGGGTTTTCGGCCACCCTGTATATATCATTTCCATAATTTGTATTGCATAACCAAAATTTGTTAAAACTGTTAAAATGTCCTATGACTTTTCAACGGGGCTGTAGGTATAAATGTACCCATAGAGTGTGTCAAATATTTATGACAATAATACAGGACAGGAGTAATCTCTTTATGAAGTATGCGAATAATATGTAAATAGGAAAAAAGTAAATCTTTTGGAGTTACTATTCGTATCATAGAAGATATGAAGGAATCCTTGGAAAATGATTCGCATTGTTATTTAATGACGGTAACATTTGAAAGTACGCAAGGCTGCGTGAAAAGGGTACAAAAAATGTATAAAAGAGATTCAACTCTTTCACAAGGATAGAAATGAAAATATCGTGCAACACACTCTACGTAATATGGACTAATTTTGAATCAGATATATCGGTGTCATTTTGAAACTCATCATAACTTGATACTGACTTTTATAGCCTTAAGTTATCTACCGCGAGATAAGCAACACATGTAACCAAAAATCGTAAAGGCATATACAAAAAATAAAAATTCTCGCTAGTTTAATAAACGCTAGTTTTCCAAACAGCTACGCTCGAATAAGAAACAATTAACAGGCTTCAGAAAGATTTCATAGATAATAATTATCTTATAATTATTATAAACACATGTACATATTCCTCTATCAAACGGAGAATTATTAAGAAGATAATAGTATAATCTATAATCTACTTGAAATTAATCTTACCCTATATCCAGCCATATGCACGTATTGTACAACTAAAGTCAATTATGCACCTTGCAGTACTTGATAAAAATTTAAGCTTAATAAAATAAACGTTGATCAGCATCATTACAGCAGAACATTTTATACGAGGATGTTCTAAAGGTATTTTAAACGACACTGTGGCGGTGTCGTTTTCTCAATAGAAAATTAGTCGCCGGTAACAATTCCTGAGACGGTTAATTCCCATTTTTCATCGTATCGGCGCACGCCGTACTGCGGCGGCATGCTGGGAACTTTATTTACCCGGCAATAAATTTAAGCGACGCCGATCTTTGATCGGCACCATTTTCTCGTCAGCTTGATAGACAGCTTCGATTGAGTTAGGTGGGCGTGTATCAGGACTATTGTCACGTCGATATTGCGACGAAAACGGATCCCAACGCCGACGCACGACCATTGTTTTAAACATTTTTCTGTTGGCTGTTTCGCCGAATAGCCGATTATTCCGATAGATACAGGGACGGGACGAACTGGATGAGCCTGATAAAGCAAATGATTTACGCAGAACAGACTGAACCGGCCCTACAGTCCATTTTCACGCCTGTACGAAACTAACTACGCGGGAACCGGAATTTACGAGCGGATAGATATCACGCTACTGCGTCGTTTCTTAGCAGCCAAGTCAATTTCGGTGAAAAGTATGTTAAACGATGAAACTGTGAGTGATTCTACTCACCGTCGTACTAGAAACACGTGTTCCACCGAATTGAATACCGTAAAGGTTATCATGACCGTCGATTACTTACCGGCAATAGAAGATATTAACAATTAAAATTATTTAGTGCACTAGCAATACGTACGTGTTCGGCATTTCGATTTCGTAGGATACAAAAACAAATTTGTTACAAAACGAAGTTTGGATTAGGCAACCAATTCTACTTGCCGTTGACACCGTTTCTACTGATTTGTAAGACATCATTCGTTACTACGTATTGGTCTGTATTTTCCTTGAAATTGCGCACCGAAAAATCAACGAATTTAATATTTGCTTCTGCGATTCGTACTCCGCAGAAAGTCTTAAGTGGCTTTCTCGTTAATTAAGGATTTAGAACCATATTCCTTGCAGTATTTCGTAGAAGTGGCGTGATAATTATACAATAATTGCAAAATGTGGACAGGCTGAAAATAACGAGTGAGGAGCACGAAAATTGGAACCGTTCGACTATACATACAAGTTTAAACACAGGAATGTACCAACAATTTCAGCAGAACCGGTTTGCAGTGTATGCGAAAAGGATTTCGCTTCTCGCAGAATACCACAGAAATTGTTTGAACGATTTACTGAAAGCAATTGATCGCAACAACAACAAAAAAGTAGCATTTGCCGTATTCCATCGGCAATAAAGAATTACGAATTTTCGCAAACATGCGTCGAAGCCCAGATTAAAGATATCCTGATACTGTTAATGAAAGTGATAGAATTAATCTCTTTGAACGATCGATGCAATTTAGTTGCATAAAACAACGAAAAGGCAACCTACGTTCGTTAGCAACGGCTTTTAGGTAACAACGCACTGCCTTAGGCCCCTCGTACGAATCACAAGAATTTAAGTGATACAGAAGATGATCCTGGAAAGTTCTAGTATCTACTTACTTGCTACTTAAAATGGAAATAACTGCGCTGGTCAACAGTAGCCGAATCGAAGTTTGAAAATATAAATGAGTACCTACATACAGTCACTCGCACTGCAAATCGTAACAGGCCATATCGTAAGAGCTGTTGAATATTGTAGCACCATTTTTTCCAATTAATAAAGGATAATATTAATTTCACTGCGAGTAACTCGTCAAGTGTTACCCTATAACATAGAAGTGATTGCATTTCCTATTGACCTCCGTGGAATCCTCCTCCTTTCACACTATCAAGTCTTCCTATTTAACACGTTCAATATATCTTTAGATTAATCGAGTTCACCATAACGACACGGCCCCCCAAGGTTCCTTCCCCCGTCATACGAAGTGCTATGCGCAATTCAGTTACCGTCACGCGATGAATCGTTGCGCACGAACCGGCCGGAGAATCTTTTTAATTAACAAATCCCTTCGTGAAACTAACACCGCTGGCATCTCCCGAGCATCGCGCTCTTCGTTTCGAACGAACGAGTAGAAAGAGACGACGGAAACAATAACAGCGAGAAAGTGAGAAAATTAAGAGGGCGGCAGGAGGAGGTTCACGAATCGTGGAGAATCGCACGTCCCGGGGAAAACCAAAGGGATGAATTAGAGTAGCGGAGGCCTGGCCACGCAAGCTATATATACATACACGTGTACATATATGTATGTAAATGAATGCATATATGTATACATTTTCATAGAGCGATCTCTCTGAAAGAGGAACGCCGAGCAACTTCGCGTTCTCCATCCTTTTGTTACGCTGCTGTTGAAAGTTCCAGGGCGGTCCATCCTCACGCAGTGCTGGGGCTGCTCCCCTTCCAGGGACAGAACACGCTAAGGTCGTACTGGAAGGGGGGGGGGGGCACGAGGTGTTAAAAACTATTAGCACACGTTTCTTTTGCTCAGAATTCATTCAGAAGTTAGATAAAAAAAATACTACTCGTCAAGAACTCATTCGTGACTCCAGTTAAAGCCCCGAGTGTATAATTGTAGGATTGGAAATACTGCGTGACTGTTTAGAACCATTGCGATGTATGAAAGGTACGTTCGGAGCTGAGTACTTGAGTAGGTCGTGCGTATGGGGCCGACGGGGACCGACCACCACCGAGGAATGACTGCGGGGGTGCGACCTAAATGAGTGAGAGCAAATGAGGAATAGAATGAAAGAGAAACTAAGAGTGAAAGAATATAAAGAATGAATGAGGGAGAGCTAAGGCAGAGCTAAGTGAGAGCGAAGTAAGAGTTGAACCAGAGCGTAGTGAAAAGTATCGTGTGTTTGAGTAACGTCGTGTGTCGACGTATTTATAATAAAGTTAGTGTTTTAATGAGAGTAACTGAAGTCTTCTTACATCACCTGTCCTCTATTCCCAAACTACGTGGGGTTTACGAAAAATAACTTCTACATAATCATAGAGCGGAAAATGTAATCGGTGCACCACTCTAAGGCACAGAACTCTAATAACTCAATCAATCCCTTCGAGCTTGCAGGTTCAATTATTATCCTTGATCGGGCGTCACCTTACGCTCGAAGGAGTTATTTATTTGTGTAATTAACTCCCCGTTCATCCAATGAACTTGACTACAAAGCTGCGCTCTACTTCAATATATTTTAATGGCGTTGACAAGCACGACATTGGACGGCTAGAATTAAATCTGACCGGTCATTCGTTCGCGCACACCATCGACAAAAGGCTTTTATTAAGCTCTTGCAACGATATTTCCGAATAAAGTTTTGCCCCCCCCCCTCCAATCCACTCTTCGTTCTACTCCTTTATCCCTGCGCGATTTTCTGAAAAATTATTAAATTCACAAAGCGGAGACTTCGCCGGTCTATAGTCAACTTCGGGACAATTAATAATAGATCTCGACGAGTTATTTTTCCCTCTGGTCCACGTGCATGCCCCTCTGCGTCGAGTTTACGCAAAGTTTAACAGGTGAATCGGCTTCACAACCACCACCACCATCGGCCACCGCCACATCACCACCTTTCCCCCTATTCGCTTGTCTTTACCTCTCTTCACCTCTCTTCGTCCACGGTGGTCCCATAGTTAAATCGTTCGCGTCGGAGGTGATGATTAACCCGAAGTGAACAACCGCCCAATAACATGCTAATGCGATCGGGTAGCCAGATCAGGCAGAGGCGGAGGAGGCGGCTAGCAAAAGGACACAGAATGCCGGCGAATCAAAGGTGAAATTTAATGCAGCTCGCGTCAGGATCGCTCTTTCCCTCTCGTAATTGTGAATTATTTATTAATCGTACTGGAAATTCCTTCCGTCCATTTGATCGGCACACGCTGATCCGAATGTATGGTCGTGAGTTCGTGCTCATCAGGTGGATGTTTTATACATTAGGTGTGCAAATACATTCGCGGCCCTCGAGATTAGCCGGCTGCGTGTTTATTTTAAATTGAAATTGTTTACACGCTGCATCTGGATTATGAATTGCCCAGCCATTAGTAAGTCGATTTTACTAACGACACTGTTACACTAAACTGACTAAACTGTATTTTGTTTTTGTTTTTTTTTGTGTAAATAATCATCGAATCTACAAAAGAGAGGCCAGGAATTAATTTGTACGCCTAATATAATGCAGATATTAAAACTCGTTGAATCACACGGGTACGCGAACGCGTAATTATAACGTGCAATTGAACGGTCGCGAAAATAGCGGATCAAAATGTACATTAATTTAGAAATAGAGGACAGTCTGATGAGACGATCATTCATGGTTACAAGCCGGCGAAACTATATATTATTATGCATGACGATGGGACAGGACTGAAAAGTTCGAGCAACGATGTATCATGTACAAAATGTCCGCGCTATCGTTAATCATGATGCATTGGACAGTGTTAATTACAGTTAATGATGATTTCTCATGTTGTTGCCCTTAAGTAAGCCCCTGTCGATAACGACATAAATGAATAAAAATCAGACCGAACGCTTATCGATGGATTGTAAAACGATTTTAGCTTTTTTTCAATCGCTACAATTTTGTTCTTACGAGGTGTACAAATTAGCTGGTTAATTGATGGACATTCAAGCACATTCGAACTAATAATATAGCAAAATTCTGGGGCAATTCAGGTTTTTCAATATATACTAACAGTAGAATTATCGGTACATGTTAACAGATTAACAGTAATCGATTCTCCTAAATGTTATGAATCTTATGAACCGATTAAAAAGGAAAGTACATAATAACCGTACACTTATTGAATCATAAACTACTGCATAAATAATATATATACATATAAGTCTCATATCATGATATAGCATTTGTCATTAAAAATACTATATTATAATTATATGTAATAACTAGTGACAATTATTAACCGCCATATAAAGGGGTACGAAACAATTAGAATTACCTTTAAGACTAGCTTAGTTGTAACATAGCGAAAAAATTGGCCGATTTTAATACAGATCAATAGCATGTCTTGTTACGTGTTTGCAGGATATAAGACCACGTATGTATGTTCTTTGCCTAACTTATGTTTTGCACATATCCAAACGCTATGCGCTGTAGAAAAGATCAATTTTTGTAGAATAAGTTATTCGTGGAGGTTGTCGTTTGTTTCTTTAATGAAAGTATCAGAGATAAAATATAACAGTTATATAAAACATTTTTTTAGGCAAAATTAATTGATGAAAAGTTGAATTTTATTCTAATGGAGGAAACTTATCATTCAATCCACAAGAAATTTTTGAAAAACTGATGTGACTGAAAAATTTTCATTTTTAACTTTCCTGGCTATGAATAACGATTACGAATGACTAAAATTTTGCTGGTTGTAACCATTATTAACCACCAACATTTTTTTTTATTATAAATAATTGTTATTGGGCGGCAGAAATCTTTTTGGTTACGAATGATCATGGCCGAAGACAAACGGTTTTTTTGGGTTACTAATGATCATGGCCGAAGACAAACGGTTTTTTTTTTTGGTTACGAATAACCATTACACACGACGGAAATTTTTTTTGGTTAAGCGTGACCAATATCGATGCCCGGGATTTCGTTTTGGTTATATTAGAATCAAAATTTTAGTTTCGCGTACTTATTAGTTCCTGATATATTGATAAAAAGATTTTCTAGATAATTACTCACCCAACCGTTTTCGCTGTGCTAGACGTCGGCGTCGAGTGGGAGCGAAATTTTGTTTGTAAACACAGATCACGAGTACGAAAGACACAGAGTCCCGTTGCACGATTTCTATTTACCCGATTTATAATGCTGTCACACTTGGTAAACATTTTTTAAACGCGAATGTACATTACGAAGAAAGCTCAATGAAACGCGGTGGTTGCCGAAGTATGATTTACGATCCATCTTGTCTTTCTGCTACCGGAACGTTTGATGACGCACTTTACGAGCAGTGCAACCAACGCAACTATGTACCAAAAATAAGAATATAGGGACAGTGCTGCACATCATTAGGATGCACTGATTGGATACGGTCTAGTTCGCGCAAAAAAGAATCAAGAAATAAAATAGTTTCTTTCGTGATAAACTAAATGAAATATGTACAACAAAGTTAATACGAGTAGACGTCTTAAAAATTCCAGTGACATTAAAAATGTATTATTCGACTATTAAATATATAACTAACAGAAGGAAATGTTCGATTGGCGACATTGTTGGTCGGGCGGACCAATCCACGAATCAGATTTTGAACGCACTTCTTAAAATTAAAGAGAAGGGGCGCCGTTGAAGAAGCAGTAGCCTGGTGGCAAGTGACGTTGATCGAAGTGCTTCTAACGAGACAACGAATGTATGGAATTTAATGGCTATTTATCGCAATCTGAACACGCGTAAATACTTCAGATTGCAAATCGATGTCGTCGCGACGGTTTTCTTATGTTCGCGAGCTTATACGGTATACGCCACCCGGTATACGAATGAAAGGAGAACGGGCGTTCCGTTTTCCAGAAAGCACAGGCCGGACGCCATGATGTACGTAATAGCCCTTTGATTATATGTCCGATTATCGAGAAAAATTAGCTTTTCGAAATAATCCAGGTGTAATATTGACTAATGACTGTCATTTCACGTGCGCTGCTGATTGCTTCAGTCGGGTCGCGAGTGTCTGTGTTTGTGATAATACTTCAAAGTGCAATGGATTATAATCGGACCACTATCTGGATCAGGCGTCTTCGTCAGCGAACGGTGAGTCCCAACATATATGAATAACCTTTTTTCATTTCGTACACGCATCCTGCGTCGAAATTTTTTACAATATTATCGCACACACGAGGTGATTTCGTCCGAAAGTACAAGTTCGATACGCGAAATAAGTAATCGACATACGAAACCAGTAGTATTGATTATTAACGTTCGAAACAATCTGCAAGCGCGTTTTTCATTCATTTTTATTAATATATATCATTAACATGAATATTTAGTTAGTAAAATTTTCGAATTATTTGTATATTCCGCAATTTATATCGCGCAATCGAGATTGTTGGATTAGACAACGCACGGTCTCGTTGAAAATTATATTCTTCGCGTTCTCGTTTAACTCTAATTCTTATTCGGTCTCTTATAATGTAAAATACCGGGGACCTTGTGATGTGCACGCGTACCGAACTGAGCATCAACGAGATAAACGCGCACTGTCCATTGCACCCGCCGACAGGTGCACTAATCACGGAGCCTAATTTTAAGATTATTAAAATTAGACAAAATTTTCGACTAATTTAAGTACCCAGTTTTAATAACATTGTTTAACCACGATGCAAGACATATTAGTAGCATCTAAAAAATGTAGCAAAATATCAGTAAATCCAGTAGAACTTCGCAAGGCTTAATATTAATACCTCTTACTAGGAAACGGATTTTCCCAAATCGAAACGGTTGTTGGCATACAAAGTTGTAATTTTTGTTCAAAATACCTATGGAAAACTATGTAAACAGATTGTATTCATTCAACTTGACGCTGTACACCACTATAACTGTTCAGTTTCCAGTTTTATACTACAAGTTCCATCTACCATTACATTCCACAATGTATGTTTCAATAAGTTCATCGTTTTCCTGGCTCGTTAGGATCGTTTCGCTACTTATGTATTGCATTTACAAGGAGAGGTTCCTACTATTTACTCCTTCTGGGTAATGAGTTTTGATCGGATGGGAAATACTACTCTACTGAAGTTCATCATATTGGGTGCCTATAGTCATTTGTTTAAATTAATGATAATAATGACAAGTTCGGGTATTTTCGTGCGAATTAAAAAGAAATTGACGTGCCAAAACGCGTGCTTGAACGGAATACATATGTGTAGCGCATTAAGAAACAAGCACTATGCTCATGCTTCTGCATGTTTAAATCTTTTTCTGCTTGTTTAAATCTTTTTCTGCATGTTTCAATCCGTTTCTGCAGTCCCCTATTGGCAACTATTTTATAATATGGAAATTAATGAACAGTTCATTAGTACGACGGAATTTTTGGACCCGCAACTTATTTTATTAAAAATTATCATACGAATTATCAATAATCATAGACTCCTAAATTTAGTACGACAGTATTTGCCACTCTGCGAAAACTCATTACTCGGAGGGAGAAATTTGTACGAATCTCTTCTTCCTTGTGGTTTTATTGCATCATGTGATAGAGTCAAACTCTGTTTTGGAGTTGCTCAGTTCTTCGTTTTTATATTCTTACGACGTTTTATTATTATTTTGTGACAGAATCGGTTGTTCTACTGTTTGAATTGTTGTCCCTTTAAAAGAAAATCTCGGTATTTCCACTCACTAGAAAATTTTTCCAGCTATAACGGTAATAATAATACCAGCTAATGTTTCTTATTGTACATCACTTATTGTAAGTTAAGGGAAACATATTTATATTGGTTGCCTATGACTATAAATTTCAATTAAATTGTTTAGATAATAGAACTCTTACATTAAGTTAGTTTGCATTAAAAATTGAAGATAGTATTAATTCTTGTACGGGAAAAAATCAGCAAATAGGAACTGTTGTTTAACGAGTAACGTTGTTGCTTCTTAAAGCGAGCTATACATGTTGTGCCCAGATTCGCTTCATACCATTATACGACGACTCTCAATTATCATGTATCTCATGCAATTGTCAACCCTATTGTAATTGCGCAGAGTTTTTTTCGATAAATTACGCTCGCACGCAAAGAAAGCTTTGCGCAAGGAAAATTGACGATTGGACGCGGTAACGAAAATAATTGCAAGTTCTTGTATTTTGGTGTGAATGAAAAAAGATTGACACGTTATAAAGCATACTTGAACACAATATGTATGTACAATCCGCTTGTAAACAAGCGCTATGCTCATGATAATCTTTTTCTGCAGTCCCCTATTGACAACTAATTTATAGTAATGAAATTAATATACTGGCCATTACAACGCCGGAAATTTAGAACTACAGAATATTTTCTTACAATGAATGTAAATTGGTAACAATCATAGACAACCACTATCTATATCAGTTTTAGTGAGGACCTCGGCAAAAGCTCATAAAATCTTTCGATCCACATTAAAAGGAAATTAACAGCGACTTCTTCCACCTAATTCTTGTATTTACTCAGGTAATAGACTCAGATTCCGTTTTTAATTAATACAAATCTGCATGACCACAACCTCTCGAAATTCTTTTCTTGTTTTGTAATAGAGCCAATCGCTCTATAGCTTGAAATGTTGTCGCTTTCAAAGAAAATCTCGATATTCGCAGTAATCACTTCACTTCGTTATTAATGTTTCTTATTATACGTCACATATTCGGTTTGTCGATACGATGGGTACGTATATTTTCCATCGTATTGGTCATTCGTCTTGATGCACGCAGGTTGTCGCGGTACGTAGAGCAGGTTTCGATTAACCGACGTTTCGTGTGAAAAAAATGCGATTGAAATTGCATGTACGACAATCGAATACTGTTTCACAGCTGTTATCTGTTTTTCGTTCAGAATGCCAAAGTATCTTATAAAGCGTATATGCGCACAGTCTGAAGTTCCCCGTTTGAAAAATAAGCTACAAAATTAAGACTCCAAACATAGCTGACTAGAATGGGCCTTAGTAAACGAAGCTCTGATAAATATTCGAATGTTCGTCGAGTGCATTCAAAAACGGGGCTCAGACGCGGTACCCGATCATACTCAGCGATATTTTGAACTTTTGTACATAGGTATGCATGCATTGTCCTTTATTATGATTATATTTGAAGCAATATGTACATGTATTATCATACGGGCCGTATGAAAAGGTAGGTGACGTACAGACACTATATTCTTTTGTATCCCTAACCAAAAATACTTTCCGTCATCTGTAATTATTATTCGTAAACAAAAAGATTTCTGTCGCCCAATAACGACTATTCTTTACCAAAATCGTTACAACTAAGGCATTGACTGTCATATCGTAACTTTTTCAATTCTGGTTATAACAGTTATGGTGTCTGGAAAATATGTTTTTCACGAGGAATATGACCCCAATATTTTCTATTAATATACATAAAGTTTTGAAACAAATTAGCCAATTTCCAATCAATTAATTCTGCAAAGAATCGCGACAAGTAAAGCGAAATTGGGAAGAAATTATAATATAATAGAGGCAACGGTTTTGCGGGTAAGCAACCTTATAAACAGCAACGTTGTATCTACCGCTTTTTCACCGACAAGAGCAAATTAAGTAGCAAGTACCTTGAACAGGTAAAAAGAAAGTTGAAATATCGATAATTTCTATATACTTCAATGCAGAATAAGCGGTATGTAGATACTTGACGTCGCGCTCTCAATCAATCGAAGAAAGTCAAGAATAAAGTAGTTTTGTCCATAATTCAATGATACCTATAATACGTAGACCATCGATGTTTCGTACTCAAATACATACGTATTAAGAATCGATTGCATATGTTTGCAAATTTTCAACTTGACAATTAATATGTCATTGCCGCTAAAAGCATATCGAACGAAAGCTAATGGCATTTAAATCTTAATTTTTAACATTTTTACTGTAGTAAGACTCGCATAGCTGGTGATATATGAGCAATATTATCATTATTGTCATTGTTTTTCTTGCATTTTGAAAATCAGTTAATCAGTCAAAAATGGTTAAAGTCTCAATTACACTGTGGGGCTCGGAAAATGCATTGGGGCAAGTAAATGTAAAATAAGATATTTGTGCCGCACATTATATTAATTTAGTCAATCCTTTTCATCTTACGTTGGTGTCTTGGGCGTTATCATAAACAGATCCTTTCGATCCAAAACTGTCTCATTCTATTCTTCAAGCATTCCATACCAGATACTAATTACATATGTCGGCTACTCTATTTCTGGGGAAGGACAACGGATGTATAGATATATATAGATCGATCGAACCAAGAAAAACTCGAGCGAGAAGGGAGGTAGCGGTTCTCGATTATAATCACCCTTTCCCATAGACCTTCCTGTCTGTTTGCGAAAGGGCCGACGTGGTAAACAACACCCACGAGCACGAGATTGCAATAGGAAAAACACGACGAACACGAAAAGTAGGTCGCTGGAACGAGAGAACTTTTCCTTTCGCCTTCAACCCCGGGCTACGTCGTCCCTTTCTACTTGCGAGGGGAATACACGATTTAGTATTCGCGGAATTTCTAGCGACAACCAGGATATCGTGCTGCGTTCAGAACGAATTTAGAAGCTGCGGCATCGGGGAACAGACGCGAACAGACGCGAACAGACGCGAACAATGCCACACGTCACACCTCTATTGTTGCAACTTTAAGAAGGGGATCGGAGCGATGGAATTCGAATAAGCTTTGCAATTTTGCAAGCGAGCGTCTTTAAGCGGACGTTTCTTCTTTTCTTATGGACTTCCTATTGCTCACTTTTTCTTTACAGAAAGTGGAAACGAAATCATGGAATAGGTAGACAGAGAGCGATTATGTATGCAAAAATATCTCGAATGTGTAATAGAATCAATTTTGCTCGTCTGGCAATGATATTTCGCTTTCCAACAAATCAAGTTGAAGATAATGTTAAGTGTGGGAATACGATTTCATTAATAATTAATTAACATACATTTCTATTTTCGTTTACTGCAATTACTTAATCGTTTATAATTCATACATTCGTCACGTGCACACGTACTTAATGTTTGAATTTGATTTCCATAAATACGGAACCCTGAGTGAACAAAAATTATACTTCTATAACACCCAGTACTGAAGGCACCCAGTAAAATCTCGGCCACCGTATTTACAAAAATATTCTTTCCCATATTACTTATACGTTATATTTGAAAGAAATACCTTTTCTCGTAGATTCCGTTTGCATTGCACGCAGTAAGAATTGAAACGATACACAGGTCTCCGCCTTCTCGCAATTACTTTTAACATAGAAAATATTTATTGCCAGCAATTTACTCGAATCCAGCCCGTACTTCTTCCGTTGCAAATCCTCCGCACGACGACGCAAGTTTTCGGAGCAACGCGAAACGTTTAAAACGCCCGCGGGAAATCGAATTACCCGTCGTGTTAAAAACGTTACATACCGCTTAACCGTGCGTACACAGGAACGAGTAAGTGTAGCTCGGCAAACCATAAGTAGTATCGCGGACTCGGCAGAACGGTTGTGCGCGCGATATCGATCCGCTCCTCGTTTCCGTTTAATATCATCGGTATATACGCGGACGTAAGCGCGGAGTTCATGCAGCCCCCGTCAGTTATTCGACTTTATGCTGCCACGATGACGATGACAATGGTGATGGCGATGTCGTTGGGAATGTGTTACGAGTCATATTACTACGCTTCCAGTCTGAGCATCCATCAGTGGCTCTACCTACTTCGCGGTCGCTTTATAGATCTGACAAATTGCACTACTGTGAATGTCTCGTGCCCGCCTCCGCCTCTTCCCTTCGCCGTTCTACATCGTGATACCGCGCCCTGCACGCAACACTCAAAGGACTATCGTTAACAGATTACCGTAGACCGGTTAGAAGCATTTTCATCGGCCGGCTAACCACGAGAAAGCTTGCGAATTGCTAAACGTATCGGACGGCGCTATTAGCAGACTGGGCCAAGCGATATTGTGATACAGGGGGAGTAAATGCTCGGGGGAAATGAAATGGCCACGATAGAGAATGAGGTAATCGGGATGGGAACATGGAGGTAGATGCGGGGAAAAGAAAGAAGAAAGTGCCGTGAGTTCGACCACGTTCAGACGAGACAGTTCATATCGACACTCCTCTTGGCACGGCTTAAAGAAACTTTGTCACTCACGGGACTTCCGACGGGGTGTTCTCGCAGCGAGGGAAGATGATATCGCAATCTTCGCAGATGCACTACCACGGCGACGTTTTTGCTTAAATTGTACGATTTCACGCCGAACATGAGTCGCATTTGTGATTTCATTAGTTATAGGAGAAAGTAGGGCGTGACGGGATAACAACGTTTTTCCTAAAGTTCAGAGATACGAATGAGGTTTGCATGAGGTGCAAACATTTCGTGTTCGGCCGTAGACACGAGCACGAGTTATTTCTTCATTTACAAAGCTTGACGAATGCACTAGCATTAAAGGTACGATATTACTCCGACGTCTCGACGATTCTATTCATTTGTATTTGGAATACTTGCCGCGGCAGCTTCGGCGTTGAGCTTTCTCGTTTTTCTATATCTCAGATCCTCACGCCAAAATCGAGATATTAAGTATTTACTTGAGTTACCTCACCTGCACGCGGGTGCGGTTATCTCCTACACGGCGCGTCTGATCTGAAATGCGTCTGAAGCTGTGCGTATCTCTTCGCCACCGGTGTATGCTAGAAATCTCGCTATTGCTTGATCAGACTGTGGATTCCCATGTACAACTTTCTCGATCTTCTATATTCTACGCAATCGATCAAATTCGATTTGTGACAATTAAGCAACTTCCTCGACATTGCCCCCCCCCCATCCCGTTTTCCCCACCGTTTTCTTCGTTCGCGTCACCGACGGATCGATAATTCTATACAGGCCTCGCGTCGCTTGGACACGATGGTTGTAATATCGTAAAACCGATAACGCGATACAGCCCGGTCGAATGCAGTCGCCACGTTTAACTAACTTCTGTCGTAGTCCTAACGCTTACGACGCAATTACTTAACTTCGGGGAACTATTCTATCGGAAAACTGGGATTATATTAGTTTGGTGGGAAATGAATGACTGATTGCAACATGCTCGGATATACCACGCTACTATAGCCACAATATTCGATTATTTTCCCCGGTACTTGGATTATGAAACACATTAACCGTGTGTACCGCAATTTCGTTTCACGCTTGAAATAACTTGTAACGGGTTTTAAAATTAATTTTATCAATAACAAATGACGCATCGGTTGTGATAATAAACATAATGATATTTTTAAAAAGTGGATAAATAGTATTTCACGAAACTTGAAACACTGCACGGAAATATTGTAAGCAAACTTTTATGTTACAAAAAATGCGTACATAAGTATGTAACCTGGGAAAAATATTTTTCTTTCGCCAAAAGCAATTATGAATGTACAGACAAAATTCTTCGTACCTTTTTCTAAAATTATACTTATTACTGATAATGTCATACTTTTAGTATGCGATTTTCTTTAATCGAGAAATTTTCTACCGTTTTGCACAACGTAAAGCCATTTCTCGTTTAATTCAGGAACTCCATTGTGAAAGCATGATGTTGGTTTTGGTGCAATAAAATTATCAACAAATTTTCGCGTGTCATAGTTTGTAAAGTGCTTGTCGCTTAATGAATGTTTCATCGACCCGGACAAATGGTAGTCTGGGGATGCCAAGTTTAGTGAATAACTCTCTTGAGGTAAAACTTCGTGGTTAAAAGTTTGTGATGGCTATTTTTTGGCTGGTTCTATAATATGCGCCCTAACGATCGTATGCAAGAGTACGATGTCCCCACTCTCTTGTTTGAAAAAAGGATCGTTTAGTTAACTGTTCGGTGTAACGTTGTAAAGAAGTTACAAATCGATTTCCGTGCTTCCATGCTGGTGTTTCTTTCTTTATAAGATTCTTGCAAAATAGAAACATACAAGCATTAAAGCTTTCCCCGACGACTTAATGATTGATCGTGTTCTTCACAGATCAAACAAAACACTTTCAGTGATGGTATCCATTGTGGGTGGTTGCACTGCTTAACATGAAGAATTATTATATATACTTGACAGGCATTGGATACGATTTAACTTTGACTTGCAGCATTTTCCACCAATTCTGCTCATTCCAAAGATACAGCTTAATCAAGCTGCACGGAACACTGTGCACATTTCTTTGTGGAATACGTTCATCGCGAATTCAAGTCCGAGGAAATAACTGCGAGGGAAAACGATATTACTTCGTTGAAGTAATTCACGTTGCACAGAAAACGTCATAGATCGTCCATTTTATGTCTTCGCCCAACTTACTGTACCGTATCGTTCTTTAAGATAATTGACAAAAGTTTCCTTCAAACGAGAGCCCGCGGTCTCGTTGAAAGGCGCAGGTAATTTAGGGCACGACATTTCACGTACGACAGTCGTTGTTCAGAAAAATGTATTCCCGAGGCAATGAAACAACGCCTGCAGTCTGGGCAGCGAACTCATCGTTCGATATCGTCGAATCTCGATTCCAATAAAGCTCGCAGCTCCGTTCGGCCCCGTTATCTCAATCTCGTCGCGAAATCTCCGATTATGGACAGACCCCGCGTTTGCCGGGCCGGCAGCCAAGTCGCGTTCTCATTTCTCAAGTGTTGGACATGCTGTCTCGATCGCGGCTGAAAAAGCTGCCAGATATCTGCCGTACGCGCTCATACCTGCGGATGCACGGGCACGCGCGCACACACGCCGGCACACACAATACACACGAACGTGTCGCACGAGACACGTCGTCAGCTCGAAGAGAAAAAGGATCACTCGAGCGTGTTGGATGTTATTGTCGTTCTCCCTATAAGTGGCGGTACGAAAGAAACGGGGAAAACACGCGAGGCAAGCGGGTAAACGAGCAGGAAGGATCGTCCCTGGCGCATGCAGCACGCGACGGCGATACAATTTGGAGCTTTGCACCGGAGGCATGTGACAATATCACAGCTATGCGGTACGTGCTCGGTGTGGCGCACACCGTGTGATGCTCGTGCGATGCTTATACGCCGACCCCCGAGATCAGGACACGGCCTCGCGCCCTACCCTCTCCGATGCACACGTGCAAGTCAAGGGGAGCGCCTTTCAGCTTCGAGGGGAAACCGACGGCAGCGGTGAAAGCAAAGATGGTCCGAGGTGCAGCGGATAGGCCCGTCTTATCCGCGATCTTTCGTATTTAGATTTGTCGGATTTGTCAGATTTGTCAGATTTCTGGGACGGTAGACTTCCCGCCCGATCTTCCTTCTCGAGGCTACCGTCGAAACATCTTTGTCTTCGTAGTTTCGTTCGGCTTCTTGCGACCTGGCCCTCGCGTTCGTTTTCGTCGAATTCTTTCACTGCTGATTTGATGAGCCTCTAAGCATTTTGGTGTTATTTAGAGAGGTTATTTCGGATATTGTACATTAATTTTGGCAATGTCGTTCGGCGCTTTTACTCGTTGGTTCTGCTCGGGGTATTCGTTTTCCTTATGTGCAGGAATATCGTTCATATTGACAGCAAATAAGTCACTGTGACTGCGGGAAAAGAGGGATATCGAGATAAAGCCGTTATCTTAGTTCATTGGATAACATTGTTACACTGTTCGGTGGCACTCTTTCATTATGAGTAATATTTCGAATCGAGGTTCTATCCAAAGTATAAATCATTTGCAGAATAATAAGCCTCTGATTTATATGAGATATCATTTTTCTTTTATTCGCCCTTTACTCGCTCTCAGCGAAAGTAATATTATTATATTCGTAGTAGAAGTATAGTTGGAAATTGAGATATGCAGTTTTTTTTTCTACCTGCATTTTTCTCGCGCGACTCATTTCAACGAAACAGTTTCCAAGATTGACGCTGAATTCGACTTGTTTCTACGAAAATTAAGTAGGTAATGTAGGTAAATTAATTATGCTCTAAATCTTCAAGTATATAATAAGTATTACAGTCAAAGTCCATTGTTACTCTTATTAAAGCAGAATATATTTCGACGACAATAATGGTTTATTGCAGGCTACATACTTCGGTATTCTTGTTACGTCGACAGGAGGAATTTCTGATGTTATTATGGTACAATACAAGTACATTGATAAGATAATACCGTTAGCCGATAAAATGTCAGATTATAAAACATCATGTGCAAGAGGTACGAAGAATGTTACTGCCACGGGCTAACTGATAGGCGAGTGGTTTTGTGACGTAGCGAATACGCTAAAATATTTCAATAACATAGTAGAATAGCTAGACAAAAATGCAATGATTTCGTACGTACGCAAATTATTTTGACCCTCTCTTTGCGATGATGGAACACATACTGCTATCAATCATACTCCCGAGTAGAAATGTTTCGGTACTGTTTTTAATTGCAAATATTCCTGCACCGGATAAACAATAAAAATAATCTTCTACTACCGTAATTTCATTCTTTAATTGATTTTGCGTTATTGCAATCGATCAAGATTACTTTTCAGTTTTCAGAAAACAAAAACAAACGTTCCCATACATACATACACCCGTTACAGATAAACTGGCACTGCGTTATTTTTCGTACAAATATTTTTACGTGGAACTGTTATATTGGAATTCATTTTTAAACTTTTGCAAAAATGTCTCGATATTCTCGATGTTCGACGAGTAGCAAAATCAATCGCTATTCTTCACACGAAAAATTGCTATGCACCACGACGCGAATAAGAATTAAGCACCCCCGACTGTTCTTTCCACAATTCACAGATAGTTCTGATGCAGCCAGAAAAATGAAAAAATTAATCAACGTTCCTCCGCGCTCGAAATTGTACAATTAATTTATTCGATGATCCGAGACAACGCACGGCCGCAAATACAGTTTTCTTCAGTTCCGGACGTCACGAATATTATTGTGGCTAGGTTAAATCAACGATACCACATATCGTACGTTTTTGGCACCACGATAAGCACACGTGTAAGGCCGCTAATCGCGGCAAGACCCGTTTCGCGTGATTCACGAGATAGAACGCGTATTACCGGTACCATCCTTTTAACTCGAGGATGGAAATCCCCCACTTGTCGACAAGTAGAAATTAATTTCGTTGTAGTTTCACAACGCGTGTGAAGCATTCGAATCTAGATAAGGGAACCCTCGCACGACCTTTAGGGTCCTTTAGTGACCCTTTTGTTAAGCGAATTCCTCCCCCGAGCCGTACATATCACTTAACCCTTGCACCTATCGGCCTCCCTACACGCGTTAAACGCCTCTTTGCAGAACTTACGCGCTCGCCGCAGACCACCAACGCTGCTAACACTTCCCGTAATTAACTACTCGTTGCGCCAGTATCTTATTATTCTATGAGCTAGCAAGCAGCGCGAGTTCTACACTCACGGTATTGGACATTAAGCAAAATTTACGCGACGACTTTATACGTCGCCCCCGCGTAACCCTTAATCGAACGGGAACGGCTGCATCGAGCGTCGTGTTCGCCTATTAACCATCTCAGAAAGTCGAGAACGATCGCTTTCAGTCAGAGCCTTAATGCGAGAAGAAATTTATAAGTAAAAATACAAGAGTCGGTACTGATTATGACAATCATTGCCACCTTTGTCGTAGAAAAGTGTACGTAAATTACAAGTTTAACGTATGCCGTGTATGCCATCAGGGATCAGGGTGAAATGAGAAATGAGATTATATTCCCCGGGAACTCTCGAGAATTCTCGAGAGATTAAACAAAAATTGTAACATTTATATTTTTAGAATAACGTCTTCACGATCGTTGCTTTAGTTCGCGAAGTGATCATCATTTAAAGGTTCTGTCATATTGAATCGTGCAACGAACGCAAAGGCAGTGTACATTTTCAGTGCTTTTTATTTTGATTTAAACATATAAATACTAAAATTCATTTCACCTCTTTGATAGATACTAATTATTAATGATATTAATCAAAATTGATGATGATCGCAAGTAACAAAAAAAATGACTCCCTACATCGATAATTGTTATTTGTAACTAAAAGCAATATCCGTCATCAATAATATTTATCTCCAGGGCAAAAAGATTTCCCTCGCCGAAAGCCATTTCGAGTATCAATAATGGTTATCAATAATCAAACAGATTTTAATAATTTATCATAGTTACTCATAACCGGAACAGTCAAAGATGAATATTTTTTAAACAACTAATATTTTCAAAAATTTCTGTAAGATCTAACGACGATTGACTTCCACCTAAATCAAAATTTAACTAACTCTTCTCGGCGAAATTTGTTATTTCTGTTATCTCTGGGCACACGTAACTTTGTTTTTACAGAGTGCCCTACGTTAATTTTGGGACATATGTATTTTTACCACCGAAATGTGGTGCAAGCATTTGTACTAAAGCATGAACGATATTCTCGCGTATGCCGTACCTACATATATATGTATATAAACTTCCAATGCGATCGAATGCATATTATCTGCGTGCTGTAAAACTGTAAACTCTCCCCGCGCTGGCCTTATCGGCCCTAAGACAAATATTTGCCAAGTTAGGTCAGGTATCATGAGCTGAGCTCGTCGAAGGTCTTGGGAATGCGGGACAGAATATACCCGAGCAAAGTTGTTCGAGCGTGAACAAACATCCCCTACAGCGTTTGTTTATTAATCAGAAAATCTATCATCCGGGCGGGTTTCTTAAAAATTAGAGAATTTGAAAAATGCGATCGAAGGCACGGCACGAGGGGGAAGCTTAATTTTGCCGCGCATCGCTCGGGAATCCCCCTGGCCGCAAACGACTGAATGCCCTCAGAATTCCACAGCTCCTTGCTCGAGGAATTCCGCCCTCCTAATATCGTATTTTACGTTAGCCGGGTGCATATTTTAGAGAAATCTGCATCGCTATAGATGAAAACGATCGTCGAGCAAAGGTGAGAAACACCCGTGCAAGATAACGAAAGAGGAACGGGGATCCAGTGACGGAGAGCGAAATTGGAGGGGTGCCCTTGCCATCTCTCGCACAGCGGAATGTCGCCGAGTTATTTTAGGCCCTTGTTCCTTTCTGTTCCGCGAACGCTATTCGCGCGAGGCAGGTTTACGCGACGTAACGAAATAATGAAGAGAAGGGCATGCCAACGTATCGCGTTCCGTGCCTTCTCGTTGCGCCCCTATCCTCCCTCAACAATGAAAGAAACACCCCCCTTCGGCCATAGTTTCGCGCGACACCTTCGCGACGGGAGGGGAGTTTACGACGGCAAAAAGAATCTTGGTATTTTCTTGAGTAACGGATAACGACAGCCCGAATTTACGATGAAAACTGCGTCTGCCCGTCGCGTCACGTGATTTTAGGGGCTATTACTGGGAAAGAAACGCATAAATTTCGTTACAGATGGCCGGTTGGATCGAATTTATGTTACGCCCGAGTTTCATTCTAATGATTTCTATGCTGCTTTTCCTTAGTGCTCGCTGCACTCTTTTATGATACCGATAAGACACGGCCGTTGTATTTCGTTTCGCTCATTTTTTGTTTTTTTTATAAGAGCAGTGTGCAAACATTTATATTCTCAGGCGGCGGTTAGGGCGTGAGAAAGATCAAACTGTATAATACATAAGGCGTTCCGTTCGTATTCCCACGTTCCAAATAATCTTTATTTGATAAATGCTAAAACTGAATTTAAAGGCAACGTTTTACTGATGGTGATACATAATTCTTTCGTTTTGAATATCATGAATAGCAGCGATTCGGTCAGTTCGTATTTTCTCCGATTCGATTCAACATATTTTAGTCTCCCTCAAATTGCCGTGCAAATCCTTGAACATGTATTTGGTGCAAAATTTGTATCATCAAACATTTGTAAACATATGTAAGATCAAGCTTAATATGCATAGAAAAAGTAGCAGCGAACAGGAAGGGAAAAAGTGTGGTACCAGTTTGACTTGCTTCGCCATGTAATTGCCCGCGAAAATGAAACGGTTCCAGGCCTTGAGCTTGCCCGATAAACATGATAAGAAAATCAAAACTCACGCTGCCGTGTTAGTTGAATTACGGCAAGCAATATCGCGACAACAATGAAAATGCAATTTAATGCTCGTTACGGGCCACTTCCCGTCTACACCCGCTACTTTTTTCCATCATCCTGTTATTTGCAAAGGCTGAGAGTAAGATACTTCGCTTAATGGAAAGGCTGTCCCCCGAGTATACGCGATGCGAGTGGTTTCTTCCTCGAGAAAAAGTCAAGTGAATAATAGCTGCTGCAACGGTGTGTTGCGTAAAGTATTTAAATTGGAACACTGTGCTTCAAATTAATTATACGTTTCTTCTTTAAACTATATTCGTCGTGTAATCTGCGTATAATTTTTCTTAAATGATAGTAAGGGATACATTTTATATGACCGAGGACGTCAAACTGGCGCAGCTCTTTTTCTCCATCTGTTCGCTGTTGCTTTTTCTGTGTACACTAAGTTTGATCTTAGAACTGTTTGCCACAAGAACGTTGATTTTATACTAAATGCATGTTTGAGGTGTTCGATGTCACGTGTATTTCTTCGGAATTATTCTAAGATATTGATAAAAGATGTAAGACATTGAATTCTCGGAAATATAATAACATTTAACTAAAAATAACGTAAATTTTTCACCTCACATACTAAGAGGCGAAGAATAGCAGGATGATTAAGCGTTGGAAAGTACATACCCATTTTACTTCGTGTTCCTCCGAAATTACTTGTCGCATTAAGAAAATATTCGCTTTATCGAAGGAATTGAAGGTACATTTTAATTATTTCAAGAAAGCAATATAAATAGAATAAAAATATGATCTTTGACCAAATACATAATCATCCGCTTGAGACCTGTGAAATGTTTAAAATTCGTAGAGAAACAGATTCCAAATAAGACTGCCCGATTTCCAGGTAACAATAAAATTTATTACGTTCCTCCGTATGTTTCCGATTTTTTGTACAGTTGCGAGTTTCCAACATTCAGACTTCAAAGTCCGAGAAACTATGTATATTCTCATAAATTCTCTTCCCATTCAGCGAGCTCTACCGCGAATCTGAACAATTTCTTAGCGTTTAGAGAATTCCAGGTATACATTTTCATAAGAATTTTCCCTCCCGCGTAATAAACAGAAAAACAAAGTTCCACCGCTGGACAGAAAAATATTTTCACAATTATGTTATCCCGAGAGAAAGATTTTCTTCCACTTATTCGAAGTTCTTCAATCATGGACACATTTTCTGGATCCAAGAGTACCCTTTTTGCGAATCTGACATTCTGAGAATTTTTTATAATCTTTGCTATTCGCATTTCACTTAAAGGTGGAATCCGCGACAACTGCTATAATATCGTGCTGCTCATTTGGCGAGAGAACGAATTACTAAACCCCTAGCTATTAGTTCCACTTTATCCAGAAATCGCTGTACAATCTTGGAGTACAATACAAAACAGACACAGAATGAAATGAGAAAATGTTGATCGATATAAAGTACTCGTTCATTTTTTCAAATATTCTATTGCGTATAGTATGCATAACATACGCGACACATCCTATCCACAAATCCCGATACCTTCGCTAGAAACCATATTATTAATACCAAAATATCCCCGAAATTAATATTAACTTATTTCCCAAAAGCCGGAGAACTCCATCACTTGGTGCACGGAGAAATATAAAATGCCATTAAGGAAACGAGTATAGTCGCCCTTCCGATAATATCACGGTGCACAAAATCGCACAAAACCAATTGTTCACGAACACGCAGTGTCCCGAGCAATTTACTTTTGCTTCTAACATTGCTTCCCGCACTCTAATCATTTTGACGATGCAACTTATCGACCCAATTCTTTCGAGCGACGCATCGCGCTGCGGGTCCCGACAAACCCGAACGCGTATCGCCGTTTCATTCCGCACGCTCGCCCCCGCAAATACAAGTACAGGTACATACAGGTAGAACACAATATCGAACTTACGTGTTTTCCTTCTGATCGCTGTTGCTCGACTGCGACGACGGCGACGGCTGCTGCGTTTGCTGCTTCGAATACGGATGATGGTGATGCACGACGTTGTTGTTATTGTTGTTATTGTTGTGCATGTGCACTTTGTTCGCATTGCTGTCGGTCGGCGAGCCCGGCGAGATTTTGCCCGCCAGAGCGTTCAACGATTGTAGCATTTTCATTGGAGTCCTTCTGGCGACCGGTTCACGGTGCCTCCTTCCCTCGGCCTCGTTTATTCTTGGGGAAGACAGGATTACACGTCGCTTTCGGTTTGAAGGCGTCAACCCTCAAACTCTACCGTGCGATTGTTAACGAACTAGCGAACCGAACTTTTATTAGAAAATACACACTTTCCGCACAAGATATCGCACCGTATCAAACGATCGCGCTCACGGACACCCCTTACCGATATTATACACGGAAAGCATACACTGTTAACGAGGTGCGGACGCACTGATATGGACACCAATTCGTCTCTAGAGAATTCTGTTCACTGTTACTGTAGTCTGTTGCGAAGACTCTGGCGACGTTCAGCGTTCGAATCGAGCCTGTCGAATAATCCCAGTTATCGACCGCGCAGTTCCTCGATCTGCTATAAAAACAAAAAAAGTAACAGATCGTTATGTTATTCGAGTTTTACCGGTTCAAGCGAAACGATTGATACGCTAATTGCACGGAGGTGTGTTACGGAAACAAGTGACATATGCGTGTAAGTGAAACGGCAGGTGCTACTCAAGTTTGGTGGAGAATTTGGTAGTTGTCTTCGAAAAGTTATGGGAAATATGTATGGGCCCTGAAATAAATTGCTTCTAAAACGCTAATTGCGTTTGTTCTCATATGTACATTAGCTCGCGACGAATAAAGAAAATACGCATAATTTGTGATGCGTAACATTTGTTGCTAAAGGTTAAATAAGCTGGGTGTAAAAGTGTGTTCGTTGAAGACCTTCCGAAAAGAAATAAGTCTCGAGACATTCGAGCAAAGCGAGGTAAATGTGCAAAACTTCCCAGTGTTGATTTTTAAAGCGCCGTACACTTTTTGTAAATATTCAATTAGTAAGTCGTTTAAAAACCATGTAGCTTAGGTGATCACCTGGCTTCTGGGATAAATGAAGACTTGGAAAAGTGATTTGCAACTAATCTGGCTAAAACGTAGCAAAACATTACAATTGGCGAAATTGCATACAAGTTTCACTACAAACGTACAATCAAGCCGTGTTCTATAAAAAGGTTGCTCATATATACAGCGGATAATAGGAATTTTATATATTAGTATTGAAGCTAAGGTTGCCAGTCCATAAATTACAAAACATGTTTGTCGAGTAAAACGGAATAAATCGATCACCCCGTTTTCAACAGAAACGTTTTACTCCTTCCTTGCGCGGTGCATATTTTGGTTAGATCTGAAACACTGTAGACCAAAGTTTTGGCCATCTGCTGGACTCTACGCTGATGCTGCTTCACGATTTCAAGTTCCATTTTATGAATTTTCTATAGGTCAAGGATTTGAAAAGCTATCTTATAAAATATAGAAAAACATTCAGGCTTTCTACTCCTTTTACTTTAATCAGCACAGCCTCTAAGTTCAACTGAAAATTGCTTGGACGTGCAACGGGCAACACATTATTAAATCGGTGCAAAAATTCTACCCCCTTTGCCTAGCATGTACAACATTTTTCCACGGACACAGATAACCAGTCTAAAATATTGACGCTGCGCGAATAAAGATTAAAAGATGACATTCATTACATATTTGGAAGGCAAGATTCATAAATTAGCTCTATGCAAAAATTTGGCACTAGTAACAATTGCGAACAGTACTATTCATCGATGTAAGAAAAAAGATTAGAAAGTACTTATTTCACCCCCTTGCATTATATTAATAGCATAATCATTTCTCTTGAGATATGTGGAACACTAATTCGTTAAAAAACAAAAACGGAAGAAATTTCTCAATTAACATTTCGGCGTCCGTAATTATTTGACAAATACGAGTAGAATTTTCGTTACCACTTAACGCGTTTCGAGTCCTATATACAAACATAAGCTACAGCAGCTTACCACAGCAACATTCACAAGCGTTTATCCCAGCGTATTTACGCGAAACCCTGCCTTTATCCTCAATTATTATATCAAGGCGGAGTTGGCCGTAAAGGTCTTTCAGGGAAGAGGAGCACCTACATATGACCCCAAGATAACGCTTGCAAACTTACGCGTCTACACAGAATAAGCGTGGGACGTCGAAAATCGGAAGAACGCGTACGTGGAACATGTCTTGCACAAAACGGCTCCGTAACGAGTCAATTAAAAGTTTAAGTTTAATTAGAAACTCTGCTCGTATACACGCCGCGAAATAACGTCGGAGTTGCTGGTCGATCGTGATCTCCTTTTCGACGTTACATTCCGCTCGCTATTTTCTTCCAAAGTAAGTAGCGCATACGTATTTCGTTTTCTCATACGACCAGCGACTACGTACATATTATATGCTTATATACGTTTGTCTTTGGTCTCGCTACTTTTACGCTTGGCATATTATACAGTGGATGATTCAATGTTACATAGGGGAAAGTCAGATCGAATGATGGAACTACGTGCACGAAGGAATTCATTTGCATTGTAGCTTCATGTTTTAGATAATCGGATTCGTAACTTCACGCGGTGCATCTGTCTAGTACTGGAGTTCCGAATCTACGGATGCCGGGTATCATTTTGTTACATTTTTACTTATTGGGGCCACGGGAAGGGACACCGTGCATCCTCGAGATAGCGAAAACCCTCTCCAGGTAAGAGATAAGGCCATAAATCATACAAGCATTCGAGCACATAAAGGTTCAAGATACGCTATCAGCAGTATACGCCACTTTGATTTTGTCAAGAGACATTTGATCGCGACAACATGGACGATAATTTCAACTATTCCACAATTCGGTACAATACGGTGCATAAATATTCGACCGACCTATAGCATTCAATTTCTTGACTGCTTTCAATGGAGTTGATCGCTTTTTCAGTGCTCTGTTAATTATATACTAATTTAATTAGTCATTGGCATTTAATTAAAAGATTAAATTACAATTTCGATCAATAAAATTCAACCTTCCATTACTTTGCTTATATGACCGACCGTATTTACTTGTAACGACTGAATTAAAACAAGGCTGCATCAATCAATTTCTCGGAGGAACGACTATCTCGAAATCTCGCAGGCGCAAGCAAAGGAGTCGTTTCGCATTTTCCCTCGAAATTAGTATAATTCCTCTTTAATTTCAAGCGAAGATATATTGTATATTTCGAGACACCCTATATAAAGCTTCTGCTTTTGTCTTTGCTCTCGACGGGGGTCAAGTCACGGAAACGGTATTTACCGGGAGCAAAGGGGTTTGGAAATGGGACAGAGATGAGAGGCTGTGACGTTCTCGTCGCTCGACAATCTGCAGATTCTTCTTCAGGGATTTTCAGTCGCTCGAGTGTCCCTTTGTTTCGAATGGTATCGCGCTTCGCGTTCGAAGACGCCTGGGAAACATCTGGGAAAGCTTCCGCCGTTATTTACCGGGAACACGGAGGAATCGAACGGGACGACGCTGGAGCGTAATGAGCGTACTGGGTGAACAAAAAGCACCCTGCGAGTCCGATTTCGCTCCATCTACGGGAAACTGTATTTGAAGAGACGTTGCTTAAAACGCTTCACCGTCCTGTTTGCTTTCCGCTTTCACCCGCGATAAATCTAAGTGTCTCGAGTGTTCTGGATATATAAAGAATCTTCGCACGGAAGCGGAAGTGAAAATGCGAAGCTTTGCCGCGTCGAAAACCGTTAGGCGTGCAACGGTGTTAGAAAAATCTAGCCCGTCGAGGTATGAAAAAGATGGATATTTAACGTCATCGTTTATCGGCAGTAACATTAAATGCTTCGAATGTTTGCGAGTTTAACGATTGCAATTTTATGATCGACATTTTGGGCGTTTGTCGGCAATTCGGTACAGCCTTTTTCTTTTCCTGGTCCCATGTCATATACAGTACATACGTATTGCGAAGTGGCCCCGGACGTTTCACTTCTTTTTGCAATTAGTAAATACTGTAGGAATTGATCATGTTTTACAAGGCTGGTTCGATGCTTATGGTCGAATTATTTAGTACGTTACAACATATTCTCGCTGACATTTCTGTGACAAGTGTGTTACAATGTTTGCAAATTCTAGTATTCGCGCGATAATTTCTGATAGCTTAGTTTATAATCATCGTTGCGTCACGTAAGCAATAGTATAGCAAGATACTTAGAAACGATAAACTAGCTATTTGTATTTCACAATTCTATTGCAGATCAAGGTTGAAGTAAAACATAAATGCTTTACAACCCGTCCATTATTTCCTCCGTACGTATTGCGACTAAGTAAGCGACGTTTCGAATACAGTAGATGTAGAAACTTGAATACATACACACGTACACCAAAATAATTTCTAAGCCGATGAAAATGTTGGAATTCTGGTTCAACCGAAATTTGAATATACTTGTACGATAGTACCTAATCGGGAGGTTTAAACAGTTCGGCACATTATTATTACAACCGAATGCACGAAGTTTTACAAAAATTCGCCGTCTACCTCTCGGTTAAATCAAAGTTATGGAAACTCGCAGAAGATCTATCCGGAGAAGAACAGACACGGCATCCTTTCCGAAACGAAACGAAAAGGAAATGATATTTAGCATGCCAAAGTTGCTTATCCCTGCGCATCCACGAGTTTCGTTCGCATAGAAACATTTGAGACACGGAAAGGGGCGAAGATAGTTTCCAAAAAGGCGAACGTGGTCGAAGAAAGTGAACCTCAGGCCTGGAGGGTAAAGATAGATGTAACAATTACCGGAACTGCCACCACTGTCAAGTGTCAAAGGGGTCACGAATAATTTAGCACGCGAGCTTCCAAATGTGAAGCCGGTCGAGGCACTTTGGAGGGCAAAAGGGAGAAAGTTGCGCGGCGAAAGAACGAAGAAGGAAGAACAAGGAAAATAGTAACGCCCAAGGGCTGAGAAAAGCGCGGAGGAAAGAGAGCTTTGCTCTCTCTGGTTACCCTCTGCTAACGCTTTTGTCCTTGCCGCCACTCGCTTTCTTCCTTCAGTCCTCCTCCCGGTCCCTCTCACCCTCTCGCACCCTCTCCCTCTATCCCTCCTGCTGCATAGGCCCGACGGTTTCACGATGACGAGCTCCTTCTAGCCACTCCGTTCCCACCTCGATTTCCCTCTACCACTGGCCACTTCGCGCGTTAAAACGTCAAATTAAAATCTCGAGACCCGTCGGGAACAAAACGATTAGAGATCAACGACAGAAAGAGCAGTTTCCGCGGCACCGATTGTTCGCCACCTACATATATATATATATATACGTATATATCGTTCAACGCTCTCTTCTCTCCTCTGTCTCATGCATATATCCCAACCTGTTTCCTCTGCGCCGGTTCTAAGCTTTTGTTGTTGCCCTCAAGCTCCCTCCGTCACCTGGTCGTGGTCCTCTCGCGCTTCCGCGACTGCGTTTAATTCGGCTAGAGCACGGCCAACGGGATACAGCGACGATAATGGTCGTGCGTGGTAGATACGCGAGCTCGTGATATCTGGGTGAGTTGAAACGAACGGCGAACACGTCGACGCCACCTGAGCACTACGACTGGCGACAAGAGCCGAGCAGCCGGCCATCGTATCTTCGGATAAGCCTTATCTGTGCCCAAAGACCCCACCCTTCGCCCATGGGCCGCATCCCTCAGGAGCGTACGAGCGCGTTTTCACGTTTCAGGCGTGTGCCACCTAGCTTGTACGCTTGCCCGCGTGTAAGCCCGCCCGAGCGCCTCTCCGCGGGCATTTACGCTCGACTCCCTTCGTCGCTCGGTTCGCGATCGGCTGCGGCGCTTCCGATTCCTCGGTGGATCCGTTTACTCGCAACTGTTCATTTCGCGTCCCTTCCTCGCGATGCCCACGAGGGTCTGCGCAGAGCCAGTTCCGCGGACACTTTTGGAATCGGCCGCGGGACCGGGGCGACGGAACGGAACGATGCGAGCAACTACGACGACATTCTTACGTGTCCTCCGACGGTCATGATGCTTTGCTTGGTGACCAGAGTGCGAGTTCGTGGGCGGACGGCAGCGTCGGCCCTACGACGACGGCACTCCAAGTGTCATCTGCAACGAACGAGCGTTCTTAGTTTTCTGGGGCGGCTTGAGGCGAGGAAGAAAGGTCGTTCGTGTTCCATGCATGCTTCTATAGTCGGAACGGAAATTAGACGGCAATTGATGCTTCGATATAAGCGAGACCGATGCCGCCTCGACGGTTACTGTGTTGTCGGTGTCCCGCCTGGATCAGTCTGTTTGCGAAGGCAAGTAATTCGATCTGGATAAGTGGTCATTCTTTTTCTACTATATCTTGAACGGCACAGCGGCGAGTGAAACGATATAACTGCACTGGAATTGATGGGGAGACTTTTAAGGGGGGGTTATTAATATGGTGAGCAATTTTGTTCGTTAATCGAAATTTACAGAGAATTGTTAGTAGGAAAAAGCATTTCTGTCACCATGTTGGATAAATGTTCTGTTCGGAATAACTAACGATATCCGAATTTTATTGTACATATATTATGGAAAGGTACGATTTAGACGCAATAAAATAATTAGGTATAATCCGTTATAGATTTCAGTTGCGTACAAATGGATTAATTGTGTCATATTGTTATTTCTTTTCGCATCCATTTGATCTTCCACGGTATTTATAAAGATCGGGCCTCTGTGAAATCATCGTGACTTGTTAGAAAAGGGCAGCATTCTCAATGGACACAACGGAAATAATATTCTTCTTTTATTTTTAACGAAATTTTACGTAGCAAGGCAATATTATGATTTATTCCGTTATTCTGATGGCAAATTAACCAATTAAGCAACACAGTTTGTAAACCATTGCGTTTTTTGGAAATGCGAAATAACGCAGTTAATTAGGGCGTTAGCGTAATTAATGTTTAATAAGTTACGCCACGCCTGTTTAAAAATTCATTGACAATATATTTCACTCGGGTTCTTATGGTTAACACACAATTAGTAGAATAATATGCAATTAAAAGTAACGAAGCGATAGATATTTAAAACTGTCACTATTATTTTGTTTTTCACTTGTTAATCGAAGTATGTTTAAACTAAATAATGATTCCTTTGAAAATTTATTGAACGATTCTCCGTTGCAACAATATTTTCTGTAAATTTTCGTTTCACAATATCTTTGTCGCCTGAACTGCATTCCATATTTCTTGGAAAGATTGGATTTTAGATATACGTACGTGAAATCGATCTTTCCAGTCAACCACAAGCTTACATTCCGCATATATCAACGTGGATCGCTGAAGCAAACCGATTGCAACCTTTTATATTGAACGTCTCATCTTCCTAATCAAATTTTCTACTATTCATTGTGCGTTGTTTCGTGAAGATTCACCGACTTCACGAATAAATCGCATGCAGTAAACTGTGCTTCATCTGAAATTACGTTAATCAATGTTGTACTCGAAAAGAATATGTACCACCCATTGTTGACTATCCAATTTATACACAGTTAAATTGCCACTCGAATTATATTTGCTGGAACTGTGAAGCTGATAATCGCAATATGTATGAGATGACAATTTCTAACAATCTTGTATATATTCAATTTTAAATGGTCCTAAACCCTAAGCATGATATTTCTGTTCCAATGAAATATTATGAATGAAACTTATCCAATTTTGTTAGATATTCACGTCTTAGGATCAAGTGAAATGGGGCGATAGCGTTTGAAAGAGAAGTAATGCAACGTAATATCGAAATCACGTATCTAAGCGCGACGCATTCGACCTAAAACCGGATGCACGTGAAAGGTGAGGTATGTTTGCGAGTAAACAGTTCTTCGCTACTAACACGAGACGACGAGGCAGTGCCACGAAGTAACTTTCTGAGATTAGATAACAGTTGGAACGTTTTGTAACGACAGCTTATACAACGAGCTACGTCCTTGAGAGACGGTGAATAGATCCGCTGTTACAGTGGATGAAATTCTATAAAAGACATTTGACGTTTATTGCACAAGCGAATGCCGGTGCCCAGCAGCTAGACGATGTTCAAAGTGGACGGTAAAAAAGATGAGCAATTGTGAAACGGACGACGTTCAGACAGGTGTTATGGCACGTAACTTATGTTTTGGCTGCCTTCGATGCGCGCAAATAATGGGACTTCCTTTCGTTAGGGTGGAAAGATGTAATACTCTATTAATCATAGCAAAGAAATGGCAGATGTTTATACAGGTATGATATGTTGATATAGGCAATTCGCATGGTGTTCCGTTTAAATGAAAACGGTGAAATATCTCGCGAGAGATTCAAGTTATCGAAAAAATGTTGTTGCAATAGTTGTTTGGTATGAAGGAGGACATTAAGGTGGTATAAATAATTTTTGGGTAGATGTGGTGGTGGGAAAGTCATCAAAGTCTAGAAGTTATTCTCTGTAAACTTGGCGTGTTTGGAATAGAGGTCAGGCAAGGCAAAACACTTCAGTTCCAATTTTACATTGCAAGTATTGAGAAGGGAACATTAGAAAATAATATTAATCGCGTTTACGTTATAAGTTCTACAGGCTCTGATATAAAATTGTATACTCTATTAACGTTCCTTTAAAGCCAAATATGGTAGAAGGAAGTAGTATTACACGTTTTACTTACTTCAACTTCCTATCGCTCTAGCTTTCTCGTTTTTCGCATACATATCGTTTCTCGTGTTGCGTGTGCGAAGTGGTCCTCTATAATATTATATATATTACTGTTCCACATAATGTGTACAACAACTAAAAGGGTTACACAAAGTATCTCAGTCCTCTAGCTGAGACGCGATGTGTTAGTGCATAATGCATAATGTGTAACAAAAAATACTGCTCAATTCAACTTATCACTGAACTGTTTGGCAATTATCAAAGAATATTCAGCCGTGTGACATACCTCTTGCAGTTCACAAACAATAAAAGTCTATGTGTACACCAGTCTTGTCTCGAAGCTGCAAATATTTTCTCGAACAGATATACATGAGTATGTCCATGTACATTTCGAGAAAAACATAGGTACAAGAAGCGTAAGTAATTGTGAAATATAATGCGTAACTCTATAAGTGTAAAGAGTAGGTTTCGCTTCTCTTAGAAGTAACAATACAAACGTTGGTCGGGTATCGTTATTGCATTGCTAAGCATCAGCAGTTGTTTGCCGGCGTGGAACAGCCGTTTGCAACTAGACAAAGAGGTATTGTTCAGTTGAGGGATACATCTAGCTCCGCTGGTACCACCTATTTACACGGCCTAACTCCACATTATATAGGAAACTTCGCGCACCTCCTTGCGACGTCGTACTTCTCTCCCGAAAATTGACTTCTAGTTTTGACACGGTTACTTACTGTTTCTGTCTATGTATGTCATTGTCCACCGATAGCGAAAAAGCTATTTGTTCCTTAACAATATAGATTAGTGGGTTCAATTCTACTTTCCGCGTGCAGCTTTTGGCAACTCTTAATAATTTTATATTACAATTTATAATACATTTATAGTACAAATTATGTTTCATCTTACATTTCTGGTTTTCTCTATGTATAGCATTTCTGCTACCCCGATTTGTGGCCCAGTAATATTTTACTTTTCATTGATCCATGTTTCCAATGATGAGCCCCTTTTCGAAATTCCATCATTTTATAATCAAAGCACTTCCTGGAAGAATACGTCAAGCACCGAAACTCGGTCGCACTTTTACGTATTTATAAAAATTGTAAAGCTCTATTCCTATTCTCGACGAAATTAACATTTATGCGCAACATATTTGTTATTTCTGGAATTAATAGTCGCGTCTCAAATTTGATTTTCAGCTTCGATTCGAACAATATGACAATTGAATATTCAATGAAATAGTTTGTTATCTCATCAGAAATTGTAGGAGGAAAATAATTTAATCTGGCCTCACACTAAATCGTCATGAACGAAATTCAATACTAACGACAAGCTGGCGGATTATCCGCCACTTTTAAAATATACCGTATTTCCAAATTTGGATTAGCAGAACCTCAGAGATAATTCACACCGCGCTACCGCATAAAACACAAACTTAATTTGTAAAAACAAACGATGTACACCTTACCGTCACCTACACCGCGAAACACCAAGGAAAGAGACACAACACACAGTCCTTAAATACTGTAGCAAATTTACGCAGCAACAGTACTTGCAACGAATCCATGCAAACGTCTTACATACAATTCGTCTAATAATATACATTTAAGCAGTAGTCAAATATACATCTTGTTCAACACCAAAAATACAGTCCGCCAATAATTTTCATAGAATTCCTTACAAGAAGTCCCGCGTCATTTAATCGTGGCGAGAATAATCGTCGACGCAATCACGCACAACACTCATTATCGTGGCTTGTATCTCAAGATTTCTAGGTTTATGTACATAAATATAAATATATTTAATAACTGCCTAAGTGAAATTAAGGACGAAGACACAGCTCAGATATTTCCACAATTGGCATCGCTCGCCAACCATAGGTAGAATCATGTAAAAGTAATTCTCTGTTCGTTGCACTTTATTAGCTTACATTCAAAGGCCGTATAGACATTAATTTGTCTTTAAAGGCTAGATCAACACTATCCTATATTTTATGCGCAACGAAAAAGTTGCTCGTCAAGGCTGCTAGTAGGCACAGGGATAGATATCACTTTGGGAAAATAACTGGCAGAATGAATCACACGTTTTGTGATATCCATATAAAAGCAGACTATGGTCGTTTATCCAACAAATGTATGTGTCCGTAACAATACTATAATCAATCATCACCATACGCGAGACAAGATATACCCAGAGCGACTTAACTTTATCACACTTTCTTTAACAAGTTCTGCTACGGAGAAGTTCAAACTAAGATCAATGAACTGTACCTATTTTCGAAATATTTCTGGCTTCCTCCTAGCTGTACCCTTAAAGGCGAAATAATTTTGCGAGGAAAGCAAATTGTTTTATTTATTTTGTTTTATTTGTTTTAAGCAATTTTCTTTTGAATATGACCAACTAACTTTGTCAAAGTATCCTAAAGGAGTAACCTGCGCTTCATTTAATTATAAAGATAAATTTCGTGAAATGTTTGTATCAAGCAAATTTATAATTTGTATCATTTTAGTCAGATACTAAATAGGCATATTTCTGTTTGTAGCGTAATACAATTGAAATACGCACACACAGTTATGCATATTGTCTATGCTTGAAGCTGCATGAAAGTATACCAAGCCATGGATATGTATCGTGTTGATCAAAATTGCTATCAATTAGTAATTTACTGAATGTCTATTCAAAGAATTCGAAAAGTATTGTAACGTTTATTTTGCATTTTCTTCCTACCCACATTTTTAGAACACATGCATATTTGAATCATCGTCCGAAAATAATATTCGCTAGTATTAATCTTTTACGTTGTACAACTACGTCCACAGCATGACTTCATTGAAATATTGCAGTTCATTAAAATCTATCCATCATATTTGGAAAAAGCTTGGCCATCCAGCTGGCCATTGTTCGCAAACGGACTCCTAAACGAAATAAATTGTATTGCTTCAATTCTGTAGAGAAAGATGACAAAAAAATGAATTAATGAACAGTATTTTCTACGGGCTGTATTAAGTAGAGCAAGTTCATATGATAATTTCGAATGTTCGCTGTGTTGTCCGCTGTCCAGAAATGAAAAGTCACAAGAACGCCATTAGCATTGCAAATCGTCAAGGGCATTACGGCATCGTTACACTCATTGTCACGAGTGCAAAATGATTCTCACACGATTCCCAGCACTCTGCAAATATGTTCTAAATACGAAACTCCAGTTTAACAGGTTCCGTATGGGATCGACGTATAGGTATGCCGATCAGAAACACCCCTATGAAACTGTCGCAGTTTACACCAATGAATTAAAGTGCAAGAACTGTTCTTATTGTCGGTGGAACAATTACGGCAATTTGTAAGTAACGTAGTAACTGACGAAAGGAAGGTTACAAAAGCTGATGAAAATACATGATAGTTGACTACGATTTGAACTTGAACTTGAATTCAGGATAAAGATATTGCGACAGACAATGTCTTTAAAAAACAATTTAATAAATTTCATAAATTCTCTACGAATTGAATAACTTTAAGGTAAGAAATTTATTGTGCGCGTATTAATGTTTGCTAATCGATTTAATCTTGTTCACAGTGGAATAGAATTCTCAGACCGCAAATTACTATGCCAATAGTCCAGCGCCTAGTATGTGGACTCGAATTAGTCTAATATTAGTCAACATTGGAAAACGATTGAGAAAACTTTCTGTCGTATATAAAATTTTTATAAAAATTTATATAAAAGTTTATAAAAGTATATAAAAGTTTTATTCAACAAATTGATGTCACTCTAGGGTCACGCTGTTAATAATATAAACTTCGAAAGATGCATAAAAACCATAGAGATCGTAAACAGTACTCGAATTCTTCCTATCACACGCTTCATATTCTATACCCCATAGGACAATTCGAACCATTCATGTGACGTAATTAATACAGATATACTGGACACTTGTATTCTTGTGTCAAAATCGATTGTCACGTTGATGTTTCAAATTTGTGACAATTGTTGGCAATTCTTTATAGGTGCAATGCGTTGTCGTTTTTACCAGGATTATAGTATTATAGTATTTAGACCCAGGCTCACGCAGATTCGGTACTAGTGTCAGATCTACACATTTTAATCAATATTTCCGTAGCGGAACGTTTACGATGGCAGTGGCCACCGTTTACAAGCACTCCAGTGGTGTGTCAGGGTGCTCATAAATACTATAGTGCACCCTTATTTTTCACCCTTTATGTAAAATCTGAGCGTCACGTAGGCCTCATTGTAGTGCAAACAGTCATGGCCCGTCAGAGTTATTCTCGGACGAGGAATAAAAGTATGGAACAGTTATTAAACGGCTTGATAATTAAATTGTTATTCGTGTATAACGAATCATTACACATTATTATTAATTTAAGATGATATAATATTTGCCGTACGTTGCGCCTCGATGCACCCGATGACAACCGCGCGCGGTGGTGCCTGGGCGCGCTCATTGGCCAGTGTTTTTCGTTAATAACTCAAAAACGAAACTACTTACAATATTTTCGTCATGGAAAAAGTTGTTCAGCATCACCTCGGCTACGCGAAATTTAAAAATACTGCGAGACTTACGGGCCACCCTGTATAGATCTTATATACATCTGATTTCCCTTGACTCGTTCATTAGACCGTTTCCCAATGGGTCTGAATGAATATCGTGCGAAAATAGAAAATGATCGTCTGTCTATATCAGTGGCGGTTACTAAAAAGTTTTGATTCACGATTGCAAATAGTTCCTTCGATTCAGGGGCACACCTTGAAACGGAAAATCGAATCGCATTTTCAAATATATATTGACTCCTGCGGCGTTCGAGTATCATTGCAGAGGTGCAAATTGCGATCAGCCCGATGACTGTATCCATGAAAGGTGGTGAGTTTGTCGATGCAATACTAATTACGGGACAGGTTATAAACGAAGCACCGCACGGCCAACCAGCCAACAGCGTTGCACGTTGAATGCGCTCTTTAACGTGGCTACAGGTGCATCGCGTCATTCATAGGCCCGATATGCACAGTCGTTATTAGCAAAATTGCGTGAGCTAATTGGCTAATTAGTGATTAGGGACGCATACCATGCCAATTCACTTCGACGTGCTGATGTATTACTATTTTCGGCACGATGCAGACGTGCTATTATATTCGAATGGTAAATAGATTCTCGGGCTATCGCAAAAGTAGCCGTAACATTTCCGTTTATCGTAGAGAAGTCGCAGTATCATTTGTCGTGATGATCGAACGAAAATTCTTAAGTGAACCTACAGCCAACTGTGAAACATAAAGTACAACAAATTGCAACGTTGGAATGAATCCAGCATTTTACTAATTCTAAGTATACTGTATAACATTAATAGGAGTGAAAATCGGTCAGACAAATTACACCATGTGTTATAAGAAGGTATACATAATTAACATATTTTAACGTCTTGCTAAAAATATGGCGGTATTAACTGTATTCATAAATTCGTTTCAATGGTTGCCCCCCATCAATTAATAGAATTTCATTTAATTTCTATTTGTGCACTTACCGCAACGAATCACATTTGACGCAATTCGTTACTTTAGCACTCCGTTTGCTACGAAATTCCGTTCACGCTTAGACCGTGAGCCCTATCCCACGTAGTTTGCTTATCTCCAATTGTAAGTAAGGTATGTACTTACCCACATTAATCAATTACTAATCGCTGATCAAGCACAGTTAGTCCGCCTAAGAAGGGACTCCGCTGAACTGCGTTGGAAACGAATCTCAATCGGCTATACTGATCGAAACTATCCAGTCCAATTAAAGTGACAAACAATTAGTTTATCTGGTCAGTCAGTCAACTGTAAGTTCGAACGAATGATTGCTTCCTATAATTGCAGTGAGCCATGAAACGGGGGACAACGTAGAACCACCAAATAATCTGATACACGATGTTGCCTTTAGCTGGAGTTTGCCACAGAGCAAACAATAGTTACGCTAACGGAACGTTCTTGCCAATTTTTATCTTGCTCGAGAAGATGCGATGATACAAACCGCAATCTTTCGATTTTAGAGACACCCTCTACGTACGATTATTCGTCGCAGTTCAAGGGATCTAGCTGTCAAGTTGTGCGGGCTATCAATTATCGAAAGTGCCAACGCACGTTGATTCAACGGCAACAAAAAAAGTACGGAGAAAAAAAGTAAACCTGTATTGTCAACATACATTGCGGAACGTTGCGTTACAATAATTCGCGGGCCGAGTTTCATTAGCGGCTGGATTCGTAAGTGATTACAAATCCAAATAAACGTGGTGCACGTGATCATGTAAACCCACGCTCCATTGTAGGGCTTTGCTAATGTATTACTACATATTCCAGTGATACCGCTGTGATCATTCGAATAGCAGACGGTACAATGCTTGAGTATAATCCGCGATATCGCGACAGAAAACGAGCGAGCTGCGCACAGCCGCCAGCTAATTCCACAACGAACAGATATATTTGTCGGGCAAATGTCGGAGTCTTGCATTGAAAAACGGCCAATAACGAACGGCAAATTGTTACGCAACCCCGTCTAATTAATTGCAGATTAAAATTGAAAATCCGACTCAAACTGATCGCCATTGGCGGGGCTGCCATTTCACGTTACACGAACATTACATGGCCGTCCCGATTCTGAGGGTTACTGGTCAATTCATTTGCGTCGACTGAAAAGCATCCCGATCTAAATTACCATTGACCAGTTTCAGAATTGATCTGCATGCAATTTTGGAAGAAAGTGTTACGATACGATTCGAATTAAGCAATTTGATCAAACGTCTCTAACGTTTTCCAACTTTCATTGGTACAAAGACAGGAGAACAACATAAATATGCCTGCCAAAGTACTATTTCGCGTTTAACAATCGCATAAATAACTTTAGCTCGGTCATTCTACGACAGACATAATTATGGTCGAGGTTCGAATAACCGATGGTGACATCTGGGAAAGTATGCCCGTCGGAGAGAAAATTTAATGACAACGTGGATATAAAAACGATTGCACAATAAAAGCCTTGGATAGGAACGAGAACTGGGGGGCGTTTATGAGAGCAATAAATCTTACAATACTTTGTTACCACGAATACCGTGCTACGTACAACTCAAAATCGTTCGATCTTTGGTAACAGTGACGGCACGCCTTTTTCTTCAACTACGGTGGAAATAATGGTTCCGCCATGGCAGCGTGGAAAGCAGCCAATTTTGCAAGAATCATAATCATGCGAAAAAGTACTTTAAACCCTGGTCAAAACAGAGTCATAGAAATTTCACCGCTACCTACAGGTTTACGATGGGACGTGTAAGGTGCACACCACTATGCAATGTACGAAGGAACGTAGCTCTCTGTTATTATACATAGTGATTCAGTCAAATTACTGCACACATAGTGATACAACATTCTGTTTTTTATATTTCTTGTAGTAGTCTTCTGGACATCGATATAAGGACGATACAAGGATAAGGGGGTCTGTATCATAAATTTAAATGTAACAACTATAACTGACTAACCACTATAAGACAATAGAAAATATACAATTCAAAGGGAGCATTGAAACGTCGAAATGTTGGAATTTATTCATTGATTTGCATTTGTTGGGAAGCTTGAAAGCTGTTTGGGTTAAGCTACTACGGTGATATACTTTTTTAAACTAAATTAGAATCAATTCTACAAGTGACAGTGGATAATCTTTATTGCACATACTTATAACACTATGATATTGCCTATAACATTCTATTAATTCCGTGAACTTTATCAGTGCCACAAATATTAATTTCTTCCAATTTTAAATACTGTATATCGAACGCAGTAGATCTTAGAAAAACAAAACAGCATAACGATTTGATTTCGAACGAAGAGTACATTTTATAATGGAAGTCACCTATCTTATCGTATAGTCAAATTATAGCGGAATACGTATTCGAATGAAAGTTGCTTGTGACTAGCGTCTGCGACATCGATAAGAACAAGGAGGTACGCGAGTCCTCCCTTAGTCATGACAAGCATTAGTCGGAATGACGGAGTTCTCCGTCCTAAGGGTCAGAACTCATGCTTGGTCGCGATGTCACAGCAAGGGTTGTCCTCACCCCTCAAAACTTAGGATAGAAGTACCATTGCAAAGTTTGCAATACTTTAATCGTCATAGAAGATTACTTTACTTTCAGACCGTCAGACTGCGAAGTTGTTCGCTTGACGTTTCGATTAGTACATTCTTATAGTTATTCTTTAAACTGCTATGCCTCCGCAATAGTTGTATTCAGAAGTGAGACCGGAATTTTAGAACCGAAGACAAATATTGTATTGTCGAGTACAATCGGTCGTATCCTTCAACATCGGAATCCAACACGATTATCGGAAATTCATTGTGTTTGATTTGCATTTATTTAATCGTACAAATATTGTAAATGCATCCTACATTGTATATTGTAAATATATGATGAAAGTTGCGATTTTGTCGAAAGTCCGTATCTAATATTTAAAAAATACACGAACTAATAGCAATTCACATTGATGCTAAATGTTATAAACAGAAGAAAATTTAGAAAATTGACTCGCGAAACAGGTACCGAAAAAATGGAATGGAATTATCGCAATTCTGCAATTTTATCGTCATATTTCTTAATAAAGTCATAAATTATACCCACAATTTTATGGATTTCAAAGATCCAAATATGTAACAAGCACTGCAGTTGGAATGTATCTGTCTGCTGTCAACAGCACTTGACATAAACCGTGTTCGTATATAGCGATATCAGCTCATGCGAATTTCTCAGATAAATTTAATGTCTTTAAATGTTTCCCGGGCTAAATTAATCTAATCAGTATTAGCTTATCGCGCAAGGAAGCACTGGCGAAAACCAGTTGTTGTCGGTAAATAATTTGGTTCTTGCGACTGTTGTACATTAAAAAATGATCAAACCTTTTGATTTCTTGAACACACTGATAAAATTCAATTTTCTTTCAGTGAAATTATTTTATTTTACAGCCTATTCATTTGTAAAGCTTTGAAGCACTTGAAACGTGCCTGAAATTTTGTTTAACTTTTCAATATATTTTCTTCTTCTTAGCAGTCATTCGTGAGAAATTAAGTTAATAATATTCTGGTAGAATGAAACAGATAATTAATGGAGAAATACCATAGAGGTACAAAATACAATATGTCACAGTGAATAACAGCTTTGGACCTTCTAGTGTATAAGTTGGGTAATCTATAAAATGAGTTAAATGAATCATTGAATCCAAATCATAAATCTCTGCAGCCCCCTAATTAGAAACGCCATACCGTAAATAAACCTTCTGCTACCAATTTAAACTAAAATATTGCACGGACTTCAAATCGATTTCCTCGAAAGGCTAGGGTAATTGTCCATAATTCTACAGGACGTTTCAAGCGCGTATTCCGCCAGACAGTGGTTAACGCTTATTATAAAATTCCAAGATAAAACACGCTAAAATTAAGATATAGTGACTTTTGCAGCATTATCGTGCACAGTGAGGTGTTCCAGATTCGTTTCAGATTCGATAGCAGTATCTTAATTATTTTTTATTCCAGATGATGTTAACAAATGGTAAAATTCGTGGCAAATGTATCATGAAATTAATATAGTCGTGAGGTTTATGTAAGTCAGCGCAATCTTCACTGTAAACATTTATTCCTAACCTACCGCGTGCAGTGCTACTGTGCAGGCACTCTATCTCCACGTGAGGCCAATATTCCTACAGTTATATTTATTCCTTATTAAAGGAAATTTGAAACAAGTGCCATGCGTGTAACTGAAACAAAGAAATAATTTCGTGTTACCATTCTAGCCTTATCGTTCTTAAATTTGTCGTCTTTTAATGAAATTTCGAATAACAAAAAATCGTACGTTGGTATTGAGAAGTGATTGTTGAAAAGAGTATCGTAAGTAAACAAATTTGAAACGACATTATAACTTTGTTATTACATTCCTTTTGCGATCCCGTTGTTTCAAGGTGAAACAAATTACGTGAACTATATTGCGAGTTAAGATCAATAATTAATATTAATACGTTTATCAGGATAATTTAAAGTACCTCGAACGGGTTGTCCACGGTAATAGGTATTATAACTTGTTAATGGAGAGCATTCCTTCGTTAATGAATTTCGTGCCCCCACTGGATTAAATCCGAACGATATTAGAATAATCGCGACGAAGTAATTCATTAATCACGCGATTTAAATCGTCCACTAGCAAACAACTTTTCCTGCCTTCTTTAACGCTCTTTAAGTCCGTAATTCTCCAGCCAACCCCTTGAACATTTCGTATCGAGCGTACCAAGTGTTCGGTGACACGGCAAAAGTCACTTAGCCCGGTAATGAGGCAGAGTTCGTTGATTTTTGCTCGCGTTTAGGTTGGGGCAGTTGCGCGAACAAATACTCTTCGAGGGAACACACAAACCACACTTTGTTGCCCGCCACAAATAAAGTAAAAGTTTCAGCGCAAACCTTTGTGTTTTTTTTCTTCAGTCAATTAATTCAAAGTTTGATCGCGAATAATGAATAAGCATTATCGACGAAATACAACTGCGCCTTTTACTGGGCCAAAAGTGCGAAAAGAAGAAGGAAAGGGCTGAATTGTTTGCGACATTAGCACATGTAGAGGAAGAGGCACAGGTGGTTCTTTAACGTAGAATATGTCGTACAGTTTGACAGAGTACTTTTTTATAACGAACAGGCGTGCAGAAATGTTGTAACGTAAGGGTGAAACGTTGATCACTGTATCTTTAAGGTAGGCGGTGGTATATCGTTTCCTATATTCAGCAGATAAGAACATATTCCATATTTAGAACTTTAATGCATTTGTCACCCCGTGGCCTTTGTTAGTAATCGGACTCGCCACCAATATTCCATAGCCTCAGGTACTGCACCGAATAAAAACTGAAATTCTTTAATTTAGATTGTTGACTGTTACAGTGGAAATGAAAGTAAACGCTTTATAGATTACCTATTTTAGAAATTAATTGTACTGTTTCATAGCCAGCACGTCTTAATTTACGGACCTATACTACTTAAAACTGGTTTCGTAAAGAGTCTTGGTTACTATACAAAACACAACTTATCAACGACAAGAATCGGCCGATAATAAATGTAACCTATTAACTGTCTGTAAATAATACATTCCATAAAGTTGCACATTCCTACTATTACAACTCTGACATCCGTGGTAAATGAAATTTATTATTGTTCGGAGTTCGTTTGGATTTTGTTCCACCTCAGCGAACTAATTATTCGTAAAATTTGTTTCTTACTGATGAAACATTTGCAATTAATAGCCTGCGGTTACATCGATTGTCTACTTATTCTCATCTTTTCGCACAGTAACAACAAGTATCTGTGTGTGCATATTTCTAATGAAACTTCAAACGACCTACGTTTATATACCTTCTCCTTATTTCGGTTCATAAGATATACTGACAAGCATTGGAATATATCATAAAATATTCTGACGGATGTACGCGTTTTTTAATATTTATATTCCGCTTGTGGCTTAATTCCTTCTGACAGTTTCATAAGAAACTTAGTCCACGGGGATGTACGTGCAAGTACGTATTATATGGTAATGCTTTGAAGTAACATAACTTGTAAATTGAATGCAAGGTAAGCCAAGCTTCAGCGTCTACTTCGTAATTCTGGTGTCAGAAGATAACAAAGGGGGAACAACGGAGAACAATTCTGACACGGGCTTTAATACATTTTATTCATCATACGTTTAATATTCTTCTACTGCAAAATGCATGCGCAACTGATTATCCAGGTATCAATTTCCCGTTAGTCGATAACAAAAACATGTAAACGGCATCATTTATGTTTTATGCTTATTGGTATTAAAATTTATTGGATTTGGGTGACTTCGTTTGCGTGTTCCCTTATCTGACAATCCAGCACTAATTTTGTATAATGTATGTATCAGAGACGCAAATAAACTTACTTATTATTATAACACATTACATATTGGATAATATACATGACCTTTTACACGCGGTCACTTCTATATCTTATAAAGGGCTAACTTCGAGGAAACAAAACATAAACATTAGCATAAAGAATTATTCATGACACGAACAGATGGCTATAAACTGAAATATAAACGTATCACTATATACATATGTGGCGGCGATAAGCCGGCGCCACGTCTCCGCCTTAGGTGTAAGGTAAAACCGTAGTATGACGGGAAGTATCGAATGTAGCGTGAGGTGCGAATGAGAAGTGTTAGTGGAGATGTCGAACGAATGTTTATCTCTGGGAAAGAGCGAATGCTTTCTGGGAATGCACGAGAAGCTTTGAGTGCATGGTGACCCGTTGTCGACCTGTGACACGTGGCAAGGGTGTGTGTGTCGGTGTGGGTCCGAATGAGTGAGAACGAATGAGGGATAGAACGAGAGAGAAGCTGCAAGTGAGAGAATATATGGAGCGAATGATGCGTGCGAGAATCAGTGTATGGACAGAGTTCAAGAAGAGTCTTGGTTAAAGACTGGAGGATAATAAAGCTAATATCAAGTATTGAATGGGAAGTTATTCCATTCCCTATCACCATATCCCACATTGGTGACCCCGACGTGATCTCTACGGGAGTGAACAGTGCGGATCTCGCGGTTACGTATCATCCGTTTTTCTTTTTGGTGAGACGATGTCAACGCCATCCGAGCAGTCCCCGGCAGGGGGTAGCTCGCCCGCGGTCAATCGCGTCGCAGTGCGTATACCGGAGTTTTCACCGACCGACCCCGAACTGTGGTTCGGTATGGTCGAACGCAGTCTTGACGCGAGCGGGGTGACAACCGAAATGACAAAGTTCGGTTACGTTCTAGGGGCACTTAAACCCGAATACGCGGCGGAAGTTCGCGATATCATTCTGGCCCCCCCGGCCCAGCCGTACACGAAGCTCAAGGCAGAGCTCATCAAACGGGTGGGTTTGTCGCAACAGCAGAAAACGCGACGCCTCCTGGAGCACGAGGAGATAGGCGACAGGAAGCCTTCGCAGTTTCTACGCCACCTGCGTTCTTTGGGAGGAGCAGCCTTGTCGGAGGAAATCCTGCGGGCCTTGTGGATGGGCCGGCTGCCGGCGAGCATGCAGGTTATTTTGGCCACGCAGCGGGATGTCGAAGTCGACCGAGTTGCCGATCTGGCAGACACCGTCGCCGACGCAACGGGCCCACGAGCGCAGGTAGCCGAAGCCTCGGCAGGGCCATCTGTTCGTCAGTCCTCAGCAATAGGTGAGCTTGAAGCACAGATCTGCACGAAAATGGCATTACTGGCGGCAACGTTCCAGCAGGAGCTGGCCGCGATTCGGCACGATATTAACACGGGTCCGCGCCGCTTCGGTTACCGACGGGACGCGTCGGGCCGAGAGCGACCGCGATCGCGGTCCCGGGACCGTCGTCTCGAACAACGTGGTGGGGCTTGTTTCTACCATTTCAAATTCGGAACGAACGCTGTACGGTGCGAACCCCCGTGTAACTGGTCCGCCCAGGGAAACGAGCCGGGCAGTCGTTGATGGCGACCAGCGACCATTGCCCGTCGTCGTCGCGCCGCCTGTTCGTGACCGATCGGACAACAAAAACGCAGTTTCTGATCGACACCGGAGCCGATCTCTGCGTTTTCCCCCGATCAAGGGCTCGCGGGTTCCGCGAGCGAACCTCCTACGCGTTGTACGCGGCGAACGGTTCGGAAATCGCTACGTACGGGACGGTTACGTTGAGCCTCGACCTCGGGCTCCGTCGCGCGTTCACGTGGCGTTTCGTGGTGGCCGACGTGTCGAAGCCGATAATAGGCGTGGATTTTCTCGCGCATTATGAGCTGCTGGTGGATGTTAGCCATCGTAGGCTGTTGGACCGAGTGACGTCGATGACGGTGCCAGGACGCTCAGTGCGGGAGTGCGGGCCGTCAGCGCCGACGGTAAAGACGATTTTCGGCGACTCGAGGTTCCACGAGTTGCTGCACCGGTTTCCGAACATTACGCGACCGGTGGGAACACCCGCGGAAGTGAGGCACGAAACTGTGCATTATATTCGCACAACGCCAGGACCGCCGGTGGCCTGCAAACCTCGGCGCCTCGCACCCGACCGCTTGAGGACCGCGCGACGCGAATTCGAGACAATGATGCGCCTCGGCATCACGCGCCCGTCGGAAAGTGCGTGGTCGTCGCCGCTCCACATGGTGCCGAAAAAGGGACAAGACGCTTGGCGGCCGTGTGGCGACTACAGGGCGTTAAATGCGCGGACAGTGCCGGATAGATATCCTGTGAAACATATTGAGGATTTCGCTCACGCGCTTCACGGGAAAACAATGTTTTCAACGTTAGATTTGGTGCGCGCTTACAATCAAATTCCGGTGGCCGCGGAGGACATTGCCAAGACCGCGATAACGACTCCGTTCGGGCTATTCGAGTTTCCCTGTATGTCGTTCGGGTTGCGGAACGCGGCACAGACGTTTCAGCGCTTCATCGATGAAGTTCTACGTGGGTTGGATTTCGTGTACGCGTACATCGACGATATATTGGTGGCATCTTCGACCGAAGAGGAGCACATGCGCCACTTGGAGGAGGTGTTCGCGCGGTTGAATAAGTACGGCGTAACAATCAACGCGGCGAAGTGCAATTTCGGACAAGCGCAGGTCAAATTTCTGGGATACGCCGTATCAGCCGACGGTACTCGCCCGTTGGCATCCAAGGTGGAAGCGATCGCGAACTACCCGCAGCCGACCACCGCGAAACAATTAAGACAGTTCCTGGGTATGTTAAACTTTTATAGACGTTTCATGCCCAGGGCTGCACAGGTGCAAGCCCCGCTCAATGACCTTTTGCACGACAAGGCCAAGGGCAACGCTAAGGTGGCATGGACCGACGAAGCCGTTGCAGCTTTCGCCGAAGCTAAGGAAAGTCTGAGGCAAGCAGCGTTGTTGACGCACCCACGGGACAGGGTACCGCTCGGTTTGTTCTGCGATGCGTCCGATTTTGCCGTCGGAGCGGCGCTGCAGCAGCGTATCGGGGGGAACTGGCAGCCGTTGGCATTTTTCTCGAAAAAGCTCAGCCCCACGGAACGGAATTACGGCGCGTACGATCGAGAAATGCTGGCAATCTACATGGCGGTCAAGCATTTCAGGCACATGGTGGAGGGGCGATCCTTCGCAGTTTACACCGATCATAAACCAATAACTTTTGCCTTCCAGCAAAAGCCCGAGAAATGTTCTCCCAGGCAATTCAGGTACCTGGATTTCATCGGGCAGTTCACCACCGACATCCGCCATATCGCCGGTAAGGATAATGTTGTTGCCGACGCATTGTCGAGGTTGGAGGAGGTCGCAGAATCTTTCAGCTATGCCGATTTAGCCGAATCTCAGCAGCACGACGCGGAACTACAGGCGTACATGCGGGGGGATGTTCGAAACGATTTGCAGTTCGAACGGATACGGCTGCCCGGTACGGGCATCGAAGTGGTCTGTGACGTATCATGCGGGGTCATTCGACCGTTTGTCACAGGACCTTTCAGACGAGGCGCATTCGACTCGGTGCATCGCCTCGCGCACCCAGGGATTAACGCGACGGTAAAGTTGGTGACGGAACGATTCGTTTGGCCGTCGGTTAAATCGGACTGCCGGAATTGGGCCCGCGGTTGCGTACCGTGCCAACGAGCTAAGACGAGCAGACACGTTTCCGCGCCGCTGGGAAGTTTCAACGCACCGTCCGGAAGATTCGAACACGTGCATATAGACATTGTTATTCTCCCGGTTTCAGAGGGTTTTAGGTATTGCCTAACATGTGTCGACCGCTTTACGCGTTGGCCTGAGGCCTTCCCGATTATGGACCAAGAGGCCGCGACCGTGGCACGGGCCTTTTACGACGGGTGGGTGTCCCGGTTCGGCACCCCGCTGCGTATAACCACCGACCAGGGCAGGCAATTCGAGTCGCATTTGTTTAAAGCATTGTCCCAGTTAACAGGGGCAACACATTGGCGGACGACGGCTTATCACCCGGCAGCAAACGGGATGGTGGAAAGATTCCACCGCCAATTTAAGGCAGCAATCCGCTGTCAGCAGAACGTCCGTTGGACGGAAGTACTTCCCACCGTTTTGCTGGGCATCCGCGCAGCCTGGAGGGAAGATTTGCAATCCACCGCAGCGGAGCTGGTCTACGGCGAGACGCTGCGTCTGCCAGGAGAATTCCTGACACCACAGGGCGGAAATTCGCAGCCGCTACCAAGGGATTTCGTCGGGAGGTTGCGCGAGTATTTCGCCACCCTCGCCCCGACGCCTGGCAGCAACCATTCTTCGAGGCGGATATTTGTTTTTAAGGACCTTGCAGTGGCGGAGTATGTTTTTCTGCGGAACGACACCGTCCGAGGAATCCTCCAGCCGCCATACGACGGACCGTACCAGGTCCTCAGTCGAGGTACTCGGACTTTTTCACTCAACATTCGGGGTAAGCCAGTCACGGTCACCGTGGATCGGCTGAAGCCGGCGTATTTGCTGGCTGCAGATCCAGCACCGCCGACGCCCGGGGCAGCGCGACCAGCGTCACCTGGGCAGCCCGAAGAACCATCGGCAACCACGCCGATCGAGAGCACGGGGCGGTTCGCCCGTCCATCACCATTGTTGCAGGAGCCGGCGTTGCCGCCTCCCATCCTGACTACAGCAGATCCAAGCATACGTATTACGCGGTCCGGAAGAAGAGTGCGATTCCCGGACCGATTGCAAATTTCGTGATTAAGTCAATCACTGGCGGGGGGGTGATGTGGCGGCGATAAGCCGGCGCCACGTCTCCGCCTTAGGTGTAAGGTAAAACCGTAGTATGACGGGAAGTATCGAATGTAGCGTGAGGTGCGAATGAGAAGTGTTAGTGGAGATGTCGAACGAATGTTTATCTCTGGGAAAGAGCGAATGCTTTCTGGGAATGCACGAGAAGCTTTGAGTGCATGGTGACCCGTTGTCGACCTGTGACACGTGGCAAGGGTGTGTGTGTCGGTGTGGGTCCGAATGAGTGAGAACGAATGAGGGATAGAACGAGAGAGAAGCTGCAAGTGAGAGAATATATGGAGCGAATGATGCGTGCGAGAATCAGTGTATGGACAGAGTTCAAGAAGAGTCTTGGTTAAAGACTGGAGGATAATAAAGCTAATATCAAGTATTGAATGGGAAGTTATTCCATTCCCTATCACCATATCCCACACATATAACCAACAGTATGTAACACTTTCTCGTTACTTTATCGAAGTTAAACAATTTTCTTAAGCCTGAAATTCTTATATGCAAGTTACTTTCCATTGCTGCATTATTTTCAAACAAAGGAGCTTCCCAGTCCCCGATCGTACCATGATTGCCAACTTATCCCCTGTACTCGAACTTTTCATCGAAAGTGATTGGGACAGAGACGACACAGGGACGAGTGGTAGAGACATTTCAAGAAGTGTTCCGTCGCGGCGCTGTAGCTCCCCAAAAATTGTCTTGTCTGTCCTTGCACGTCTTACGTTAGACGCATTTGCTGGTCGAATTTGAAAAGTTTCAAACAAATCCAATAACACACAGTCTGCACGAGAACGACTATACGACGTTTGCGAAAGGGGAAGGACAATGGCGCCCCCGCATTGTAAATTCGTCTAGACTAACATATACTGGGGTGAGTCAGCTAACTCAACCACCTGAAATTGTTCGATTTCGATTCGATGTTTGTTATATGCAAAATTGTTATATGACACGAATGGTGGCATAAGTTACAGAAATTTGTTTTTTCGTTACTTTTATTTATTAACACTGCCAAGCCCATCGAAACGACGTGTTTCAGATTTCTTGCTTTAAAGTTATTACCATATAGGTATTGTTGCACCCATTTATGATTATATATCCCAATTTAATGTCCATTCAACCACTTTCGTTTTCGTAATCTGCCTACCGTATACTGTCTAAATTCTAAATAATGCCCAAACCAATCGGTAGTCGATATGCGTACACGTACCGTTCGAATCTGCTTTGTAGAACACTGTCAGGTAATTTTACATTTCAATTTTCCTGGTAGAACACTGAGGTAATTTTATATTTCAATTTTCCTGGTAGAACGCTGTTCTTTGTGTAAAGTGACGAAAACAGTTTTCATTTCAGACGCTCCAAAAAAAAATGTAATTTTTGAGAATTTTTTAGAGATAATAACTAAGTGTCGCTCAGCTTTACTCCCAAATTTTTGCAAGTAATAATGTTACAATTGACAAAGATGATTGGAACGCTTCAAACTAAAACATGCTTATGGTTCTATAAATAAACATGTATTACTCACACTTCGGTATAGAATTGACCAAAATTTATAGTTACTATAGAAATGGCAACAGTTTGAAGATAAAGAACCATTAAAAAAAATAATCAATTTTAAACTGTTTTAATCAATTAAATAATTGAGATGTCGAAAAAATCCTACGCTGTATTGCTGAGTATTTTAAAGAGAATATCTCCTTGACTGTTTGACAAATTTTCGTGATTATCTTGGGTGAATGGTTGCGATATCAAGGTAGGAAACCAGCAGGTTCTCGCGATATGCCTGTCAAACGGAACCGGGCCCTTTTCAGCTTCTGATAACCGTCAAAACAATGTCTGCAATATTCGTGAGAAACCCGGACGGGATGTAATTGTTGTGTAACCAGTCAACTGAAGACCTATTAAATACGTATTCGACAGATCTGTTAATGAATTTGGGGTCTTACTGTCAAGACAGTTCTGATGATGTAAAATGTACACCGCATATATTGGTTTCAGCGGCGTACACGCGTAACACGTGCCTCCTCGAGAGAATAAAGGATTAAGGCAGATTATTTTCTGCCCTGTCTTTATCATCTGTTATGTTCAATGAATTCTATCCAACTGTTATTAACGAACGTCACCTAAATTGCTCAATCAAACTCTTGATCACATTGGTTCCACTCTAAACAAGCGAGATCTCCCGAAATGCAGTTAACGCGACGATACAACAACCTCGTCACGCAAATGATAATAATGGTCTATGTTCTGTTCGAGTCCGAGAAAGAACAGGCTTGGAAAGAATCGCAGAGACTTCACGCACGACTGAGAGACTCGGATTTTCGCGCTGTTACGTGGCCATTTTCAGGCATACGTTCGCCAGCTGCAGCTGGCCGAATCGTTCCTATCTGCGTACACGCGTGGCAGCGTCGACACAATGGTGAGATTACAGGTCCACCCTGTCCGCTACATCAAGCACGAAGATGGTCGAGTCGCTGCGTAGATGGATCGAGACATATTGAAAAACTGGCACGTGGTTTTCCACACCCATAATTCCTAGACATTTTTTTTTGTCTCCGCAATCGAGAATCATAGGAGTTGCACAGTTATATTTCCAGAGCGGAGAGAATCTCACTTTCTGTGTCTACTGTGGCCACATCGGTGTCGAGTTTGAGTAGGACTTGGTTTAAAGCTTCAGTTTAGTGTTACTCGTATCAGTGGCACTGGGAAACTGGGAAATAGGCTGTGCATACGTATGTATATACATATATGAATTTGACATAATTACATAGATCGATCAATATATTGTTGATGCTACATGAAGATTATCGTCGAAGGGTGTCAATGTATCAGCTCATGTTCAGCTCTTTTCAGTCCGAGTGAGGGATATTTTGCAGAAACATATAAATTCATTTTAAGAAATAATTGAACTCCTTACATAGTTGACCTGAGCCCCTTTTCTTAATATGTATGGTGAAAATTGGACTTTCGTGTAACACTTTATGCAACGACTTTACGTACGATGTAAATTTAACACTTCCGTTTTATTAGCAAAACCGATAATGCACCCAAGCTACGTTGGCAAATGCAGCAGGTAATGCTAGTATTTACTACTTCTGTAATCAACTCATTGCTCGCAATTTTTGACTCGCGTCATTTGTCATTTGGGGGACTCAATTGTTGGAAGTTCATCGTAAAACATTGGCCAGTTGATTTTGTATTGGAACAGTTAGAGTTTCCTAATGCAACCGATATAAATTGTAACAACATTGTACGCGAGTTTTCTTACCGTATAAAATATATTATAGTAGCAAACTTTTAAGATTACAACTTTGAATACAATATTTCGATTACAGTACTTGTGATATACTAATATGTATCCTACTTGTTTAATCAAAGATTTAAACACTTGCTGTCACTTGCACGTAAAAATTAATTAGTTTTGGATTATAGACTTCAATTGTTCGTTAACTGAGGAGTTCAAATAATTCTTTGATAATATATTGCGCAATGGAGAGAATAACAAACTGTAATAATAATAGCCCCAAAGTACAATGTATTCCTACTTTGATGCTGTACAATCATGCTTCGCGGGCAATAACATTACATCACACAAACATCAAATTACAATTTCAATCAATTTGTCGTATTGCAAATCTGTTCGCGACATTACTGACAACTTCAACATGCCGTCATAGGACAAGACAAGCCCTATCTCTGACCCGCCATTCGATAAATCGACATACTGTATGCACATATGTACCACAGATCGTTTAATCGACGAACGAATTCTCTGGCTGAGCGCGGACGTCTTCCGCCCAGTTTCATGTGTGTATTTTAAGGTAGGGATATTCATAGCGGACGTGTTGGAAATTTAATATTTAAACAACTGCACGAACTGCCAATAATGCAAAAGCTATATTCTATGGGTGTAGTGTATATTATACTACACATTTTCACTTGGATATTGAGAATAATTCGTATTACATATCCTGCTGCTGACGATGCATTTATTTCATGCCACGGTACAGTAAGATATAGACAACTAATCACAAATATAATAATTACCATCAGAAATGTAAGAAAAGCCGAGGTTTCGGAGCACCTCGGATGCCCATCTAGGATGAACGAATATGTTCAAAATTGTTTAAAAAACTGAAAATATGGCGTTAAAGTATTACGATAATTGATTAATTATTTAAATAAAGGGTGTAATTTGTTATATAGGAAATAGATGAAAAGTCAGTGCAAAGTGTTTTACTTGGAGCTTATCGTATAGGTAAGCAGTTGCGATTCAACGCAAGGACCACGCCGGAACGTGGATGCAACCTTTTTTTATAAGAGCGTTCTCGAGATGCGCTTGAGAAAAAGTTTTAACGAGGCTGCCAGAGATTTCTCAGTGGACGGGGGAGGAAGCGAAAGATCTGGTCAAAACAGTCTCTTGCTTAACGCCAGAGGCCAACTACTAATGCTGTCCCTTCGAAAGAATTTTGCTTCCAAATGCCGTGTTTCCCGGTTCTAGAATGATATTTTCACTTTTCTCCTGCCTCGTGATTTACCATTGCCTTAGCAATCACGTGTGTACAGTCCGTCCCGCAAGTATTCGTACCCCCACTGTCAATAAAATAGATTGGTTGAAACCGAGTGATGCGTTTGAGTTTTACCAATAAATTTTGTGGTATATATGAACAAACATATAAAGCTTATTTAGACGAAATTTTAATCAAACTGAGTGGTGAATAATAAAAAATATATGGCTTACCTGTAAACACTTAAATGCGAGAAATTTGTTGTTTAGACGGTGAGGGTACAAATAAATAGTTCTGGGACTGGCTGTATATCGAACATCCCTAGAATTGTCTAACAAACGAATCATTTTCTTTTTCTACAACATGATTGAATCATAGACTAAACTCAATGAAACAGTGTTGCGTGTCATCTGATGTGCAACAAAAACTTACAGGGGCAGGTTAACTGAAGTTTTGAAAAATAAACACGTCTTTTTAAATGTCTCATACGCACTTGGTAATTTACAAACATCAAATCCGAAATATCAACACTTGTTTAGACCACGTGAAAAAGGTTCGGAGATCTTTGAAAGAAAAAATTGTTATACTCCCCGAAATAAAGTCAGCATCTACGATATTATCGCATTAATCGGTGGGTGAACCCTTGCGCTCGCCCGTATCGAACGATCACAAGCTCTCCTAAAAGAGCAATCTGACCCGTTTAATTTCACATCGATTTCAAATTGGTACCTTGCCATTCGATCGAACGTTTCATGTTGCAGGCCACGTGTGCGCGAAATTACTGTAAGGGAATAGAAATTTTCGATTTTCAATTTTCTCGCACAGGTGCTTCGAAAGCTCGATTAGCTCAAAGGGACAAAGGCCAGGATTTGTAGAACGTGACTGGAGTAACCCAATTCGCCCGGCTCATTTCACGCTCAATGGGCGAGGAAAAGCAGTTTTGTCGCGGCTACTCGATATACCGCGCCAGCAATGAAACGTACGACACGCACCGCCGTGACTGGCGTCACCAGGTAAAATTATTTGACGCGTTTTACCTGCGACACGTTCTATCGCGCGGGCGGCCGCCCGCCCGACGGACGAAACGTGATGCGAAGTGATTACAGAAACGACAGATGATAACAATGAATTCGCTTTCGGACACCCTTGCCGCGGGGCTGAGAATAGAGATCGAAAAATAATGAGTTGTCGCGGGCGCAATCTCTGCACGAGCGTGACAATGACACGCTCACTTAGCACCGCTGACAAAAATTCAATTAGGAGTGATCAGAAAAACCGTGGAATTGGAAAAAGGTTAATGGAAACTGGAATGCGAATAGTATCTGCCGGGATAAACATTGAGCGCATAGTTGTTTGGAGAGAAAAAATGTAGAACAACCGTTGAAACTGATGGGAAACGAGATTACAACTTTATTTTGCGAACGTTGCGTATTCCCTGTTTACGATAGAAAGTACGGTCGTATGCATCGAATAAAATAACAAACCGTTCCGAAGGAAACTGTGGCATTATGTAAAACACGAGGCGAGTACATCGGGCGGAATGAAATGAAACAGATGAATACCCCGGAATTTTACTACCTATGATCTTTGTCAGCAGCCATAAACGTTTTATTGATTCAATCGAGGATTTTTTTTTGGAATTATTAAACTTCTCGAGCGTTCAGATTTTCGAAGCGGAAAAAAAACTCGTACATTCTGCACTTTGACAAACGCGAAAGTCAATCAGCGTCCGGTTGTGCGCAGCGTGAAACGAAACCATTTTTTTTTTCATTCCATGCAATGAAATAGGTGTCCGGTTTTATCAATGACTCAAAGAGAAGGGCAAACAAACATTGCGTAAACTAACAAAAAAATAGCACTACTTGCGTAATTTTCATCGAAATCTACTCTTCTTTTCAATTTCAAGGAAACAGTAGGGGGAAAAAATCTAATGATCAATAACTTGTGTTTGATTGTGCGAGGAGCATGGAAAATAAAGATCGATACATTTGTATTGCATGTATGGTTTCATTATGCACGTATATGTTCAGTCCTACAACAATAGCTCGACTCAAACAGAAAAATAGAGGCCGATTAATAAACCCAATAAAGTGAACCATTCTTAATTAACGGCAGGTAAAAGTGTAATAACGGTTACTATTAAACGTATGTGAAGATTTTAACAAGACAAAATCGTTCCTATTACGTTCGTTTACTGTTTGCTGGCACAGCTCATTAAATTAAACTACCTGGGACATCCAAAGATCCTGCAGGTCCTTAAGGCAGTTATGTTTAGGTGATACGAAAAAGAAAATATATCCGACAAGTGCAGATCAAAAGACCACAAATGTTACGTGATGCTACGAGGGGTCTAAATTAGCAACTATGGCTGGAACATAAGAAATATATGACGTTAATTGGTTTGTCAAGATCCATTCTGAAGATATTTGTCTTCAAGACGAAACTGCGAAAAATCTGTTTATTATTAGAGAAAAATTTTTTGAAATATAAAAGTTGCAATTATGACTATGCTTCATGCCTTTACTTTTTCGAAGCTCGTCGTGTACCGCCCCGTCTGTTCGAGAGCCCGAGGAACTTTTGACAGAGGCGAATGTCAGGACTGGATGCACGTGCCCGAAAGTTGACTAAATCGTCTAATCGCGGTGATTCAAACTATCTAACAAATTGACTGCGAAATCAATGCAACTGAAAGAAAGCTACTTATAAACGCGGTATCATTACTTCGATATCGATTTGTCAGTATAAATTACTTGCGTGAAGCATCGGTGCTGTGCACAGGGTACGTCTTCGTTTCATGTATCTACTATTAATGAGGCGGTGGTTTAATCAGCACACTTAGGTCGTGGTGAGCTTGCAAGTGGTGTGCACACGAAGGTAATTTTCTCAAAGGGCTCAATTGTTAGTTTAATCGGGCTAATGGAAAACAACCGTTTGGTTCATAGATATACCAGGGGAGCTATGCAATTGAACCCGAAGGGAAGCGGTTCGCAAGAAGCGAGCGAAGTTTGTTACACAGTATTTGCAACGATCAATCAACCTGTCAAATATGCATTCCAATACCTTCTATTCCGACCTCAGCGCGTTTGGAGTAGGAAGGGGTGTAAAATGGTATCTGGGATTCCACAGGGTGGACGTATATTTCTCAACGGTTGCGGACTTTCGTCCATATTTGCTTCTCGATCGATGAAGAATGACAAGAGCACTGTACCGCTTGAAAATGCCTAGTTTATGACACGACTCTAACTATAGTACATCTCTATGCGAGTACGACTGTATAGCCCTTGATTGTCCAGTCCATCCGAGTCCACTGGATTTTTCTACAATCCACCATAAAATCCCTATCAGCGGCCACTTAACATTTACACTCCATGTATATGTCACTGATGGTTGTTCGTCCCGCGACCATTAAGTCGCTGCAGGTTCACCTGAAGGCAGCACTGAAACTGATGGCAATGTTGAATCGGTTAATTTGCAACACGTGGCCCACGACAATTTAAAACGTATTTCAGGAGGTGATTCCCCTGATTCCCCTTAAACGCGACGGTTGAATCTCTACAGATCTTGAATTATTAATTGTCTCGTTGTGCGAGGTACGCAGGAAAAGCAGTGCGTTATGTACGCGTGTACAAGCGCGAGCCAGGAAGATAGGATCGTAGCGCGTGCCGTAGCGGCGCATTACCTTGATTGCAACGGCAGGAAACGCTAATTCGCTAATGCGTCGCTTCTATACTCGTATACAACCACTTCACTTTCGTGCAGTGAGAGTAAGGCTCGCTTATTCAGAATAGTTTAAGATTACACATGTACTAGCGATTCTCCTCTGCGGTCGTTCTATGCGCATATCTTCGATCGCGCAGTGCCGGATACGTCAACTGTCTATAAGTGGTTAGCTTCTTAATTGGTTGGAAACCGTTGGTTGATAGCGTATCGCGGAACTGGGGAGGAAATGAAGCGCTCAAACTTGACGTGCAGCAGTGAAATACAGAATTAGATTGATTAATTTTTACGCGAGTGGCGGCATCGGGCATCGTTAGACAAATGTGAATAAAGAGGCTATCGTTCAAAATAAAATAAAGCCTCTGTATTGTCGAGGTAAGCTTACGTTGCGTCAAGTCATTGCTGTCGGCTGTTAGTATAAGAGCAGTAAGGAAATGAAAGGCGACGAAAGAAATACTGGTGTGGAACGAGGTTTGAGAAGAATTCAACATTAATGGCCGGATATACTAATTAGCTAATGCATCGGGTCCCGACTGCTACACACTTTGGGCTTGCACGGTGCAGGTATGGTCCCAGCTATTGAGGATGGTTTAGGACTGTACACTAACGATTCAGTGTTGCTGTTACTCTGCGTATTATGTTGTCCTGCATTGATCAGTTACCCGAAGAACGAATTAGCGAGAATACATTTTATTAATTTAAATAATACCCTTCTTATACAAATAGAAATAATATAGTCTTTCTACGCTATCATTAATTCTTTGTGTTCGACCGCGCTTCATGTATGTAAATGCAGGGTATGTATTACCGCTGCAATAGTACACTTTGAAATAATTTTTATCAATTTCTATTCTGTGAAGTCACGTCGCCCTGATCGTTTAATTAATATTAACTGACTCTTGCCATGGTTGTAGAATAGTTTCTAAATGTAAGTGGAATGGGACGGTAAATATCATATTGTTATAACAGTATAATATGAACAATCCTGTTTAAATGTTGTTTAATTCTGAAATAAGTGGAACAGTTTTATCGCTGCAACTTATCCGAATGTTGCGGATTTCGGCACGTATGTAGTTGGGGACTAAACGACAAATACTGTAAATAGAATGGTTTCCATTATCGAACAAAATTAAATTCATATTAAGCAAAATACAGGTGAATTAATTAGAAATCTGCTGTGTATTTTCACTCCATTATTCCTTTGGTGGATGAACCGTATCTAAATGAATTAAACGCTGTTTAAGCCGTACGGAAATGAACCTTAGAAGTTGGCATACGCCTCTAAACATTGTAGTTCCCGAAATTTGCAAATTTTTTAATAGTACATGTGCGTATACGCAACTGGCTTCGCAAATACCTACGTTAGCGCCACTGTTTAATCCCGTAATAGATCAATCGAGTTCCCCCTTTCCCTCTCAACCCTATACCTATTCATTCGCTTGTTTGCTTAAACACGCGCAAAATTGCTACACGTTTCATACAACCAAGAACGTTATACATGTAGGCGATGATTTCAAGATCCTATTATTGCAATTGAAAATCTCATTGCAGTAAATCATGATTGTAACTTCGATTTCGACGTAAAAACAACAATAATGTAATAGTAATAAAATAAAAATATATTGCAGCTGATGTGAACACGTAGATAAGAAGTTATTCATTTTATGACTAACACTGTTCAACGCGTATCTGATTTTGCCCCCTTCAATAAGCGTTTCACGTAGATTTTACTCCGCTGAACACAAATCTGTAAACCGCCTTTCTCCAAAACGTAGAGTTTTTGAAAACAATCAATGTTCAAATTTTCAACTTTGGAACGGTTTTGTACCTTTACGCTGACAGTTATTCCGTTGATCTTGGTGCGAATAAAATGATACATATAAGTGATTACTGGAGCATAAACATTTAAATATGTTTAAATAAGAATCAAAGTGAAAAGTACACCGAAAATATACCTATTTCCTCCGATATTTATGAATCTATTTCAAAAGCTATGAGTAACAGAAAATCTATCTGCTGATCAACTATTTTTTCAACTTTATTTTTTCAAAACTGTGCGCTTGAGAGTAAAACGGTTTCCAAATTCGTATTCAGCACAGTAAAATCGGTAAGTAACGCATATTGAAGTTTACAAAATCGAAAAGCAGTCAAAATTTGTCGACCGGTGTAATCGAGATCCCTGCGGTTATCAATATCTAATAAAAAATGTACGTAACACGGAGCAGTTTATTTACATACTGTAAAACAATAATTATTCTTTATTTATTGATGCACTCGACACGGAACGTCAGTTTCAACCTTTAGTTAAGTATCGTACAAAATGTGCGAAACACACCTACGGCTCACTAGGCGATACCTTCTCTAGATCTATATTACCGAGATGATCTTCGCCGCAAAATTATTCCACCGAGTCCAGTCAGGTGCGCAACGGTGATTACGTATCTCAGGCACGGTGCTCGACCGATACCTATCTCCGTACATGCTGTTAGCGTGTACTGTGCAGCATCGTAAACACACACACGCAGCTGCTCGCTACGCTAATTTTAACATTCTACGCAACAGATTTACGTCTAGTGGTCGTTTAAATAATTTCCGTAATTTCAGAATTTATATCCATAGCTAGCTACATACGCAATAACTTTGTTATCAATACTGTTCGTGGACATGAATTCTGTGTTTCTGTATTATTTCATAATTCATCTGACTCCGATTAAACTGGCAGATATGATGAACAACCTGTGCGAACCGATTTTTATGAAAAGTTACATGTACAAAAAATGCTGAAATTGTTTATTAGCTGATATATACACTATCGGCGAAAGGTTTGTGATCGTTTCCTTATTTGCACAAATATTGAATGGATTCTTAACGACTCGTCGATTCGAAATTAATATTGTTGCCAACGATAATAATTCACTTTATCTCGATACGTTTCTGAAGTATTCAACTTGGAATTATCAATCGGTCATACAGTTTCTGCATAGCTTGAAATGCCTTGTGGTTCCAAACTTTTTGCTGGACAGTGTATGTACATACATATGTATTGGACATACGTGGAAATAAGACTATGTTTGGAAAGTAGACAAAGACAAGATCGTTTTTTAAAGAAAAAGAGCTTGTGGGAGATGAAATTTGGAAAATGCAGATAATTTGTCTACTTTAGAAAGAATAACTGCTACAAAGTTGATGTTAATAAACTTCGTTGTTCGTGTCAAGCATTAGAAAAGTGATATAACATGATCTAAAAAGATTTAATCAATTATTTGGCTTAAGAATATTATAGGTAAAATGACGAATACACGTGATTTCACTTGTCGGCGTGGGTAGCATACCTATGTGCCGCTTGAAATCAATTGTTTATTATAACAAAAGCATCAAATGCATGAGTCACGTTTTTAAACATAGAACAGAACTTTTACCTATATTCCACTAATTTAGTTAAAACCTTTCAAGAACAGGAAAATGTAAAAATTTTAGAGCAGTTTTACCAGTAGGTAGGTACTAGAATTTGTATACTAAAGTTACTAAAATAGAATAGAACGGACTGAATAAATAATATAAATATAAAATCATATGCATAATACGCTAGAGGATCCAAGAGTTCGTGTAAACGTATACCTATCTACCGATACTACATTGTTTCAAATAACAGATTGTGGTTCCCCGTGTTTTATATAGCCATAGTATTCCATTCAAGCGAGAAAGAAACATAAGCTCCAAACTCGATAATTATTACTGCTCTCTAACCCTGCCCATTGCCGAAGAAACCAATTTCGAAGTAAAGAGACACCGATGATTACTCCTGAATGCGCGCACGTGCGCAAATTAACCAACATTATCCTCACAACACACTAAATGCATCATTATCGAATTTATATACTATAATTTACACTACGAAACGCCCAGGAACAAGTAATATGGCTGCGTTAACTCTCCGGGCATTTACGCGTACCTAAGTGCGTACCAGTCTCGTAGCAACCGTTCAGATGGAACATAAATACTGGAACATTTTAATTGGCGACGGACAATTCATGCAAATCTGTCGGAAACGCTGCCCGGAATCGCTAATACGTTAATACGAAATATACGAACGGTCGACACCGTTAAACCGATTTACATAAATGGAACGATCGTGTCACAAACTAATTCCCCGGTTGACCACTTTATTGCAGCGCATCACGCCGCAAACGATGCGGAAAAATTTTCTTCATTATCGTCCGAATTCTGAACGCAGCTAGCCAGTATACTGATGCATTCGCGCGGTATCTGGCCAATTATCTGAATGTTGCGCGGGTCTCTTCGATTTCGTATTGCGAACGCGTGTCTGATAAATGATTGAGAAGCTACAGATGGATTTTTCAATTACGTCACATTGTGCGAGCATCATTTTTCGAACACAATGCGGCGCAACTTTAATGCAAATGAGAATTACAGTTTATTCATTGAAAATTAACATGCATGGAAAAATGCGGATAACGCTTGTAATCAAATAAGACCCTGTTCGAATTATCGATCAAGTTGTAAACAGAGCCAAAGTAAATTGAAATATGAGAAGATAAAGTAAATGCAATTTGTTAAGCATCAGAAAATCAAACAAAATATTCCATTAAGAATGATTTATTCGCGATAATTGAACATTCGAAAATTCGCATCTACATGCCTCATGTTTCGATCACAGTTTCTGTGGTTGTACTTTCGTATTGTAATCGCAAAGAGAATTATTGTAACAGTACCTATTTGTTACAAGTTTCTACACGTTGGCTTCAAAGAGGTTTCATTGAAAGACTAAGTGCGAAAGAGTGCAGTACAGTTCTGTCTTACACGAACGTTTCGATCGTTCAAACTGGATTAATTACACCTTGCAACTGCTGTGTAATTAAAGCATGCCATGTGTCTCTATATTACGATTTTACTAGAAATTGCCAGAAGACAATACAAGTGCAGCAATCTAAGGCAAAACAGCACCGCGGTACTTTCTTCTGACTCCAAAGTTTACTTTGACAGCATTCGTTGCTGCCCTCTTACTTCCAGCCATCATTATTCCGCACTCAACTTGTTTCGATTCTATTCTTCTTTCTTCCCGCGACATCTTGCCGAATGGCTGTTTATAATGAGCGACAAAATTAGAAAATAAACGAATAACCGACCGAAGAAATTTTCCAACGGATTAAAACCGCCTTTAATTAAAAGTTGCCTAAAGGAGATGGCATTAATAAGATTTCTACACGCTTGGAATTAATTATAGCGCTAAAGATAGCACGCAGATGGTATAAAACGCAGAACGTAAGTTATTCCACGAAATTAGCAACCTCGACGAGAGTGTATGCTACTTGGCGGGGCGGGAAGCTTAGGAAAACGTAGTAACAAATGACATACCATTTCTCACGTCTGATTCAATTCAAATGCGAAGCCACTCGATTACCGCCGAAAAAATACAATTTCAATTTGAAAAAACCGCAGCGCCGCCGTAATTCACGGCGACGCTCAAAAGGATGCAAAACAATTCTACAGTTGTCCCGAAGGCTTCAGGCAGAGTTCAGCATGACAGCTCCGTTTTACTTCAATAACGAAGCAAGTTTCAGGATTGCTGCATTTTCACGTTTCGGTCCCCCTAATAGATATATGCATAACGGCGAAACCGCAAATGCTTCAATTATGAAGCAGTGAAATAGTTAGAATCTCCGGTTCCAGGTCTGCCCCCCCCCCCCCACCGAAAGCTTCACCGTGGCGACGCGCTGGTGCCAACTGACGCCAACTTCTCGCGCTAACTTGCAACTGTTGTTTCGTCGAGTTAACCAGCTAACTGTGTAGCAATCTACTCTGCCCTCCCTTTTCTCTGGCCCTGTGCTACCATCGCGCCTTTCCCTACTGAACCCCGTATCTGTCGCGTCTGCGTCGGCACTTATATATGCCGCAGCATCTGCGGTTGAACGCGCGAATCCTTAACCCCTTGTTCGAGCACAGGCCCAGGATGCGGGGAAGGCTTAAAAGAAACTGCGGTTTGTGGCGTGAAACGCTCGATCCTGAGGTTCAACATTTTCACGTGTATCGTGGGATCGAAATTCTCGTCACTCGCGTAGTGGTCTTTCCTCGTGTCCAAAGAGCTACGAGGTAAACTTTATTGTGCGTGCAGACTGGGGGGACTATACAGGCGCATATACAATGCATGCGTGTGTAGGGTCGTGACAAGTTGAACAGGCTTCGAACGTGCAATTGCGAGCTAAGAAAGTGGCAGTCGGCCCCTATTGAGCAGTAAATGAACCTTCGTGTACGGCATATAAAGGCGACACGACTGCACCTCGTCAATCGGCCAACATTTATTACTCGAAACTTTTGGGCAACGCGTGACGAAGAATGCGGATAGAGAGGAACTGATGGCGATAGAGAGGCAGCGAGCAATATACTGGCATAGTTCGTCTATTAACGCCAAAAAAGGATTATGGAATTTCGATACGTTCCTCGCGCGTAACATTCCGATTGTCAACTTAGCAACTCCGAATGGTAGATACAACACTGGAGAACATACAACAGTTTGTGTCCCCATAACTTATTCAACAGAATCAATATTATGTGCAGAGAATTTCGTTTGACGCTTTGCACGGATAGGGTATTTAATTATGAAACGTTTACGTGCCTGTACCTTTGAACGGACAGGACATTTAATTACGGGACCTTTACGTGCTCGTAGCTACAATAGATGCAAGATTGTTGTTCCAAGTACCTGTTATGCGCACCAGTACATCGAGAATACGCAACAAACCGTACCGCCACGTTTTTATTGCACATTCGTATTGAATCCTGTCCGATATGCGTAATAATGTTTTCTGATTCATTGACTTTGATTCGCCAAACTCGAGCACCTCAATTTTATCTCGCGGCTTGTTTTCTATCTGCGCGAGAGGCGGGCGGTGATAAGCCAAACGTGTTAGAGCGAAATGTGCCGCCCTAATTAAAGTTTAATATCAAGTAGGACCATTAATTTTATTATCGTTCGAGCATAAGAAAACGAAAATTTATCTATTGGATTAATCGACGCTGTATCAATGACTTTCGATCCATTTAACACGAAACTCCGTCCCCTTATAGCAGTATGATTCATTACGTATTATGATTTGCACGATTCGAGCACAAATTATTCATAACGCTAGGCCAAGGTGAGCGAACTGCGTACATTGTTCGGCATTCGGGAAGAATTTTTCAGAATGTATTCGAACAATCCCAAAATTGAACGGGCATCCGGATGAATCGCTATCGAGAAATTTTGTACATTCTGTATAGTGGCAATATCGTTTGACGGAGGCCCGATGCCGTTAGCTATGGGCACTCAATGCCGCTATCTCTCGCAAAGAGAAACAAAGGTTGACGGACCGAAAGAGGCAGATCAAGGGAGACGGAGAAATATTGTGCCCGTAGTAGCGTCGAGTGATTCCATTGATAATCTACGAAGCACAGTCCGCCCATATAGTACAGATAAGGCTCCCCCATGTGATGCGTGGTGCGTGGCCTGTTAACGCCCCCCTTTTAACGGTAAACACCTTTTATAGCTCCATGATAGTTTACTCACAACACGATCGCTCGAGAATCCAATTTTGCGTTAATTGACATCATTGAACTTACATGTTTATTGATACACTTTTATGATCCATGATTACAATTGTACCTGCTTCTAGAAATTTGATTTAACCCTTATGTTAGCAATCGGGTACCCGGGTACCCATTTCATGTTTCCTACAAGAATTTTGTATGTTCTGGTAACAATATCGCAAAACCACTCTGGATCCCCATTGTTTGGATGTTTCTACGTCGATATACCAATTTTCAATCAAATTGGTTCGCAATTTTTTAAGTTGCAAAGCTTCAAACATATTTATACGCCTGTCTGGTAACCGGGGTACCCGGTCTTTCCGGGAAATTCATTCATAAACTATGTCGAAGTTCATTTCCAGTTGTGAGCATTTTGGGTTCTTTCATACGACGATATGTATCCATTTTCTGTCTGAATACAGATGTTTCTACTGGAAGCTGTTGTTGGATTCCGGGGTTTAGTGCTTCAAGCAAATAACACTTTCCTACTTGTAAAACTAAACTTTAATGGAAGTCTTACAATCTTAAAACACTTGGACGACGATATTTCTACTATTGGTTCGACACTCTTCCAAATGCGTGTCTCTTCAGAAGACGTTTGAAGTCGAAAAGCTTCTCGCATCCTTTTTAAGGAGTTTTGAAAATAGGGGTGCGAGGTAGTGGAAATGGAAAAGGCCTCGGTAGGGAAGATAGGGTTTTGGCGCATGACTCGGAGTTTGTGACTGTACCCGATCGAGGGGCGCCATGCGCCGAAGTACAAGCAGACAGGAAATAAAAGGTAGGACGATTTGATATTGCTCATCGTAGTCATTGCGTACTATTACAGAGTTAAAAATATTTCCTCTCGTAGGGCGGTATCCAACACTATACAATACTCGTGTCATTATATAATGAAATAGTTGCGCTTTGTTATTTTTCAATCGTTACTGTCATTAGATTCTGTACAGAGTACATAACAAATATTCCTTTGTTAGTCTGTATCAGTAATAAAATGGAGTATTATACGGTGATTTATGATAAGTAGCCTGCAACCATTCGCCACTATTTAAATATTATGAAGAAGTACTGTAAGCGTTAGTAGAAAAAGTGTTTAGGTATTCTAATTGCTAAAAAAAAAAAATTATGAATTGTAAAGTCGTGTGCGGGTATTCAAAATAATCACAACTGTTGACCCTAATAATTTGATTACTTAGTCACTGATGTAACAGATATATAATAGTAATTACTGAATATCATTTTGTAATATTCTCAATGCGCCGGCAGAGGTTTATATTTTCAATTAAATTATTTGATAACGTTATGACGTACTAATAGTGATATCAAAGCTGAAACACGAATAATGTACATACGAAGGTTGGCCGGAATTTGCTGTATGGAAAGGGCTGTTTAGGGAAAGGGCTAAAATTAGCTGTTTTGGGTTACGAATGGCAGCCGCAACTATCATACACAAACGAACATTTGGGTGTATAGGGTATTAAATTTAATGTCTTCTATGCTTTAGCAGCGCGAACACCGGACTAATAAAATAGATATGAAATTCGTATCATTCTGGCAGCAAGCCTCCTCTATTATGAACAATTCCGAATTATTAGCAATTCTTCCACTAACGGTAGCCATATTTTACAATATCTCTACTCGTTTCACTTTAGCAGTTAAGTGATGTTTGCGGAATTTATTAGATGACGGGGATTGTGTTAATATTTCAATGATTACATTGTATCTTCAAAACGTATATGTAATTGCCCAAATTGTTACGAGAATCTTCGCATACCTACTGTGGGATTGGAACTTTTGTGAAATCAAAGCCGAAGATACATCTATGTATAATATTTAGTTAGCGTAGTACCTTTGTTATATTAGATACATAAATTTTATATTACACTTGCATCAACTTTGATCTCATAAAACTTCAAATCCCACAATATATTATATATATTTGCTCTACGCAAGTTTAAGATAAATCACTAATACTCGAATCGAAGTCTCGATTAGGTATAAGAATAATTGCGTAGGCGTATATATATTAACAAGGTATGTATTCCGTTTATTAATACTGTGCTCTCTCGACCGTAATCTATACAACAATGCTTTCCTTTGGCAAAAGCGTCGGTCGTGAGGACGCCTACGTCACCATGGTCCCTTTTAACCATTTTAGGGTTCGCCCCGAAAGAAAGCTACGCTAGACAAAGGCAGCGTGCACCAGGGAAATGCACATGGCCCGCCTCGGCCGTTCCTGTACCTCGAATATTCTAACACAAGACTACGCTATTTCTCCCTGTTCCACGCTACGCTTGTACTACTACTCGATCTGCAATGTAACCTTTCCATTCATTCATACATCCATTCGTCGCCAGTTTAAACCTAACGGTAATCTTAAAGAGCATAGAAAACATGAGACACGGTTCTGTAGGCCATCGCTGTTCGCCTGCAGACCAGCCGTGTCCCAGGTAGACAATGTCCTCTAGCTAAAAGCCGCGAACTCCCACAATATGTCTATGCTATGAATCGTACAATATGAGGCGTGATTTAAACACGGGACATTCGTTTGTATTATTATGTAGCCGTGTGTTCAATTCGTCCAACCCTTGTGCGTCAAGTGGTATATATGTGAGGGGTGGTTAACCGGAAACCGGATACCAAAGATGCGTCTTCCCAGAGGTGTCCAATTTTACGACTGATCTAAGCCGTAAGAGACTACTCAGTCTCCCTTCTGTAGTCGACGGGCGATCTCGCCTCATACATTGTATGTACCCTACCGGCTTTCGGGTCCAGGTTAAAAGGCCTGCCGCGGAGTTCGAGGAAGCGATCGTGGCGTCGCGTTGCCACGACGCACGCAGAAATTGCGAGAACGTGTCGTTTTTAGGCAGTTAGCCTTTAGCAGCCAAGGAGGCCACAGTATCATCAATAAAGTATCATTTGCTGTTACGATTTAGCGATTTTTTTGAAGCACCTGACAAAAACTTCCGATCCGCCCCTCCTACACTTCTTACACCCAGAGGAGCTAAAGTTTCGTTTTCAGCTTACCTAGAACTATCTGGCCCCCGAGCATGAACGTGTGGCTAGATAGTTGAATAATTTAACGGTAGCTACAGTGCGAAACAAAGAAACTGAATAATGAAACGGAACAGCCATGATATTGCATACGATTCGGATTCGGTAGATAACAGGGAAGATTGGAGAGTTATTTTTAATTCAATCCGGGTCTCGCGGATACAAATGCTGATCAATGTTAAGATCCTTAAATGTATGAAAGCACTACATACTGTTACAGTGTTACTCGTCTATTAGTGTCAACATTTCATTTACAAGCAATCAAAATATACATTGAAATGAAGTGCACACCACGTTGTTGATCATTGCAAGGCAACGCATGTAATTATTGCAGAAATTGTAAAGTCATTTTAAATAACTAGGTAAATAAACATTTTTGAGGATCGTTTGGTCGGTACTTGATAGATTTCGTTCTCGAAGGAGAAGTCGCAAGTGTAATCTGCCTACAACTAGTGAAACTAATCATATTTGATTATAATTAATTAATATTTCAGCTACCCCATAAAGCTGATTGTACTGATCGAAAATAGAATAATTCGTCACAGATGTGGTTCACCCAATTGAAATCGACGTTACGCATGTTTTAAGAGCAAGATCTTGGAGGAACGATTGATCTGGTTGAAATTAATAGACAATTCCATGAATTAAACATGCGGAACAATACAAGTGAATTATTCACCCAAGTTGTACAACATATTTATTTAAATTGAGTTGGTGATATCAGAGCATTGACAACTGCAATATGCCTATGCTCGAACCACCTCTTCTCTATCTACTTTCAGCGTCGAGAGCATTCTAGGTGCATCAATTTTCAAATTGGTCCCAATTTCCGAAACGTTTGCCTTTGCCCGAATTCACGATCTTTACTCCAGCAGAGATATCTATCATACGCGGAGGGGCTCGACACAGCTTCGTATTTTCCAACCGACAGGCAAAAGAGAATCGTGTGCTGCGGACAAATCAATTCAAACTGATTGCCACCTGCTGAAACGGCGCTCTATAATGTACCAACGGTTCTGTTTAGTTTATCAGCGGGGGGGGGGGGGGGCATAAAACTGACATAATCCATAATGCGCCGCGACAAGTCCACTGTTTTCCAAATCGCAGTGAAGATGGTCGACAAGCGTCGTCCATTTAACTATAATATCAAGTGGACCAGTGCAGTGTACAGGCATGAATGTGCAATTTTCTCGTGACAGGGCCACAGGTTTCGTTCCGAAAGTACAGCAGCCGTTGCGTTGTATAATGTAGCCGACTGCGGAGCATGCCCCAATTACACAAGTATGCATTCCGTTTCGAGCGTACATTACGCGTAGTCCAGCTTACACAACACCTATGCACATTGTGTTTGCACGTATGGACACAGACAGGGGAAATCGAGCGCAATATCGGCCGTTTAGTTTCCCAACGATCGGTGGAACGTGCCTTCATTCGTACCGTTCTTTTCCGCTGTCGCAGTAACCCTCGCCGTGTTATCGCGCTATCGGGAGGGTAATAATTTTTCAATCCTTCCGGCGTCTCGAATCGTGGGGGAGACGCGACGACATCAATGGCCGGGGGGCGACGTCGGCGCGGCCACGAATCTCAACGGAAGGACGAAGATATACGAGCGCGGTGGCTGCCACGTGGCCGACTGCTCGCGAAAATGTAAATTGAAACGATCATCAGCGTGCAGACATCACCCACTCATAATTCTCCCGGGACATCTTCATCCGCGTTGAACGTGTACTCCTCGTAATTATGCCGCACAGTTCCAGCTGGCTCTGGTAGATCGATATCGAAACTGGACGGGGAGGCCGCGACGATCGATATCCTTTTGGATTAGAGACAATTCACCTTGGGCGACGAACAATACACACGCGTTCGTTTTCTAATAGCAATTACCACCTACACGAACTTCGATGGAAACGTGCGGCCGCCAGCGATAAATCTGCGTAACAGGATTCCTTGCCTGCTGTGCCGCCTATCGTTTGCATCGTGGCCGCTACCAACATCGCGCCCAGGCTGCTTCGTTTCACGATCCTTCGCAGACATTAGCGTACGTGTATACGCGAATCGATCACGAGCCGGAAGGTGGGAGTATCACTTACTGATACTACTCCTCTCGGTTGATTAACAGATTGCAGGTAGCGCCGGACGTTTCGTGTTTCACTTGCCATGGATTTGGAAGGCACAATTCACAATTTAAATATCAATAAGAATACACGCGTTCACTTGCGGGTAACACCGCGGACAAGTAGACTTTATTCAAAATGCTTGGAGACAAATCGCGAAAAAGGGATACAGGTCACCGTAACTTCTGTGTCATATTTCCAGCGACTCGACGCATTTTTCATTGCTCTCTGATTGATGCCAAAAATCCCAACACTGATTGTGCGAAAGAAGAACATCTCTAATGCCCGTTAAAGTATATTTTCCACAGTCTTACTGCATTTGGTCATCTTGCGCACGCAAAATCTTACTTATAGTTAAAGATTCAGTATCAATGTGAAAACGCGAAAAAAAGTATAACTTTTTCAGTAAATCAGTCAACAATTTACTGATCAGATCGACGGAAGAAAACCCGTTCGTACGGCGTGCAATTTTACTAATTGCAGTCCCTGTACGCAGCAAGGCTGAAAAGATTGAACGTCGCTGTTATACACTAACAACGAATCGGCAAATCGGATCCCTATGTAAAACGGAATGAAAACGCCTCTTTAAATCACGCTACTTAACTCGCCCGTGAGTCAACACGGGAGATCGGGGCAGAATCAAGAGCACACCCGTGACAAACCGAAAAAGCGGTTTCCTTTGTACCGAAATCCCAGTTCATACAGCGAACATTCGATTCTGGCCGTGCGTCGCGTCGCCGGGATGCATTTGGCAATGGCCGTAGCATAAAGGCCGGCGTCGAATACGAATATCTGGCATTCAGTCGGAAAATTAGTCCTTGGATATACAATAAACGTCGGGGCGCGTTTCTTTTCAACGGAAATTCGGATGGCACTCGTGGATTCTAGGTCTTGTTGCCGCCGCAACGTGAACCGTCTCTCCTCCCTTTCTTTCGTGCTGTTCGCCAACTGCCCTCCATCGCCGGGACCCTTCTCAGCCTTTTTCTCCGGCCACGGCTAGTAAGACTCTGCGGAAATGGATGCCGGAATGGGAACGGGGGATAAATGTAAGACGAGATGCAGGAAGGAAACGAACCGGCCACCGAAATGCTAAGGCAACTCTGCCCGTTCCAGCATTTCTGCTCGGTCCAAGGGGCGCTACTTGTTGAGAGAACGATTCAACGGACCGACACGGCCGCCCCACGCCGACGATATTTTATGGGATATTAGAATTTCCGTAGCGGCCTGGTTCGAGATCGCCGATCCGTTGTGATTCGAAGCGATACGCCTGAATTAAGACTATTGACTTTCATCGTTTTGAATCTATATCTAGTATATCGGTTCTTGCGATTTGCGCTGGCCTGGTCGCCCTTCGATCTGAATAGCGGCGGACCATTCGAACGCTGTGCTTAGACAGCTTCATTGCAACGCAAATGGGAAATGGGATGTGAATGCCATGCTCTTGTAGAATTAAGTCCGGCTGCTTTGTGAATGGTGATAATTAGAACATGTGAAAGGGTACTTTGTAATATTTGCAATGCCGAGTATTTTAATCCTCAACTTGACCTTACCCGATTCTTAATATCTTTAAGATCGATATCGCAATTTTTATAGCATTTCATAATACATGCAGTTTCGACAAAGCGTTTGGTGGCACGCCGTGTTCCATTGCGCCGCCTTTCTGGCCGTTTTAAAGGGGCAAATGCATCACCGTTTCCCTTCATCGAGGAGACAAATAGAACTCCAACTATGCGACTAATAGTCCGGGCGACTTACGATTTACTAACTTTCAGACGGATACTTAAACTAAAATACTTATGCTTATCAACATCGATGCCACTAAAAAGCTTCCGTCACGTAAGTTAAAGCTACATCTTCAAGCAAATTCAAATGTTCAACGGATCCCAGAATCAGTGCCGCCTTCAACATACGTTAATGTCAGTTGCATTTTACGGTTTCGATGGAAGTATTCCCATCAACTGTATCTGCTGTGACAGGCGTCCAAATGTAATCAACATTACACGCATTACGCCGATTGGCCAGAACTCTACAGAGGTGCAAATCACGCACACGTGCACAACTAATGCCGCAATATGAACGAAACGCTATAAATTTTGCACAGCGATATCTTCAAGCACCAATTCAACGTTGTTCGCCTGGGAAACTGCGAAATAAAATCATACTTTATGCGTTAAGAACGCGACCAATTAAAGCGTAATTCAATTCAAAGCGTATTGCGCATGACAAATATTCAATCAGCATAATTCAACGTCGAACGCCGAACGCCGAACGCCGAACGCCGAACAGCGGCGCTGGTACACGTACGACACCGGCCGCGTTGTAATTTTCCTTCTGCTCTCGATAATTCGCCACGTGATATATCGCGAATTATTTCATTGAATTTAAGGGGGGCACGGGGAGAGGGGGAGGGGGCAAGCGCCGCAGACACGCTCCAACAAACTACTCGTTCAGACAGCAATTCCACGAGCATCGCCCATATTACATACCCCACCAGCAAGCTACACCATTTGCAATTCATATCGTGTCTCATGCATGCGCGATGGAGTGACTACTGTGACCGTGCTATGTCATCGGCCTGTGTTCCGTGCAAGTGGTCACAATGCATCCGCCTCTCTGTGTGTGTGTGTGTGTGTGTGTGTGTGTGTGTTATGTATTTCTGGGCATACATGCAGTCGAAGTGTATCGCTCTTTTCGAAGAAACTAGCTCACCAACGAATACTGTCTGGTCACTGTCCTGCGTACCGGGTTTCAGCCTGATACGCTACTTGCACTTTGACCCAGTTACGTCAAAGCTGGGGGAAACAAGCGGCATGCGGATCACGTTGACGAAAACGGAAGATACAGAAATACAGATTTTTGTGCAGACCCCCGTTTGGGACCACGTCAAGTTTGGATGTTGTGCGCAACGCGATTGAAGAAATATTCGCCGCTGTTACAATGAAATTGGAGCAGTTCGGGACGGGGGTCAATTTGGTTCGAACTTCGAACGTGTTGGGGTGTGAGAGTACGTTGGTGATTTGTCGTTTTATGCTACCCGATCGCAGGGACACGTGGAACAGCATATGTCCTGAGATGATACTTCGAATGTGTAAAAGTGCTTTCGCGGGAAAAGATCGTCACATTTGGTTTCTATATCTCTCTCGTAACTGAGGATACGATGTAGGGCCTTTTTCTTTGAGTTTTTCTTTGCTCGCCGAGTTGTACATCGCTGAACCTTATCTATTATAGCGATAAGTTCTACCATTTCCGTGACTCGAGGAATATGTAATTTTGGCGTGCAATAATAAAAGTGGTGTAATTATTTCCCGAGAAATACAATCTATTCAAAAAGGCGAGCAAGGCAGTTATTAGTTGGCACAACTGAACTGCCAAGTATCTGAGTCAATATTTCAAGTTCTTGCATGACAAACTGATAGATTTAGAAGTGCACGATAAAACCGAAAATCCTCTCGCGGGTTATACTCTTCCAAGATCTTTCTTGAAAGTGCATTCATAACAATCAGACAGCCACCATAGCTATATTCCCCTAAATAAAACAGTACGATTCGTTTGAACTACCATCTGACTTAAACGGATATTTCAAGCTGTTTCATGAGTCATTGAAGGCGATAAAGAATTTATGAGGACTATGAAAATAGGAAAGACGATCGAAACATGAAACCGATTCGCCCTACCCACGTTTTCTAACAAGTCAAATTCATTCCTGGCGATGACAAAATTTTATTACGTGCAAATTAGCATGCCACATGTTAGATATAGATGCTGAGATAATCTATAAATGTGTAGCACAAAAATTGGCTCACTTCGGGAAGGAAATGTCAAATATTCATACGGGCTTCTAGTAGAGATGGATAATTCATAGTATTGGTATCGCAAAATAAAAATCCACCCTCAGTTAGAAGTAATATTATATATTCTAATATGATAATTTTACTTGTATTGATGTATTGGATGGTTGCATAAGTTCGTACCCGATTTGAAAATAAAACATAAGTGATATTTCTTGTATTCTTGCATTTAGTTTGGTAAGTAGCTCGCAATATTTGTCGGATGTAATTGTTTCACCAGGTGGAAGAAGCTCGAAGAAAATTAGTCAACTGCATTCCCACTAAACGGACAGCAACGTCCTCATTCTTTATTTTCAAATCGGGCACCAACTTATGCAATCATCTAATATTTAACATCAAACGGTAACGCAAATACTAGTCCTCCTACTCCTATAAATTTAGTACTGGCCGAACAAAAGTATCACACTTTGCACTAGTCAAATTCGCTCCACTCTATTCTATAATATAATCCGCCAAAAATTATACGGCTTCCCTTCAAAAGGTAGTTTCAGGTCCAATGCACAAAACAGGTATTCCCCGATTGTTTAACAATCGGGGACTCGATTGTTTAACATCCGTATGTGTCGTGTCCTTTAAACAAATAAATTTTTAAGAAGAAAATAGGAATTCAGTTATCGTTAAAATCGAAAATGTACATAAAGTTGTCCCTTAAAAAATATATTAGTTATTCACATAAATTGAATTCACACAAATTAAACAAAATATTTACATTATTTATCAATGCGGCAGATGTTCCATATTGATGAAGGTCGTATTATTTCGAGCACACAGAACAGCTTCGTATACGAGAGTACCGCTGCGAAAGAAATAAACGCGACTCCAATGTTACTCCCCTGGTCCCTAATATCAGCTTCCAATTACATTGAACAATGTAACGCAACTGCACCTGTTAATACTTTATGAGCCATCTTTTCGAATCACCGCTGCTTGGTTAATTTTCGCGAAAATATAAGGCAGGCGCTTGCCCCGATTACCTTGCGAAACAAGCTTTTGGCTCCAATTCGATTTAATTAATGACCGGGCGGCTTGTAATTATCTCGATAATCCGGCGCGCGTCTACCGGTAAATTTCATCGAATCTTGCGCGTCCATTTCATCCAACTCTCGAGTGCTTTAATCCGTGGCCCCGTTTCCACGCATCAGGTACACGCGATATCTTCATATTAACCGAAATTGATGGCAATTCGGGCATCGATCGAGCATCCTGGAAAACTGCTTACCGCCATTCGAATATCATTCCACGGTCAATTCGGCCGGGATTAACGAGAGGAACCGTGATGCGCTACGGTCATCTAACGCGATTTCGCACCAAACGACGAAAGAAATCGATGGGGCGGCGCGGCGTATTAAAAAGTCATATCTATCGATAGCTCGTTACAAAACCACCTCCGTTGAAAGCGGATACCGACAGCTACAAAAGCCAGAACCGCCCTCGACCAGCGGTGCATTGAAAATCACACGGGAAAAATCTTTCCGCGGTCAATGATAAAGTAAATGTCAGAAAATATCGTCCCCCGCCCCCATAGATGAAATATCACCGCGTTGGACGTGAAATAGAGACAAAGGGGGGCTGAGAGAATGGCGACAGTAATTCCATTCTGCAAATTCTGTTCACGCGAAACGGAGACGGCGATTCAGCAGATAAATTTCAATCGAAGACAGGGTATTATCACGCAGCTCTCGCGTTATTTGAATATTCGATGTGTTTCGCATTTTTGCTGCTCCTTTCTCATTCCGCTGTTCCATTCCTCCATTTTCGGTGTTTTGTTTTTTTGTTTTTTTTTGCATTCGCGCAATATTCCGTCCACTTTTCCCGTTGAAAATGTATTGTGCAGAAGGTATCGATTTTTCTTCAGCTATTATTGCCTGCATGTTAACGCAGGCACTCGACAGTTCCTATGCATTCATGTATGTTCGTACTAATTTAATGACACCGAATCCTAACCTGCAGCTTCATTTTCCGCCAGATTAATAATTTCGTCCTCATAGTTCGAATTTGGTTATATTCAATGTTCGCTCGCTTTACAGTTTCCTCTGATACATTATCATTTCATTATCTTCCCGCATAGTTTCTAATATCCTTCTCGTTGTCGTACAATTTTGACGCAAATCGATCATCTCTCATATTCATATTGTAGAAGTTATTTTCAGTAAATCTCGCGCAGTTTGAAATGGAGGACAGGCAGGGTAGTGAGACATCAGTCCCCTTCAATGAACAACTAACTTTATTAATATAAAACGTTGGCGCACGACAATTCTCTCGCAAATAACGACTCTCGCGCGATTCTCACGATACTCTCAATATTCACGACTCTCTGAGACTCTCCCTTATACATGTATAATCTTTCACTCTTAGTTTCTCTCTCATTCTATTCCTCATTTGCTCTCACTCATTTAGGATGCACACTGCAGACATCCCTTGGCGACAGTCTGTCGCGTCCACCCGAATCCTTGGGCCGATGTACCCTCCGTTCACACGATCTTCTCAAGTACTCAGCTCCGAACACGTATCTTCCACACCTCGAAGTCATTCTAAACAGTCACGCAGTACATATTTCCAATCTCACAGTATTGTACAATTTTCTGTAAGATTGGCTACCTAATCTGCATACTACGTCCGTAATCATTTGTTATTAATTTATTAATTTATATTCGTTAACGATGTAACAACGTTCGAAGAAAACATACGCAACAAGATTTAAAGGTTGTATATAATTTTCAGAAACAACCTAGCATAGTATTGAGTGCATTCTGCATCGATAGAATTTCAAGAACTGAGAGATATTTCACGCTTCTCAAATGTTATCGGGACAAAAAAAGTGGTAGTTATAAATTTGAATAATTTGTCGAAAGAGGGATACTTATAAATAATGGAACGAAATTTTAAATGTGACAGCTTGGATTGAGACGTAATGATTGTCGCTATTTATCTAGTAGGTACTCTATGCGATCTAAATATGCTAATGTTACGAGCCGAGGGCTAAGGGGCACAGCTGCGCGAGCCGACGATCGGTTATTTAAGAGTTTGTTAGTTACGGACAGCCAGTGCGTATTTCGTCACTGGAAGCCGTGTAGATAGGAAGTGCGTGAACTTGCCGGTGCCTGTTTCATCACCGGGTGTCACAGGAAGGTAAAGGTAATCGTGGACAAACCGATGCCTCTTTCATCACCGGGAGCCACAGAATTGTTACTAGAAATGGACTCGTAACTTATAGCGATACACCTCGAGCGGTTAAAGTGTATCCGTTTGGTGGGACGTTACTGCTAATGATTGGTAGAGGAGATTCAATGAGAATATGCGTACGATATTATTAAGCGTATATTTTCTACTCTTTGGTTATTCTACAGTCTGATTGTAAACTACAAAATCCACATTTCTCAATCTGTACGGATTGGAAATGTACACTGCCCAACAAAAAGGCCTGACGATATACCGTAAGATAAGTATAACGTCTTTAAGAAATGAACGTATAAGAATTTAGTAATATTGCTCGAAGGGTACTCGGAACCCGATCTCGCTGAGCTAAAATATCAAAATAGTCGATACGAAACGTACTCGAAGCTAGATTAATACTGAGCCGCCGAGAGCAGAATTCGTGCCCTTTTTATACTCGAAATCCGGACGAAAAAGCTGGTGGGGGCACGGAAAATTCCAAGGGAGTCCGGAAAGATTCCCCCAAAGGGTCACGTCATCGCGACGTCGCGGAAGGGGCAGAGACTCGACTGCATGCACCCTCGATTTCCAAATAAGGGCATAATAGAAGGAAGAAATGAAATAATACTTCCTACGTAACACTAACAAGGTGCAGCATTCAAGGGACACGATATTTCTTTGAGACTGTTGAACTCGTTTAAAGATACCTATTGTGGCCAGCGATTTACATATTACCGATGCCTTAACGAGATCGTTTGCATCGCAGGAAACCAGAATTTCGTGGTTTAAAGATCGTTATTGCTAGGATTTTTTAATTCCTGAAATTGTTCAGAATCATATTATCATATTATCATATTATATTCAAATATTTAGTGTTTGGGATCGTATTTTCCAACACGTGATGATTAATTTAATACCTCAGTAATTATTAACGCCAAAACCTATATGGTACAATACCGATTTTATTCTAAATTCAATGCTTCATCCGAATTTCAGACAAATTATATGGCATTCCATTGAAAACAAAACTGAAGATAACATTCATGTTTCGACGAAGACGCAAAGCAGCAACAAAGCGATCAAAGTGCCGTACGCGTCACTGGAACCCCTGAAATCACTTTTGTACGAACAATTTTTTGATACAGCTGTGGGGGCACTTCCCACATACACCGCTAGGGGACAAGCACGATGAGCACGACGATCCAGCTCCCGAAAGTGGTTGTATAGGTCTGCGGGACCATATATACAACCTCCGACCATTCCCTTCTATCCCTGAGTCTAAGGCAGGGCCTGCTAGTACGCCTTACTGATGAGTCCGCTAGCAGGCCTAGGACGAAACGCAACTTCTCCCCCTTCCTCTTTCTTTTCCCGTCGTACCTCCTCCCACCATCTGTACGACGGTCCGTCGACTACAGCAACCCCCCTCACAGCAAATAATTTAAAACTTATTTGAAGTCGTCATGTTACGAGACTCGCCCTCCACACGAGGACCACCTAACACTCGTGTTTTATTAACATTCAAACAGTAATTAAAATCCTGCATTAAACTTCTATCCGACAGCGTAGCACTCAAATGTGTATTTTCCACAGAAAACTCCATCAAAGGGGATATGTATTTACCCTGGCTCCGCAAACTCCACGCTAAAAGAATTCACCCTGCCCCATGTAAGACCAGGACTTTGATCGCAGTTCGAGTTCCTCACGCCGCATTTGCCACACAGAAAGGACACCGCGAAGGAGACAATTACGCAACGCGAGAGTGTGTCAAAGTGCTGGTGCACGGCGCGGGCCTGTTTAGTAACGGAATCACGAAGTACAAACAATTTCGTTAACGAGCTTCGGCTATTAGGCCCGATTCGAAGTCAATTCTTGGGATATCTGCCCTTCGCAGACGAAATCATTCGTGCACTGCGCGGGGATCGTGTTAGACCTCGTGTCACGTGCGAAGCGCTTCTATTCGTGCGTGTGCACTTTCCTCGGTAAACGCTTCGATGGAAATGCGTTCTCTCCTTGCAGTTGCGCAACACGTTTGTTTGACGGAAGCCGCATTTCACGGGCAACAAACGAACGTCCCATAGCCAGGCAAAAGACGTGGGTGAACATTTTTAAAACAATTTAATGAAATTTGATGAAAATTGTAATCAAATTATTGGGACCGTTCATATATTTGAGTATTAGACAGAGGACAATGTCCCTTTCTATTTTACGTAATTACCTATGCGTACAATATAGAAGAAATATGTGCAATAATTCGCGAAGAATCTTACAAAATCGGTTAATAATAATTAGTAATAATATCTTCTTTCGGTCTACGTATCCTCCATGTACCATAAGCTTCTAGGTAATAATAGGCATTTCTTATAGAATTTAACTTATAGAATTTATTGTATATCAGCGACGATTAAATAACGCGGACTTCTCAATTGGTTTGGTGTAGCGTGTATTTCGGAAGAATACAGATGGATTTACAAAGTCTTTAAGAATATATTGTATGTATTGGCGCGAATACGAACGCGAACACTGTACGAATGTATAATATGAATGAACGCCATACTACAAGCTTGATGGAAGAAAACGGTGTACATACTGTGATAGAGTTTCGTGGTACTAATACAAGATTACTGCTGTACAGTTCGTCCAGAGCTAAATGAAAAAAGTGGAGTGAGAGCGGTCGATTGATGCCGCCGATGTTGCGTTCTAAGCAATAAGATGCGAAGCTTATGAATTAATTTTTAATTATACTAATAGTTCAGTTACTACTAGTATAGCTATACATTTTATTCAATATTTTAAGTATTTGATAGAATTTTAATCCTTCGCGCAGTATTATCCTTGGTTTGTAGTATAGGAATCACATTCGAAATATAACGCTCATACAGCTCATGTTTTAACAAACTCTAATGCTCCAACAAGCCAGTTTAAAACAAACTACAATTTTATTTCCGTTACTATTGTTCTATTTAGACTCACATTTTGTACTTCATGGCAAGTAAGGATGCTTGTCACCTAGTACACTATTTAATTAATAAAAAAAGGAAAACAGACATCTGTATTTGTCTTGTAACATCAGTATCTTTTTTAAAATTAGAGATATCTATTTTGTAGGTGATCATGTGGAAATTTATTTGAATATCCGACGATTAAAACAGAAATACTTAATTATAAAGTATATCGGTCTCCCCGATATAATTATATCTTGCTAATTTATATATATTTTGTACATATTTGTACAAATATATGTATTATTCCTGAATATTCATTAATAGTTTTGAAACATAATAAATTGAACATTAATAAACTTTGTATTTTAATTATATGTCATAAATGCCTTACTATAAAAATAAAGATACAATGTGGTCTGAAATATATCATGTTTGGTCTCATTTTAATCGGAAGAATTTCAACAATATGTTTAAAAAAGTTGGAAGTCGAAAAAACTAGAAATGAAAAAGTTAAGCTGTCGTTTTTATTATAGCATCGTTTTTCATTTGCATAATCACACCGACCCGGTGGTATTTAAATTTCTCGGCTGCCTCGGCCAGCGTTCTGTCCTTGTTTTTTCCTTTACAACCTAGCGACACCGACAAAAGCGAACCACGAACTTCAAGAAATTGGGGTCCGTTCTACTGACACTGTCTCAAACCATTTACACATTGATCAACAGTATATCATATACTGTATATGTGCACCCATTTAAAATTGGCATGGCACTGCCCTGCTTGGTTCGACGAGCGGTCGAGCTTTGTAGTTCGTTTAGTGGGGTGAGAAATCCCCACACCACTTTTTTCATTTAGCTCTGGACGAACTGTACTTAAAGAGGCTGCATTTTGTCTTTTGATATCACGCCTACATAAGGACACGCCTATACAGTAATGTCTTGATCCAAGCGAAAGCCTCTGGTCTGTACGTTCGCTTCCATGGTGTAGTTCCTACATTGCTTGAAATTTGCCGAAGCGTCGAACGTAGAAAAGGACAGCGAGTAAAGAAAGAGAACCGAGCAGCCAAGCCAAAAAACAATATCCAGCGTATCGGTGAAATAAGACAATGCAAAGATAAAACTTTTTTATTTCTCATCCTTTTCTTATGAAACTTTTACATAGCATAGCTGACACTTACCTGATTAAAATGACACCAAACACGATATAATTTGGACTATATTTAGTGTCTTAATTAACGGTAATAAGTTTCGACCGCAGAAAAGGATAGCTAGTGAAAAGAAAAGAGAAGCTGCGATCGTGGCAATCGGCAAAGATCAAAGGCCCAGTACACGGTTGAACATACCAACTTATTACCGTTAATTAAGGCAGTAAATAAAGTCCAAATTATATCGTGTTTAGTGTCAGTTTAATCAGAAAATTGTCAGCTATGATATGTAAAAGTTTCATAAGAAAAGGATGAGAAATAGCAAAGTTTCATCGTTCAATTAGTATTAGCTCAACGATATACCCAAGCCCGGATCGCGTTACACTGATCGCCAAGAGAACTTGTGGACGCCTCAAAGGGTATACCACGCAGTGGTGGGGATAAACTTTTTGCTTGCATGGTGTAGAAATCTTTCGCTTGGATCCAGACATTACTGTAGTCCTCACGCAACTCAATGGTGCGTCTTGTGCGCGGTGACGGCAAAAATTGCGAACAAATAATTATTGTCCCGTACATCGAAAGAACACAAGCTGTACATCAGGATCATTATTGGTCTTCTACTATGCACAAATTGGAAAACAACCGAAGGTACTTGCATTTTAATCCATTTCATACATCTAAAGGATTGGCCATACCGAAACGCATCTAACGTTCAATACAAGAACGAAACAGCAAGGGACTATATCCAGGAAAACTAGTCCTTTAAAAACTATGACAGATAAAACAGGCGCAGAGCTGGTACGAATGCGAAGGGACGGGCGAAGGGACGGGCGAAGAGAAAGTAGGAAGCGGGCTGCGACAGGCAAAGGTAGACAAGAGGAAGTGAACATCGAAAGGGGAAGTTAATACACGTGGGCAAGAATACACGGACAGATTCACGAGGGCAAGCATACGCTCGTGTGCGTATCTGTAGCTTGTTGCGGATTATGTACATTCGCGTTGGAACATGTGTTCGTTATATCGCTCCAACGGAGTTAGTAACTCTTGGCTAAGGTTTCTCTTGCCCCACTGCGCTACCTGAGAGGCTGCCCACGTTCACCTACACGGGATCCGCGCCTGACCAAGATCGTTGTGTTGGCGGATCGTAAATATTTCACGTTGAAGTGACGTGAATTAAGCGGCTTAAATGGATTAAGGGATAAATATCTGGTATTGGTGGTTGTATTCTTAACTGGTTCGGTGTATGCGTGTCCTCTTGGTGTCATCGCGCAGAAATCGATGTTGAGGACACACTGTACAGTCCGCAACACGCTAGATACTCATATTTCCATGCATTCTATCAAATATTTGAGTATTTTTTAAATTAATAATATGTATTGTTTTACGTCAGCATATTTGGTATTTAATCATTTTCACAATTGCTGCGTTTCATATTTCCAAAGCTGCCTCAGGATTTGAACGTTCTGCAATTGCTGCTACATTTCGAACCAATTTTTTTGTTTCAGAATTACTAAGTACCCAGCTGTTTAAAAAAAAGTAAGACGATAGGAATCCAAAAATTGTGAAAATGTTGAAGGATTTAATTCTTAATGCTTTGTAGAATTTTGTGACCACTTTATGGTATTTTCCGTAGTGGAGTGCTGTTATCTGGTATTTATATTATCCTGATGTAATTTGATTTTATTTATTTATTTAATTAAATTGCTTTAAACCAAATATAGCTTATATAGCAAATACAATGTATTACATATTTCCAATGGTGCAAACTTTTTAAGGTCTAATAAACAATTTTACAAAAAGTATCCGAAACAAATGATATTCAACTAAATTAAATTAAATTAAATTGTTATCGAGCATTGCTCTAGAAAGCCACGAATAATTTTCAGTACCCTAATATCTGGGTCCGTTAAGAAAGAGTCAATGCAAAGAGGGAGGTAAAGCTGATATAATTTAATTTTAAACTTCTTGCATATATTTAATACACACTGACTGGACAAATTTCTTCATTATTCATTTCTTTTTCAACAATACACAACTAGACAGATTTAAATAGGTGGTATCTATTTAAATAATATATACGTCGGGACAATTTTTATTTCCAATTTCTCGCTTGCAATAGTTATTGCCTGTTTGAAATGTTCTTCGAATGTCCAAAAAAGACTCTGTCAGTGTTTGACTGACAGAGGACTGATAATGTTTATGAATAAGTAATGAACGGATTTGGTCCGATTTCAGTACATATGTAACAGATAGTTGTATGGCGAACATTAGACAGTGAAGTATAACAAATTATTGCCAAAACTTCATTGATTGTAATGGATTTCCCGTAACATCAGAATCCCCCACACCGAGTTTAAATTAATATCTGCAATCTGCATACAGGTGATACATATAACTTACCGTTTCTCTTCAGTTGTATTATTTATATACTGGTCTACTCAACCATTTTACTTCTATAAATGATAAAGCTGTCGACTTCAAAAATGGAATGTAAATTATGCAGAGGGTTATCCCATAACGATTGTGATTCGTTTAGAATTTCGTTCGTTATAGGATACGTATACATTAGAATCTCTATAGCTGGAAAACCTCTATGGTAAAAAGGAAGAGCGTGCAAATATACGTATTATAAATTTAATTTACTATATTTGAATTTCATACATTGCACACATGTGTGAATTTGGAACAAAATTATAAAGAAGAGCAGGGTGAGGCGCTATGAACTTCTGAACTTCTGAACTATGAACTTCGACTGCTTCCGGCGAACTGTCCGTTCGTTGTAACATATTCGTTCGTTGTTAACGTCCTGATTTTGTCATAAAAACTGTTCGTTATGGCATTCATTCGTTGTAAGATAGTTCGTAATAGGATACCCCACAGTACTGTTATTTATCAAAGTACTAATCACCGTAATCTTAAAAGCTTCCAAAGCTTCCGTCTCGCGTTAGGAACTTAAAGGAATACAGCAATATTTAAAAAGATCTTCAATTGAATATTGTAGCCCTCGTAGTACAAGAAGGTGAACGGATCGTTTGTAATTTGGAAATAGCCAAACTCTGTACCAACGTAAATAGGGAAGACGTAGGGTGCACAAAAGTTTCATCTAAATTTTCCAAACTAATCAACGTGCCCCCGTTCGTACTTTCACATTCTCGTCTACTTGCAGCCATCGAGAATTACCTTCTTCATTGCGAAAACAGAACTTGAGCCGTAAAGCAAAATGGAAACTGGAGACCACTGGAGCATCCAAACGCGACAGAACACGGGACTTTCGTCGAATCGAACTCCCGAAATCGTACGACATTTCCCCCAACAATAAGAACCCGCCGGTGTTCACCGGGCACACGCGAAACTATACCGAAAATATAACGGAGCAAACGGAAGTGTTAACAAAAGCAAAACAGAAATATTCCAATGAAATTGTCAATACCAAGTTTCTTGATCCGTTTCTATCGACCTAGTCCTAGTTTCTAATTCAGCGGACGATAAGTATGGGCCCGCGTCGTAAAGAGAACGGCGAGGTTAAAGGAGGTGTTCCATATCGTATGTATCATTGGTGGCTTCTCTATAATTTCCTACCCGCGCCCAAGGAGGTGGAGTGGAACTCGAAAATTCAATTTCAGTAATTATCGTAAGTGGATCGGAGGTAATACACGGTTTCTAGGCTGGACTCCAATCGAACTTTCCCGATCGAAACTTCTGCCTGGAACGTGGAGCACGGATTCGTCCAGCGTTCGTTCGCTGCGAGATTGGTCCTGCTGCACGAAGTTGAACGAAGGCGAAAGAGGACCGTATTGGTGTATTCATTATATCGTACGTCCTCAATTTCTTAATCCGGCCTGGAAGTTGGATCTTTTAACGAACCGCGCGCTATTTTCGTTTGTTTTCTGTGAAAACGGTAACGGCGAAAAGCTCCCTCTCGTTTCCTAGGAATCGACCAGTCGCCAAAACCAACGGCCACGATAACGTAAACGCTACTTCAGAGACTACGGACGGGGTCTAGAATGAGGACAAGCTTCAAACACGCGCGGCTCCACTGGCGGTGCCGCTACTTTGTTCGAAATCGTGTCGCCTCCAAAAGCCGGATGGTCATTTTCGAAAAACTTTGACGCTTTGTCTCGAGGCTTTGTCCTCTTTAGTCTGATTGTTCTCTTTGCCGGTATCTGTTATTCTAAGAGAGAGTACGACAGAAAAATCTATCGGGGTTTCGTATCGATGGACCGCGACCGCGAGTAACAACGCGTGAACGTTTATAGATTTACGTTTGCAACGTGTGTCGGTTATTATTGGTGGCGGGCTAACTCGTTGAGTATAAAAAGAAGATCCACATCTGAAACTAGGCTATAATCTAATTCAGTCGGGCATGTAGTGTGGCATTGATTTGCTGTGAAAGTGTTACGGTAATTTCCCTTCGTTTATCTATCCTCCGAATTTCTCATTGTCAACTGTTACGACCGATTATTCCTAAAGCTAAATGCCGCGAAAACTGAACTTTCCAATTTTAAAAAGGTGTACATTAATATGTTCAACCCATTGCTCGAATCGACTATTTTGTTTTCCCGTTGACGCCAGCAAGTAAACGAAATTAAAATGCTGTTCTAATTATTTCAAGCGGCGTCGAAAGAGATTCAAGCATGCCATATTTTAAATAAAGTCTCGCTAAGTATTTGTGAAGACATGGAATTATTTTTAAACAATACAATTTCTGCGCGCAGACATTATTGGCAGTAGAATTTTAATGTCGTGTGCTATATTATATAATATTGTATAGATTTCAAAGCCACCGCATGTTAACATTTTCAAAATGCTTGGAGCATTTTGCTTGTGTTGAACTCCAATCATTATATTCCATCAAAGCTGAATTTGTTCTAGCAACCTGCGCTGAGCTTTCAGAAGGTTCGCCCGTAAACCCGTACGAGCTGTTCCGCGTCAAAAAGCACCGGAAATACGGCCGTATCCCCGGATTTCTTTAAAAGTCCGTACGTTGATATTGTGGAGAAACTAGATGTGCTGTGTAAATATTATACGAACGATCAAACGCGTTTCCAGAGCTCTCATTTTCCACCTGAATAGACAAAGGATGGGCCCATTTAAATAGTCTCGTCGATTGTAATCCTATAAAACGATGGAAGAAAATTCTATAAACATTCTATAAAACTAAGAAAGATAAGTCATTTTTAGAAACAGGAAACAGGAAATATTTAAATACCGTTCTGGGAATAGTCAGGCCAGTCAGGAAAGGTATTACTATTGCACGACTATATTCACTTAACTATATTATCTTAATGAATGGAGCTTTATCGATTCCGTTGAACTTACAATAATAACACAAGTGCATGATTCGCAAGTCTCGTTAATTTTGATGAATGTCTGCATGAATAGGAACCTCTATCCCTTAGTAAGCAGGCACTCATTTATAAGTCATACCGGAATGACACATATTTTTAGTTAGATGCCAATACACACTGCGTTTCATAAGCATAAAGTTATCCTAAAATTTCAGTTGTTACAGAACAGCGGTGAAACGGTTTCCCGAAATTTGTTCTTACATGCATGAAGATGTGCGATGCTTCGTAGGTGGAAATATCGTTTCTCAATATGCATCGATACATATTATACTTGGTGTGACGTTTGAATGGCAATATACGAAAATTATAAATTTTCGCCCGTTTTCCTTTGGAGGCTATTTTTTGGAGAAATTTTATGTGTAGAAGTAACAGCGTAAGAGTTCCAACAACGAACAATTGTTTAAATCCATTCCAATAGCAATTGACGATACTTGATTGGTCATTTGACAAGCCCTATTCGGAAGAATTTCGCCGCTATTATTAGTAATTTTGAATCCCTTCACACTAGTTTCCTGTTCGTATCTATTTTGTGGTACATATGTATTTATATGCCTCCCTCAATTGACCTTCATTACAGAAATAGTGAGTACATATTAAGAATACTTGTTCTATTTACCAATCTAACTTTTCCCTCGCGTTAATAAAGAATAGGATCAACTTTACATTACACGTAGGTAAGGTGGCTGTACGAAATATTACGCAAAAATCCAATTTTCACAATCCCATACAAAGGTGCTTATGCCGCTTACTTAGTACTTATGTCAGCAAAGGAGTGCGTATACTAATTGCTGTTAAGCGTGGCATAAGTATACTTAAGCAAATGTAGCCATGTGTGCATTGCATGAAATCTGTAGTAACAAATTCCAACCAGTAAAAAGCGGAAAATGGAAAGCAACGAAGAACGGTAAGAGCGATTTGAATCAACGTCGCGCGTCAACCTTCCACTCGCGTGCAGATTCGAACGTCAGGTATCGAAGGGCTGGATGCAATTAACCATCGCGGCGGGGCTGTCTCGTAAAGCGTCCGTTGGTGCGTGTACATTGCCAATAGGGCGGCAGGTGAGCGAGAGAGTTCGTTTTACGAAACTGTCGATGATAATTAACGTCCGTAGGAAAGCTCGTCTCTGCCGCCGCCGCCGCATATGTTGTGTGTACGGGAAGTGCCTACGGGGAGGACGTGCCTGTCGTATAACGAACTTTCCGCGGACGGACTTCGGCTTCGCTGACCTGCCAATAATTATAGACTGCGCCACGGGCATCAAAGGTGCACGGTGCCGATGTGCAAGAATCTGTTCGGCGCACCCTCCACGTCACCAGGCGCGTCTGATCCTCGCAAAACTAAAGTGTTAATGCGATGTACCGTCGCGAGTATGCGACAAACGGCAGGATGTAGACGGGCGACGTATAGTCCAATTACAATTAAAATAAATCAGTCGGATGAAACAGTGGAAATGTAACAACCCTTTCGTCTACGGGGCAATAGTTTCAGACGATTCTTGGGGAAATGCCGTCACTCACAGTGAACATTGTACAGGTCGTATCGTGAGATGTAATTTAGTCGGTAACGATTATAAGATAAGGAATTCGAATAAAAATAAATCAGCGATCTGCAGCTTAACACTTTATCATTGCTCGCACCGAGAATGCAAAAGTTAACATTATTGTTTATTGATCGAAATAAATCAATACGACAAATTCTCAATACTTTTCATTTTGACAGAATCGCACGAAGCATCTGCAAATTTTACCTATAATATGATATATGAGTGCCAACACAGTTGCATGATATTTGTAACTCGATTTCCACGAACCGCGAGAACATGGTATTATTGTTACGCTTTTGCCATCAACTAATCAAATTATTTAGAGGCTAGAGTTTGACACGCCAGATCATTTTTTCGTAAAAAGGGACCGAACGTTCCAGTGTTGCAGGTCGATGGGCCTCGTTTCTAAGAGTCGTTTAATCGCAAGCGGCAGGAATATTGGAATATATTATCCATACTGCACCACAGTCGCGAACTTATCATCGATCCGAAATGTTTCCGGCGTAATTATCTTCGACAAAGGAAACCGCGGACGGTGGCGGTCCGCAAAAAAAAAAAAAAAGCGACCTTCAGCAAACTAAGAACAGGGTAAAATTCAAATTCAAATCGCGTTCGCAATCAAAGGAAGCGCGCCCCGCCCGTGAAGCGCAGGACGGGCGGGGCGGTGGGGCGTTTTAACGTCAAAAGTAATTTCAATGGGTTCCCGCAACGAACGCGTTTGAAAACGGCGCGAAACAAAGAGGCAAAAAAGTGGGCCCCGCGGGAATTCAGCGGGTTAAGACAAACAGAGCAAGGGCGAGAGGCAGAGATTGCGAAATACTGGAACTGCGAAGGGGTCGGGGAAAGAAGGCTTGCGACCCACGGTTTGCCAGCGTGTTTGCATCAAACATATCCAAGGTGGGTTGCATGGCCCGAAGAGGGTTGTAACGCGGGATTGCACGAGCGTGTCCCTACACTGCGGACATGCGCCGCGGCACCAGTCCTCCTAGAAGTGGGTGAAGCGTATTTTATTACCGGGGACCAGATAATGCTGAATGCGCTCCGCTTGCAAGGCGTGCGTTATTATGCTACGGTCTAGCGAATGACCACTCTACGCCGACGATTGTGTCCCGCTCGATACGCTGTCACGTGTCAAACGGCGAGCACGAAAACGATACGTCACTTCGTTTTCTTCGGAATGAAATATCGCCAAGCGGGAATAGAACCTGCGCTAATTCTGCAGCGAGCGCGGCTTTAAATGAATTTTTGTTCCTATTTACGTACCGCTATCGATCATACCATGTCCGTCTCTGTGTGAGACGTGAACGTGAATAATATTGGGTGAGCGCAAACTTTCTGCCGGCTTCGAGCGATAATAATGTTTGATACGTTTACATTTCATACATTCGCGAATGTTTTTCCATCGTTTCTCTTAGCAATTTTTGTACCGTCCAGACTAATGCCATTAAACAGTTCAATCGTATTGCAGAATCTCTAAAAGTTACCTGTATGACGCAGTGATGTAAGTGAAATTTTAGACAGTAAGAGAAAGCTGAACAAAAAATCGTTATATGTCTATTCGTTTATTAAAGTAGGACACGTGCAGTGCTTCTGCAAAATGATAACAAGGTTTTGCTCATTGTAATTAATGTCAGGGAGAAACGAAGTTGCTAGAGGATGTAGGGGCCAACAGAACGTTTATACTCAGTCTACGAATAGAATATAGGATGTTAGTAGAATGCTCCAACGAACATTTATATCGAACAAATTCATTCAGCATATCTTTACAATTTTCTTTATCATGGCGAATAAGAGAGATCAAGAAGAACAAATGCGAATGTTTCCACGTGAACTAATGCCATAGAATTGCCCATGCATACAAGTAGTAGTTGCACCGCATTCAAACACGCATCAAATTGTTTAGGAACTTGGGGAAAAAAAAATCAAAAGACCAGTGTATCTCTGCGAACAACAGGTGGATATGCATTGTATGTACAATGTGCACGTGCACATGCATCGGAAATATATTAATGTGCGTGTGTACTTCTGTTTCTGTTAGGGATGGGGAGTGGTTACTCCGGTCACTCGATGCCCCTAACCCCCCGCGTTCTTTAAGGGAGCACCGTATAGTTTGTCGTTTGACCAAGTTGGAAATGAAAAGTTCAACGATATGTTTTGTACAATCGAAAATCGGAAGTCTTTCAGGTAATAAGTTATTACGCTCAAAATATTACCAGTGTCCAATGGTCTGGACCGCTTAATCTACTTATTTTATTGCCTTATCTCTAACCTAAATATACAGGGCGTGTTATTTAAATCAATCCCCTGAAATATCTTCGAGATTGTTCATTACATTATGCAGGATATTAATTCCCAACTCTACTGTATTTTTGCACATGGATTATAATTTACAGTAGGGTATTTTGGTTCATTACAGTACCTATTTCCAACGCGCTATGTATTTAGCCTGTACACTCAGTGCTTACGGAAATCATTTACTTTGTTAAATACAAAATCTCCCGTATTTTAATGCAAATTCCAAAGAAGGAAGGGTTTTTCACATAATTTGAATTTGCATGATCCAAGCCTGGAGGGTAGCGTTACTTTTTTACAAAGAATTAAATTAACCTTTAATGTGATTTGAAAGTAAACGCGTTATTTAAGCGGAAGCAATATGAGAATGGAAAAGTCGATCCACCAGCCTGTCACGCTCCAACCTATTTAGTTTATAACGCTATTTTTAGTAGCCGCGCCGAGCACACGGATTTTATATCACTGTGCGCGTTAATTAAACAGAATATACGAGCACCCAGTGCAAACGTTTCTCCGTTTATGTGCTCAAACACTATGGCTGTATAGCCAGGAATATGTATATATTAATATAAAGTGGAACCAATAAACAAAACTCAGCTTCTCAGTCCGACGTTTCATTTTTACTTGGCAATATTTGTTTGCGATTCTGCAGTGAGACAATAATTGAAGTGATTTACAATACCATACGAGAGGTAGAATTCATTTTCATGTTCAGTGTTTATATAATACCGTCTTTCTTTTTTACGAGAAATTCATCTCCCTATCTGATCGAACTGATTCCGTCAATTACATTGTACGCTTTTTAATCAAAACCACCGCGGTCGATTTCTTTCCTAGAGGGTAGAGCCCCCTGAAAACGTCCGAACGTACGAAATTCGTTTTAATGGCGGGGCTGTTCGACAGCAATATGATCGAGCGACGAATAACCTGCGGTTAACAAATGAATTTCGTTACTCGGTCAATGCATGTGGCAAACAACCTAAGGTACTCGACCGTTGCTATTACCTTAAATATCAGTAGACACGTCGGAACCACCAACCACTCGAATCAGAAAGATTTCGACGATTAAACATCCTCACGATTCCATCAATAGAAATCCAGCGTAACACGTAAAAGGGCTTGCACGCACAAACTCGAGAGATTAAAGGAAAAAGTAGGAACAACGCAATACGCAATAGTCATAACTCGTTTCGAAGCGGTAAGAGACAACGCGAAATTATTACAAGAAAACGTATCACATTCTGCCATTTCGACGCGGCTTGCTATGAAACGAATTGAGAAACCAGCCAACCTTACGTCTTTGAACACCGTCGCCAGCGCGTAATCGGGATTTACAACTCCGTGAAATTCGTTTACCATATCCCTAAGGATTGCGGTTGGTCGAGACGAGACAAATATTTAAAAATATTATGTACACATGCATAGTGAGCACATCAAATTAAATTCTCAACTGAAGGTGCGTAAACTACTGCTTCCTGTCCACTTGTTCCCTATAATTACACTTGTAAACGTTGCGTGCACGTACGTAAACATTTCGCCAATCGCAAATTGACGAAATATTTTAATACTAGGTATTGCGTACTTGGGCACTAATGAATATCGCTTTTCCACGTCCACGCTGCTAATTGTACGCGTGTAAACGTGTTTGCCCCTGAAAAGGCACAGCTCGGAAACGAAATGTGACCTCGGGTCGTTATCCCTTCTTACAATTAGTTATAACGAGGCAAAGTGACGCACGTTCGTTACACGCTTACAAATTATCCACGTTGGAGGGCAAACGATCGATTCGCGTACGTGCACGAACTTGTCACTGTGTGAATAGATCTGTTTCCATTCCAGGTTCGCAGATAATGAATCTGAACTGCGAACGATTATGGATGTAATTGACAAAGATAAGCGACGAATTTTGGAGTCGTAAATTCAAATGCTTTGCGATTCAATTTATTCGAAAAAACTCTTCAAATATGCGGAGACAAATTAAAGTCTTGAACTAACTTACTGTTGCACAGTCGGGGCGTCCGTTTTTTTATTTACGTGGCGTATAATCTAATTCCCTACATTCAGAAGATTCTTTTCATTCTGTTTTGCAGAACGGTAGGCAAAATCAAAGTTAGTCAGTCAATGGAAGTGCAGAAGTTTTTCCCCTTAAAAGAATATCAACAGGTAGAAGACACGGTTTCCCGAAAGTATAATTCAAGAACATAAACAGCTTAGTTTCGGAGAAAGCATAGGGAACTTTTGTACAAGAGAAGTATTTCGTATACAGTACATGGAACGTAAAAGCAAGCACGCCCGTACCTAAATATTCCGCTGTATCTGGCGTGTTTTCTCTACACACAGCGCAGTCTCATAGCTAAGATACGAACAACAGAGAGAAGCGTGTTAGCAAGGATTTCGGGTCGACATATAGACCGGACGCTCTGAATTTTTCTAACTATATTGCCTCGTACTCCAATTACCGTTGCTACATGTGTCCTAAGTAGGAAACACGCGTACGAACTACCATGGAAACTACACTTATAAGAAAATGTACAGCACCTACCGTGGGCAAATTACACGACCCTGACTTTGAAGTTTGTTAGGCTGTAGGAACTAATGAACCGCGCCGATTTCCAATGCTAAATTGTTGTGAAAAAAATCGTCAGCTGACCAAGCACCACCGGCTTCAATTTTTATACACAATTTCCATCCCCTCACAACTTTACTTCTGGCCAACCTGCAGCACCAAGCAATTTTCGCAATACAACTATCCTATTGAAATATTACAGCTGAAGTAAATTTGTATTATCTTCCTTAATTGTATACCTTTCTGCTTCACTTCCGTAAAATGCTTTGAAATCTATTGTATTGCGCGAAATAATTATTGGATTTTTAGGTAGATATCGTATCATATCTTTCGTGACTATAAGTTAGCTTCGCAACTGCTTTTGTGCCGTATTCAATTATAAAGACTTGTTAATTATAATTATGCCTCGCGCCTACTATATCTGCATCAGTCCAAAACTTATGTATACGCTTATGCTTGTGTCTGTTTTATGTCTACCGGTAGAATAGATAAAAATACCATTCAAAAGCATGTTTTACATTAAATTATTTGTTTTTTGTTTTTAATTATAAACGCTGTTACAATTTATACAGATTTACACAGGTCTATCGTTTCAAGTATCCTTGTCGCAGCAGGAAAGTCCGTTTCGCTTGATTTCGTTCCGCGTCTTTCATTCCTTGCGGGGTGACTACTCCCCATATTTATCCTGTTTGCCTCGCGACAGCGAATTTTCGTTCGGTAGACGTCGAGGAATTCTCGATTGCTTGTCAAATCGTCGCTTTATCTGTTTGCAAGCTTCGACTATGAATTCCAACTACGAAAAGGCAGATTGAACCTGATCGAGAGAAAAAACTTCTGATGTACATTTGCAATTAACAATTGATCTGGAAAGATTTATGCTGCGAAGTAATTTTGATACGTGCCGATTGAAGAAATCCGCTGGTAATTTATTGCTGTCGATATACTAATTCATTCCCATGCGGAGCAATTATTTGAACTGTTTCATATATTATGAAATTTTGCTATTTGATATTCGTAATCGTAGCAAGACCTAGATTAACCAGGCCACGATTATAAACGTTCTCGCACATTTAGGGTCTCGGACTTCAGTTATCTAGGATCTTGGGCTAATATTGAACTAATAATCTTGGGCTCTCATCTCTCACGAGAAGCCCTGTTGACGTTGAAAAGTTGGCGTGGTAGTGCACTTACAAATGCAAGCGAAACTACATGAAACATGTAGAAGGAAGTCTGCAAACACAAATTTAATGCTGCGAAAGAAATACAATTCCTGTCATAATGAAAGAACAACTGGATATAAAAATGTGTCTTCATTGATCTCGTGCAAGTATATCCGTTGGGTCCCAATGTACCCAAATAATCTATCGTATTCATATAAAATTATGCTTCACGACTGGACCACACATATTTACTAAACATAAACAAATGGTTCATATTGCTTTCAATTTGTTTTATAAATTTGCGTACAAAATATGTACATGTTGCCTTTTTCTTTTGAACATGTAATTTGTATTGTACAAGTGTATATGTACATATGTACTTATCTGTCTTTCGACTGGCTGCCCCATTAGTGAAATACAAACATTGGTTGGCTTTCGCGATTGTTTAGATAATACGACCACGATGCAGAAGTAAGAAATTCGCAATACTTGAATAATTAATTGGATGCATTGAGGGCGCAGAAGTTTATCACAAACGTTCTCACGTAGAATAAATATTTCGCTGATATTTATCTTACTACATCTTTATGTTTGCAGCACAGTTTTTTCGGACAGATGGCATTTAGAGTTAAAGAATACAATTTAACGCGTAGTCGTACGATATTTGATCAATAATAAATGCACATTCCCGAACAGATATTTCGTTAACAATATTTAAATCCATGTTCGATCACCGAATTCCTCTCAATTTGTACGAAATTGTTGAAATTGTTCCAATTGTTCAACGTCTACGGTTTCCATACAACAAATACCAATTCGCGCAATCGATGCGTAAAAATATTCCTGTCGGCCGACCCTTATGAAAATTGATACCGAGAACTAAAATGCCGAATATTCTGCTACAAGTTCGAAAAAAAAAAAAAATAAAGCACAAATCGAAATGTTATTAGATCCGTAAGTGTTATTATAGTCTACCACAGTTTCAACTGTCTCTAGTGGTCGGCATGCATTTAGAGCGAAGCCAATGGTTCGTGGAAAATGCGACACTGCGCTTGGCTAGGCAGTTGCACGTGCGCCACTGATTAGGTTAACGCGAGCACTATTCTCTTTTTCCTCGAGTCAACCTCGTCTCTTCTTCCGCTTCGCGCCATTTCACCACCCCCTCGTTCTGATCTAGACCACCCGAGAAATTATAAAGCTCGACGGTGCAGTGCAAAAATGTGCGCAAAATATCGCGAGAATGCAAGGATGTAACGCGGCTCGAAAACGCGATGCTAAAACGAACCGGATAGAACAGAAGCGTAAAGCTTATCGGGTGACACAGCGGGGTAATTGGGGCGAATCGTTGAAACGTCGCGCCGTCTCAGTAGTAGCAGTGCCGATAAAACATGTCCCGCCTATGTTTATTGAAACGCGAGAATGGAAGAAGCAACGCGGTAATTACAACTTGGAGGCCAGATCTGGAATAGAGGAAGTCGTTGCAAAAGTCGTACTAAACGGCCACGCGCTCAAACGTCCGCGTAAAGTTGCTGACCCAACAGGAAACGCATAGAAATTAGTATTGCGAAATTCGTGGCATTTTGTTGGTTTCTGGAAATGGGCAGTGGAAATGTATTATCCAAAGCAATTAATTACCGCCCCTATTTAAAAGAGAATTTTGAGGGCATTCATTATTTTATTTCAAAATATTGTAGTCAATATGTAGCTTCAGTTTACTATTGTTGTAAGGAAAATAGTATTCGTGTTACATACTCCCTATTGATGTGACATTTTGTATATTGCATCCCATTTACGTGGATAAAATGAATGAATTATCTATTATTCCATATCCATACACAATGCACATCTTGTTTAAATGCGTCTGGAATCTTGAAAAGATTGTCATTATACAGTTACCAAATGATTATTACAAATCTATTTGACATTGACGGCTCGCTATATATTTTGTAGACATGTTCTATTCAACTCGTTCTTCTTACTGTATATTGCGTATCTCTGAATCTTAATTACTTCGTTATATTTAACTCGATGCCAAATAACAAAATTCAGATACGTACGTACGAAATAAAAGTGAATATTCCTTTCCATTTTCGGTCGTGCTGTTCGAAAACTAATTAAACTCGAACACAAGGGTCGTCGCGGGCACTAGCGACATTTTTGGAACTAGTAATATAAAGTTTGAAGATTTACCGCCCCATAAGACGTTCGTTTGTAATTCACGTCCGCTGCGTATCTCCACAACGATATTTTTAGATACTCCCGACGCTAGTTTACACGAAACGAATACATACACGAATACGATTGCGAACTCGTTCATCGGATCTATTGCCAACTAATACGATACATTTTGTAACCAACAAATCACGGGACGAAAATTTTGCGCTAAATAATTGACTGTCGGTGTCCCCAAATCTTTCGGTAACTGAGCACCAATTTATTGTTGCAACTACGACTTATAAAAAATCTGGATCGAATCGTAGCGTCAACAATTCGGACCACCCACGCCGAACTCATCCTATTCTCGTATTCCTTGATCAAAAGCGTTGTTTCTGTATGTAACACATGCAACATCAGGGTCACCGTAGGCTACCCCGTTCTCTACTTCAGCAACTTCCCAGCAGACAATGAATCAATAGTAACTCCGCAGCTATTTAATATAGTTTAAAACCTGCAAAGGAAGCATTATAAATAGCTCATACATTTTCTGGAATGAACTAATTGATAGTTATGCCACGACCAAGTTAATAGACAGCAATGAATGAAAAAATAACAATTATTTCACTATTGAAAAGCACTTGAAGAAAGGGTGAAATTATTAAACAATTTATCAGCAATCAACATGATAAAAAATTAAAATGCTTCGCATAATTTGATGTTCAGTCATTCCTATCCCTCGTCTTTTCAATTTCTCGTTACGAAAACCCAGGGGACGCCTAATAATGGAGTCATGAAAATACATTTACGAGTGCGTTAGTTTGTCGAAAAAAACCGGCACAGAATATTCGCTTGCGACTCCACCGTTGTCAACGTCCATCGTAAGCCCGCAGATCATGTCACCGATATCTAATCGATAACCGTCAGCGTATCCTCAACCAGGATCCACCGGCTACGAGCATATTCGTAATATTCCGGAACACGACAGAAAGCGTGGCGCAGCATTTGCAAGAACGTCGTTGTTTCGCGTGTCGCTTCGTAAGCAGTTTCGCGTGAGAACCGACCGTGCTCGCGTGTGTAACGGAATATCAGCCGCGCGATACGTTCGGAAGGCATCATTCGGAAATTCTTGCGCTACTATTACGTTCACGTTCGTGACGCGAGGCGAGCCGACGCCGCGAATGTGGCCGACGGGAAAAAAGGTGAGCGGAAAACGCGCGTTCCAACCCCTCCCACGCGAACCGAAACGAAACGAACCGAAACGAAACAAATATCCCGCGCGATTATGTACATACGGCCGGGGGTTCGCGCCGCTGCTGCGGGCTCGTTCCATAATTACTCGCGGGCGGCAAAATTGAAATCGAAGGAGGCGGGACGAAATTAGTAACAATACACGTTGGCCCGCGGCACGGAACGCGATAACGAGCGCTTTCGCGTGAAGAACAAAGGGAGAAGCGCGCTTCGATTTCGCTCGCTCGCCTGCCGCCGAGGAAAACGGGGTGCCATGCGGGAACAGAGGGTGGTAGAGAATGCGGACAGACGGAGAGGAATCTAAGGCAGAAATAAATAGCAACAAAAAACCGGCCGAACGGGAAGAATCGCGGTAGAGACTCAAAAACTTGCTGGCTGCAATCCGCGATCTCTCTCGGCTCACTCTCTCTCTCTCTCTCTCCATCTCTGTCCGTCTCCCTCGCTTCTTCTTCGGTTCCAGCTAACGTGAGCGGTTTTACGTGGGAAACCAAGTGGTTCGGCCACGTTTGTAGTCAGCCATCGGCAGTAGAATTTGCGCGCACGCCGCCAGACCGCAAGCCACCACTGCTTGTGGCGCACGATAGACACTTGCATTTTTCAGCACGTTCAGCAATTCGAGCGTCCCGCTTCGTTATGTATACCGAGACTTGCACTTTCGTCCCTCGTTCGTTCTCATTTCTCTTTCCACCGGCTTTCGTGAAATCATTCTCCGTTTCCATTCTGCCTACCTCGCAACACCGTGCTCTTTTTTTTCTGCATCCCCGAAACTGATAACGATGTCTTGTTGCCGAGGGATGCAGGGAGGCTGAACCGTTTAACGACCGCAAGGTGAGATGTTTGAACTCCTTTTTACGTAGAGGGGAAATATTTTGTTTCTCAGCAGACAGACTTTATTGGCGACACCCTTTTGAACATTCGTCGGAGGAAACTGTTCACGTAAAGTTGACGTTCAATGTAAAACATGGCGAAGGGATTCGTTCCGCACTAACACCGATACACGTACGGGAAGCACCTCCTCCGGATACATATATCCCTCTTGGAGATGAGGAGCGATGCGCAGTGAAGATGCGTCGCTCCTCGTCTTAACCAAGCTAGATATGTCTATGAGGGTGGCTTGCCCTTGCGCGTATTGGTGTTTGTATGGAACGAATCGACATGCTGTACGAAAGTGAAATGTGTGCTATAATTCGCGTGGGATTTAAGGGTGCCGTTTGTACGTACGATACCTTCTCTAGGTTCTAGTTGATTAGCACGGGCACTTGTATTAAAATTGTTAACAAGATTGCGTCGAGCTTACGACGACATAACGAGGAATGAAATATTTAGGAAGTTAACTTTGCTCGAACAATTACGATGAAACGTTAATATATTTACGAAATATAGAAGCACAAATGAAATCATGTGGGTAAAAATTTTTTCCAAACGAGGAATTTTTCTGTCCGAACCTGCGAAACTTTGAAGCCAGTGTAGTCGTATTCGTACTGAAGTCGAGTCACCGCATTCGTATTGCGTATATTGAACGAAAGATCGGCGTGTTATAATTTTGCGTTCGTGAAAGAACGATATTATCGCATTGCGTGAAATTTCTGTCGGCAACATCGGTACACTATTTTGTCTCCATAACGATCGAATACATAAAATGCCATTCGATGTCGCGCGAGGGATAATGACGCACGAATAATAACTAAATTCATAATAGGTCGTTTACAAAATATTTTACAAGCATTGGCGAACTAACATTAAGTATTGTGCGCGACGCGCCACCCAACACTGCTTTTCCCTATTTTAATATTAAACGAAATCTTTGTTTCCGATATGATTAATAAATTTCAATGAACACTTATAATTCAGAATTTGTACACTCATACAGAATTACCATATTACTCGAACTGTAATTCAAAGAACCGACTGCGATCGATAAATCGTAACGAATCTGCGTCACGCGGGTTTCAATATGGGTTCAATACGGGTATGATCATCTACAGATCATGAAATATAGCCCAATGATAATGTCAATGAAATGGAATCGATGGATATTACAAAATTAGTTCCAAGCTGTGCTTGGAATCGAAAAATGGTACTTCTCAACCAAATGTTACTAATTTAATATACGTACATGTATAGTTATTATTATTATTATTAATTTTCATGAATGCGACAGAGAACATGGTCGTGTTAAAATGTTGTATTAAAAGTGCCACAAATATTGAGCCCAATGTGCGTTACCATTATACTTTCATGAGATACATGAGTAAAATTCAAATTAGTCCTACAACTTAATGGCACAATAACGACTAATCATATGAAAACGGGGATCGTTTTGTCCTTTTAGATGCATTTTAAAACATGTGTAGACAAAACACTGCGAGATACATTTCAAGCGATCGTCATCTTTAAACTTCTTTCAGCATAAAGAAATTACAATTTCAGCCAGCTGTCCAACCAATAGCTGTGGCTGTTACCAAAAACGACAGAGAATACTTCCCCATTAAATGACGAGAAAGGAACCGAAACGCTGTCGAAACCGTGGCAAATAAGATCAACATTGTCCTATTATTTCGCAGCGAGATAGTGATTACATTTTAACTAAATTGCGAGTCCTTATTATTTTAGCGGACAATGCTATCACCGCCAAACTCCGTGATACACCCTCCTATGGACATGACCGCATTAAAATCCATGCTGCAACACGACCGCCCGTCCATCGAACCATGTAAAACTAATTAACTAATTTGCAGTCTTCTATACACCATTTCCCCTCAAAGCGCGCGCCTGCGTACCCTCGTGCACTTATCACTTTCCATGCTACTGTAAACGAGGTTTGGACCGAGTGTTTCTTTCGGTTAGCAATAACCATTGAACTATTAGGCGCGCCGGATTTTTTATGATATGAAACTTTCGTTGAAAATTCTCCAAAAACATCGAAATTAAAACATTCAACTCTTGAAGATTCTTAACACATCCGGATAACGCCGGGTCGCGAAAACGTCGAAAATCGTACGACAAAAGTACAAAAGCTGCAGCGAACATAAACCGTCCTGTTGAATTCATATGCTATCCATATCGAACAGTGCCAGCCAATTATTCCTCTGACATCGCGAGCTCTATCAGAAGCGATCGGGCAAAGGTCGCAGCCACAAAAGCGAGGCGTTTTCTCGGGGCGTCGATATCCGTGACCAGCTTCGGTATCGGGCCGATTGTTCTCGTCCGCGTGCACATCGGAACGCATTATTGGCTAGCATTCAGCGTTTACTTTTAAATAGCGGTATTGTTTCTTCGTGTGCGCCCCCCCCCCCCCGTCATCTAAATAGAGAGGGCGTGAAACGCGGGCGACGTTGAAACAGATAAAGGCAGCAACGTTTGTATGCCAATTATTGTCCGTAACGCGTGTAGCAAACGAAACAAACGCCTTAACATTTTCCGTTCTTTTTTTCCTCTTTTCGCTCCACTCCTGTTCCAATATCACTGTTTCAGCTGTTTGTCTGTAGCGCGACTGGCGTTTCTGGTAAACGGGTTAGATTTGATCGCGACCGCCTCACGCTCACAATTGGACTCTCGCCAGACTATGCGCGTTGTCGTACTTACTCTACACGCTGCTCCTTCCATCAACTACGAATCACTGTTCAGCCATCATTTTCGTTCGTCTCTCTTACGATGCATGCCTCGACCTTGCCCTTTCTCCTGATAATAAAGCGTATGCATATGTGTGAACATACTGTTTATAACTCATTATCTTTTAGCATAGTTTGTAGTAACTATGGGCTTGCACAGATACACAGGGTGTTCCGCCTATGGTTCGTCATGAAATAGAAGGACCTTCCTCGAACTAGGACATTTTTCTCTTTACCGCTAAACGATCGGCACTGTTTAACGGGAGCGTTTTCTTTGAAAGAAAATGTCTTCATCTGCCGAGATTGCTCCTACAGCAGCTTGCCTTCTGACGTTTCCTTTTTCAAAGCGAAAAACTCGCTATTTTTATCTGTTCACGTTTCATGGACATATCTTTATAAATTATTAATACATAATATGAACCCAAGTATTTGCGAAGTTCACTCTTGAATTTCGCGATTCTTGCAATTACAGGATCTGTATAGAAAAGCGAGCCCCAGTTGTTCGACTAACAACAAGTGTATGCCTTCACGTATGCTTCGTACAGTACGGTTTTGAACTTGAAAGGTATGATCTGCGCCATCGTCCGTCCTTTGAAAGCATCTCTGATCTAGCTCAGACATCATTTCCAGCCGTCAGTCCTTTTTCTATCAGTGGTTCCTTAATACCATAAGGATTCATGATACCAAAGCCTTCCCCTCGCAGGGGGAAAGATATCGATGTATGCATCCAGCGTTCGCCGTTGCACTTAAACAGTTCCATCGTGTACCGCGTTGAACGGAGCTTCCGCCAATTATTATTTACACGTGCTCGAGCGAAACCGTGTTGGAGGATTGCCGGGTTATACGGAGGGCTACACAATTCTCCGGCAATGGAAAACCGAAACCGTGTTGTACGGGAATCCCTGTATCACTATCTGTAATACGAGCTATCTTTTGACAATTCTTATTTAATCTGTATGTCATGACCCTACTTAGAATCGAAGTGCCTAATTTTAGATTAACGTTGAAAGTGGTGCTAAAGATAAGATTGTTTTCCTGTAACAGATAGAGCAACGTAAACCAAATATTCGAAGACTTTACGATAGGAATGAAGCATTTTATACCGATATGTTTATTTCCTGTAAATACATGATATTGAGCAATCTGCGTGAAAAATTACTTAATCGGTTGCCACAAAAGACACGTGTCACATAAAACGAGCAGTACAAGTGCATTAAATAATAGAAAATATTGGCGGCGCATTGATAAATTTTTGCATTATCATTTTGATGAACCCAGTGTACAATGAAAAGTAATTATCGTTAGAAAATATGTCTCCGTAATCTATAGTCTCTTTTGACTTCGGTGAAAGTAATCTATTCTACTGTGTGCATAAACATGCATCGCCTGCTCCGAACAAATTGAAACACTAATACTTGTTTCCTGTACGACCGTTTTATTCGATGTAATCTACCTTCTAGTACCTATCTTTTCCCAAAAGGGTATTTTCTAAGCGGTGCCTAAATATATGTAGTATAGTACAATTTGAAACCAGCCGAATATAAATGTATGTCAATTAAAAATGGAGAGCATGTAACGTACACGAAAAAGATGGTAAAACTAAGCAGGCTTGTAACAGATGACATCAAAGAATTCGCACCTTCCTTACTTACTTCTTCATTACTGAAAAGCTTACCTTAGCATTTAAGCTTTTTCCTTAACCTGTACTTTAATACTGTCATCGGCTCTTATCATGTTTGCTGGATTTTTGTTTCTTATTTGGATATGAATTCGTTAAGTTTAATTCGAGCAATCTTATCAATCCTACGCTTAATATATTATACATATGGGTTACTTAGAACACTTTACGAAGATTACTCTGCTCTTCCCAAAGCATGCTAGATTAAGGGTATTATTAGAAATATTATTTGAAGAAAGATATCTTTGTACAGAATGAATATATGTTTCTCATTATATTATTAGTTATACACCAAATCTGTTTGCATATTACTTTGCATTGTAACAGATTCTAAGCAGGTATATTTAGCTTGTACACTAAGTGTTTAATCCGTCTAGGGATATTAAAGCGCATTTTTTAACCTTTATTGAATTCAGCATGTAAGCGACTTTCTTTCGCGTTGTAACCATCTAACAATTTTATAGCCCGAAGACAGGATTTGCTCCTCTCCTTGTTTTTCAATAGTTATTTGTAGAAGGACGTGCACCACAGGCGATGGCACACGACGCCCACGAGTAACAAAACTGTTTTGTATTGAAAAGTTTCCAGTGTTCTAAAACAATAAAACAAAACAGCAAATAGTGCAAAATATTTGGAACGGGCTCCAGTTCCAGGGTGTAAAACTTGCTCGAAAACAATTCTTTACGTCAGGTTATTTTTACAAAATATCTATACAGGCGCAATAATTTTGATCATTCTACTGCGTCGCAACGACGAACACTACTTTGTTCATGGAGTAAAATGTCAATTATCCGGTCACCGACTATTCGAACATCGATTTTCTGGACTCCCAATTATACGGACGTTGCCCCTCTGACTCTCGATTATCCCAGACATGTAATCAGAGATTCTTGTACATATAGGTCACCAAGTCGAAAATCTCTGCCCCCTGTGTGCATGCAGAATCCTCGTTGCATTACGCACCGTACAAGGCTACAGTGTCAGTTCAGAAAAAGGTTGGGGAATACGCAAGATGTATTGTAATCAAGTTTACTAGAAATTTCCAAAGAATTCAATTTATTAATATTGTTATTGTGACGTCTTTTCTCACTTCTTAATTTCTTCAATGATATTACAATTATAATAAATAATTGTCTAAACAATCTACCAAGTCACGTGTATAGAAAGATTATTATTATTTCAATCTACCATGTTGGGACACTAGACATGTTTAGAAAAGTTTATTCATAACGGGTTTTAAGATAATGCTTCAAATGCAAATGGAGTTATTTATTTCTAACGTTTCTTGGACTTTAATGAAATGCACGTTTATGTTTACCAGATGGAAATTTTCTATTTGTCACCGATGCGCATATGTATATAAAGATTTCTAACAAACGCAACAATTGCTTTCCTAACTGTTTTATATGTTTTAAGGCCACGTAACGTAAACACGTGTTACAATCCGCGTGTCGTTTTGTTATTGAAGTTACTCTTGCAATTAAATGGTAGCATAATATGGTAGATTATATTATATTCTCCGATATATTTGTAATATTTTCCATTCATTCATATTTATGCCAACCGAATTAAAGAAACGTGCAATAGATTTTCAACTTTCGGCGCTTAAGTTAGTTCTTCATCGCCGCAATGCACACCAATTCAGAATGAGTTGCAAGTTTTTCTGCATCAGATGTTGAGCCAGACAAGGAAACGCATAGCATTATTTAAAATAAGCCTAACCATGTAAGCGGGAACAAAGATTACATCGCTTGCATCTGTAGCGCAAAACCTTGAGTAAACCTCGGAGAAAAGAAACAAGTTTATTATAGAAATAACCATTATAACGACGAGCACGTTCCAACGTTATTGGCGTGCAATTTTATTGCGCGCCGTATAACAGCGCGGTGTAATAATTAATCACAGAAAATTCCTCACTTTTACGTAACACACAACTCTCCTACAGAGACAACCTTGCCTTCTCATAGATTAAATCGTCTTATCCAATGGACACAGTATACACATTATTATTAAGTGCTACACATAATGTTTTAACCGAAGCATTTCGGAAAATTGCTTTCTCCTATCACCTGGATAACAATATACGCGGTAGAAATAGCGATTCTACCTATAAAACGGTGCATAGTGTGTCCACCTCTGTATTGCTAAATGCGTCACTGTACTATTTACAAGTGACTTACTATTTGCTTCACGATCAAGGCGTTTCATTCGGAAATAGTTTATAAATTGTGCAAGTTGTCCGCGAAATAAAAGTGCTAACACGTGATTAAGCAAAATAAAAATAGAAACTACATATTAATGAGTGCATTATAAATGTATTTGATACATATGCATATATACGGTATATATTGGTCGCTTCCTTATATGTTACTAAATTTGCATACCGTTTGGACTCGTTGCTATTCCTTATGACGTAGGGATTTATCTTTTGCCCTTTGCACTCTGGAACTATCTGGATATTTCCTTTCACCAACACGACAATTCTAAACGTACATTGTCAGGAAAAAAAAAATGATGATTACGTTTATGTTGGTGAAACGAAATGTTCGACTTTGTAATTCGTAGATCAAGTCATTCACAAAATTAAAGAATTCGTGTACTGTAGATACAAGTGGAATTCCGAACCGCAGGGGGAAAATGTCGTGGCAGCTGTATTCCTTTAAGTTCAACTGTGGGTTTGGCAGTGAAACGGGTTTCATATTATTCAGGATTAATTAAACGACGCGTGAAGCACTATTTTTTTAACTCTTCAGCATCCGGAATAATGTAGGAACTAATACAATATTCTAATATCATTGAAATATACATTGACGTTCGATGTCTGATATGGACTATTGTATGTTTAGGCCGTCATGTAATAATAGAACACGGTCATTTTTGTCGTGGCTCTGTCTTGTTGCACAATTGCGAGTCGTCTATTTATACCTTACGCAAAAGATCAGCTTAAAATAATCATGAAAAAAATTGTTCCTTTTTAAAGCTTAACTGTGTGTTCTAACTCGTAAATACGTGGAGTACAATTCAAGATGCGAGAAAATATTTGAGACCTCCTTTCAATACTTCTTAGAATATTCTTAGAAACTCTATTGCATGTTCAAGCTGTGACCAAGTAGTGACTTCTGTTCTTCAACGACAGGCAATGCAAGGTTACGAAATTTAAAATTAAACAAACATAATGACCTGAGATTAAGCTATTAATGAATGTTTCAATAGTAATCGTAGGAATTAATCCATACAAAAAATGGAAAAATAAGTTGTGTATTCTACATTTTTTCATAAAATATGTAATTTCCGTTGCCCGCGTTATCTGTCTTACTCCACATATAATATTGCCGTATCTGTTTCATGGCAAATAAATAAATCTGTCACAGGCAGCGGACAAAATAACAACTCGGTATCATTTCTATTGTAACTTGTACCACATGTAACATATCTCTACTTGAATTCTATAAGTTGGAGATCCTCGCGACTATAATTAACACGTGATTCGTGGATGTCTGATATAATATTTGCGAAAGAACGACCTCCGCGTTCTGTAGTCTCTTCTGTAGCAGCAACAGATCGTATTACGAAATTTCTATTACTCTATGTCTAAGTGAAGTAAACTAAACAGTATTCTCTGATAGAGAAATCGTGATAATAAACGATGAAAGTATAGAAAGCATGCGAGACAGAGTACCTAAAATAATACATATTTAAAATTGTAAATGGACCAAATGATTATCCCAGAGAAAATAATGGAGAAGGAATAAGAAATAAAATCAACTTTGTTTTACACACACGCATATATGTAGTAAGTAAAATTTTATTTAATAAGAAAGTCGTGTATGGAATAGAAAAGGAAATTAACGTTGGTTGAGAACCAGCTTGCCCTTGTTACGTTATGGTTGATGATTGATGACGGTCTTCGCACCATGGTCAAGGGTCGATTTCTTAGAAACTTATGGCTTTTTATTATTATACAGATATATTTAAATTGTTATCACTTATCTCCAATAATTTTTACAACAAAAATTGACCACCCTAGACTGGGTATAAGCAACATGTCACCAATCTATATCGATTCTATACATCTTACGTCTTTCTACGTTCGTCTGGAGTGAATGAACGGCTAAAATACGGTTTACTCTATTAATAGTAGTTATTATTATTTTCTTGAAGTATATCCAAACACTGCGGGGTAGTGCAGCATTATTGTCCAATAATTGAATAATGAAATTATACGAGACCATTCATACCTCTCTGTCATGACCACACTACATATACGCAACCTAACTGAATTGAGACACAAAGTTCTAACGCAGCCTGTTTTATACAGTCTTCTTTTCCACAAGTTATTAAATATTTATGAAACAGAAGAGCTATTTAGTCGAGAATAACAATGCTTTTCTAAACATTAAGTGAAACATTTTCAAGTGGAAATTTAGCGATCCTTTAATTTTTTGGAGACGTGTATATCTCGTAGTACAAGGATTATAGATCAGACGAAAACTTTCGCATGGAAGAGAAATTATAAATTATAACGATGAATTTGTATCGGTCTGCCATTTTCCACAATGATATATTTATAAACCAGAGTATAATTCCTACATAAAAGTTCGCCGATATTTTCCATTCGAACAGCGTTCGATGCTACACGTAGATTGCAAAAATAGCGACCAACAATAGTTGATGAAAGCATAAGGGGACTCAAGCTATAATATAACTGAAAATATGATTTATCATTCATTTGATCCCAGTCAACTGTCCGCTAACGATCTTGATCGCCAATAACCGTAAGCGAGCAATCTCCGAGATAAAACTAATCCAAAAGGCACGCCAATTAGAAACGGCTATGATAGTTCGGCATTGAGTCCCGAAAACAAACGGAGCTGGTACACGGTACTCGATGTTGTCTCATATGCTTCCGTATAACGAGCACAAAGGGAAGTCTCGCACACGACGCGACGCAAACGAAAGTACAGAGAGAACCGGCTGCACGAACCAGCGCTTCACTTGTTCATCCCACCAATACGAACACCTCCCTCGGGTTCGTGCTCAGTGGGTGTAACGCCGAAGAAACCGACCACCTTCGAGCCTGCAGCCTCCCCTTGGAAGCATGTTGCACCGTGTCCGCCTTGCCTTCTGACCACGTCTCTCGGTCAAAAGCTCTCGCAGAAGACAATTCGCTTCCACTTTGTCGTATTGCCACCCCCCGCCGCAGCCGAGTAGAGACGGTAAGGATAAATCCGCGATACAGATTTGTCGCTTCCTCCGGCGCTCGCTGATTTTGGCACGAGGCTCACGTGCTGCGATAAAGCGACGTGCCGATCGGCACAAAGACTTCGGGACCACGCTTTCTCCAGCAACCATCGCACGTTCGGCAACTTGACGAGCGTCGTACGACCGCTGTTCCCGAAATGATTTCCCCCCTTTCCCGTGTACACTGCGTTCTTCTACCTTCTATTTCTCCAGCGAATCTCGTTTTCGCGAGAAATCGCGAGCGATGCCGTGCGGTCTACATAGATTGCGCGCACACCAGGAACGTTAACGCACTTTTCTTTCCGTCATCCTTCCTCTGTATTTTTTTTGCATAATTCTGGTGATCGTGTTCAAGTTCTCGCATCAGTTGTCATGCCGGTCGAAATTCTTAAGTGTTTCGCACGGTTGTGCTAAGTGTTCAGTCCTCGAACATGACGGGGTGTTTTGGAGTAGAATTCTTATTTCGCGGCACGTCACGCGTAAGGGTGGAAACGAGTTTCGTGGTCGTCGGAATGGAGAAGATTGTTCGTCGTATAGCATCGAGTAATTAGTAAGTAGAATTTGTGTGATTGAACGTGGACAGTGATTTATTTTGTCTTCCTTTAATGAATTGCCTGTCGTATACGGGTATGTGGCCAAGAAATTAGGGGAGGAAAGGGAAGATAGTTACAGTGCCAATTGAACATACTATCATCAGTTTGGAAAGAATTTTTTGTTGCTTCTGCATAGTTGTTAGATTTGTCATGATTTATTCTAATATATTTGCGAAAGCAATTCGGATAAAGAATCTCCGGATTACGAAAGTTATGAACACATGAATGTAACTTAACTTTTTTCTACAACAATTCCTTATAACGTTCACGTAAAGTATTGATATCGCGCGGCCGCATATATATAACGCTCCATAAGTCTCGTTTTTTTCGAAGGAAGTTTCGCCGAATGGTTTTCGAAATTACATTATTAAATAGACTTAAAATTATAGTTTGATAATTGGATAAATTAATACATGTGCAATGTGTCCATGAAGTACGTAATTGAAAATATGAATCGAAGAAAGGGAAGACGATTCTCGCACCTTGATAAAATGAGTTTTATTGCAAATACTAAGGCATTCGACGAATTTGTTGCGCCACGATATCAAAATTTGCACAAAGAAATGTCTCATTTTACGTTTCGAACAGTACGTAACTCAGTAAGGTACCCTCTGGGTACCTTAATCAAATTCAACTAAAGTTTCCTCCGTGATCGATAATGTGTTTCTAACCCCAGATTATTTTTTAGCGTCAAGATTAGTTTTATGTTACGGGTCGTGCAATGAAACACGTCCACCAGGAATTAAGTTACCGGCGTTAACTGAAAGCAGAGAAAACAGAGAAAATGATTGTAGAAGACGTAAGGCAACAATGAAAACGTGAACGCAATATTTATTGCACGCACTTAATCTGCATAAGAGGAGCTATTTAGTTAAAACTTCTCCGAGGATTAGTGACACGTTCCTTTGATATTCATACTCTGTTCTTTTTATATTCATATCTAGGAAAGTATTTGATGAATGCATCTAACTACTGAATCGCGCTACGTATATACGATTTCACAGAGAGTGAACTGTATTTCCTTCCGATACCAGTTGCAAGTATCAATTGAAACACGACCTTCGGGGCTTATGAGCACTCGTCTACAGAACAGTGTGCGATTATCGAAACGACTCGTTCGCTATTTATCGTTGCAAACCGATGTCTCGCAGTAAGAATAAAAACAATTTCAAATCGGCTAGACAGATAATGGGACCGTTATTTACATACTACGACAGGAAAATGCCAGCGTCGATCATTGAATGCCACAAACGAAGTTTATCAATGAAATAAATTTCCCAAGAAATTTCCCCGCGACAGGAAGATTGAATTCAATGGTTGTTTTGCGTGACCACTAGGTGCACCGGAAAGTTCATAGAAATAAGAGTCGTCCCACGTGACCCAATTAACAGCCACCGAATCAGGAACGCTCCATTTCGCACACGATTCGAGTATACAAACATTCGAGACTCGCCGTTTCAGGATAAAATCAACGACTCGAGGGACGATCACCTTGTTCCGATAACATTATGATTCGGTAACCTTTGGACAACGATTAGCTGTAACGCAACTATATTTATAGCGCACACGAACGTCGAATAAGTGCTCCTCGCGCGAAACTCTTGGGCTATCCGGAGTTCACGCAGAACATTACGCAACCTGAAGGGACCTGACGGTGCAAGGCGTTGCCAAACGAAACAAACTGTAAAATACCTAACGTTCGACGTGACGCAAACCGTTGACAAATTTTCGTAACGACGACCATGTCAAGCGGCGATCTAATAATATCGATACCGTACCAACTGCATGCGATAACCGCTTCACGCGTCGCTCGATCGGCCTTCAGGGCCGTTCAAATTGCACGCAGCATCGCTATGAAAATCGTGAAACGCGTAATCGCGGAATCGATAGGTCGCGGCACGTGTGTAAGTGCCGCAAGCCCGAACAGTAAAAGCAGCTGGAGCCGCAGGTGACAAGCGACGCGACACTTTGATCGGCTCGAATTGCGAAAGCGTGGAATCGCCAGTCAAGGCGGAAAGGCCAGCAGCGATTTCAGTGTAAACAATTGTTCGATCATCGTTGCGCCTTTCTGACAGACTGATGAACACGTATTTAGCGCGATACCGGTAGGGCAAACGGCGATACCAAAAACCAGTGGTAGGTTAGAAGATGGAAGGAACGCGGAACGCTCCTTAGAATGGGGTACGGCAGCCTTGTCTATTCGATTTGCGTCAAGATCGTTTGCAGCTTGACGAATAAAGGGTTTTTTATAAGGGAAAAAGGCGGAACTCGAGCGGGAAATTTGTTTCTGATGGAGCCTCAATTTTGCACGCTGGGAGCTTCAAGTATTTGACGACGAGGTATACGACGGAAGAATTGTGTCCCGAGAACGAAGAAGAAGTATAGTGGCGGCGGTAGGAAGGGGCACCAGCTGTGTTGCGTTGCGAAACGCGAACAATGAACGTCTCTGGATTATCTATTTAAATTTCAACGAGATCATCGAGCCGCGCCGCCCGATACGAATGTCTCGGGCGGACCTAGCACTCGCGCCTATTGTATGCACACTCGCTTCGAGCGAAACACTTGACACTTGTCCAAAGATAAACGAGGCGGGCGTTGAAACATTAACGAGCGCCGGGCGACTTTCAAAATGGAAATGTTAATCGGTTGACAGGGCCGATTTACACGCGGCGGATCGGACTGTCGTTAGCGTATCGAGGCGGCAGTCCGTGAGCAACTTTTTGCCGTTTCTAGACTCCGCAAACGCCACATCGACAGTACGTCACGCGGCGATCCAACGACGCGCAGACGGAAACCGAAGTCGCGTCTAGTCAGACGCCGCTGGCCCGCGTTACCGTTAAAACGTTGCCCCGATTCGTGCACAAGTTCCGCTGTACTCCGAACCATCCGAATTGGCGAACACGAAATTCACGTTAATAACGCACAGCATGGAGAATGTGGAACGTGAGAACTCGACCATTTCTCCAACAAATTTGCTCGCCGCTACCATGCCTCCCAGTAATGATGCGAACCGCCGTTCGCAACATCGCGATTACTTTACCGTCAACGACCCTGACTGACATCAAACACGAACGACTCCAAACAGCCCCCGCCCCCCGCGAAACTTTCCCATCGCCTGGATATGGATAACATTTTAATAAGTTTCGTATACCTACCCAACAGTCATAATCCAAGGGGTGTATCGCACTGACAATCACCGAGAGGGGTTGGCTCACCGATGCTTCCACCCGGCTGACACGGACCTCTTCGCAGCGTTCGACTCCCGATGGCACGCTGCTCCAATTTATCTCGCTATCAAACACGTTTGCACGAGGTGTTCTTCAAGCACGACACACGCGCCGCGAGGACCGCGTGCAATCCTCGTCGCGACGCTGTCAGAACACTCGCGGAAATACTTCCAGCTCGCAGGTATCCTTCTGGAGAACGAACACGACGGCCAGCACGCTGACCATGCACATCCACCAAACAGTAGTTAACGATTATTGAGCGGGACGATCGTTTTCATGGTACTCGCGGTCCGCTTTCTGGAGCGAACAGGTGGGCAAACACGAACGGCTAGTCACGCTGTGCGGAACACGCGAGTCTCTTGAGCTTCGTGGAACCGACAAAAGAGAACACGCACACGTCGCGACGGCTTGACGTCGACTGAGGAGTTCGCGGCGTCGCGCGTCGCGCGTCGCGTCTGTTCGCCCCTGCTGGCCACGAGCCCCCACCAGCGACGCTTGGAGGCGCCACCGATACACGCCACCCCCTCTGGCTTCTCGTGCGTTCTGTTTCCTCTGTCTGTTCTGTCTTTGCCGCGTTGGGTCCCGTTGTTCACCTTCTACTTGCTGGCTATCAAGGGGCGACGAGGGGTTGATGAATTTCTTTTCCGATATTTCTTCTTCCGTTCTCTTTTTCATTGGAATACCCGCTACAGGGTGTATGTCGTTGGATTTGGAACGCGGGCCCGGTTGGAAGTCCGGTTAGATGTTAAGATAACGATTGCCACTAAGCTGTATATAATAGATTCGAGTGGAATTGGATGGACACGGGAGGCAGCACGTTGGGAAGTGAAAAAACCCGTAGCTTGATATCAGAAGCCTTAAGGTTACTCTTCTTTGTATGTTTTGATCAAATATTATTGGGTTGAAACGTCTGTGACGGATGCTTGATAGGAAGGTCTAGCACATGCTGTACAATAATTTGTGCTCGGCAGATCGCACGCGCAATGGGTTGTCCGATAAACTTATGCTTCTTCTTCTTATTACTTCTTTTCAAAGTGGGAAAGGAACTTTCTCGAACGAAGTGTATGCCAGCTAATCGATTAGATGTTTACTTCGGCGGGCGTGTAGTTCAAGGTTTCGAAGATTTATTTCTGTTAAGTTAATTAAGTGAGCCTTCAAACGCAATCCAGAACGTGCCGCATCGTTTATATAAACAAATTCCTTTACCGAAACGTAGAAAGTATTTTTTCGAATGACTCTTCTACAGCGCGAAGTTTTTTTCATGATCGTCGCCATTATTTTTGGCAGACCCAGCAACTTTTAAGTCATGATTAAACGCGAAAGGTAAAGTGACAGCAAGATGCAAAACAATTCGTAACAGCTTTGAACAGGAGCTTTGAACAATATTTTTTGAACTCTACTATGTACTTAGTAGATATATAGAATGAAATTGTTTGATTCGATAATCCTATTAAATCAAGTGCTAACTTCCCTCCATTGTTGACCCGTGATTTCATGAGTGCCTCGGCTAAAATTTCTGTTAAACCCATCATGAATTTTCACGCTTTCATGCGAGTTATGGGTAATCTGAATTGTTCTCAAAATATCTCCAATTAAAGCGAAAACGTATTGCTGTGTAAATCGGTGGAATTACACGGAGGAAACGAGCATTCTGACCGAACGGCGAATAAAATGTTTTAATAAATAAAATCAGATGAAAAGCAACATCTATAACATTACCAAATATTGTTGACAATGGTTTTCGCAATATTCTTAAAGGTTACAATTGCGACACACATTACAAATCGGTACATCATCTGTCCGCAAATAACCACGCGTTTCAATGAAAATTATTACAATTGAACAAATGAATTGAAACAATCGTTTTCAGCCAATCGATATTCTTCGCGAAGAATAGCAAAAATTTCGTGCACACCTATCCTACAGTTCCCATCATTAGGTATAGCAAGGTGAGTCACGCACGAGGGTCGATCCCCCGTGTGTGAACGCGTCATATGATGCCGCGGCACCGATGACAACTCCCGAACCGAACGGAAATGGTAATCGTAGCAGGTCATGCAGCTTTTAAAAGCGGATGGCCATTTGTCCGTATAATCGATGGTTGTCTCCGCTAGGTGCACTATACGATTTGATTCTGTCAGCAGATTGTATCATAGATGGGATCCGTTGACACGTTAATGTATACCTAAAGATGGACTGAACATGATCGACGATTTCAAGATCTATATGCAAGTGTAACAATCAGTACGGGGGTTGTTCACTGTTTTGCGGACGGGTGTGCTTGTAACAACGGTTCTTCATTTATAATTATGTATCGTGCCTGAAAGTACGTTGCACACATGTATATAGTTGGTGAAGTATTTTTTTTTATTTCGAGTCTATTGTAAATGTTTCTCGTCGCCAACTATTGTCATTCTTCATGAAGGACGGAAACATTTTTGAATCATATCCATAACTGTAAAACGCAATATGTACTCCTAACTGGCTTATATCCAGACGAATTATCTAATGAAGTTATCGTTCGTATTCTAAGCGCGGGGCAACGCTTCTACCACCATCTGCCACGATGTAAATAAGCCTCACATTGTTGACACTATCAGACACGTGTGACCTGATTACGCCTGTCTGTCGCTAATTGTAAATTGCTCGAGTATACCGATATGTCGATGTAACACCGTCTTCAACTTCCGCAAATTTGATCGCGGCAAAACAATTCCACGCCGGGTGTAAGAATAATTGCACGCGGTGGCGGAAGCCGCAAAGAACTCTAATTATGCGACGCGACGTTTTTGGTTGAACGGGTTTCATTATGATGTTAGTACATTCGCGCGAATAGCCTCGAGAGCCATTTGTCACGAGTGTCGCAAGTTCGCCAGTTTAATGCATCCGTGCTCCTGGACGGTCGGTTCCTACTGGCATCGCCTTTGGTGCAACTCTCGAGTGACAATGCCACGCTGCGAGCCGGTGTTGTTTAACGAACAAAACGAATTTTCGAAATCCCGTGTCGTGGACACGATTCGATCCAGTCGTACGCGGTTAATCTCTATCGTTCAATAAGACGCGAGCAGAGGTGGAACGAGTGGGAAAGCTATACGAAACGGTGGACTGATTGAAAATTGTTTATCTCGATGTACGGGGCTTTTGCATTAGAACTGTCACCCGGCTAAGATCTTTGAAATCAAGGTGGACAAAAATTTGCTCCATATTACACTTTACTCATCAGTCTGCAATGTATCACTGCTGTTGCGCATCACAACCATTTACTATACCGCATCAGAATGGAGGAATGTGGATCGCATTCAGAATCTTAATTCCGCAATTCTTATTGACACATTAAAGCACCTGCGTTGTATTTGAGCAATTACTCAAATAAATTTTAAATGCAGCTGAAAAAAACAGGTCTTTTTTATCTACTTCTTATCTTTCTACATTTTCTTGTTTCCCGTTATTTCGGGGTCATTTGAAAGTCAACATATTTGCAAAGTGGCTAAACTCTTTTTTCAGTAATACTAGAAATTTGAGCAAAGTGTCAATAACTTTTAAATTTCGAAAAATGAAGACGTGTCGAAATTATTTCTTCGCAGAAACATTAACACTCGTGTAAAAAAACACACTTTATTAAAATTAATATATCATAACAAACATATTTTATATGTACGGCAAGAAGAGTGTGTACAAAGGAGTGCGTGCCTAAGTTTTGGATGAAACTTCAGCGATTTCGGGAGTAATCGGTAACCACAATAAAAGTGATTAATAATGTAGAAGTATTAAGTATCTCGTGATATTTCCGTAAAACGAAACATTTGTCAGTTCTGATACAAGTGTGGCGTAGTAATGTTGAATAAAAGATTTTTTTTTAATCGGTGCTATACCCTATCGACCTGATAACCAAGGTCGAGGGTAGGAGATAAGTAGTTTGTAAACAGAATGAAATCGGTATTCAATGACTAACACAGGAAATAATTCACACGGTTCATTACATATTGTACTCGTGATAAGGAACGATAATTTCATTGCTGCAATATTGCCGAATATCTTCGAAACTGCATTCATCACTTAAATACAAGCACTTGTCAATTTTTTGCCATCAAATTCAACCCAAGATTAATCGTGTTTCATTTGCTTATTGCTACAAAAAAACGTTTATTACTTATCGGTACGGGAAACATAAATTATGAGAAGCGCAATGTTAAAGTCACGTAATTATATCGTTTACTACCTGCCTCCTTCAAACCCGCAAACGTTACTATCGATATAATTCAATTTATGGACGCATAAAAAGTTATAATTATCAAGTGCGCTCGTAAAAATATGAATTCGGTTATTCTTTTATAATAATAAACGAAATACAGTATCACGTGTATGGAAAATATCTGATACGAAAGAACGGATCTGTATAGATTATATCCTCTTTCTCATTTCAGTATTACACGAATATATTACTCTATTGTGCACAGAACCAAGCATTCTTGCTTAACTCTAACACGTGTTAGTAAATCGTCCAATTATAAGTTTTAAATATATGTATGACAACTCGAATGTTTCACATGTTCCTTAATACTGTCTAGTTAAAAATGCCAACTCGAAAACAGTCCAAAACCACCTCTAACATCAACAGCAGCTAACTTGTTCATCTCGTTAAACTTCAGTCATGTAGGCACAAATAAATTTAGAACAGTCATAACAGTTTCTGATCGATCATCGTTATTTGCAACTTCCTGGATAAACCTCAATTCATCGATACTTTTGTGAAATTATTCCTTCAATTCCAAATATTAATCAGCGTTCAGGCCCCCCTACGAACGTATAAAAAAACTTATAGAAGTTTAGGTCTTCTCTGACAGGATTTCAAGGTTTCGGTTAAATCCATAGCTACATGCAACCAATTATTGTGAGTTCTGATCATCAAATCGGTATGTATAAAATTGGTTGTACCGTATTAATTCTACAGATCGTAGTAGAAACACCAGGGAAGTATACATTACATCGTAGGTACGCCGCAATATCCAACAAAGTAACGCCTCTTCGCCATTCTCACCTGATATCATTAATCAATGCAAATTCAGACAGCCTCACACGGACACGGGCATCGAAAGGGGCGTTGTAGCCCAAGTATTTTCAATCCGGTGCATTAAATAGCGATGATAATTGGCCGATAATAACTGTAATTGCAGTGATGGCTCGCTACATGTCGGAGGATCCCCGTGCAAAGGTACCTGCATGCGCTAAATTCCAACCACGACAATCGATCAAGTGTCCCGAATTTCAAGCGCGCGTTCGTCCGTGTTGATGGCCGTCGCCGCACTTTTAACTCGCTGTACCATAAACTGAATTAATTTCACGTGGCCAATATATCATGGAAGAAAATACTCCGCCAAAACTCGTTGAACGATAAAAGAATTTTCTTTGAAAAATCGGACTTCGGTCACATCTCATTCAGGGACTGCTCATTTTCTGTTTCCCCATTTATTGATTCATTCATTCGTTAATGGCAAAAGCTACGTGTAAGTAGAGAAACGGGTAAAAATTTGGTAATTTTATACGAAAGCTTTCCCGATTGCTTCCTACTCGTACGCCTCTTCGGTACGATGTTTTCCAGTTACGAAATTCGTCAGCAAGTTTACCTTATGAATGCCTTTGGCTGTCAATTTCGGTGCAATTCGAAAGAAAATTGGACGGGGCAGAACGTTTGTTTTAGGGTAAATTTAACAACGGGAGTGCACATCCATACGGCGACATTAACGCATCGAGTATCCTGAAATGGGAACGATCTAATTACCAGTATGGCCAGCTCACCTCTAACTCACTATTGCCACTCGCGAATACAATTACCAGCGTTAATATCGAATCGAGCGTGCCCGTAAATAAGGATACGTTCTATCGGTAATCTATTACGGTCGACACAGAAGCTATGTTTTCGTGGCGTGCCGCGGAATCATTTTCAGAAAGGAAGGAAATTGCGATACACGTTTCAAAGAGGCACGCCTCTGAAATTATTTTATCGCGGACAGGATCGTTAAATTGTTACACGAGCCGGGCTCCGAGTCGTGTACAACGTGGGACATCTCTGTTGGATTTCGTTCTCTTTCGCCTTGACGGACAACTAGTGAAATCATAAAGCCGCGCCGAAATAGAATGACGCACGGGAACGAACGGTCGACCGATGATGGGCTGGCAATCTTTGCGTGTTATGCGAACGCGAAATGCGTTTCGCCGCAGAGAAACACTTCTGAAAAATTGCCACTCACGATCGTTTGGGCAGATCCCGGGCCGGCTAATTTGCGAATATGTGTTTCCGCCATTGCCTGCAATTTCTAAGGATACGTTGAATCGTCTCCATGTGTTGCTGCGGCGATAGTTCATTTTAATTGTGGCGAACGCAGCAAAGAAGAATGGATATAGCTAAGTTTCGTATCGGACTTTGAAAATCCGTGATGTTCTCAACAGTGAGCGTTCTACAGATGTGCATGAACAATCATTTATTTACGAATGCACTGTAACTGTTTTTAGTGCGAATTGTGTTACAAAAATTCCTATGTTCTATGCGTTCCAAAGGAACTTTTCAATTAAAAGCCAAATTGCTATGTGAAAGTAAACGCAGAAGTGCCAGTTTTTGTTACACAAGCACGTAATGTACATATTCGTCTGCCAAGAAAATACTAAAAAGATACAAGAGGTCACGCGCCGAAATCAGAGTTCAGAAATCAATACTTGCATCTAACTGAGAATAATGGAGAACCTACACACTATGAAATTACCCTAATAATTTTACAAGGTCTATAGTTACGAAACAGCGTGAAACATATATACAGAAAGGTGCGCGATGTTTCTTGGGTGGAAATACATATCGCTTTTTAATAATATTCATCCATGCATATTAAAATTCGTTTTACATAAACCGAATAGCAACATAGAAGATTGGAAATACGACGCAGTGTATATAGACTTTCGTGTCTATAAGCAAGATGCCCGATCCTGGATTAATATTTCCTAATAGAAAGGATTTTCAAAGCTTGAGCAATCGCGGCACAAGTTAAACAGTTAACTGTGAATGTATGCGAAAAGCGAATAAATCCAGGTAAATAGGGAACGTCGATGCTCATGGAATAGCGGAGCAAAACTGGAGGTAAAAATTTGAAACGGTGCATTGGGCGATGTAATATTTTTCCAGGTATCGATTCTACGACCACGGCTACAGGCTTCCAACGGAATTCTGTCGATCGCACGTCATCCCTTGCACGAGTCTTTTTAACCCCCAGGAGCGTGCCGCTGACGGGAAAGTTACCGCTTCGAGTGGAACTTTTTAGAAGTTCGCCGGAAGAGTGGCGCGGAGATTAGCCCTGGGGAATTAGAGTTACCGTTGTGCAATGAGTAGAATTCAGAAACGTCCAACAGCAGAAAAATCGATCGGCTGTTTACCCCTATACTCGTTTCACATATTTTCTATCGATCACTTCGGAACTTTACCTCTCAGCACTTTGATTGTGCCATCAAACGTGTTGAAGAAGAGCGAGTCGAGATAAGACAACGCGGGTGTGCACATACGTGCATACGTAAGTACGTATGTACATACACATGTGTGTATCTGCCTTTTGGGAATCGGCCAATTTGCAGAGAGTCTGATGCCACTTTACTGGGTTAAACGATATGTTGAGGTGACATTATTCATAGACTGGCAAAGAACAAATGATCTATTGAAACGTGTATTTTATCGGGTTAGCACAGTGATTGATTTCTATAGTAAGATCTGCTTCTGCGTAATGTCAAATTGTACATACGTGGCAGTGATTTACCATCATCCTTTTATCCCGCGGCACACATGAACAATTACCAATATTCTGCGGCACGCCAAAAATATATTATGCATTTTCGTCGAAGTGGTAAAAAAAAAGTATACATTTTTCACCGATTTACGAAAGAAAGTAATATTTTCTCCACTGTTGCGCCAAAGTGGTAACAGACAAATTATTTTTCCTGTACACAATAAATTATGCACAACGTTAAAAAGATACGAGCGTTCAAAGATGTACGTATGCCAATGCAATCCGTTCAATTATTTATAACAGTTTCATATTTATAGACTCGACGCTTACTAGCGAATTTGCATAACGTAGTCTAGGCATGGGTTACCGCTTTCATCTCAAGAATTATTGCCAAACCTGATGAAGATTTTTCAAGTCGTGACACTATATATCTAAAATAGTGTTTGTTTCAAGTTATGGACTTGAAATGAAAATAAAAACCGTATATTTTCAAATTGAAATAATCACAAACATGTTCTAATTTTTATCTTGAACGTGTTCTCCAATCCTCAATCCCGAAAGACTGGGGGTGACTAACCCGGTAGAGGGGCAAACCTTACATAATATAAACACAGCCTGGTTTAGTTTTGCACATAGTCTCGCTTAATCCAACTTAATCCAATCTAATCTTGCACTAGTCTCATTCCAAACGTGTGTATCGTCTCATTTAATCTTGTATAGTTGCACATAGATTTATAATAGTCTTGCAAAATTTTCTATTGTCGTGCCAATCCTTACACAACGTTACACGATTTCTATTGTTATTCGGCTGATGCATACACAATTGTCGATTTTATCTCAACGACAAGTTGTCGTACATACGAATTGGAGTGGAAATATCAATATCGGCCGATTTCCCCACATTCATTCGATCATTGTCTTATTGTCTCTTATTGTCAGATAGAAAATAAGAATTCTAGATATCAGTATTCCATTACTTTCATTGTGAAAGAAACGAGTGGCCAAATTACTCAATCGAATACATACGTAAAAGTTAGTAATTCAAGGTTCCCCATTCAGACGAACAGATGTCGAATATGTACTACATAATTCAACGTCATCACGAGGACACAATGAACCACCACGACCAGCCATTTATACATTAATTGTAGAACTTGTTGGTCCGAAAAACGGAATGAGCACGGCAAGTGCAGTCACCCAAGCCTGCACACCCTTAATGATAATGCACGGTCAGTAGCTGTAAATAAAAATGATAAATAAAAAGCATGCTACTTTGCAAGGTTGCAAGCGGCAGCGCGCGTCTCGCGTTTCAACTGGACACGCACTTACAATATTTCCGTTTAACATTATGCGCTTTGGTAATCGAGAGTCACACTTTTATTCGAGCCACGTTCACGTGCAACCCCGCTAATAGCACAAAGTAGCAAATTGTTATCGGCGATTCGAACTGTCGTTCCGGGGCGAGTGAGAATCGCGGGTTTCGTTTTACAAAGAGCCAGCGCGCCCACGCCTGTTGGCAAAGGCCAGTAAAATCTGGCATACACTAATAAATGAAATGTGAAATTCGCTTTGCAAATAATTCAATGGCTCTCCGGCAGCTGGCTAAAGGGTACTTGCGCGCGTGAACGCTTTAGGAGCCGCGGCTAAAACGCACTTTTTCGCTGTGCCGGCTTTTAAAATTCAAGAAAGTGAAAATGGCCGTTCAAATAGAAGGTGAGATGGGATCAAGAATTGACGTCATTTTTCCTGGATAGACAATTGTGCGATAGTTCGTTTTAAATAACGAATAACAAAGAACGATTTCATTCTTGAAAAATGGTGCCCCTTGGCATTTTAAGAGGGATGGGAGGGAGGGGATAATTTTTGACCAGAGAGGTCAACAGAAATTCAAAGGCATTGTAACGTAATGCACTCCGTGTAAGAAAACAGAGCTCAGATTCCAACCCCCTTGAGGTCTGCACTTGCGCGTTCCCTTTGAAACGATAAGCCTCTGTAGCTTCCTCTTTTTTTTTCTCTCTTAAAATAGCAGAGATACTTCAGGTAAACACAATTAGTGACCGTCCCCGTACACACTGATGGTATACTTTTAGACACGCGTCGGCAAAGCAACGCTACGTTCGCCACGCTGTTTCCCGGACAGGCGCGTGTGTAACTGGAATTCCAACCTGGACCATACGACGCATTATGCGAACGGACGAAGGAGGCGTCGGTTTCGACCGACGCTCAAGTTCGAAGTATGTATGTACTTGCTCCCTGGCATTAATTAACACGCTCGTGACCGTTGCGCCAAAGGAACAAAAGGCTTCCTTTTCCGTAACTACCGAGAGCTTGTTGGTTTGCATTGGTTTCGTTCTCGCGTGCTGTTCCGCCGATCCGCAAGTCGCATCGAGCTGCTGCAGCAAACTCGTGAAATCCTTCTCCTAGCTTAGCCTTTGTTCCGTTCTTCCCTTGTACCTCGACGAGACTTGATGCGGAATCAACATAAAAGTAAACTCGACACGAAGATGTTTTACACCGGCATGGTATTAATTGCACGATTGACAAGCATTTTAATTGAAAAAAGATGTGCGCAACGGACGGTATGGTTTATAAGGTAATTGTTCGATCAATTTCTTCTACTGGGATGATGTGCACACGGTGGTTCAAAATAACTCACAATTTGACAACTTCGTGTACATATAATAAGATTTTTATTTAAAGGAAACTTTCGATGGAAGTCACAGTCTCGGCGAGCCTTCTTAATCTCAATCTAAAAGAATTAAACAGAACGAAGGAGAGGCCGAACGAAGTGAAAATCATACGAAATGACTAAAAGTTAAGAAACATGTAAGGAATCGGAGAACTCGATACGTATCCTACTATGTCACAATTCTCAGAAGAAAGTTGGCTGAATCTTGCAACGTATAATAATGGACTTCGAATAAAGATTACGACTAACAATAAAACACGGTAGAACTTTATAGCTTGATACAGTGAGATGGTGTACTGTTATGTCTGGTGCGCCAATATGAGTACCAAATGTCATATGGAAAAACTTTATATTAACTCAGTATGTGTATATTAAAGAAGATTGTAGCAATGACAATGCTGCGTTATTCCGAGAAATCTATACTACCTCCTGGTGTAAAGACACTTAGAAATTGTCACTGGCTGCACATGATATCTTACGTACGATTTCAAACGAGCAGTTATTTAACAATAAGCTAATATTTAGTCAAAACAATTGCCACATCACTGTACGTAACTAACTAGTTTCAGTGTCACAGATTCACGAAAGTCGCCAATTTGAAGCGTCAAAGCCAATTTTCACTCCTACAGCTCTTTGATTCTAAAGCACCCTATATATTCATTGTCGACAAAATAACCTGGGGTCTGAAAACTTTTCGCCGTGTTTGTTTCCTAGCATAGACGACGAATCTTTGACTTATTTTCTTTGACATTTGACCGAAATAATATATTATTCTTGAATGCTTTATTTTCATTTCATCAATGCCATCGCTTTTATTCTTGCCGATTTATACATTTTAATATTTCTATCTGAAAGCATCATGATCGGCAATGTTCGAGGACATTCCCTATTCACATTTCTCATTGACGGTAAAAAAAAAGTCTGCAGCTTTGCATGCTGAAAATCGACGGATTCTGACATTTATACAATTTTCCGGAAATTTTACGTTTATACGTTTATATTATAGAATTTTACGTTTATATTCGGGTAACGCTCTACTGAAAAAGTTGTAACAATTATACATATTTAACATTCCATGAACGTTCAGTTTACGTGTATTATAATAAATTATCATCTTCAGTGAGGCCTCATAATAATTGATACCCAGACAAAAATTAAATCATGTTATCGGTCCTCCGAATTCAAACCTCAGAAATGTAGCACTACATATGCATCAACTTGATTCCGTTCAACATATAGTATTCCCACGGTTTTATTATGCAGCGGTAGAAATGAAAAATTCTCTGGTTTTTCGGTTTCACCGTTCCTCCAATATGGCTTGCCCGCTTCCGACCATGTTGCTCTTCGTAGCACAATGATTACTATTCATTTTCGTATCCGTTCAACATATATAATTTTTGCGTTAAATATTGTATGTGTAGCGATTTTTTCAACCATAATCGGCCATATCATGGGCCCTACGATCCATTGGTACAGACTTATAATGTAATCATTGCACCGACAGATTTTCGTAGCGGAAATTCGCTTTCACAGGGCATACAATATTTAATGCAATAGGATGTAATTCGAGCTTTGATTTCAATAATTGAACTTTTACAAAGGATTGAAAATGGACTTCATAATGCTCGAAAGGGGATAATAATGAATTATCGATTTTTCGTTTGCGCGTGTAATATTGCACTGTGTCGGCGGTGCGAAAAATGAAGATCATTGTGCGTAATTGCGAGAGAAATGTCGGTCAAAAATTGAATTACTATCATAAAAGGAAGCATTACGTACACAGAGCGCTGAAAAGCAGATACGTACTTGCCATCCTGACGGTATCCTTCCCTTCACAGTTTTCTTTCCATATTTTTTAGCTTCCTCGGCAGTAACAATTTCAGTAGAACGCATTGTGCACATCGGGATGCATGGTAACTCGCCCAAAAATATTTATTGCAAGCTTGTTAAGAAAAATCACTGTCAAAATTATAAGCGTAAGGAAGAAATCAGTGAAATGTCGCACCTTCAATGCTGAAACCTATTTTTATCTGAAGCAACACTTATGACTCAGTTCTCGAATGGCCAGACTTTGGTTGTTCAATAACTTTAAATTAAAACAAACAATCGTAATAACTATTGATATAATTTATATTTTATAGAAAGATATGTTTCATTGCGAAAGTGAGTTAAACTACTAAAATTTATCGATACTGTTTGCATTAGAATATCCTCCCATGCACGAAACAGCCTATTTAACTTTTCTCTGTTACCAATCATTAACGAATATTAATACCCCCCCCCCCCCCCACAATACACATGCAGAAACCGGAATTTTAATAAACAATTTAGAACCGAGCATCCTAAATACGCAAAACGATCGGGAAAATAGCTACACGCATTATTCCCCATATACGTAAGCCGAAACATCTCTACCCCCGTGCACGCTGGAATGAGTTCTTCAGTTTCTTTTTTTGCGGTTTCGTGATACCATCCTCTCGATATGCTTCCCTTTGTTACGAGTACAACCGTATGCACATGTATGCGTACGAGCAACCGGGCGCATGTGTCCACGTTTGCGTTTTCGTGAAAGAGCTCGCTTAATATTCATAAGGCCTCTTCCCCTCGTACCGGCTCTAAACACATTTTAATAACATTTTTTACAGTCCCCCTTTCTCCACGCTTCAAAAGGTTTATAGTGGTTTCAGAATGATTTGGTCAGACTAAGAATGAGAACGAAGGAGGAGGATGTGGAAGGGGGGGGGGGGCAAATGATGTTCACGAGACGAGGATCGACGTAGGAGTGAGCGAGGGATGATCAGGGAAAGCAACAAAGAGACAGTCGAAAGGGAAGAGGCAAGAACAAATGATAAAGGTGACGGTGCGGCGCGAGCTGCGGGAAGAAAATGATGAAACGAAAGAATAACTGCGAGAATGAGGGGGGAGGGGGGGGGCAAAAAAGAAGATGAGTGATGAAAGAAGAGAATGGAAACCAACCATCCACCACACGAGCTTCCCTTTTACGACAGGATATTTTGCTGGCCCTTTCAACTTTCTTCCTTGCTTTCCATCATCGAAGGAACAAACCAACGCGTCGCCGTTTCGTTGCGCGCGAAACTCGAGCAGGAAGCATCGAAGTTTTGCAAAGTCGCGCCGCGGGAGAACTCGAAAACGCTCGAAAGCTCTTAGGTGTTTTATGCTGACACATTTTTCGATGGGCGAGCAGGGAAGAGTGAAGGATCGCCACCGTTCACCGAAACGATCAACTATCAAATTTTCATGTTCCACAGTTTCGTCATTTTTCTTAGGCCTGTCGACCTCTGCCACCCGCGTGCTCCTCTGTGAAATATTGAACACTTTCGAAGCTGTTTAGAAAAAAAAAAATGCGGGTAACCTTGATGCCGTTGCAGAGAGACGAAGCGGACGGTAATGTTTCGCGTGTCACACAGTGACTTGAAATACCTACGTCGCGATTCCAGGTTTAATCGAAAGGTGAGATCCAACTGAAGTACTGTTTTGCTTTATGCGCAACGAAGTCTTAACGTTCTCGTTATCGTTGTACGTATTAAGTATCTGAAACGGAAAGCTTGCAACGTTGACAATATACAAACAATACTATTCTTTGATCGCAGGATTGTTTTCAATGTGCTTATACATATGTTTCCACATTCGTAGTTAAAAAGATTGAACAACTGTATACGGTGATCCGAATAGAGTGCTACACACTGGTGTCTGAGAAACTAATGCAGATGCTTGACCACATTCTTTTCTTTTGAAAAGTGACACAAAAGAGCCTAATTATATGGCGCGCTTCAAATTTTTCCGAACGACTTTTGAAAAACTGTCTTATGACATTTTATGCGACCCGCCCCCTATATCCCCAGAAACAGCGAATACTGTCACTTCGCTAGGTTGACGGAAAAACACAACTAAGCAACATCTCGAGTATTACTACCAGTTTGCGTATCGTTTCACGCAGATATCTAGAAAGAGACACTTGTGCGCCAGCTTCCGCAAGATGATAGTGAGCAGTGACATTTTTGCAGACTATGTATCGGATGGTCCCCAGGGGAGGCAAATCTGTTCCGCATCTCGGCGGTATATTGGCGTAGAATAATGTAACATCATTGGTGGCGCCGCGAAGAGAGATGAGAAATTAAGTGAACCGTGGACGATCGCATCATCGACGATGGAAAACGTATACTGCAGCCGTTTAAACCGCTCCTTGTGCAGCCAGCCGAGTGCATTCACGATGGAAAATAATATTTGTCCGCTGGGATACCAACGGGAAAGACGTGCTTTATCATCTTCCTCTGGCGACTCGGCTTTATCTCTGATTTCGCTGATTGTCCCTGTCAGCTTGAGTCCGCCTCTAGCAAGTTGGACCACTGTAAAATCACCCGTCAGTTCATTCTTTGCAACACCTTTTCACTTAGTAAATGTTGGGAAATGCTAGAAGATCGGTGAATATAGAACGTCGTCTTTCAAACTTAAGCGCCTTAACAATCGATGTTAACCGTGCGTACGTCCTTTGGATACTTTTCGACTCAACGCGTTCTTCTCTCTTCAAGTACTTTTACTGGTTATTGTCGCCAGAAGAACGCACCTCGAAATTGTTAGCCTCGAAGTACCATAAGTAAATTAAAAAGCAATGGAAACGATGGAAACCAGTGATCAAAGTGAAATATTTTGTAATCGTGTTGGATGGTAAAGTCAGCACAAAAGATGAGTACAGTAGAACCTCCATTATCTGAATCAATGGGGGGGGGGGGGCAAGGCCGTAATTTATCGGATAATAGAAGACGAATTTTTTTACACGAAGTAGTATGTTTTGCATAAAAATGGGATATTGATATGAAAAACGATTTCTATTGAAAAAAACGAGCCTTGTACGTTTTTAGCTGATAAATTTCAGGAATTTTCGACGTACAAAGATGAGTAGCTTTTCATAAGGGATATCTATTTGCCGAATACAATGACCGGCTTTAAAGTTAGCCGGCCGTTAACTCCTTTAAAATTTGGACTGCCATTTAATTGCATATTTCATTCTACAGCATTTACACATACTGGTATTTCTTTATCTCCAACTTGCATAAACTATTGGTACAAATATTACATTATATTCGGCAATTCTAAGGCACCCTCGCCCAATTTCTTAAATAATTCTGATTTCTTTTCAATAGTTAGCATTACAAGTTTTCATTTCCATGGCACTGTGTGCACCATGCGAACGTGTCCAATGTGAATTTCAAACTAAATATTATATCCAGTGATGTAGTAAAGAAAAGTTTTTACATTCTTGCGAATAGAGATATATATATGCATTATCAACTCAATCAAATATTTTTCCCATCACGAAATAGTCATTGGTAATGGAAGATATTAAAACGGATAGACAAACATATTTCTATACCTTTTGTTAGAATATTCGAGGTACAGGAACGGCCGAAGCGGGCCATGTGCATTTCGCCGAAGCACGTTGTCTTTGTCTAGCGTAGCTTTCTTTCGGGGCGAACCCTAAAATGGTTAAAAAGGGCCATGGTGACGTAGGCGTCCTCACGACCGACGCTTTTGCCAAAGGAAGGCATTCTTGTATAGACTACGGTCGAGAGAGCACAATATTAATAAACGGAATACCTTATTAATTTATACACGCTTACGCAATTATTCTAATACCTAATCGAGACTTCGATTCGAGTATTAGTGATGTCTCTTACACTTTAGTTTAGGTCATACAATTAAAAATACGAATTTCGTATATTGGAGCCTTTTTAGATCCGAAGATTAAATGCACAGTTTAATCTAAAAACGCAGCAAGCTTAAAGTGGTGCCAATATTTTTCATTTGGCAGCAAATACATATAGAGTGCACCGCTGTAAATATTTGTTCCACGATTTTTCCAAAGTTACGTAGAATACACAATTTTCCTAACAATACGCGTGTAAAGTAATTGGTATTTATATTTATATAGCATTTTCGAAATACGTTAGCCATCGAACAAAGTAAAAATTACGGCACGGTAAATATTTGAGTAACAATGTGTGTACTATGAAACAAGAGCTATATCTATTTTTAACTTTGGAAACCGCATTTTACCAGCATTTAATTGTCGTCTATCAATTCTCCGTCGGACCAATTTTTATTCCAATCAAAATATCGATCCAAATATATCGTGCCGCTGTATCCCTAGCGAAAGGGTTGCGTGGCACCGACTCGTATTTCCCTAAATAACCCCCTTGTTGCTTTCCCTCGCCGCTGGGTACCCCCTTCGCTCTAGCCTCCGTCAATCTGTTCCTAGCCAAATAATCCCTCTACGCGCCCCATGTAAGAAACGAAAGAACGACGCTTATCGGCGTATCGTGGAAACCCTAGGATACGACGACGCGCTGTGGCCCTCATTTGCGCCACCATGGTTGAGCGCAATGAATCGCTATTACGGACGAGTAACATATTCTTGCCTTTCGTAATTCACGTCATATTAATTACTTCAGTGAATCTCTCCACCTATCTTATTTATGGGAACATCTTTTCAGCGTGCCATTGCACCTGTCTTTTGCCATTTTATTGAAAGAATTTCAAAACTGTCTGGACCATGCTTCTATTCCTTTACGAAGTAGCCTAGTGTGTTACACCGCGTTTTTTCGCGGTGAATGCAAGCCATCGAGGCGACGAAACACGTGGAAGCTTTAACGCGCTTGTTACTAGCTTATGTGGGGAACTCCTTAGAAAATTCCTCGCGAAAGGAGATTCTGCCACGAAGCTGAAATGGTTGTTCAAGCGTTTAATAAATAGGTTGCTAGGCATTACAGGCTGGGTTGCAAAGGTGAATGTAATCTTCCATCAATTATCGCTTGATATGGGAGTCGACTGATTCTAGGCGCAGCAGCTGGGAATTATGGCACGAAACAAATTGGGGAAAATAGAGTTTGGTATAGCAGGTTTAAATTTAATCGACCATAGTGTCCAGTAGAAATTGTGAGAATTTACTGTATTAAGTAAATGTGTAACAAGCTACTTATTGTTATTATATTATTAACAACGAACTGCTATAAAAACTATAATTATTAATAAATATAGACTTATAATTATACGCATTAATAGTAAACCAATGGTCCCTTGGATGTCATGACTCGTCCTCCATACTGAGCTGTAAAAACGAGCATCTGCACCGAACATAGAAAACCGATGTTATCGAAAGAAAAGATTACCTAAGTGAAACAGCGAGCACGGGTAGAGAGACATTAAAAGAAAAAAAACAAAATGAAATATCCGATTCCATTCTCAACTGAGATCGACGATCCGAACTGCGACGGGATTAGCTGATTGTGAGTAAGTTATTGATCTATTAGTAAATTGCTAACAATGCGGGAGTAATTACCAATGTCTGTACACGTATCTAAGGTCAATGAGGTCCCTCGAGTATAACAGAGTCAGGAATACGTGGAGAGTAGAAAAGGGGCTTCGCGTACGAGTATCGACAAGCTCCGTTTTCGAACGGCGCGGCCAATACTCGGGAGACTGCAAGTAGAATTAGTGTTTAATAGTAAAAGTTTCGCGCAACGGATGAAGCTATTTTTCCCTCTATTTATGACAAAGGTATAAAGACGAACAGAGCAAAATCGTGAATAGGATCTTTCCCAAAATAAGACTCACCTTTAAAAAATTCCTCCGCGTATTCCCGTTATTTCTGTACCAGCCTATATCAGCAACAGAGAAGGGCGATTAAATTAACGAACGAAAATGGCACCCCTGACATATGGATTTGACGTCGCGTCGTTGCGAAGACACATTTTGATTACTTATTAATAACACGTGCGCGGCACTGCGGCGTCCTTCCAATTAATCATACAGTTTGGGGCACAACCTTATTTTCATTCAGCGGGGGTCAAGCGTTTCACGCGATCGCGAAGGTGAAAGAAGATGGGCAAAAGGGGAAGAGAGAGAGAGAGAGAGAGAGAGAGAGAGAGAGAGAGAGAGAGGCGGCAAATAAAGAGACAAAAATATAGGGTCTCATCAGTTTTGGCCGATTTCCCCACGGACTTTCCCTTCGGTCCAACATTTCATATTCGTCAAGCAGCCGGCTACGAACTTCGTCGATCGAACGAACCGGAGACGCGTCACTGGCGACAAATTAAAGCGACCATCGTAGACCGGGCGGACGTATTCGATTGGGCAAAGTTGCAGACAAGTTGTACCACGACCGCATGGAAACGTATCCAACGACCGTGCGGAAAGCAAAAGAAGGAGGTGACGCAAGAAGAAGAGGTGAAGGAAAAGCGAAGAGGGTCTACAGTTGGCTCGCTACAGAGATACGCACACCTGCCTCGACCGGATAATGAATGAAGTGTGGGTGGAGAGAGCGTCGCGTCGCGTCGCGTCGCCGGATGCTGCCAAGATTCACGTCACGCTTATATTTACTCAAGTACACCGACACTGGCGAGAGCTCGCGTTCCGACTTCCTGCTTCGCTTTCTCGCCTCTTCTCCTTATTGTTGTTGCTTTTAGGGGAACACTTTTGGTATCGTTTGCTCGTGATCATCACCCGGGAAGGATTTCTATTGACTCAGGCTTTATCTTCCCCCGTTTCTCCAGCGATCACTGTGCCAGCCACGAGGATGCAAGGATGAGTCGTGCTGACATATATTTTACGTTTGACTCGCTGGTTGCACATATTTCGAATTGGTCCGATTTTATAATTATTGTATTCGACAATACCTCGTACGATTGGTCTGCGAAATTATTTTGTTGTGAGAATTGTTTTTAGTAGAAAACTCGATCCTGCGAATGTACTTGGTGAGAAAATGAATGGCGAGTTTGAACGTTTAATATAGTAGTGAAATAATCTGTTATGCAAAATTAAGGAATTCTACGGCGCGTTAATCGCTGATATTGTTTCTTTTAATTGATGTATCGCACAATTCGATTACTATTTAACGTTCTCCGGGGCATTTTGTTCTGGGAATGAATCAGTTAGCAGCACAGGTGTAGTAGTAGAAGTCATTAGGATCGTTCTCCGGCGAAGCGAATAAAGTTCATTAGTCGATACGCAGTTTACTGTGATTCTCTTAAAGTGATTTACAAATTGTTTCATAAGTATAATTCAACAGCAAGGGTTATGTTATGGATGTTACTTCGCAGAGATGAATTATTAAATATGCGTACTTCATAGATGGGTTTCAATCGACCATTTACGACATTGGATTTTCATAAATGATCCTCGAAGTAGTTTAAATGGTATTTGAACAACAATGCTTAGATTAATATGATTAATTTGACGGTGTTCTAAGTAAATCTGTCAACTAAAAGATCAACGAAAGGTATGCGATACAATTTGCACTTTAGGGCTTATGACCACCTGTTCCGTATGCGTGTATCGCAGTAACGTGCCGCAATTAAACAGAACTTAATTCTCGGCTTCGTTGATTGCATTGTCAAAACAACGCAAACACGGTTTTGCAACAGTTCGCGGAATTGATTAAAAACGGGAAACTCCATTTCTGCCAAATATATTTAATATCCATTAAACGATAACATGTTTGGTTTGATGGTCAGCTGAATGAAAACTTCGAGCCATACATTTTGTCAGATTAATTGATAAAGCTACCAAATACTGCCCATTGAAATAGCGGGCTGGTGCAGAGCGCGGTGTATTATTTATGCTATGATTGCTATCTATAAACGGCAAACATTATTTTCTGGCTGTTTTTTCATTAGCAAAGCCGTTATCGTACAAAAAGCCGTGGCACAAACATTTCGATCAGCGTTAGCATTATCGAAACCATTATTACACTTGTTAAGTAAAATAGGTCGGGGATTTTATTATCTGGAGACGCCATTGTTACTAAATATATATGAGTTAAAGGTTCTCCCTTACTGGTAAATTGTAGGATATTCAGCGGCCCTAAAACGGAGGTGTGAAATTCATAAAATTCTAGAAGTATAAAATAGACAAAGAGAGGGAAAATCGTAAAAGCAATTTCATATTAGGTACTGCACTACATATCCCTAAATAAGTAGAACAAAGAATGTTTCAAATTGTCCCGATAAACAATACAAATACTATCTGTGTGTAACAAACATCGCTACCTACAGTTAGCCCCACGAGTATATATTCGTACCCTCACTGTCAATAGAAGTCAATAAAATTGGTTTAATCTGAGCGATGCATTAGAGGCTTTCCAATCAATTTTTTACTGGAATTGAACACACACGCATAAAGTTTGTTTAGAGCAAATTTCAACAAAACCTGAGTAATTAAAAGCAACAATAATTCATTAAACGCTCAGTTTCAACTTTCCTGCGTGAACAGTGAAGGGTACGAATGCTTGTGGGTCTCGCTGTATATTGCTGTTCGAATTTCTCGCATCTAACAGCGAACAATAAACAGTTTAATCAAGGTACGCATTCGATCGGTAACATCTATGAAAATATGTGCACAGGTACAAGTGTAACAGTGCGCTTTCGATTAGTATACCCTCAACGATTCAAAGATACTCTGTACAGGGCTGCTTCAAATAAGCATAGGAAATGTGAAGAACGCGCTTCGCAAAATCGGCGCACAGAACGGGGCGCCCATTATCATTATAAATTCACTGACAATAAAAAAAAAAAACGTTTCGAACGATCGAGAAATCCGTGCTACACCTATACTCAAGAGTTCGACAAAGAGCGACGGGCCAACGGAGAACGATTTGCGAGGTAGCTCAGAAAATTTGCTCCCGCGACCCAAGCACGGCGTTTCGACTTAATCTCGGCGCAGAGACGGCTCTCCCATTTGTATACAGGACTCGTTCCACCATCTCTCACTTGCGCCATCCGTCTCCCGTTCTCTATCTCTCAGTTCCATCCGCCGTGGCTCCGCCGGCAAAAGGGTGGCTGCTTGAAAAAGGGTTGGAGGTGATTGCGTTCCCATTGACACGAGTTTATAGAGTAGCCGAGGACGGGGAGGGCAGGGAACTGAATGACGAGGTGTATAATGCGGGACGCGGCGAATATACATAGAGCGAGCGGGTACTCGCCATTTTCGCCCTCTCGGCGTACAATCCTTACGGATAACGCGTCGTTTGTAACTGTCGCCGAGGAGGAAGCGAGCCATCCTATGGCTGCGGGACTTGTCGGTATACGTATATGCACGTGTAGCGCTGCATGTACGACGAGAGCTTGCCGAAAGAAGCTCGCATCTAGAGGGTGTCGGTCTCAAGGTAACTTCCTGTGCGAAAAACAGAACAAGCGATGGCAGAAAAAATGCAGACAAATAAAACTTTCGCGCGAGTTTAGCCACGTGTGAGAGTCGCGTTGGTAGTTTTTGGTTACGTGCCCGTAGTTTCGCTATGGTTTCTTCGCGGTCCATCCTTCCATGGACGCTCAGGTAGCTGCAGTATACCTAAGATACGCCTGGCACAGGGTGCACCGCAGGTTAACGGAAGCGTCAGTGACTAATGTTACTCGAAGGTGGATTTGTATACTGGCTGAAATCGATAATGGCCTGTCGGAAGCACGGTGAAAGGAGGGGGGATGGGTAATCGGGATGGAAAGGTCTCGCGATAGATTCCGAGAACAGACTGGCGAACGCAATCGTCTACTTATCTTTGCTCCTTTCTCTCTGCTTTCGTGTTCTGCAAGTTTCAGATGATCGATCGTTTCTCGGAGGGCGTAATGGAATCTTTTAACTGGTTAAGGCTGAGGCCACGCGGCGCGGGCGTTAAAACGACGGACGTTCCAACGTCGTTTCGACGCCTTATGTGACTGTAGTCTGGTACGAGAAAATCAGTCTATTTGTCATCTGAATCGACAACATTCTAGTGAACGGTTCTCTAGTCAACGGGGCAACGTATCTACATATTTGCCAAAATGAAGAAACAAATGAATCTGTTTCTGTTAAAATTTTGATATTGTGTCTCGTGTTTCGTCGCTTGTGTTCACTATTGGTCCTCTCCTATGGTTTAATTATTACACTGGTATCAACTATCAGAACATTCTGCGTTCAATTACGATTGCTTGCTTCTTTAAAATATTAAACATATTATTGGCGCATGTATAAATACATAGGTCACAGGGTGTGCTGTAGATTACTTCTATTCGATGGAAATGCCTTTGAGAGTTGCTTCGAGTGAAATGGAAAATATTTGCGTACGAAAGCAGCGGATATCAATGTGAAAAGTATTAATACTATTTTCTACATCATCAGTAGTGATTACTTGCTCGTGATCTTATCATTTTACTTATAAGTAATTCAAATATTTCAGTTTCATAATCCCGAGTTAATTTATTTACCTATTGTACAGCTTTCTAATCGATGGCTGCCTCGCTGTATGCAATTTGTAGATGAGGGACGTTATCGAATAACCTTAAACCTAAACGCTGCACACCGTTTAAGGCCCCTAACCGCAGGTACCGCATCGTGGATTCATGATGGTGGCTCAATCAGTATTGATGAAAGAGCAAAGGCGTTAGAAAGCTCGTGCTACTATCGGGAACCTGTGAATTCTGCGAGAGTAAAGCAACGATTAGAATATTTAACCGATCCTTCGATAGAACCGACAATTCATGGACTATCGTGCCCGTATCGGATGCCCCACTTTCAGGAATGATTAATACAATAAGGGAAGAAGTGCGAATGTGGTGTACCCATTTCATCTTTTAATCTAAACGGTCTCAGGACAGATATAAATAAAAAATCAAACGATAAAATGTAGAGAATTTCGTATGGAATGTGTTACACGAACGGAAATATTGTAAGCATTACGGAATTATTGATTTTCATGCCTTTTTACAAACACGCGATAGACCGATATCCGACCAATACTGGTCTCAATCAACTTTTCGATTGAATACTAAATCTGCCTCCCTTTTCCACTTCCAATATATGTATTGTTACGTAGGAAGTATTATTTCATTTCTTCCTTCTATGATGCCCTTATTTGGAAATCGAGGGTGCATGCAGTCGAGTCTGCCCCTTCCGCGACGTCGCGATGACGTGACCCTTTGGGGGAATCTTTCCTGACTCCCTTGGAATTTTCCGTGCCCCCACCAGCTTTTTGGTCCGGATTTCGGGTATAAAAAGGGCACGAATTCTGCTCTCGGCGGCTCAGTATTAATCTAGCTTCGAGTACGTTCCGTATCGACTACTTTGATATTGTTGCTCAGCGAGATCGGGTTCCGAGTCCCCTTCGAGCAATTCTTACACGTTTTCATTTCTTAAAGACGTTATACTTATTTTACGGTATATCGTCAGGCCTTTGTTGGGCAGTATACATTTCCAATCCGTACAGATTGAGAAATGTGGATTTTGTAGTTAATAATCAAACTGTAGAATAACCAAAGAGTAGGAAATATACGTTTAATAATATCATACGCATTTTCTCATTGAATCACCTCTGACAATCATTAGCAGTAACGTCCCACCAAACAGATACACCTTAACCGCTCGAGGTGTATCGCTATAAGTTACGAGTCCATTTTTACTAACAATCCTGTGGCTCCCGGTGATGAAAGAGGCATCGGTTTGTCCACGAAAACCTTCCTGTGGCTCCCGGTGATGAAAGAGGCATCGGTTTGTCCACGAAAACTTACCATCCTGTGGCTCCCGGTGATGAAAGAGGCATCGGTTTGTCCACGATTACCTTTACCTTCCTGTGACACCCGGTGATGAAACAGGCATCGGCAAGTTCACGCACTTCCTATCTACGCGGCTTCCAGTGACGAAATACGCACTGGCCGTCCGTAACTAACAAACTCTAAAAACTACCGATCCTCGGCTCGCGCAGCTGTGCCCCTTAGCCCTCGGCTCGTAACAGTATACAAGTTGATTATTGAGGAGGTCTTCTATTGGTCCAGCGAGAAAAGAAGTAGCGTAACCAAAATAATTGATACGATCAATGAAAGCATGAGCAATGGTTTCAGAAGCAATAAGATAATAACGAAATTAAATTTGACAAAATGCGATCATCTTCAAATTCGCCTTCTATTTTGTCTAGAGTCTCGTTCATTTGGGTGGCGTTTTCCCTCAAATACTTTTTCGCAGGATCTTTTTTACAGCGAAGATACTGCACATGCAACTTCCCTTGTCGCCAAACATATTTACACTTACTTAATTAACACTCCGAATTTGTTCCTCATTGCGCCACTTGAAACGTCACGTTCCCCTATACGACATACAGTACGTAACTAAAAATATATAACAAACTGAAGCTGCCCCCCCCCCCCCTCAAATATAACAAACTATCGAGTTATCGCTCAATAACATTCGCGCGTGAAATCACGAGTGTACCCGTGACAGGTTAACGATGCGTCCAAAGTGGAACAATTCTGCAATTAGAGACATTCGCGACGAATGAAATCTAGTAGAGCAAAAAAAGAAAACCAAAAAAGAAATAAAGAAGAAAAGAAAAAAAGAGAGCGCGCACTGCGATCCGTTTGGATACCTGTCAGCCCTGTTCGAATGATTTATATCGTTTTGCTTTTGCGTTAGCGGTATTTGAGCGAAGCTCGAATCGGCTCGACGAGGCAAACGCGTGGCGAGCAGAGAACAGCACGGCCAAGGGGATATTCCGCACCGATATAAATGACCGCGAAGTGATAAATAATGTAACGGAGCACGGCTCTCGTGTTACGCGTCGGGGAAACGTATCGTTCCCATTACACTTACGCATGTGCAGAGGTATCGTTGCAGCCGGGTAAACATCATACGACGCTTGAACGACATACTCTGGACCACACCGGGAGATTCTCGCGGATGCGCGAAGCTTTTTCATGCTTCAGCCCGACAAGCGCTCGCTTCGACGTGCTCCCCCCTCGCTATGTCCCTAGTTTTCCATTGTACCGTCTATTCGCGCAGATAAAATAACAGGAGTGCGATAAATGGCTGACACGGTGTCGTGCGAGAGCGTGAGGTAATAATGATATCCGATGAATAGAGCAGTCCGAGCTGTGCCACGGTTTGTTGTTTCTTTTTTGTCTTTTTTTCACGCTCCTGCGGATTAGCTTACGACTTTCGACAGAGCGTGGACACGTGTCTGTGCGGCTGTCAACGAGAATTTCGTAGCTGAAGTGCGACCGCCTTTGAGCGGCGCGTCGCCTATGCGGTAGCTCGGGGCGCAAATAGTTGCTCTGAAATTTGGTGCAACTATGCAACAGATGATGATATTCATTTTATTTAGACGTTCGTGTCCTAGTTGTCGTTGGACGTTAATTGGTCAATATTTATCGGGGAAGAGTTGAAATTTATCTTTATCCGGAGAATAGAGATGTTGAACATTGTATTTGTACTACTAGTACTTTCTTCTCTGGTGCTACACAGGTTTGTCTAAGCGAATCTCTTTGATGGTTGTGAACGATATGCACACGTAAGAATAAAGGAATTGGAATACAGATGGCTTTGGCGTGTCTTTAGCCTACTATTGTAACACAATACGAGAGGGCATGGACAATTATAATATAATAGTATAATATTATAACTATAGGAGCATGCAAGCACCCCTGTCACGACAAGGCCCGCTTTCGTTGTTGCGAGGATTACAACACGATACTTGATCGGTACGATTGCCATTGAGAATCTGCCGGCACAAAAGATGCCGCTCCGCTTCTTTACGTTGGTACTATTTTTGTTCTGATTCATAGAGAGAACGTAATCTTGAAATGCAAAATTTGGAGATATGCGATGGATGATTGATGCTTCCTTATATGGCAGGATGATGGAAGGGGTGAGTACGTAGGCAAGAAAGAGAGATCACAACGTGATCAAGATATGGCAGACATCTAAAAGGATAATTGGAAGATTTTTAATTATTCAATTACTTTACTGCCAGTCGGCGTGAGTTTCCAAACTATTAAGAATTATTCCCATTGCGGAATTCTTGCATGCTTAATTCGAGCACTCGAAATGTAATCGTGTCGTCGTCATTTTTAGGTGACTTTCTTAGAAAACTTTAAAATAGGCTGATATCCGCTAAGTCGGCCGATTCTACTGCACTGATCTACTGATCTGATCAGGCGTCATTATTGGAAATTACTTACGTCAAAACGAATCGGCGCTTCTACCGAACAGAACATCTTTCGAGACTATCGTTTCATGCGGTTCTACTTCGTTGAGCGCGGGAAATAATGTGGCACGACTGCAAGAGCCTCTTCCTTGATTCGTTGCCAGATACGTAATTTATGACCGAAATGTGTACGCCGCCGGGAATCTCCTGTCTGTGGGTCCAGTACAAATTTGCTGTGCAATGACCGGCAACTAAATTTTCATAGAATTATCACGGAGTACAAAGGCAATTGTGCGTTAAATCTTTTGAAATTTACAAACTGTCCATTTCGAGGTTTTTCGTATAATACAGAGGTATTAATTTGTCAGTTTTATACTCGTTTTTCGATGAATGTGGCATATACTGAAAAATACATTAGCTGGTCCCGTGCAGTTTTCTTAAAAATGTCATTCTTTCAAATTCCGCCAGACTCTTAATTTACAAATTTAATTAATCCGCCTGCAGCGGACGTAAAGCTATTTGCAACCGAAGAGCCGAAGAGGCTGAAAGCCACAAACATATCGGACCCTATATATTTCTAACCGTTGCACAGTGGGGAAAAACGGCAATTTAGGCGTGCAAAAGTCGAAAAACAAAACACGGAGTAGGCCTATAATTTTATATGCAATATCAAGCTAGATATCCGTAGCATCCGTAGCACCAAAACGCGTTGGCCCGTTTTTCAAGTAATTTCGCTTTTGAGAAATACGGCAAGCACTGGAGATAAAAAAAATTCCAAATGAGGATTTGTGTGTCTGAAACATTTATGTACCCATTACATATAATTTAATATGAGAGTAATTGAGATATTTTGCTGTTAATAGTTACGTGGACCATCCAATGCGTGTAATCCCTTGGATACTTTGCTGGTTTTCGCGTATCGCGTGAAATTGAATATTCGTAGTTGCTTCTTCACGTCCGCAGATTGATCAAAGTTCGCATCTCCCCACAGCCTTCCGGTGTATGTTCTCGATCGGAAAATTCGACACGGCAGAGAAGTTAGGGATTTTAGACTGCTGAACTACTGGTAACCGGAATCAGGCAACGGAAGGAACTTTAGCCAAGTTATGTCTGGCTACGATAAAGAACGACAAGCAATTCATTCCAAAGAAGTATCCTATCTTATCTGCGTTGCACTAACGATATTCGAGAGGTACGATGTATGAGGTTCGGATTACGTTTTACTAACGAGATGCACCAGAACGACAAATGGCCACTTGCTGTGTTGGAAACAATTGAGCGGCACAGTTTAACGTTTGGCCGCAACTCAGGATGTTTTTGGGGGTGTTACAAGTATCATTGTAATTTAAGAAAATAGTTATCATTGAAAATAGTTCATATTAACTGAAATAGAGATTTTTGTACGCATTTGAAAATTCAGAAAGAAAAGTTGTATCGTTTCAACGATGTATTACCAACTAAAAATAACGGTACCTATATACATGGCACAGAATAAAATATGGCTGACATAGAACTTGCGTTTCGTTTATGTTGCATTTTTAACTGAGGTCATTGAAAGACCATTTTCTAAAAGGCAAAATGTCAATTATTCAATGTCAATCGCAATTACCGGGCTAACAGTTATTTTATCTATCGTTCGTTTCAAATTTTAAATAGTTCTTCAGCACCCTTCTTGAATATGAACGAAGTTCAAATTATGATTTCTTGCAGGTTCAAGTAGCATTATGAAATCTTTCCGAGAATGAATTGCTGCTGTATTTAAGTATTCAAGTTGAAATATATCTATGTCGGTCATACAATGAATATGTAGCTTCATTTAATAATAATACAAAAGAAGTATGTTTTCCAATGATCAAAGTGCATTCACGTCAACCAGAAGCAACCGTTATTAATTTATCAGGACTGAATGAACAGAACGATAGAACGTAGGAGAAATCTCGAAACCTACGCAACATATATACATGGTAGATACGTTGAAAGTGACCATCGATGTGAACGATCGGCACGCGCGAGAAAAAAAGAATGTTACACTCAACTACAATGTAGTTCATCGCGGTACCGAATTTCCGAATCCTGGAACACAATGAAATATTGCCGTCGACCAGTCAGTTCTCCTTCTTCGGGGTTCATCTATACCGCCGCCAGACGCATAAACCGTAAAAACACGTGCTGCCTATGAAATTCCATGGCAAATGTACGAGCACCGTAGAATCCACAGGGGAGAAAAGGGCCACGGTTTCTTTCGTGGAAACGTCGAAGATCCTATCGGTTCCTTCCTCCCTCTCATGCATGTACATCCGTTGGATTCGGATATGGGAGACTGTGACATGGAAACGATATCTGGGAACATATGGTAATGGTGCAATTCGATTGAAAAGCGACACGAACCTCCTTGTTGCACCCAGAATTCTTCCCTCCCCTTGAACGATAATCGATGGTGCGATCGCGTCTAATAAGACAGAAAAGTGCTACCTTTTTAAGTGATGTATTTGAAGATTGCTCGGTGGAATGACATAGCGACAGCTTATCGTCGGAAGAAAAGAGCGGAATACTTTTGTGTGCTTTCATAAATCGACGGTTTCCCGTCTTTTCGGAAATATTATTTCGTTTGTGTTCTGCTACTATTTATATTGGAGGCAATAATATCCATCAAAAGAAAGGAATTGGAACGAATGCTTTTTGAAAAGCGGAAGATTCAGAAATAAAACCTTGTAAGATATTATAACCCCGATAAGGATTTTGATTCAACGATGTATACGCTTAAGATCTTTAGGAATAAAAAGACCAGATTACGCGAAATTGATAGTTTTATTTGTATTGTATAACTTAAACTGAGTTAAACTGACGCTCCTGTATTTTTCGTATCTTTTGCTGCAAAAAGTTAATGTAGACTTTTTGGTTGCGAATTAAAAGATCAGTGAATTCTCATGACAAAATGCGTCAAGGCCCATAAGGACTTTTGCATGCGAAACATTTTCGAAAAAAAGGTATCCTCGCTTTCCCTGCTGTTACATGACATAAAAAGAATCTTAAAAAGCAATGAACTCGGAGCTGCAAAGTTGTAGACTTTGCGCTTTTAAAATGTGACCATGTGGATTGTTGTACGATTTTTTTCACGAAGTTATAGCAATTTCATTTTTGCACTTTATGTCTGCACAAAGTCTGCGAGCGTTTAATTTCGCACGCTAGTTTATACAAAGTAATAACAAATGAAGCTGCTCCAATATTTAGTACGCAAAGAAATCGAAATTTCTGTTTGACGAAGGACATTAATAGCAGATCAGTTTCGTTCAGTTCAAAGGCACACTACTAAATCATTACGTTGGTTTTGATCAATGCGAGTGGCCGAGATTCTGCGAAATTTTATACTTGTCCTTAATTTATGCGTAGCAGAGTTGACGTAAAACATTTTATACATCCTGTTACGCGTGTCGAATTAAAATTCAGTTCCCCAAAGTCTCCGCATTCCACGCTAATGGGTACTACTTAATGAAAAAAACTAAAAAATAATACGAAAAGGCTAAATAAGTTTTATTAATGCATACAATTATATTTGTACCAACTGTTTAAACGTGGAACAGGAATGTTGTACAAAATTCGAACACCAAATGCAACTCCTCGAATCGGAAACACCGCGGGCTCGTTTGTGCCGTATCCTGTTTTTATACTTGAAACCCCAAACTACCAAGCTCAATATTGGTTTCTCATATTTACTCGTTATCTGATCGAAAAATTGTTTCCTTTGGCCTGCACACGAGTGTGCCTGCTCCATGAGAGTTCCGTGCGATTTTTAAACGTGGATGGTTTGTCAAGATTTACGCCAAAAGCTGTGTGGCTGCGCAACTGTAACATTTGTTTAGGGTGGTCGGTTCGCAGGAGATTGAATAATACGGGGAACCGTATTACCAATATTGAGAAGGCACGCATCTTTTGTGTATACATATAACCCGCGCCACGGCGGGCAATATATTCGATGAAATTACCTTCGCTGCGAATTTACGAGCTTTACTTGGGAGTGCTGTGTATTTTTTCGCGGCTCTATAAGAGAAGAACAAATAGTGCGGGGCAGAATCGCCGTGGCTACTCTATTTAACAGAAGGGACCCCGGTCCAAGGATCGAACCGTCGCTTATCGTTTGGTTTTTATATTTACCCTGTTCAAACAAACCCGCTTCGATTTCGTACATTTAAGATCGATACGCTTACGCTTCGTCTAGACTCTAGACGAATGAAAACCTATCGCTCGTGTGGACGGGTAAATATCACAAGTAATAAACGATAATTGAAAAGAAATATATGCGAATCTAGGTGGTATAGAATGAATAGCACTGCTACAGGGAGTGAAAGGAAGGGAGAGAAGAGATAGACAGAATCAGAGATAGAAAGAGGGAGAATTTATTATTGTCGTATTAAAAATTCCGAGCGGCGCACCGTCCGAAATATTTATAGTACATCTGATAAATTGAGATTTGAAAAAGGTGTCGTCTTACATTTTCTGGACATAAATAGATAATGAATAAAGCGATACAGCAGTCGATCCTTTAACTGGACTACAAAGAGGGTGCTTTCATGTCGCTCAAATGTGTATGCATAAGTTCCTGAGTATTTGAAACGGCAATAGTGAACATTATAATCGCTGGAGGATCGCGAGATTTCAACCCCACGCCGCAGGGAAATATAAAATCACACCTGCAATTAGAAATGGTCAATCAACAACGGGTTAACCGAGTTAGCCCGTGACAGTTCAGAATGACGACGAATCAAGGGCGACGCTCTTTTTTCTCCACCAATTTTACGATCCGTCTTCCGCCGAACACGCTCAATCGTAGTCAGCAGTAAATCTATCGAGTGCCGAATGCAGGACTGCAGGCGAAATCAACGGGAACGATCACGATAAGGGATGACTTGATTTTTACGAGGAATCGTACAAAGGGATGCTCGAAGACACGACCGGGGTCAGCGATAGGTGAAGTGTTCGTGTCCATTTCGTCTCGAAAGTTGCACGGTCACGCGACGGTGAAACGATTGCAATCGCGACAAAAGCAGACCCTCCAACTTTTCATTTGACAGATTACATCGGCCGTAATACGGACTGTCCCGTGGAAAATAAACTTGCCCCGATTGAAATTTTTCATATGAAGTCGATGCCGCACTAACAATGTCGTTTTTCTGTCGGCGAAGCCAGCGATGGGACGACGAAAGCAAGTTTCTTCTATGGCTGTTGAAATATTGCGTTCAGTGTATACAGGCTGAGAGTGAAGAAGGGAGGGGCGATACTCCTTCGATGAGAATAGTATTTGACATGCGGGTGGACATGTTAGAATGTGATTGCGAAACTTTTCGAGGCTGTTGCGAACAGCATTCGCCTCGCAATCGGCACTTTGCAAATCAAAACGACTACGTTCAGATATTTTCGGTATGAATGCATGGTGGACGAGAAAAGTACGTGTAATGAAATTTAATGATTCGTTCTTTTTTAGCAATTTTTGCTGGTGGTATTTGGGTACATATATTGTGGTTTAAACTTGAAAGCTTCTAATTCTAAGATATTTACAAGCGATTTGAAAACAGTTGCTTTTCTATAAGAATATAGAAAATAGCTTTAATATGACACAGAATTATTATTAATTATTCAACGTTATAGGGATAACTAGTGGTTTGTCGAACGACAGGACTGTTGCATAATTAACGAGGTGTCGAGTACAAGTAGAAACAAGTCTTTTGATCGATCGTACTTAGAGTTCAACGGACAGTTTAAGGGGGCTTTCTTTTCAATAGACACAAGTCAGTTACACTTGTTCGGCATACGTAAATCGGGTTAAGAGCTAAACGTTCGAATTTCATTAATGCAATAGTTGGTTATTTTCTGTCAAATACGAATGTCAATGCGAAGATTTATTCTTAATTTGTTTTATATAATTTTCGATTAGAATAACCATTGCTGTCAGCATTATATTTCTTATTAGAAAAGTACGTACATACGTTTTATTGTCGAATATCTGTCCATTCTGCTACACTACTTTAAACTTCTTCATAGAATTCACGAAGAGTTTCATTTTTCATTTAATCAAGAAATTTTCTGTGCCGCAATACAAAGTTACGGTTGCGAATGTAGTCCGGAAAAGTAATTTTACACAAAGTTTCCGAATATCAATGGATACTACCTAATGTTTCCCACAGAAACTTCTCCCAGATGTCCAGTCCTACGCGTGTTCAATTATTTAGAACTTTGAAGTTAAAGAAAATTAATATAGACACAGAAACTATTGTGAAACTAATACGCATGTTATATTATACTGTTTATAAATGTTGGTCTTTCAAACGTATTCTTCGCAGCAAAGTATTTCTTCCTTAGCATCTTAAAACGATGCCTCGTAACTTACAAAGTTATGATTTTCAAAGTACATCTTCCACAATAGCCATTCGTAGGAAACGTCATACTTTCGTCGAACCAATCTGCATCCCTTCGACCACTTTAATCAAGGAATAACTCGCGTTCCACTGTTTACACGTTTCGGGTAACGTCTCTGTATAATTAATGCGAGACGTAACTGCCGCAAAGTGGCGCATCCGAAGGAATGAATCGTCGCAGCTCGGCAATAATTATTATAATGGAGCAGCAGGTGGCGTGGCATTGGATAATTCATGCGATACTATTTAAGCAAATGCGCCTCACGTACAGTTTGCCGATTCATCCTGTACAATCGATCATTAAGGGTCGACGCGCCGATGCGACCACGTAGCCCGCTAAAAAATGTCTCTTGTGTCTATGTCGCTAGCCGTGTATTAGTTCACATGTGCCCCTTTGTATTTAGCAGGTACTATATTAGGTATTTGGATGAAATTGAAGTGTTGCGCACCGTGCAGAAATGTAGTTGCAGTTTTCCGTGACACGGGGCGCATAAAAATTGACGCACTGCAGTCTGTGCACACATTTTCTACAGAGTAATGGTGTTGTTTCAGATTGAAGATCTTCCGCTTTATTATTGCTCTATGCTTTTTAAAAGTGAATGCCTCAGATTGAAAAAGGTAGTTCTCATCAACTGCGAGTTCAATATAAATAAGTAGAATTTATGTTAACTTCGAAACAATTAATAGGGCAAGTTTGGGCAAAATAGGACTGCTAAGGAAAAGTTACTGCAGAATATTAAAATGACTGACGATGAGTTTGCAAATTACAGTATACATTGTGTTACTATCTGTCTATCAAAGCGCAGTAAAATAAATGGTCGAGGTTAAACACGAGAAGTAAAACAAAATAATTTTGCTTCTAGCGATGATGCCTCACATTCCCACAAATGTGAAAGAATGAATACGCGATTGAAATGTTCATGCTGCATGTTATGTGGACGTTGGAACAAAATAAGAATGTCTGTGAGAGAGAATAATATATGAGAAAAGAGAACGCATATTAATTTCAATGTTTTAGGTTAATGGCAACGACGGTTTCTTAAATTTATATTTATGTTCGCTTGAATATTCAGGCCGTAGTCTTTCTCCGTCATTTGTGTTTGTCTAAGGTATATATTGCAGTCTATTTCTCTTTGATGTAAAACTGATTTTCTGTTCACACGTAGAAACGTAAATAGAATCGCATGGAACTCGAAGATCTTGAAGAGAATCGAAAAGGAATCCAATCTAAATGCACACTCATACACATATTGATATTTCGTATTTAGATTTAAGAATAAAATCTAAATATCGATTCGTGGTCTATTAAACGGCCAAGCTATTATCGTGACATATAATTAGATTTTCTCTTCTGCTGTTCACAGTATGCAATTTTCACACGTTTCCAGGATTATCTTTGTAATAGTTTTATATCAATTTATTTCCCCCATCTACGTATACGTAAACCATAAAATACTGCCCCTTTAGTTTTGTTCAATTCTTCTAAATTCGTAATTGTGATTTTGAAATAGAGAAGCATGTGCCAATCAGAAATTTATATTTAGTCAAATGAATTAGCCCGCTAAATGAGAAGTGAAATTATAATCTGTATCTTATAACACCCGGTGCAATAATATAATTACGATACCACGTTTCGACATATTTACATCGACATATTTATATTACCAAAGTTTAAATCCAATTTAATAAATTCGCTTTAGTATACAAAAATACATGCCCATGATGTAACAAATAATCGTGAGCACGCAGCAGAGGAATGGTTTCCTATATTCGATTAAACTGAGTTTGCATTACCGTAATCATTTCATCAAATTGCTTAACACCCGTCCCTCGGTACAGATACCATATTATTTTATAAACTTCAACACCAGACCCACCAAGGAGTCCTCCTTTGTTTACTCATTGTTAGTACAGAAGGTCTATAACATTGTTAACAAATTATATTCTGTTAATGTCCATTTACCGTTAATGTCTAATAATTCTGTGCCTCGAAAAACAACGAAAAATATTTATAAACATATCCTGGTTGCATGACTACTTCTACAGCTTTTATCTTTATATAATCCTATGGAGAAGTAACAATTCTATTTACATTATTTTCATTAGAACTATCGTCGTTGCCTGACAATTTTCGGCAAGATGTATGTACATGGAAGGGGGAAACGCAGTATTCGCATGAAATCCGCGACGCATAACTTCAGGTCACGCATTAAAAAAGAAAGACTCAATATTAATTTATTGTCCCCTTCTATTGCCAGCAGCCCCTGTAGTTATACATATTTCTAAATCAAGGTACACTCGAGTGCCGTATGCCAACACGCCGCGCTTCATGAACTCTCTATGACACACCACATATTCAACGAGAAGCCGCACGCCCCACGCGAACGTCTCAATGCGACACACTCGTCAGCGCAACTAATGACGTGGACACAACACGCGTATATTTTCCAGGGGTACGGCGATACCGCCGTGTGTGACCGTTCTTGTTAACTTCGGCCCGAAATAATTAGGAGTAGTAGCGGGCGATACGTACGAGTGCATTGAAATGGAATCGTTTCGTGTTACACGCATACCTCGCTGATACGCGCACACACGTGTGCACACGTGCTCACGGATTCGTACGGGTCGGTCAAATCTGTGCTCCACCATGGAAGATCCGCTGGCGTAGGGAACACGGGGCCCACAGGGATGGGCGAGAGGGGGGGTGGCGACGGCGGGACGGAGCGTTAGAGGGCTGAATTTAGGGTGCGGAACATAACAAGCGTGGCTAACGAGGTACGGCAGATTTTATGGCCAGATGGAGATGATGCGATATCCGCGATTGATGCCATACACAGGGAGCATCGCTCCAAGTAGAGTCTCCTCTCCGCAATGAGATATATTCGCGTTGGGCGCTCATTATGACAGCGGCCAGAGCTACCCGCAGAGAGCGCCGCAACGCGTCGGAAGAGGCTATAAAGACATTACGCCCGAATTATCACAAGCCACGGAACAGTAATTATTTTCCGAACGGGGGAAAATTGAGGCGAGACCGTATCGACGGGGCGGACAAGGGGCGCGACATACACCACCCCTGGGATTATTACGGCGTATCTAGGATTTCTGTATGATAACGAGTGGAATGGGTCGGGGGGTTGGTGGACGGATCGCGGCTTCGCTGTGGGTTGACTTTCGTTGGAGAGCGCGAACCGTTTTGGTGTCATTAAGGCTGGTGGATTGCACGGATGAGCGGATTGTCGGATACCGCGGCGAAAGATTTACCACAGATTTGGATCGATGTGCACGAAACGAGGGTTCCAGCGGGACTAAATAAGTCTTCCCTGAACGAAATATATTTGTATCGATGTTTACAAGTGGGGTGCGCGTCATGTTCGACGCAACAGTTTCACCCGCGAGAACTGGACTTGTCCTCGTGCATTGGAGGCATACCAGGTTGCCCGGAAATAAATTATGGTTTTCAGTTGCGTAACATTTAAATCCTCGTGTGAGGTAATTAGGGGGACGATGTCAAGCAACCGTAGCTCGGGGTTATTCCAGTGGATGGTACAAGAATCGCGTCCGCGAGTTCTTTCGTTACGTTAGCTGCTAGAAAAGATCAGCTGGTATTTTTTCAACGTAGACCATAAGTACGTTTCGAAGAAAGTTATGCTTCAGCGCTCGTGAAAATGTTGGCTGCCGCTTGATATTTTGTGTTGTAATAAAAAACAGAATGTTATCAACAGCGGCGGGTTGCTAGCTGGTAGAGAGGCATGTCCCTTATTAATTCTGATCTAGGCACGACATTGCAACGAGCTTGGCATCTGTCTTAACATATTGGCCAAGTAAGGACTAAACGAATGCAAAAGATCGACAATTCTCTGACGAATTTGAGTTGTATATTTAAGCATGTTTAGCATTGAAAACAACTTTCTGAAATAATTTGAAGTCCGAAAAGTTTCCATTCTTTCCTAAAAAAAATTTGATTTCCGACTACACAAGAGTGTACAGCGTTTTTCTACAAGCACTCGTCAATTCTTGTGAACGTCGCTTCGTTTTGCCAACGCACCCGAATCGATAGATCGAAGTTTGTCACACTTCTGAGTACGTGAGCACTTTTTCTCGAAGCGAGCGAACGAAATCATGTGTTTAAGGGGTCGTTGTATCGAATCTACTTGGGTTTCTCTTGGGTTAGGCATTTCGATTGATATACAGCGGCTTGGAAATTCGACGTCCCGCCGCAGAATTCTGCTGTGTAAAACTTTTGAGCGGAAGATGCGAGTCGGATTGACATGAAATGGATGGAACGTTGAACTTGCCCGTGCACCCTCTACCTCCTTTTCCTTTTCCTCCGCTCCATCTTTTTTCCTTCACTCCTTTTTTTTCATCGATCCACCGACGTAACGTTTGACGTCGCTGTGAATTTCTCTGTCAAGGAACGAAATGTGCGCGCATATGTACATACAAGCCTGGTCGGGTCTGTTCGAGGAAAAGTTATGTGCCTGATATGTAACCGCAGTAACTTTCGTTGTGAATAACGAAAGGGAATTCGTGATAGCTGCCCGGGCAACGGCGAGAAAAACAAGCGTATACATTTTTTAAACATCTGAAACTATAGTTAGTTGGATCAATAAACTGTGAACAGAAATTGTTCTGTAGCAGCTTAAATGGAGTAGGGTACACACTAGCCCGAATTGAGTAAGAAAGAAAATGGTCTGCTGGCTGGTATAATAAGTACTTAGTTGACGAAAATTAAGGGACTAGCCATTAGAAGAGTAGTTTTCAAGATATACTAAATTCCCTTCCTATGCTGTTTTACGCTCCATCTTGTAATTATTGTAACTCAACGGTATTCGTTCCCGTAGAATTATACTATTGTAGAAGTTATATTTCGTAAACCCCACGTGGTTTGGGAATAGAGGACAGGTGGTGTAATAATACTTCAGTTACTCTCATTAAAACACTAGCTTTATTATAAATACGTCGACACACGACGTTACTCAAACACACGATACTTTTCACTACGCTATCACTTAGCTCTGCCTCATTCATTCTTTATATTCTTTCACTCTTAGTTTCTCTTTCATTCTATTCCTCATTTGCTCTTACTCATTTAGGACACACCCCCGCAGTCATTCTTCGGTGGTGGTCGGTCCCGACCACCCGAACCCTTGGGCCGCTGTACCCCCCATACGCACGACCTTCTCAAGTACTCAGCTCCGAACGTACCTTTCATACATCGCAATCGTTCTAAACAGTCACGCAGTATTTCCAATCCTACACTATATTATTTGTTACGTGATTTGACTGACTGACACCGAGTGGATAGAAACCGGATAAAAGTCGCGTAACGCGTATGCGAACGACAACATTTAAGGAAACAATAATACTTTGCAATGTGCTTCTTGCTCATTAAACTTTCAACTACTGTACGCCGCTTTAGTGGCTCTCGCGTATCCCAGGGGTGTCGAGCCGGCGACCCTACATGTATTTCCAACGACTGGATAATATCAAACAAACATAAGTAATTGTAAGTATACATGTATATCATAGAGAAACTTCTAGACGCGTCAAAACTCCAGGCGACCCGGGTGAATTCTACTTGTTAGACAAATGGTCCACGATTGAAATGAGTTTGACACCCCTGGCGTATCTCATCCTTTTTAATGCACTATTTCTTAAAAGAATTTCATAATTTAATAGCGAGCCATACTGAAGTAATATATTCATTATAGTAAACTCTGCCATTTCTACGGGCCTTCTACCATTTCGTAGTTATGCTAAACATTTCTGCTCTGCAGAATTTCATTCGGCTTGTCAAAATTATATTTATATAAAGTGTAAAAAATTATATTATATTATATATGAAATGAAATGATTTAGCAAAAGCAATAATCAATGCTTCCATTGCGGCGAAATTCCTAGCACCGCAGAAAGAGTAGAAAAAAGTGTGGGAAAAGTTATGACTTTCACATGCTGTTGCTAATAAAATCATGGTCAAGAAATACTAGGTTGCTTATTGGTACATCTAATGTTTCTAATAATTCTCGTCATCAAACTCCTTCTGCCTTTCTATTCGCTTTCAATAAAGCTTTCCCCAGGCTTGCAGTAAAAGTTTCCGGTAAATAATACATCGGCAACCTCGCTTCAGTTCGATTATAAGCTCAAGAACAAAAAATTTCTGGTATCATCTATTTTAAGCACTACGATAACACGCACATAACTCTCCGCGCATGAAATCATTCGTCCGCTTCTATCGTTTTGCGACCGAGGGCCTCCTTGCACATGCAACTTCGACTTCGAAGAGCAGGTTAAACTAGACACAGTAGGACGGAGTAGGACGGAAACGGCCGACGGTAGGAGAGTGAGGTATAAAGGAAGGACGGAGGGAAGCCAAAGCCCTTTTTGTCCAGGTGAATTGGCCGATCGTGTTTTTTAAGGGGCAAACTCGTTCGTTCCTTTCGTCGTCGCCATTCATTCGACCCTCTTCGACCCTCTTCCCTTTGCCTCGTGATCCTGTCGACCGCCCCCGTGAATGAAGAAGATAGAACGAGGAGTCGTCCACGGGGAAGGAGGGATAACGGCTTATCAGATGTACGGAAACAAAGCGTGGAGGAAGCTGGGTTGAATTCTGGGAGTGGACGCACTCAAAGGAAACAGTAGATGGTATCCTTCACCCTCCGGTTGCCAGTGCATCGTGGAGCCGGACACTTTCCATTACGCTCCCTTTGTCCTATGGACATTCTTTTTGCGAGCGTTCCTTCATTTCGCCCCGACAGTCAAATTTCGCGAACAACGGCGATATTTGCACGGTCGTCATCTATATCGACCGTTTCAGCGCTTTGCTCACAGTATTGTCCTTATTCTACTGACAAGTCTCGTGCAGGATTAGATATTGCTTGAAATGGTATTTTCAATACAGCGATTTAACTAAATATGCAGTACGTTTTACGTAAAGAAGATGCAGGTTTCAGTAGCTTAATATTTAAAGTTTCGTGTACGTGATATTTGTAATTTACGTGTATAATACTATATATCGCTTTAAAGAGTAGACGCCGCACTCACAGTGTTCCTAATTTCTCGGTATTATTCGATTCCAGGGAAATAAGATGTCAGATTATATTTATCAAGAATTCTCGAGAGCTCTCGAGAAAGAAACACGAAAAATCTCGATAAGTAATTTCCCGACAACTTAATGATACGAAAGGCGAATAAATTTCTTTCTCGTAATTTTAATGCGCCCCCAGGAAGTGCACGTACCGTACAACATTTAACTGGGTTCTCTCTGTACAGGATGCGTATACGTATACAATAGTACATACATGCATACCGTACGTGGAATGTAATGTCCTTATTCCTGTTCCGAGCGACAAGTGAAATTGTTCGGCCCGTCGCTCGTTCGCAGCGCAACAATAATAATGAATAACTCGATCACAAGTAGCCCGAGTGTAATGGCAAACTCGATCAAGTACGGCCGTTCCAACAGCGAGAACTCGACGTTGCGTCTATCTCCGTGAGAGCTTTGCAGAATGGCTATTGATTCAACGAAAGGGTTCGTCCCTAACTATTCATGGTTTTCGATGTCACGTGCCCTTTTACTCGCGCGCGTACACATTACGCGTGCACGTCCGTATACGTGAAGATCGGCAAAGGGGTGCCGGGGCCAATGAAAGGGATGGCTACAGTAACCATCTGCCCTAATCTAAACGAGGCACGTTTCCACGTTCCAATTTGTTTTTCTACGAAGAATTACATTCTCTGGCCACTCACCTTTTGATTTTGACGAACCGAGCCGGCGGCGATGACGGAGAGCTTGGAGAACTGCGCGCTCGATACGGTCGGACTGTTTACTTCGGTTCTGGAATAGATAATTCAAATGGAAATCGAGTGTTTGCAATTTCGTTCCTCCATTTCGTCACTGATTATAGGGACAACGCCGGCGGACGATTATAAATGCTATCGTTCTATTTATTGCGAGGCACGCTGAAAGTGATAAGTTAAGCGACGAAAATTGTTATAGCTGGTACAAAATTCTCGCAGTTCGTGGTAAACTCGTAATATTGTATTGCTGCTAATGTGGCGTATACGCAAGAGATATAGGAACTTGCAGCGTATAGTTTTCTATATTATAGTATTCGTGTAAAAAATATTATTCCGGTAATGCTCATATCAAATTGTAAATGAATTCATCGAGTAGAAAGGATGAAGTGCTATTTTCTCCTTACCGAGTATAACAATTTAATACGATGATACATTTTTACGTCACGTTAATTGACTTATCGAAACGCATATTGTATGTGCATTTTTGATTGTATATTATAGATGAGCTTGATGCGAATACATATTAGCCCTATCTAACTGTAGGATGGTGCAAAAGTCGCGAACGGATTGGTAACATTCATAATTTCTTTAGACGTTATTTAAAGCAAAGAGGCTGAAAGTAGGGCATACTTGCGTAGCGCAATTGTTCATAGATATTCTATTATTTTCAAAGCAAGTCAATTTTAAACCAAATATTGCTTAAATTATATTCCGATTTATTTATCATTGATCCAATGTGCCTTATTCATACATTACAATGTAACGCAAAGGACAAACGCGTAAATTAAACAGTTCAACAGCGTAGTGCGAAGAAATCAGCTTTATTCGCTGTAGAAAAGAAAAAACTAATCAACTACCTAGATTCGTGGTACACAAGTGGAAGGAGGATTATATCCCCGTTGCAACATGTGCGATCTACAGACTGCGACGAATACTTTCAGGGCAGATCGTTGTGCTAGTTGGCCGACAAACGTTTTCGGATCGTTTTCACCACGGGGCGCCCTTAAATTTTCTGCAGCGTAAACACATAGGCGAGGTTTACACACGAAGCACATAAATTGGGGATGTCGCTTGGCAGATCAGACGCGGTGATAAACCTCTCGGTAGTCTGTCCCACGTCCACGCCGCTATTTGCATGAATTTTCCAAAAATTATGAGCCACTGTCTCGCATCCTCTCGGCCTTTCCTTTTTTATCTCGCTTTCTCCTATCCCCTACCTGTCTATTTTTATCGTCGACGTCAAAACTGCGCTGGGTAATAATGGACATGACAGGTTGAAGTTCGTGTGGCAAAGAATGCAATACAAAATGCAAAATGGGGGGGCGAACGTAGAGATGTTCGAAGGTACGATCGGTTCGATGTAAAAATTTCATAGCCTCGAGAGGATGGAATACGGAATGAAATTTTTTGTGGGCTTTTTCGCTTGGCGTTAGTGATTGAAACTTTTGACAGGTAATGTAAGAACATTCTCCATGAACAAATTTATTCACACGCTTTCCACTTTTGGTATAATTATAAGTCGTTTAGCATTTATTTTAGCATTGAACCTTTCTCGGGCCATTTTTGACGGCGAAACGTCAAGCTCTGACTGTTTTACTTGGAAAGATTATTAGTAACAATGTTTCTGGTATATGCATATGTGTATACGTGAGTGTCTGTTATTTGAATACTTTAATCAATTAGGCATTGAATGGGGCACCTGTAAATAAGGTGTGCTGATTAGGGTGATACACTAACTTTGCATCCAGAAAGTAATTAATTAATTATACGTAGTATTATGTAGATCATAGAAAAACTGTTTCACGCATCTGTCAATGAGAGCATTGGCGATATTTTGAAATTTGATACTGTAATCAACAAAGTTCTTAAACTATTTATAACATTTATGGAGATTTTGGATTTTTAACGAGCATAATATTGTACTCAATGAGCTGTATTTGTTATCCACCATAAAACCTAAAGGATGCAGAATAAAATGTAACTAATTATATTTGGTAATCTGAAAATCAATTATTGTAGTAAATCAGTAATTATTCGACTCATAAAAGAGCAGCAATGAAGAATTTTTGGTTTCCGCAGATAGAATCTTCGAAGAGATTCGATTTCAATAAAATAAATTCAATCAGTTTCGTGCAGCGCTATGTACACATGTTTGCTGAAACTGTTGTTTTAAAAAATAAAATATCAAATCCATCAGCCTAATGTTTCTCAACGAAACGACGAAATCTCATTGTATGTAAAAGTCATATTACCGTCTTGCTTTGCATATTAACAATAAGACTGAAAGTTCGTAACTTCAATGCACACCTCAGGTGAACAAGAGTCCGAAATTATGAAGCCTCGAAGCCCAGGTTCAATAGAAATATTGCTAAAGCGGTTCGATGAAGCTCCCGTGAAACTTTCGAAGAATAAAAGAACAAAATGCTCCCGCTTACGAGCTTCGAACGCGTAGATTGTAATCCACCAGGCCGGAGTTCTTAGTGCCGTGTTAATATTTCGAAATCATTGTTTTTTTACAGACAGCAGGATGAAAGCATCGTTCATTTATTAATCAAATGGTGCCGTACAATCTTCGCGCCAATAACGTAACAGTTTTCACCACACTGCCGCAATTGTTAAGGGCAAATTATTCTTTCAATAGCAAGTACTTTGAGCTCTTTACTAAAGTGACTTTGTCTGTGATGTTTACAGACAGCACGTTGCCTTTATTTCTCGTTGTCGCTGCTCCAGTAGCACAGCGATTTTTGTCCCCGGAGCTGAAAACTGCTAATTAATTGCTGTGTCGCAGTGAAGGACAAATCCATGTATTCGCGAAGTGGCGAGAGGATGGTGCGGTTAAGAAATTGAAGTGAAAGGAAAGAACAGGAAGAACGAAGGTATTAAAGTGTGATCGAATAGCTCATTGGATCTTTTCTTTCTGTTTCCATACAGTTTGTCGCGCGAACATGCTACTGTAAGATTGAAGAGGTTTTTCCGCGGACAAAAGTTTCCTCCTGCTCTTTAAAACCTTTTAACAGTTCAACGACATTTCACTGGAACAAGTATCGAGAATGCTGAAGTAATACACATTAACGATTTTCCAATTTTTATAACAAACTTACTGTTGGCAGAAGAATTGTCGCAAATATTTTGATAGTTCCAAAACTACTGTTGGCAAAATTCCATTATCCTCTTGTGGTGACCACAAAAATGAAATTTTATTAATTTGACAATAGCTTGTCATTTTTTTAATCTCACAAAACTGTCCGCAGTCTCTTACACCTTATCGTAGGGGAACGTTACTTACACTTGATAACTTCTTCAATCTGCATCAAGCCGATAAATTGTATTAAATCGAGCATTAACTTTCCAATAAAGAATCAACAGTTTTAATGGAGGACGACGCTCGATGTCAATTCGTATGCATCGAATCCAAAAATCGGGTTGTCCCCCCTCCCTTATTGGATTAAACGAACTTCACAGTGGCGGGGAGTACACGAGTCATCCTTATTGGAGTTTTTTAGCTGCCGAACCCCCTCAATTCACAGACACGTTTCCTCCACACAGATTGAAGCAACCCCTCTGTTTTCATTACGACATTAAGAACTTTCTCGACAAACCCTCGAGTTAATCCATCCGGTAAACCGTCCAAGCGATGTGTTAAGCTGCAGTCAACGAGATGGGTTCATGCTATTTGTGACCAATCGTGCTGTATCAAATTGACAAATGAAAGTTGTTTGAATAGGACCGAGTGAAGGCACACGACATCCTATCCATCATTGATGAAAAGGGTTTCAGAAAGGCAAGGGGGTCGTACAATCACCTGCATAACCATACCACGGCCGATTTAAATGCGCCAATATTGCGTCCATGAAAGCATCGTCCAATTGACAATTTCTTACTTTCATAGAGTTTCGTACGCGAAATAGTTTAAGAATAAACATTCGAATATTTTTAATTCACCTCAGCGCCTTTCATTACCAATTGTAAGCATCAGGCCTTACGAGTAAACTGCATTGTCAAACTGTATAAAATATTATATATATATAATAGTTTGCATTTTTGCAACGTAATCGTAAAACGCACAAGCACACGCAGAACCCGATATATTAGTATCATGTCATATAACTTTGGCTCCATTGAACAAAGATTTCCCAAAGCCTATAGGTACTTCATTCCAAGTAGCGCTAAAAGCAAATGAGATAATAGAATTCTTTCAAGGAATCTATCAAGGGATTAATCCTGAAGATCCTTCTTAATTCCATGAATATACTTTTGAGTCCGCCCCAAAAGGGTCCCTGCGACCCGCTGAAGCCAGCATTTAAATAATAAATTCGTCCGGAGCTGTCGAATTCTTCCAGTAAAATATATATCAATGTATTTCGTAAATTGAGAGACAGGATAGTCTCGAAATGGCAACGAATGGAAACTTGATCCTCGATGGAAAACTCGTCTACGCGGATAGATACGTAAGTATGTACATACCCGTTTCGTCGTGACCATGGCAGCACCCAATCAGACGAACGGAGATAAGTCTTCCGATAATGGAACCCAAGGAACATCATTTCGTCTCTTGTTACCGATATTCTGCTGTATCACTGGCCTACCGCTAAGGATCATTTCTGATGTGAAATTCCGTAATACAGACAAGAAAGGAATTGTCTTTTATGAATCATCCTCGCGACCGCGCCCGAAAAATGTCACTACGTTCTTTGGTAATAATTCAGTTCTTACTTCGCTTTCAACATGTACACTTCCGTCCATAAGTCACCGGACACCTAACAAGACTTTAATATGGACGAGTTTTTATTATGAAAGGGGCTACGGTGTGGAATAGAAGTAGCACTTGTAATGTTTCATAATATCAGAAGCTTTTATAATATCAAACCGCGAACGATTTTGAACTGATCAATCTTTTCCGGAACCACTCATACCAAATAGGAAGAACCAACGACCCTGCTCAGTTTAGAAGTCCTCTTAAAGTGTTCATAAACACTTCATAATGCTCCAGATGCATTTTTATGATAGTTTTCAATAGCTATGAATAACCAAATTATATCACACCTCCCCGTTCTACTCTATTACAATAAACGTGCAATGTTGGAAAATAAAATGCTACTTACTGTACGTTCCGTGCACATTTCTACGTTCTATGGAAATCGCTGTGCTCCCTTCAACTTACTATCCGAAACTTGTACTGCGATTAAATTAACTGCCGTAAACTAATTCAATCCCGTAGTTCATCATATCTTGCCAAGGTACATATTTAGATTCTATCTACGTAGCATGTAAAACAGTGTCAACTTGTTGTCCAGGTGAAACAGACTTAACACCGTCGGTGTCGGGACGCGGTACATCGTGAACACAATGGAGCAGAATGTGATCATGCTACGTAAGTCCAAAGACAACAAACACAGAGGTTTGTGATTATCGAGTAGCTAGTTCGGATACTTCTAATGGAACACCCGATGTCCGTTGGAACGATCGGAGAGGCAACGGATGCAGTAAACCGATATCGATTCGTAAAAAATTGCAAATTTTCACAGAACCCCGCTGCTTGTGCGACTAACTATGCATACGAAGCAGCGAGTAGTAACCTCTACGGAACTTTTAAAAAGTTTGCGGTTATGGATGCGGTTAATAGTGAACGTGGTCCTGTAATAAAACAATAGCTTATGCCTTCGCTTGGTGCGTTGGCGTAATATGGCGCGGTACTACTAGTAAGTGGAATGTCGAGAAAAAAAAATGGCGAAGAAAAGTTATTCAATTGGGTCATTGCAGTAGAGGGTATATAAAAAATAATGGTCACGGTTTACAGGATTAATTCTACACGTTTGTACCGGTGGGCATTGTATAGATAAAGTAAGGTGCCGCACAATTGTTTACAACAATTGTACTTCTCTTTAATTATAACTTCTTAAGTTGAACTAATGTAGAGTTATTCCATATGACAATTGGAATTCAAATTCGCGTATCAAACATTGCTCCACAGAAGTGGATTAAATTGAACTATAAGGTTTTATTACGTTCTATAGTTCCGCTACGCTCGTCTGAAATCAATTATCATATTTCTACACGGTTAGACAATTTTGCGAATTATTCAATATCTATTGCGGAAGCTTCGGCGTGCACTCAGGAGCAGTACAATTCTTTAAGAAGAGAATAAAATGAGAAAAGAATGCTCTTAATGCTGAAATGAATTATGTGAAAGGAATGTTAATACAGATCATTGATCATCCATTTATTCCTTACCTGTACCTTTACCTATATTTATTACTTAGATATTAATACGTGCCAACTTGCTATTTACATCTTAATTTTTATCTATGGAACAATATCTTTCCTTATAATGAAACAGTTCGATCGGGATCCTATTGCGAATTTTAATTAACCATTTTTCACTTAGAATACATTACTCGTATATTATCAACATGCACAAGGGTTGGACACCCCACACATAAATGCAGTACTTGCTATGTTATATTTACATATTGTGATTTTACAGAATCATCCTAGATATAATTCCTAGACAAAAATCAAAACAGTTTAGCTTAAAAATCTCTTTTCTTCGCTTTGAAATGTATGGTAAATTACCACTGTGGTAAGCAGCTATAACGTTCAAGTGAACAGCACGCTTAATTTCTCGTCAAAAGTCTTTCACCAAATAGAAAATTGATGCACGCTTATTCCATAATTTAAACTTACTGTTTTAGGTCACGATTATAGTGCACGCGTATTCGGGCTAACTCGTGTTCTGACGAATACATCCCAACTATTCATCGGACAAACCAATGCGACCATGCGTTCTATAATTTTCACCTCGAAATTATTAGTTTGTAATGAAGTTTCTAGAGTTCTGACTCACAATCAGTAATAATTTGTGCACATGATGAATTTCAAAATATAGGACGAGGATCGTATGACGATGTATGCTGCATTTCTAATACATTCTGAACTCTGTTTTCATTATAGCAGCATAAACAATTTCAGATACTTAGAAATACTACAGTAAATTCATTTCGAACGGTTAACTATTGAAGACACTCTGAAACTCAAGTAATTCCCTACTCAATTTTAGGGTGCTTTCTCCTTAGGGTTTTCCGCACAACTAGGCTAACATATTCTACAAACATATTTTGTTAAAGAATAATAAAAAAAAATGTAAAATAACCACGGACTGGTTTTCGCTCGACATAGCATGAAAACAGATTGACAATACGTATCTACGTTAATTCCATTTCCAATGAACCGACATGTGAAAAATTAAATGTATTAAATTAAATGCATCGGAAGTTATTTGCATTAATTCCTTACAGGTATTAATTTTCATCTAGTCAACATTTCGTTTTAATGTCCTTACAAATAACAATCCAGTGCCACGGTACCCTTCAGCCAATTTTATATGATATTTATCTTTTATTTTTATTCGCAGAATATATTGGTATCGATTTGTCGTGTACATGAGGATACGCGACAGTAAACAATTTTCCCAGAATTTCCGACAGGAAGTAAGTTCCGAAATTGAACATTTTTCGAGCTGTAGGTCAAAGGTCGACCTATCTAGAACCCCCATGGTTAACATATTCATGTGTACAGCAAAACCAATACCAACAAATGAACCTCTTGCGTTTCTAATTAAAAAGGCTCACAGGCTTGCTTAAAAGAAAGCAATGTCTTCGCACTCTTGTATAAGCCATCTTAGTTACCGTAGTCCATTGTTTAATTGCTAAACGTACACAGTGCATGTAGATAAACTCCATGGTTACTAACCACTGGCCCGGTCCTACCCCTGGCCCTAACTTGCATAATTCTCCAGAGATCGATGCGCGTTCGCGAATAGTAAGGATTATAAATGGCAACTGGCAGGTTGTCACATCCCGCGACCCCGAGCTTATATAATATGTCCAATCGATTCTAACCAATGTTCCATCAAATGCATCTCGTTATAAACTGTAACCCATTCTGACAACTCAATTATACCGAACGGACGTTAATTAACTGGCCGGGAAGAAACAGCGGTGCTTAATGATGAATTAAATTTTCTTATCGCGTGCTCCCTGTAATTCTCTGCTTTAATCACGCCTGGCGAATCTCATCGAAGAAAGTTCATTCTTGAATTGAATCGATGTATCTCGTTAGCCTGGACGAGGCGGCGAGGAACTCAAATCGACGGGAAGAGGAGGGGTCAATGAAAAGGGATAAGGGACCAGCGACGGGGTCAACTGTTCGAAAGGGGTCCTCCGAAAAGGCGTCACGGCTACGGAATAATAAAGTGTCTTTTGCAATGCGCTGGCAAACTTTCTGGAAGTGGCTAAATAGACGTCTTTTACTCCGTTCGTTTTCTCGTTCGATCGGCTCATCATCAGAAGAATGGCACTCGTGCCTTCTGTCCCTCCCGTCGGCACCGGTCCCTCATTAAAATGTCTCCGTTGACGTTCACGTGCTCAAGTGGAATTTTCAACTTTGACTCCGCCACAGACGATTTCATACACTTCATGGATCGTATAATATTTTACAGTCCGGGTAAAAGTTCTAAGGAAATTTCAATCCAATAACGTTCATTCATTGGAGAATATGTGTTTGCAGATCACGGTTTATTTGAAACGCTGGTATTTTTTTAGACTTGCATAGAAGATACATATTTTAGAGTAGCAGGGGAAGGTTCCCTATATTGGACCACTTGAGTGACACTCACCGAAAAAATCAAGGATAATACTTGATTGTCTAAGTAACATCTGCAAAAGTGTCAGGAAGGTCGGATTGGTGGAACATAGGTAAATAATGAAATAAACCGTTCAATATGTGTATAGAGAATCTGAGTTTGTAAACTTCAATAGATTTCAATAGACGTAAACCGAGGATGCATCTTAACGATTGTTTCAATAAAGTACCATACAAAGCGACAATACAGATCTTAATATTTGGCAAATGTTCTTGTCTAAGCCGTAAAGATACCTAAAGTATTAAAATATAATAGTTATATACGTTAATTTGTATTTGACATCATTTTGAGTTAGCTGTAAGGAAAAAGGATCTGAGCGCGAATTTTTCGAATGTCTGAATATGCGGATAACGTAAAAATAATGTTATATAATTCTCCACGCGCCAAGTACCTGTTAAGAATAATTTACTTCGTATTAATTCGCTCGAAACAATTCTTCTTCAGTCGAGTGCTACGTACTGCCGATAAAACGTGTTTGATCATGATATCAAGGTAATTAAAAGCACTTCCAAGTTGGAGGCCTTTCAGGGAAGTTTGAACAAATTCATCGCCGCAGGAGACTTAGGCTAATTGATTTTTAATAAACGAGTCAACGTACAAAACTTTTTAAGTACATTTTCCTCGCGGGAAGTCTAGTCGTTCCTATCGGGGGAGCATAGAATGTTACTTCGAGTTCGCCAGAATGCCAGTTATGAAACCTTTATTGGGTACTCACGCGTAATTTAATCCAGCATTAATGCACTTAAACGTTCAAACGATACACACAAAGGCCCTCTGTTAATGGTTTGTTCGGGAGAAATGCGATAAGGAATTCTAGTTGATGGAAAGTTCAAAAGCGCGTGTTCAATAAACTTTCGTTTTAGAAATATTTGTACCCAATTTTTTTATCTGCAGTGTCCAACTTAAGGGAAAAACATGTGTACATATGTATATCCGTGTAAATGTTGTTCTTGGTTTGCAATGTTGTATTACTAGTTTAGAATGTACTGTATAATATTAACAATACTGTTAGATATAATGAAATTATTAACGAGATGATAAAGAACATTCTCATTAATCCATATATACTTTTCGTCATTAATTTCGCCAATTAACCTTTTTGTTATTACGCATATGCCAATTTGTAAATAATTTGTGCACTTTTGTCTTTAAAAAAACTCTTCTTCTGAGCGGATAAGCGGTCGAGCGCAGCAGTCGAGCGACGAGTCAGTCGCAGTCCGAATGACAGCGTGTCGTATTGTACACTTATAAGTTGAATAAAGAATATATATATTACAAATACAATATAATTGCATTATAAAAAGGGATGCACAAATAACGTATGAAAAATCAATGAGGGGAATACATATATTGACAAAATATTATAGTTCTATATAAAAATGCAAAAGTTAACATTTATATCTTTGAAACAAATCATGATAATAAAATTGTGATTAATAAAAGTAATGCAGACTCAACCAGTTTGATTTTCATTCAGCACGATTTTTGCCACAGGTGGCTTGTTGGTCATTTGATCGAAGCATCATGCCTTACGATTAAAGTCGTATTAACAATAATCCAGAGAAGAGCAAAATAAAGCATCCGAAAGTCGCAAACTTTGAGTTGCGGGGGTATACTCGAGGAACATCAATTCCTGCGTAGAAATTATTGAATTTCCCGGCGATGCTCTGCTTCCAGCTCGCCAAGGGACAGCATTTGTTACCTGGCAGCCGATTTCGTAGCTGGCAGCTTGAATAGAAAACGTTAGCAACGAATATCTTAACAGGCGAAGAACGTTGTTCGACTCTCTTCATTTTCCTTCAGCTGCTCATAGAAACTGAATATTTGCTTGTTATTTAAAAGATCAAGTTTCGCGATACGCTCGTTATTGAAAGTCTTACAATTTGCTTACCTCCGTGAAGCTTCAGTAACGTTAAAAATTAATACAACGAAACGTCGTGAACGGTCAGAGTCCGATTTTAATAAAACTTTCCCGGCTTGCAGAACGGTCGAAAATATTAGATACGTATTTTCTTTTAGCTGCGGTAACTAAAGTTTAAAGGGCGAAACCACTCTATAAAGTTGAACCCCCAATGTAAAAATATAAAAAATAGCATATGATACGTAAAAATACACCTAAATACACCTATCTTGTACTCGAATTAATAAAAGTATGAATATGTAAAAAAGTCGAACATCGGTAGTTATAATAACTACAGGCGAACAGTAGCATGATTGGCTAATACTACTGCCGCATCGCTTATCAAGTGAGGCTGCCCGTGCTGTTGCAACTTGCAACGCGTTCCGACGCGTAAGTCGTTCGCTAATAAGCCAATGTCGGCAGGCAAAATAAAAGAATATTTGCATTAACGTGTATATTGTTGTTTTCGTAATAAAAAATACAGTCACTATTGCCGTATGCATAATTGCTGTGATTTTTCGGATACAAATGACAGTTGCAACTTTTTTAAGCAAACTAGAAAATTTTTCATTAATTTTTGCATTTGCTTTCGAAATATTGAAAACCATGTAATTTTTTTTCAAACCATTTTTTTCTAACTCAAACCGTTTCCGAGATAGGGCTTTGGGGGTTCAACTTTAGAGGATGGTTTCAGCTCTTAAACTTGAATTACCGCAGCTAAAAAAAATACGTATGTAATATTTTGGACTGCTCTTCAGGCCTGCAAAGTTTTAGTAAAGACGGATTCTGACCGTTTGCGACCTTTCCGTGCTAGTTCGTTTAATCGAATCGTTTTAATTGCGAAAAGTGTCAAACTCATTTGCGAAACTTCCAAACTGCCCTCAAGCTTAAAACATTCATTTTTTCCTCACTTTTCGACTTTATTCGAAGTATTCATTGCATAGTTCTTTACTTTTATGTATCGAATTACCAAGCGTCTGGATGTTGCCTTCGTTTCCGCGACTTGATACCAGTGAATATGAAAGTGAATCAAGTCAAAATTTTTAAAACATTGAAATTTTTCGCACTCGATTGCAAAAAGTATTTGAATAAATAACGTTCCACGAATAATAAATAATTATTATCCGGATAAAATATTCGACCAAAATGAGTTTATTCGAATAACTATTTTAGATACACATTTATTCGAAATCGTTCGTACACTGCCCATCTCCGATCTATACGAGCTACATAAACCTGCAGTTCTTAAATTCCCGCAAAAGAATGTTCTATAGGTTATATTCTCGCGAGATACGTCGTGAAAAACTTCCCGGATTTATTCGCGAGGAAGAAACTTTTTAACTGTTGGCATAACTATTCGACCACTTCAGAAAGTTATTCTCACAGTAAATATGCAAAATCGTTATTGAAGGCGAAAGAATTGGGTTCAAGAATTCCAGCATCGAAAGTGAAATTAATGTGCAGTACTTGCGGGGATTTTTACGGGGATAACAAATGTTGTTCCTTTCTACAAGTTTATAAGTATCCTGATGAGAATGTATTCAATTGGATTAAAGACATTATTTCTTTAATTAGTTTTGTTATTTGCTACTAGTAAGATAAAGAATTTTATCTTCCATTTTATCTTATCTTTGTTTTTATTCAAATATGTTACATGTATAGTGTTGCATGGTGGATCGCTAATTATTTAAATGAATTGAAACTTTTCATTTCGTTTCGTTTTTAGCCCGATTCTTAAGAAAGGGGGAAGGCAATTCGTGTAAAGGATTTTTGTGATGTAAGAAAGAATATTTAGTACAGAGACAAGCAAACAGAATAAAATAGGAGGAGTAGTTCTCAAAAGGAAATTTATGTTAAACATAGGGCGGCATGTCTGTAAAATATGAGACTGCCCTTGCAACTAATTTTACAGGCAAAAAATATCTCTGTCTCTAAAAATTTATTACTAAACTAGTAATACGCATTTTCGATGACTCCTTCAGATAAGAAAGCTAAGAAAGAAGTGAAAAGAAGGAAATTAATAATTATTCCGAACGAAATATGACAGTGACTATCCAAACACTTTAAATGAAAACAAAATTGTGATTGTGCTTTAAATTATGGTTGTTATGTTTGTCACTTATATGTTACTAAACCTTTTACATTCACCTTTTAACGCAGTTCCATGATTTATTTCACGCAAAAGTAACACTGTCTCATATTACTACCCGAATTTCCACTTGTCCAATTTTACCTGTTGCAAAAGGTAAGAAAATCAATGGTTCTCTAATGTTTACAGTTTACAACATTTATTTTAAGTAGCACATTTCACAAGAAATTCTTCAAAGTTATCTGTCCAATGTTTTTACCTATAGTTATTCAATAATCTTCCACATTCGTGCCCCCTTCTTTACGATTAAATCTAAAAATTATAATATATTATTTGTTAGTTATTATTACACATCAGTAAGTTGAAAGTCTTGTAGAGTTTTCAGCACGATTTTTGCTATGTATTAGTGCGTTAAAGCTGCTTTCGGTGTCGACCACCTTTAGCTTTTCAACAGGTATTTTACACGGTACGTTTTATTTCTCGACGCCCCGTACTCTTTTCACCGATATTTTTCTTCGCTTGCTTCAGTAATATTATGTAAGATATGTAAGATATGAGAAAGTACACGTGTGGCTTGGAATACGCTATTGACTGTATTAAATCCTGGATGATCTGTGAATATGATGTCGGTGAAGATTGTTCAGTATTCAAGATCAAAATTTTTGAAATTTGGACGTTCAAATTGATGTGGATACTATACCATAATCGAATATGTCAAGATATTGAAATGCTAGAAGCGACCGTAAAAAAAACATGATAGTACATAAAGTTGTACGTACGGTGTTTGTGAAGAATTTTTCACGGGGCAAACTTGAAAATGGTGACGAGAAAGTCTTTAATAATAAATAAGGAAATGCAATATCATTGATTGGGTAACGGCGAGCTGGAAAATGGCAGGTCCACACAAATGGCGATTGTTAACTTATCAACTTTCTACATAGAATACTAAAGTTTACCGTGTACGCAATACTGATCAAAAGTTTCAAACTACCCGACATTCCAAACTATACAAAAATTTTCTCATCAGTTACCAATTTTATGTTTCAAATTTATGAACTTTTTCCCAGAAAAATATGTTATGATAAGTTTGTTTACTCTGTTGGGTTCTACAACATTAATTTCGAATTAACAGGTTTCTATTAGGACAGTGAGTGTAGAGAGTAACCAAAGTATTCGACCTGGGTGGTACACGAGTGCCACTGCATAAAAATTATATACAAATTGTACGAAAGCATGTGACATTCTCTAATAAATTGCACGTGTATTAGAACACATTCATTATGGAAGCGTATACTAACGTGAAATGAATTGCACTGCATATGCACAAAACGCAAGAGATCGATCTATGGTAGCAATATATGCGCAACAATGTTCACATGTATAATTATTCAGGCATTTCTTTATTAAAGCTTGATGTGATAATTTATTCCAACGAATAGATTTTAATGTGAAATGCATTCGCACAGTAAATACGCCGCAACATTTATTTTTTCCAAATGGCAAAAATATCCATAAAATTAGACAATATCGTTCGTATAAATGTTTCCTAACATTCACCCAATTCCTTTCAATAACTATAAATGCCTTGTGCATTTTTCACATACTGCAACTTCAACCGCCCAACCGTTCTAATATTTCCTTATAACTTTTTAAACAACTTTTAATCTTCATAACGCCACCAGTAACAGGAATCCACGGAGCAAGCTAGAGAGTCACGCAGCAACATACACCCCCGCAGAATTTCCCCCCAAAAAGGCTACAAAGCCAGTCGCCACAAAAAGCATCGCGCAGTTGGTCATTGAATTTACGAAGCTTTGTGGCCTGTTTCGACCCTTTTCAATTCGCGCCAACTCTTTTCGATAATCTAAAAACGCGTGCCGCGGCCTACGGCCGCAAAAGCGAGGCGGTAACTCGGTCGAATAATCCATACGATCGAAGCAGCGCTCTGAAAGCCCGAAACTTCCAACTTCTTTGAGGCGAGGAACGCGCGCTGGGGACGGCGAAGGATTTGCTCTCAGGGAAAAAGTTTCAACTCGTGAAATCCCGGCCCGGTTATGAGGAGCGCCTTATCTGCCGTTGAAACTACCGTCACTCGGTTAGGAAAACTTATGTTGAAAGTTTACGTTTCCTAGTGGGGGGAGAAAAAAAACGTCGCGGTTGGTCGGAAGAAAAAAAGAAAATGGCGAAACTTGGAGAATTCCGAATATGGAAGATTTCGGGGGGGGGGGGGAAGTGACGAGGAATCAATTTGCTAGATTGCAAAATTGGTGGAGAATATACGTTGCCGCCGTGGAGGACGAAAACGCTGCGCGGCGAGGAACTTGTACTTTGAAGGACAGCCGATTTTAAGTAAATGATGCAGAATCGGGACTGTGCACAGTAGGGTAGCTTGTAACGATCTAATCCGTTCTAAAATATTGGTGAGCAACCTGTGGCTCGCAGTGGACCGACAGTTGAAATCTACTACTTTACGCGGGCCGCAATATTAAATACTCAAATATATTAATCAAATAATTTAATTTAAGACGCAAATTAGCCATTTCTTATTTCATTTATAGCAAAATTCCCTTCTGTATGTTTTTTTAACATATACGTATTAACGTTGTTCCGTAATCACGTGTGGCCCGCGTCTAAAATGTTCTGGCGGGCCGCAGGTCTGTGTCCGGTGGGCCAAATGTGGCCCGCGGACCGCAGTTGGTTCATCACTGTTCCAGAACCATATTCGTTATAACATTTGTACGATATAGGATGCGTATACAGTCAAGCCTCTGTAATTTGAAAATATGCGCATTACAGATTTAATTTATTATGTTCAAATGTTGTACATCGCACACATGTGCAAATTTATAAAAAGACGTTGCATGACCGATAAGGTGTAGGGCCCGCGGATTCTGGCCTAGTCAGAATCAATATTATTCGCTAAGGTAGTAGTCAGCGGTACCAAGGGCCAGACTCCCCGTAGTGCAACAAAGATTATAAAGAAGAGCAGATTGAGGAGCTATAGATTCGACTTGTTTTGGTGAACTGTCCATTCTTTGCAAGCGTTTTGATTTGATCAGGAAAACTGATTATACTCGTTATAGGATGCTCCCCCCAGTACAGTCAAATAATTCGGGCTTTATATTAGTAGTTATGTCGTGCGAGCTAGGCATTTATATTTTTATAAAGAGGCTATAACGAATCAAGACAACATTGGTCGAATAAAAATACAGCGGATTCCGGTGAATTGGGCCACCGGGACAGATACTGAAAAACGGAAATAAAAACTATTGGTTTTGTCTGGCTGTTGAAATTCGCATTTTCTGGGACAGCCGTTTCATTGGGACAAATTATTCAGGTTCCAATGTGTTCCAATTAACCGGAATCCGCTGTATCTATTTTCCAAATGACGATAAATGTTTATACTACTATTCGATTTATCGAACGCGCAATTGCACAGTTCAATAACTATTTGGTTCATTGGTAAACTTAGAAAACGAAACGTATGTTTCCGACCAGCATCCAGTTCTGGTTTGATACACTTGAAGTACGGGTTACGACCTGCTGTTACACTGACTGTATCACGTATACTTTCTTTCGGAAGAAAACGACGAAACTTTCCCAATCCAGCTGATACAGTGATCTACACTTTCCTACATAAGTTTCATAAACCGTTAAATCCTGTTACCAGCGCCGATTCAATTCCAAACGCGACGCACGCTTTATAGTCCTTATTCTCAGTTCGCCGCCAAGTCTCTCCCTCACGACCGCCGTAATATCACGCAATTACAACACGCAAACCGTGCGCGGCTATAAATTAATTATGTACAGTAAATAGTGAACGCACGCCCGCGGAGCGAAGCGCTAACTTTGAAACAATTAACCTGGCCGTGTTATCTTACGAGCAAGCTGGCTAACAGCTGAGTGTAGGCGCGAGGAAAGGGGCGACGCCGTTCCAATAAGCCCTTGTCCAGGAATGGGCGTCACAATTAAATAACGTACGAGCAAATTATGGCTAAACTTTCTCGCTTCGCGCTCGTGACCCCGTTCGATCCCGCGCGTGTGCACGATTTTAATCTGAAGAGAATTCAATGCTCCGCGGATCTCGATATTCGTAATGCGGAATAAGGCAATACATGCATGTATATCTGCATCTAAAATTAAGGAGAATTTACGGCGGAGCTTTATCCATTAAATCTTTCGGATAATCAAGTTATTATGCGGTCCTCAACATTCAATCGTATAAACTGACTTATAGTGATTCGATAGTATTCTTCGGCAGAATTGAGCGATGGCACGCGAATGAAAATTGGTCGCGTTTTCGTTTCAGTTTCTTGAAAAAAGTAAGGGGCCGCAAATTATGCTGTGACTCGTTCTGTTACCCCGGGTTCTATGATATATCGACAACGTAGTTTTACTGTTTGTATCCTACGACAGTTTGGTGAAACGATTTTGTTACATTTAAGCTTATTTGTTCAATACAGGTAGTATACAATACAACCTCTTTATGATGAACCTTGGCTTATTTAAACACCAAGGTAATTATATGTGCAAAAAAAATTGCTCGGTATTTATTCTGCGGTATCTGCAAAGGGGAGACTTTAATCTTCAAATTCATGGTGAATTCAGTCGCGAAACGAATTTCTCAAAGCCCGCGTGAACGTTTGAATGTTAAAGACTTTTAAAACACACTATGCACCGTCATTTCCCCACAGCCTACATGATGTGAAATAAAACTTGCGAGAAAAATTAGCTCTGGGCACTCAAAGTAGAGACATTTCGATTAAAAATGAGCTCACGCTTCGAACAATGCCCTCGTCTCGATAAGTTACGTTTAAAAATTCCTGTATTAAAACTAGCAATCATTATTCTTCATAAGCTCAAAAATCAGCCTTCGCCGAGAAGGGTGCTCAAGTAATTTCTGCGCTTATAATTGCACTTGACAAAAAATTGGAAAGGTGAAAAACTCAATCGCGTAAAAACTGCAATAAAAAGCGCGAGCTTATCGAACAACTCAATACAATCATCCGTCCCCTGCACATTTTATTCCGCGAACGAAGCAGAGCAGATCAGAAATGCATTAAGAATTCAAGGGAGTAGAATTTCAAAGTATTAAAGTACATCGTAACCGGCGACCGGCGACCGGCGACCGGCGACCGGCGACCGGCTCCGAATGGAGGAAAAATGAAAACTATAAAATAATAAAAGGAAAAACGGCCACGTCCCTTACGGGAGCGACGCAAAGTGTTTTGCCAGTTATGGAGGTCGAAGTTCATTACCGGACGCGTCACGGAAATGGCGAAACCTTGTCAGTCAGCACTCGTAGAAACACTTCGTGGAACGAGGAAAGCTAGAAAAGGGAAAACGAAGGGGGCAACGCGAGGGTGACGGAGAGACAGTAACGGATAAAGGGGGAGAAGATTGTGCCAATATAAACCCCTCAGGTAGACTGCGCGCCGCTCGTCCGTCCGAGCGAATTAATTTAAGTCTAGCGAGGCTCTAGCAATTTCCGCAATTTTTCTAGCTCTTCTCGATTTCGTCCCTCTGTCCCACTTCCCCGAACACCACCGGCCCGCGCGTAGAGCGAGAAATATTCACCGCCGTTGCTTCGCCGCCAACCTTTCTTTCTCATCTCGTCGTCGCCGCGACGTTCATCGGATTAGGTGCCTTCGAACGAGTCAAGTACGACACACGATCGATAAGGACGGCTTATGCAACAGGCCTGAATTATTTAGACTTCGCACAGAGCAACGCGGCTAATTTTTCTTCGCGACCGGTGCACAGTGTGTCGAGTGATGGACAAAAGTATTGTGAACAAAATTGAAGTTTTTAAATTTGTAGGTCGTTGTATGGATTTTAATACTGCCCACAATTTTTTAGCGATTCACAGTTTTGTTGTGGGAAATGATGATGTCCTGAAAATTCCAATTTTGGGTTTGTCCCCAATAATACCCAATTGTCTCGCTAGGGGTTTGAATGATAGGGAAAATAGTCTTACAAAAGTTGTCTGGTATAAAGGGGTACGTTTCCTGATATACGCAGTTTTTATTATATGCATATTTATTTACTGATAATAAAGGAATAAAGAAAATATCTGTCTATCGATAGTATTATAACGTTTCTTTAGCCGAATTTGCCCTGTATACATATAGTACCTACGCTTGGAAGTAAACTAACAGTCTTCAACCGAATTCGAATGACCAAACTCGTGTAAGGTTCCGTATATGAAGAAACAAATTCGACGGTATGAATAATCATGAAAATTTGATCGAAGAAGCAAATTGTAAGCTCCGGAACAACTTCAATAATTTCAACCACTTGGATCAACGTAGACTTATGCGAAATTAAAACGATAAAGGGGAAGCCAATAGTACTATGTCATTTTTATAATTATTTAATACCGCCGTCAGAACAGCCGGGAAAATGAAAATCCTTACACCTGCGTACTTTTTCCAACCGCGCCATTCCTGTCACGGAAAATTTAATTCCGGACATTTCCCATGCCCCCGCGACGAGAGATTTAAATTGAAAACTTCTGCATTTAACGGCGATGCGTATAAACACTTCGACAAGATAGGTTGTTGTTTGTGAGCGTACAATAATATACTCCGCTTTCGAGCGACTGCGTTTCTCTGTAAATATTTTAATTTAAATACTTCGCCGGGTAAATTGATTAAAAAGGCGTAATTAAAGCGGCTCGACGCGTTGGACAAATTTAATGTCTACTTTTTCATCGTCGGTGAGTTAAATTAGTTCACTTAACAATCTAGTTTGCGAAAAACAACCGAACGAGCGCTAAGTGATGAGTTTGTATAAAAGTAATTAACTGTCACCATTGCGGAAGGACCGTTCTATAAACGTGACGTAAGGTTTACGAGAAAATGCGTCATAAATTACAATTTGTGCACGATAATGCGACAATTCACATTCGTTGGAACGTTTAGAACCCTAATTACCTTAGCCGGTAGTTCTTTCAACATTGTCGCTGTAACGAAATCTTAGCCGGATGTTTTATTGTTCTAGAGATTCTTATTATTGGAGCGGTTTTCCTCTCTTTTACCTACTTTGTGGATCAATTGTTCGCTATTATTGTTGTAGGATATAATGTGTGGTTCGTTTGTGAATACATCTGCGCAAGTATTCTCTCATGGTTTCGGCTTGGTCTTTTATTGATGCGGTTCAACTTACGTCCTGCTTTTCTATCGGCGGGGTAGGAAATCAAAATGACAGCCGGAAATATAAGTCGATGGTAGCAATACGATCGCGAAGCATTAACGTCAATTTCGAGACAAATATTTGCAATATAAAGCCCAAATGGCCAGTTCTTTAGGTCCGTAGACTTTGCAAATAACGTTTTCCGAAACAAGGAGGGGGTATATGAAACTTGATGCAAACTCTATCCAGGAAAACGTAGATTTTCCCTTGGTCCCTACGTTTCTCCATTCTCTTGCGTCTTTTGGGGGGTATTTAATTTCCGGTCCACGAGAGTCGATTGATCATGGGACGTCGTGACGCAATCATTCTCGCACACAAAACATGTCTGATAAACAGATAGTAATCTCGCGAAACGGTCAAATTCTCCAGTATATTTTGCAACACGATATTCTTGGTCAATGCAACCCAAGGGTTCGTATCGTAGAGGAGAGCACATCATTTCATATTTTCTACAATTGGTACTTCGAAAGTTGAAATGTGTATTGTGCCTTTAAGGGCTATTACTGTGAATTCTGCACGTCTAATACAGAATTTCAAACTTTGAAAGTAACTGTGATTATACTCCGTAAACACCCTCGTAACTTTTAAGCCAAGTACTCGACATCTGTACTTTGTGAAAGTTATCTGAATTTTGTTATACATATAACTTGACGAACCATTTTACTCTTGCACCATTCTATTGCAACCAATGTATGTGCTTGTTTTACTCCGTCACCCATTCTGAATTCAAAGTAAAAAATTCTTTTTTCTTAGAATAAACGATGCAAAATATTTTGCAGGGCGCGAGGATAAGTTGAAACATGAAGGGTCAAAGTTGGATTTCGTTTATGGTATTCTTGTGTAGTTACTTTTATGCCGATTAATACTGTAGTAAGACAGAAAATGATTGTACTTCTTGTATAAATGGTTAATAAAAGTAGTCAGATTAATGACGAGTTATTTATGATCGAAACGTCAACACTTTTTAAGCGACATAATAAGAATTTCATATAAAGACGATGCCAAACGTCTATTGTTTCTTGATTCTTTTGTCGAAAGTCAGTTCTTACCGTTTGCGATGTATTACTTACTTTTTTTCGTTGTTTAAAAATATTAACCAAGACCTCACTTATGTTAATAAACATTCGCTTTGAAATAAATTAATATTGAAGGGAGTGACGATGAATCACTTCATTTTGCTACACATGATTCAACTTCCGAATGTTTCATTGCACTCCGCCGCGCCAGTTCGTTTGTAAATGTTTGCTTCCCTAATTACGATATCTAGTGATTAAAACATTTTCTGTTGCTAATGCGTATATGATTTTACAATGACTCGCGCGTTGGACAGATGCTTTCATCGTATACAAATTTTGGCATCAGGAGGGAGTAATAGCGTGGAAACGTTGTATTGACTAATCAAGGATTCCTCGTGGCAACGTGAAAAACACAATTTAAATGTAAATTTCATCGCTCCAGCCTCGCAAGAATACTCCTCAACTTCGTTCTACTGTACCCTCGCTTGATTACAAGTTTTGATCGAGTCTCGTAAAGCGCTTCGTAGCGCTTCTGGAAATTAATCTTTTTACTCAAGTTCTAAGATTTGTGTCTGTCAAATCCATAAATCCTCGCTTGTGCATATTTTATACATAAGGTGAAAGCGTTACTTTTTTTGTTGGAAAATAAATGTGACGCTTCAAGTTCGCTATATGTAAGACAAATATACTTCAACTTCAATCAGAAATATGAATTACTGAATACTGAATAAGTATAAATTATAGGTAATGTAATATAGAGATCCATTTGTTATTATTGCGATTCAGGATTCACTGGTTAAATGGATAAAATTAATCAAAGTTAATTTAAAGTTTGTAACTAGATGAACGCAGCACGATATATGTAGACACTGTCAATTCTTCTATTCTAAAGTAGCAAGTTTCGCCTTCGCGAGAATTATAAATGAAAATATATTTTGGCAGCTCTTATTATGCAATGCATACCCTTCGTGAATAAGCTTAAATTAGGGTATAACGCAGTAGAAATTGCTGACAATAGTACAGCGTTTAAATAAGGAACAAATACTGGACGCTCATTTCTCCGTTGCATACTAAAGAAATTAGATAGTCTGAATGGAAAGCACGGTAAATTTGGTTCTTTCATAATTAACTTTTCTATATTATATAATTTATCCTACAATACTGCATACAATAATTTATTTCCAAAGTACACAATATATTTGCAGACTATTTTTCTTCCGTTGCTCTACTATTTCATTTTTGCAAAAGACGTAGCAACTAGCACATTTGTAAACTAATATAGAAGTTATAGGAACGCAATCAGTTAATATTTCCTAAACGATACAACATCAGCGATATAACAAAATTTCAAAGCACCCAATAGATCATCGACTGCAAGCCTACTAATTAACACCGGATACTATGGATGATCCTACATGATCACCTGGTAGAACAATAGTTCATTTAAATATTAGCGCAGAGCAGCACAAACCTTGTGCCTAGTTAGCACTGGGCCGTTCAGATAGTTCGTAATGGAATATCAGAAAAGAAAATGATTCCTCAGATTTAAAATTTAATTCTATGTTTGCACAATTTATTTGAGTGATTTCTCATGTTTTATCGAATCATTCACGATGCATGTATATATTATACATATTACGTTATCATCTTTGCGAGCTTCCAACTTTGAAATTGGAGAACCACATGCGCCCAATATGTATTTCGACTAACGATACCATAACGATACCCGGCGCATATCATTGTCTCCTAATGCTACGTTATTCAACAATTCATTCCATTTTTCCAATATTCAGCAAAAGCTATGACTATTCGAATAGCGCTCCTGTGTTATAGCATTAAACACAATTACGGTCACCGCAAGCACTGCTATTAATCTACCTGGCAAAAAACCACCAAAGTCACCAGACAATCCAATAGTATCGAAAATAATTCAAACGATCAATTAATCAGGTTCCCCGCAGTGATACGAAAATGCAACGCGATATTAACCCCATTTTACGTCCTCTTTTACAATTTGAACGAAATTCGCGAATGTTCTACTGTCAAAAGAATTAAGTTCAGTGAAAACTAGTTTCCTTCGTTGCGCGGCTATTTCAACGCCGCGCCAATATCTTTCGTCTAAAGAAGCGGCTATATGTAGAACGATCGGAGGCAGGAGGCAAAGTGCCAGCAGTACTAATCGTGTTCCCCGCACAATTTACATTTAATCGAAGGGAAAATCCATTGACCATGCTGCGTGCTATTTGCTTGCCATTGAAATCTCTCCCCACGGCCAGTACCCTCGCGGGTTTCTTCGTTTCACCAGTACTCTATCTCCCTTTCTGTCTGCCTGCACGTTTCTCCTTTCGTTTTGAGCGGCCGTACGTGCCACGGATGGAATACGTAAAGCGACACGTTCGTGGGTGGTCTTCCTCGATCGGGGGATAAAATCTCGAATGCGCTGTATCTCGACGATGCTTGCAAGAATGCGCGCCGAACTCGACCGGTCGATCTTGCGCGACTTTCGTTTACATTTCCAACCGTGGAATCTGCATACGGAATAATTACCTTCCACTTTCGTCGACTCTTTCCTCGAGAACGGAGGGCACACTGTTTTTATAATATTCATAAATATATTAGGATACGAATGTACATTGGGACTACCATTAAAATAGACGGCCAATTTTGGAAGACAAAATTAACAGAGGCGTAATGTGTTCCAATATATCCTTTTAAATAAACGAAGCTACATTATATCTAACAAAATTATATCTAGCATGTTTATTCTTAAATTCAGTTGAACTCATTGAAGTTTATCGGTCGAAAATTCGAAACTGTTCCACGTTTAATTAATTCTTAATATTGCATATGATTCTTAAGATATTAGAAATAGCTAAGAAAATATCTCGTGTTAACATTTTTTATCGAAATTCCGTGCGTTTCGTGCCAACATGATGCGTAAAATGTTGAGGTAGACATACTCCCACCCGTCGCTCACTAGTTATAAGACATAATTAATTTTCTAAAAGTTACAAACAAAATTATTGGAACCATTAATAATGTATACAAAGCTTTATCAAAATCGTTAATACTAATTAGATCTTGTCTACATATGCATCCTTCGGGAGCAATAAGTAACGGACCTACTCATTTTGTCATCCCAAAAATTAATTTTTTCACATGAGTTCACTATTAGGCTTTTTTCCTTCTCCTTTCCTTTTCAACATATGTTGTTTAACTGTTTTTGACAAGAACGTTAATCCCTTATTATGCAATGTTATTCAAGTTAGAGGGAGTTAAATAAGTAGATACACAACAAGTGTAGTAATTTTTATATCGCCACAATTACCTGTTAGCGACAGCGCATTTTTAACGAAAAGAAAAGGATCGAGTGGCGAAGTGCTATTCATTCGAGGAAGAATTTATGATAGGGGCTTAGCCTGCGTATGGTTGGAGAGTGTCTTAGAAATGGGCAATCTGGACGACAGACGATGGCTGGTGGCCCGACGCTATTCAACTATCGAATGTCCACGGATTGACTGTTTACGAGAGGTTTTTAAGAATGAATGAATGAGACTGAACATCCTGTTAGCCGACGATGGCTGGCGACCGCATTGGGTCTTCCAACCATCTGGTGTCGAAGGAGTGTTTATTTGAATGTGGAGTGAAAGACCAAATATGGCAATCGGCCTGTCGCCGTATTACCAAGGTATAGGGACTCTGCTCCTGGAGGATCTGGCCACGGAGTGGGGAAGGTTATGCCTTTTGGTAAATGATCTGTGATTGACCGCTCAGTCTTTACCCCAGAACTGTCCGGGAATGATCTACCTTGCATACTCTTAAAGTATAATTTCTAACATACCATACCATTTTTTTTCTGCCAACTTAATTATGATTATTATTTCTACTACCACGCGTAATGTATTTTTATTTTGTCCCATAGAACCTTAATTACTTTGATAATTGTTTCTTATTACTCGTTACGTATATAGACGATAGACATTTTTGTACAAACTGAGGCATCAACGCGAGGCAAAATCGCGGTGCACGTAGTATGTAGCTTCATAATGTATTATTAATACCTTTCAGGATATATTAATATTAATCATTTATTACTGCTGTGACTTTCCGAATTACTGTCGCGTCCTGATACAATAAGTTCCGTGCTGACCTCCCTTGGGTATATAGAACCTAATTCATTTTTGTTGTACGTCAATCTCGAACAGTCACCCTCGTGCTGATCTACCGCGATTAAATTAATTCCACCTTCATATTCTGATTTAGTGCTTCCATAATAATCGTCCCGTATTCATTGGTGCGGCAAATCTGTGTTGATTTACCAAAAACTTCTAGCATTTTTTCTATTAAATAAACATCAAAAGTTGTATGAGAATTCATCCCGTTCAATATCATCTATAAGCTTCAAACCATAAAGGATAACAATTCATTCAGAAGTTGGAAGCTGTGTACACCAATGGCCATGTTTATTATTTCATTGTACACGTAAGAATTTGTTTGTGGTTTAAAATTCAATAAAAATCAAAATTACGAGAAGACAGGAGAATTTTAGAAAAAGAAAGAACATATAAAATAGCTGCATCAAAATATTAAAAATATTTTGTAGATGCCACTGATAATCATGAATAGAAATATCAATTTTAAACATTCCTTTGTCCGTCACTGTATACAGCGTAATTACGGTACTGATCCCGCACTTTCAATAGCTTAGGGATACCGGTAATAAAAGGCAGCCCTGTCGATTTGAAGTGTCGCAAAAGCAAAACCTAAATCGATTGTCCCATAAATACTATTCTCCTAGGGTAACCAATAGACCGACAATATTTCTCGTTAACCATTTACGAACAGTAATCATTTATTCGTCCTCGATTCCTCAAAGCGTAATGCTTCCAACGAAAACAAAAGGAACTGGAAGCACAAAGACTACCCGCTCTTCAGCGACCAACAAAGCTGGGGTACCCCTGAATGCTGCTCGAATTAGATTCAATCACCAAATTGAATATAACAAATCTGCAAAACGAAAATATACCTTCTGAAAAGCATGCCGGGTCATAGGGAACAATTCGAGGGAAAAGCTCCTCTGGTCAGCGCGGGGGGGAAGGGGTAGGTGGATGGTGGGTTGGGAGAAATAGAACAAGAGGGTACGGTGTACGCATTCGGTGGCCACGATTTTCTCGATTCGTTCCGTGTCCTTTCACAGGACGTTTCACGTCCTTCAGCCTGGAGCGGTGCGAATCTGCCCGATAAAACAGCGGATGCACCATTAGCTAATCCTCTGGGGGACGGGGAAGGGCGGCCGCGGGGGGTGGTTGGCGGGAGAGCTGAAACAGTGCCGCAAGGGAGGACAGCGTTGGCGTGAGTCCAGGGAGGAGAGATAAAGGAAGAGCAGATGGAACGAGAGAACGAAGGGCGGCAGAGGGTGCCACCAGGGAGATTTCAGAGTGTGCAATTGATTGGCGCGCCGGCGACGCCAACGACGCTAGCTCGCCGATGCCGACGTTGGTTGATTAGAATGGAGCAACACGGAATCCCTCTCTAACCGGCTAATGGCACGCCGCAACCTGTGTTTACTGTGATCTCGGACTTCGCTGTATGCCGCTCGCGATTTGTCATCTGCAATGCCAATGAAACATTGCCGGCGTGGAGGATAGTTGCGCGCGAGATCGGCCGCGATTCCACCGGCTCCTTCACCAGCCGCGACGATTGCCCTTTACCTCTTCGGATCGTTAACGACGCGACGCCTGTGCCCCGCGACGCGCTTTAACAACAACGGATTTGAGAAATGAACGGGTCGCTTTTAGCTGCTACGGACGTCTATATTGATATCGGATACAAAATTACAGGCCTGCTCGGTGTTTCGTTTTTCAAGTTCGCCGCTGTGCGACGGCGCGATGTCGCGATCCGCTTTAAGGCCCTCGCCTGTTTAACGGCACAATGAATGTACCGCAAAGAAAATTCAGGATTTTATGGAGGCAATGGGTTGGGCTGTTGATGTTGTGCTGTAGTCGTTTGGCGAACGCGTTTCTATATGTCGACGCTCGTCTGTCGCTTATGACGGTCTCGAGAATTATGCAATTGCTCGTGTCTCACTTCTCGAGAAATTATAATACTTCCATTCGTCTGCAGGTGATTATAAATCTCGTTTATTGGCAGCAAAGAACTTTCTGTTTATTCGAATTCTGTGTTGCTAGTTCAACGTGAATGTAGAAACTCGTCTACAGGCAACACGTTGGTGCCCGCGTATGATACAATTTGTGATAAGTGCTAGCAATGCATGTCAAAGCGAGGTCAGTGCCCTTAAATAAACGTTTCTTAAATATGCTAATTTTATATCAGGCGTTGCAGATATCATTGCGAGTCATTAATATGTTTGATATGACAATGACTTTCGTTTCGGAGGAAACTACGAGAACAAGAGTGCTTAAATTAGCAAAAAAACAACTTCGAAGTGTTTAAATACAACTGCTATAACTAACTTATTCATTCAATGGTATACTAATTTATGCCAAGAGACTTTTGTTATGAAGATAATATATATCATTTCTCCTAATTTCTCCCAATTTCGGTAAGGTTATTATTATCCTATCAACGTTATACATTTACGAGCACTCTACGACCGGGCATTACTTTCGTTTCCATTAAACAAAAACAATGTTTCACATCGACCACATAACGCAATAATTTCTCATAATTGTTTCTAACAAGCACGATGATATTAATGGACGCGGTCCGAGGCGAGACGCAATCATCGTCGCAGACAAGACATAGGTATTAAATGAAATTATCGAGGTCTACGTCTTCCTGCTATTCACCCTTCGACCATTCCTTAGCCGGCTATTGGTCTCCCTTCATGGCCCAGTAGAGTCGAATATCATCCTTGCAAGCTCAATCTCGAGAACAATTATTTCCATTATTAGAAATTTAATAAAGGTTTGCGCAGCGGGTGGAAGCATTCGGTATCCGTTGGATAGTAAAATCGCATCGATAAGTCGGACGTATATTGGAGAATACCTTAAGGACGTAGCACTGAATGTAGCCAAGGATTTATTAATAACTTGAAACGGGGAGGGAAAACGACAACGTTGCAGATTTATAAGTCTGTTTGAAAGTCGTAACCATTGAAAGAATTCCTTTATTTCCGCATGCAGCATTTATTATCGAATAGCAGGTAATTGATGTAAAGCTGCCTTCTATAAATAGTTTATTATTACGAAGCTGTATATTAACTAAAGCAGTATGTCAGTGCTCCATCCCAGTGCCCGACTTTCAACGAGTGATTCATTTGGCAGAGTGTTGTAAAATGTTATTACCTCGCCGATTATTTGTTTGCCTTCGTAGCACCTTCTATATTTCGTCGAACAATGTGACATGGCACAAACATGGTAAGACTTGAAGCATATGATTAAATTTGTGCGCAAACTTTTACCTACCGGTTTTTGTGCCTGCACAGGCGAAACCAGCAGCGTTCGAGCTTTAACCCCAATACTATTTAGAAATGTATGTTAGCTTTTTTTTTAATAATTGCTAGGCCTAGTCAGTCGTGATGGAAGCTATATTTAAAATACAAATGGATACAATTTACTGACAGAAGCTGTTCGACAAAGGTTTATATTAATTGTAGCGTCATTTGAACTATTTATTTGATTTTGCAAATTTATACCAAGTGATTGAATAGATATACAGGGTTTCTCATAGGATGATTCGAATCCGGAAATGAGGGGTTCCTGGGGCGATTCTGAACAAGAAGATCCCCTGATATAAACCCAATTGAAAATCTTTGGGTCCAACTTGTATGTGGCGTGTACGATAATTATCAGTAATTTCATACTGTCGACGAATTAAAAACTGCGATATTGGAGGCCTGGAAAGTCGCGTTACATCGCAACAACTTCAAAATTTAGCACAATCAATGACGAAGAGAATGAATTTCTTGATAAGAAGTCGCGGAAAAGCAATCAATTAGTGAAAAAGATATCCTTTTAAGTTGTTATGTATTAGTTGATTGAAGTTTTAGTTTTTCCGCAAGTGGACCTATCATTTTGATAACTGAGACACTGCATTAATATATAATTTTGCACATAGATATACCCCATAGTTTCTAGGCTACACGTTGAATAAGTTTCTGCCGAATCGTTTGGCTAGGTCCAGAGTAATGGCATAAACATCGAAGTGTTCATCTTCATATCTTCATATTACATGCTGCATAAAAACTGAATGTCTATGAGCCGCCAGAAATTAGCGTATTTCTAACAAGTTAATGGTTGAACTTTAATCAAAGGTGGTGAATGTAATGTGATGCCGGTGCCTCGCGATATTTCTTAGACTCTTTTTATAAAGTGAATTGGATATTGCCATTTCGTGTTTTGATGCTCGTGATTTTTGTTAGACTCTCTCGATTTTATTTTTGCGCGCCCTTTTATGCTTTACGCTGATTACCTATTGGTGAAATTTGGGAAGGACAGTTGTTAGTAGCGAAATAGATTTACTACATCCGTGAAGCCTGCGGTCCTTAGAAGGGTCGAGTCCATTAGGGAACTTATAAGCTTTGTGAATGGCAACATTTTTCACCGCCCGATCTTATCATCTTCGCGCAGCATCGCCATTCAATAATGTCTAAGGTTCGACTTGTTGGGATCGAATACCTCACATGCTCTGTAGTAAACCGTAATTGTAATAGTAGGCTATAATCTATACGAACATTATTACTGAGCATTCACTCGTCGTCTTTCATTCCGTGCATTTTAATTGAAAGAACGTTGAGAGTTCTTCAGTATTTTCCTTTGAACGGCAGAGTGAACTCACGCGAAACTTGGATGATTTTTCTCGAAAAGTTTGAACTCGGCCATTCTGCGATCCAACTGCAACTCGTACGCAAATATTAATATAGCTTCTAGAAGGGGATGCTGTAATGAACGCTCTATTTGTCTTTAGTTTTCTACATTTCGTTCCAACGATATCTATCTCGCGGAAAATACGTTCAGTAATTTTATAAAATAATGGAGTTCAACATATTCTGGAAATGACTTTAGGAACCTTGTAGCAGCTCGTTGGCGAATATACCCCGATGCATATGGGATATACTTTAGTTAAAACAATTATGTAAAGTGAAAGTATAAGTGTATTAAAAAAGTACGAAAAGTACCTATGCTCTAATGCAGCCTCGATTTAAAGGAAATTAAGGACAGAGGCGTAATACTAAGGATTCATAAAAACTGTTATATTTGTCCAACTTTTCAATTTTATTCAGAATGTTACACGTGTACACGTGGCATTTCCCACTAGGACACGAAATACGTGCAAGTATTTTCCCTCCATCTGACCGTCACATGCAAGTGCATCAACATTCTTCGGATTTATAAATTTACGCGTTGTACTGCATTTTATAACAATAAATGATGCTAGTATATAAGTACATAAGTTTTTATCTAGGTTTCTCCTGATCTTAACAAAAATAATCGTGACGATCGTGTTACAATTACTACTACTCGGTCAAAGAAGCAACGAAGGAGGAAAGAAAAAGATTCAGTTCCACGATGGGCTGGCTACAGGATGAATGGTCCTCTTAATTTCTCCAATAATGGCTCTACCAGTGGCAAGGGTCGGCTGTTTATCAAGTTTACGATAGGTAGGCCGCGAGTCCTTCTACACGAGTTTCTAGAACGAATGCTCGTGCCTTGACTGCGAGCATTGCAAAGAAAGGAAAGGTATCGTTGAGAGAGGGGAAATATGAAGGAAAATCCGAGGAGAGCGCAGTTGAAGAAAACGGAAAATCGATTTTCCAATACTATTTCGCACTTTTTCTTATATCTTCTAGTTTGGACCAATTTATGGTTGCGTGTTATTTTAATTGTGCATTACTATGGTTCTTACTGTTACTTATCGACAATAAACCATGATAACATTTTCGATTTAACTATACATTGATCTTTGGGTGTAGAAGGTTTCGAACCTGCGAAATTGGTATCGTTTCGATGGGCCAATTAAAAGTGTAGAAATATATTTGTTATATCTTTTATAATGTCTTTTATTGCAAAACACAAAAGACAATACGTGGCTTTCCGGCGAGAAATATATTTGAGGTGTTACTTATCTCTATTTCCGACATTTTTAACCAATATTCTACTTCACTTCGATCACTGCTTTCCATTGTTTGATTGCTTTTATTTACTCAGGATCGACACTACATTGAGATATTTTTAAAGTATTATTCTAATGCCGTGCTCGGTGCACTCTAGTCTGTAAGACTATTGATGCGAGCAAGATATCTTCAATTTTTCAGAACACTAAGTATTTCCGCTAATCAGGACTAGAAATTGCCGTTCTAAACATAGGAAAATGGTAAGTTGATCGAAGTTGATGTGTTCCTCGCATCTTGCATTAAATTGTCATATAACCAATTGCCATATTGGAAGCTTATGCATGGAATGAACGAAAATTCTACACCTGATCAATAGATCAGGGGGTTAATGAGCTTTCTTGAAAAGCCACTGAAATATTATCGCACTGTAAAATTTGTGACCAATATTTATTATATTTTGTTTTCTCATTGCATAAAACGTCAAATAAAGAAACTAATGGGATCGTCGCGATATCGTTTCAATGATGCCCGGGCGTATTGCTGTAGTTTACCAATTGTGTCGATTATATTTACTAAACATTCCACAGGCTTGGTGTTGATCAATTAAACGCGTACCGGTTACGCGTAATTTAACGTTCCGTGTTCGGTCTGTTTAAATTCGCACAGTCGACATCGTATTGGGCAATAATAAAATAGCAAATGGAAACTGTGCAATTTTAAATCAGTTTACGATTACGATTTCGATGGTATTTATATTCTAACATCTCCCCGTACCATGGAATTTTTATACAATATTCTAAAGTATGCTTTCAAATTCGAAAATTGCCATGTTACGGTTGGGTGAAAATATCGTGCGAAATGTTCTATGTATTTGTAATTTGTACAACTTCCATTGCTACGATCTCAGATACTCGAAGAACACACTACACATTCGTTGCGTTGCCGAAAAACAAAATTTCTCTTTACAAATATTTGTTTAACCTTCTTTACGTGTATATTTGCACGTCCAAATAATATCACATTGTCATAGAAATTTATACAAATATACCAATAGACGTTTCACTTAAGCTGACAATTTTTTTTTTAGGTCACAAATAGTCGATTCCATTTCAGTTTCTAAATATTTGTTCGAAAGCGGATATTCTCCAGCGTGCCTGAAGAGAAGGTTGGCCATATCCAACGTCGAGTGAAATTTTCTTCCGTCAATTACGTATTTTCCACTAACGAAGGGCTGCGCAAAGAGAGGACTCTTATTGAAATTGCAGTTCGCCACGAGCCAATTCGATTATATTTGCAATCCGTTGAATGTCGACGTCGAGCTGCTCAAATTTACATTGTCGTAACGAGAGTCACATTTACACCAGTTTATCATTCCTTTTACCTACTCCTCGCCATCTTTGGCTGCATTAATAAAATAGGGTGTCCCGTGCCACGGGTTCGTTATTTCTACATTACCGGCAAAAGATGAAATATGTTGGTTACAGGCCTGGTTGTCGTGCAAGGATAGATTGGCGTCTTGTGCAAATCATGGCAGATCCCTCGATTCCATTAGGCGACAGCAAAAGTTCCTGTTTTTGTCTGGAATATTCTTCTGTTTCTCGGGCTCACATTGCTCGGAGGATCGAAGTACATAATGACGCACGAAGCACGTCCTTGCGAAAATATTGAGGAAAAGGAACGTGGATGCTGGTTGTTAACTCTGTGGATTTTCTCGAAACGAGTACTTCAGAGTCGGAGGAAATATAATGATCCGAAAGGTCCCACTATGTTTTTACATAGATTTACCGTGTCCTCTTAATCCATCGCGATTGAGTAAGCAACGAAAATTAAACGTCGAGCAATGTTGCTTTTACTGGATTCTAATAGGAGATAGCTGTTTATGACACCGTAAATATGTTATCGTACTGTTATAGATTTGTGGGATCGGATATACTGCGTGACGGTTTAGAATGATTCCAAGGTGTGAGAGACACGTGTGTCGGAGCTGAGCAATTGACAAGATCGCGTGAGCGGAGGGTGTAGCGACTCAAGTATTCTGGTGGACGTGACCGAATGCATCCTAAACGAGTGACAGGAAATGAGGACCAAATTGAGAGAGAAACTAGGGGTGAACGAATCTATAGAGTGGATGATGCGTGATGCTCACATATTTTCTTTACAATTTGTCCTCGGAGGAATATGGCAAATTATAGTAGCCAGAATTAGTAGCAGGCGACTAACAATAAAAGTCTCCATTCATGCGCCGCAACGGGGAACATATTGCAAGCGAGTATCAGAAATTTTACGCCGCAATATTTCAGTCAGATCCGTTGGGTGATTCCTGCTGCAATGTAACGATCCGCCATATCTGTTTCCTTACACCGTCGACAGCTCAAGCATTCCATGTTCCTATGTTTATTTAACGAGGCCCGTGTCAAACCGTGCGGCCATTCGCGTAATACGAATCGCAATGTTCATGGCGTGTTAGCAAACGAACGATACCGACAAGCTTCCGGAATGAGCGAGCGACCGAACGAGAATTAGCAATAGCAGCGATTGGCGGTTGCGACCAGTAAGAATTCAATTAAATATTGTACCATTGGTTTTGGATTGCGCCCCCTGTTTAACCTGACAATTTCATTAACGCGGCTTCCTGTCTGGCTCTCCTGCGAGCAGCTGCACGTTTCTGTGGCCAACCTTCTCCCCGGAATGTCTTTCCGCGCCGTCGAATCTTTCGCCGTGGCTCCGCGAAACAAGGAACACTGAAACGTTTCCGGTTGAAAAATATTTAGGACGCCGCAATCCCTGGTCGCGTACGTTCCAACGGAAATGAGGAATTTAATCGTTGATAGTCCGCAGTGTTCTCAACAGGAGCTTGAATCACGTGATGGGAGGTTCGTGATAGAGGATTTAGAAGATTCTAAACGTATTCGATAGGTGAAGAATTTGGTACCGGCAATCGAAATGTTATGACGACATATGAGTGTATCGATATTATTGCGAGCAAAATTAACGCAAAGCCGAACGGTGTCTCTATGTTAAAGGAACAAATGATAATGTTGCAATGGTGAACCAAAAACTAATGCCCCACTGTGTAAAATTATGAAACTCTGCACTGTGCGTAATACATGTGACATAGACAGCTGTAAAAAATTTGGCACCGGTTAAACCATTGTATAAATCGACATTACAATGTGGGCCTAGAATCTGCTTTCACTTGACGTTTGGAAAAACAGAAAGGAATGCGATTTTGGAAAGATAACGTTTGACAGAATCTGAAAGATGATGGGATCTGATTTCCTTTGTAATGCCTGCTGTTAGTAGACCAAGGTGCAGCACAGTGAATTCATGGTTTGCAAAAATGCGCGTTCATTGGGCGCAATTAGTAATAAATTATAGAAGGACACCAGATGTAGATGGGATTTTTCATTCGTTGATTTCGCAACTTTCATTGCAGCGAGGGCTACTTTGTGGCTTTTCAAAGATACGTCCTGGTTTTCTTTTACTACCTGCTGAAGTATACGAACGCTGAAATATACATATGTGTATGCTAATGTAACTTTAAGGTATTTTGATTTGTTCAGTATATGTATGCACGCGTATAAATGCGGGTATGTAAAATGGACGTACGGGGGCGTATAAATTATGATACTTGAGTTAGCACGAGCCCCTTCTTTCTCATGTATTTCAATGAATTTTCGCTTCATTGCCAGACGAAAAATTATTTTTGATAATTTCATTTCATTTTTAGGAAACGGAACGTATAACCATAGTGATTACTAGAAACCGTAGATTTCTTTTCGAGATTTAAACAAAATTGTTTTTAAGACATTAATTCTCAAGGTTTACATTAACACGGAGCACACGGGAGTCAGGTGACCATTCATTTTGGTTATCGATTGAATCGGCAACCCTCAGCCACTGAAATATCTGCTGCTTCCTTATACGCAGCTCACGAGAACCTGATGGATCGAATTATGATCGATCGTTGCAGGAAAGAATATGTCGAGAAGAGTTGCAACCGGGAAGAATATTCGGTACACGTGATCGATGCATCCATTCAACGTGGTCTCGATAACCATGAGGACTTTCGACATGCATAACGTCTCCTACGATTATGCGATTGACTGATTTACGATGTTGCATACCTCCAAATAATGCAAGCTTGAATTTTTGATTCGTTGCCTTCCTTTTCTAGTATCCTTTTCTTGTATGTATACAGGGTGTACCTGAACGGGTAGTACAACGAGGCAGAAGGTAATTCTATCAACAGGAAATGGAATAATAATAGTATAATATAATCTGTGTGACTTTTAATATTCTTCGTCTGGCGAGACCGAAAATTCGTTTTACCTTTGACCACAATATTTTCAGTTCACAGATAACTGAAATACGTATGATTTGCTTCTTTCAGGGATCGATGGGTAGTAAATTACAGCTATATATCACCACTTTTAAACTGGCCACTCAGTATAACTGTTTTCTCAGTTCTTAAAGTAAGATTTGTATTATTAAATAATACACATGTGAAAGAACGAAACGTGGTATATTTACATACTTCATGTCAGAGTTGAACTGGAGTAGAAGGCATGTTTCAATTTTAAGGTACTTTTAAGGTTTCCATTGCCCGTAATAATGTACATGTTGACATGGGACTCTACGATTTTTTGTACCCTGTCAAAAGATTTGCATACTGAATGCATTAGTTGGTAAACTAAAGATCAACTGAATGCATGACTAACTGAATAAATGAATGGGTGAGTGACTATTCGTGTCGAAGAAAAAACCAATTAGCGAGTAATTAAGTCTGGAGTTGTGTTACTGATTTGGTGAATAAGCGGATAGTTGAAATGTTCTACTTTCTAAAACTGTCCATTTACAATATTTGTTTAATATTCTTTTGACAAAGAAAAGCTGTAATTAAAAACTTCACATTTAGATTTTTCGTAGAATCAATGGATGTAATGTTTATTCAATTACTGCTTGTTAATGTGCACGGTTGCTGGAATATAAAGCCGTGTATTTTTTTACGACAGTGAAATCTTACAAAAAAATTTGCAAGGGTTAAGATACAGCGAGATATTAAACCCTACAGTTTGTATTTAGAGTGCTGAATACAAATGCAATGGGCGTACTGAAGCTTTTGGCCAATAGTGTATGTGCATTTTTGTGTATATGTATGTACATGCAGTGAGTCGCGTAAGTACTCCTATCCTCGCTGTTAATTAAAAAAGATTGTTTGAAATTGGATGATGAATAAGCATTGGATAAAGAAGAAGCATAGATCGTTTATTTGACCAACATTTTAACAAAATTGGGTAATATTAAAACATTTTCATTGCTTTTAATATTTATAGATTACAAGTGTTCCTTCGCGAGAATTCTTTCTCGAGAATTTCTGCCGAAGTGTTGAACACTATTACCCACAATACATTCCATACAACAGTTTTATCGAATATGTTTCGTTTGGGAAAATACAACTTTCAAGGATTTCAAATATAAATGAGGAAAAGTAGCCCTACGTTTCCATCGTTCTTCTACTAGACTTGGTGCATTACATATTATACAACAGCGTATGAAGATTGACGCACAGTAGTGCGCCATACAAAGCCAATTTCAAACATATCGTCCTTTACACGAAAACGTATTATGTATATCGGAACAAGGTGAATTTCACTTGATGAAACTGAGATATTAGAAACTGTCCAGAGATAGCTCGACAACCCCGAATGAATTGTGCAAAAAATCGTACATCTTTTCGCGACATGCATGTATGTAATTCAATTTCTCTATACTTATTGGCAGTGAAGGGAATTCCATTCGTGCAAATTAATTGACGCTCTATCCAACTAAGCCAGGCTTCCAAATTAATAAAGAACAGTTCAGAATTGAATTGCATAAAAATATGACTCATGTGTACTTGTCTCAATGCGTTGTAGAAAATGAAAATATTTGCGCACTGTATATACACGTATCCTAGTTCGTATCAAGGGGGTGGATTTCGACGTGCTTCCGTTCTCGAGAGCATTATATACACGCCAGGTTCGTTTAAACCAAAAAATGGTGAAACTGTAGAATATGCAAATCTGTACGTTTGTTAATGCAAATATGCGAATGCAGGCTGCGCGTATTGTTTTACTTGGCGTAAGCCGGATTCGTCTGGAACAGCTCAAAGGAAATTAAAAACGAACGACGCGCGAAAGCTGGCAAAGATATGATGATGCCGAATAATCGGCATCATCAATTTCTCTCGGCTACTCTTACAACTACTGCGTTTAACTTCTCGAATCGCCGAATATTAACGCTCAGTGAATTCACACCTTCGGATGATTTGATTTGTGCGTGAAATTCTTTTCATTCGGTCAGCACCATCGCATCGAACATTTAAACGAATATCGACACCTGCTCGTCAATATTCCCGGCGAATATACGTTACTTGCACTCGAATCTCCCAAAGACTACGAATGAAGCACTATTATGCAGAAATTCATAAATACTCTGGAGCAGATTTTACTAATTCTGCTGCGACCGAATATTTTTAAAAAACCAGCAGGTCTGACATTCGTTTTTGTTTTATTCTTCCATACTAGAAGATTACGGATGCTTAACGCTTGTAGATGTAGGAGGAGGATACGCATATTAGATAGGGTGGAATTTTTCGTTTCGGCCTCAACGAAAGGTCTTTGCATGGGTTCCGCGGCACGCCCGCGGAACCAACATATCTTTCAAAATCGGTCCCCCCACAAAAAAGCGTCTGGACATCTGCACAAGGAATAACCTTCAACGTGCAGATGGCTAGGGCGTTTATGACGCGCAAGTAATATAACTGTTTTTGAGGAAGTCGTTTTACTCTCTAATCCGCCAAGGTGCAAAAATCAGGCATACACGACCTCGGCAGTTCATTGCATGCGTCGTAAACGTGAGTTTCCAAAAGGGCCTCGCAGCTGGGCCCCAGATGACGCGGCCAGGTCAAGCTCTAGGACCCTGAGGAAAATTCCGTTGCAGCGTACGAAGACACACCCTCATTTTAGCAAACGCGCTTCGGGCGCTAAGGAAGGTTGCGTCTACACCTTCGAAACATGCTGATTGGACATTGGATGGTTTTCCTAAAATCCAATCAGCATGCATAAAAAATACTTCCACGTCGACGTGTAGGATAACACTCGACGAGGAAGTCAGCCTTCACCCTTTGCCCTGACCAGTCACTACCAGGGCTTTGCCCCAAACAAGTCATCACCAGGGCTTTGCCCTAAACAGTCAACACCAGGGCTTTGCCCTAACAAAGTCTTTTAGACAGACTTCTGCTAACCGACTCCGGAGTATCCGTCCTCACGAGAGGTGTGAACATCGCGATTCCACCCGATACTTCGTAACCAAATACTCGTCGAACTTTCACTCGTCTAGTCTATTCAATCATTGTTTTACTTTAAGTGTTAACATCACTGAGGTTCATCCACTACATCAATAATTAATCCTATTAAAACGCATAATAGGAAAGTCTAACGCACCAAGCGACGCGATCCTAGTCGGAACAAAAATTTACGACCCTCGTTTTACCTGATCGGTCCTGTCGACAGTACGTCGCGGGTGCGCGGCGAAACAGCATGCGCATATTGAAGTGAAACTTACACTAGTTTGTGCTGCGATTTATAAAGAAGGAAAGTTATTCTCTAATCGTCGTAGTTTAAGGACATCAATGAAAATTTCAAGTATATTGTGTTTTTGGTTGTAGTCAAATGACGAGTTGCACTAATATGGGACACTGTCTTTCTGTTTGAGAATTTAGTACTGAATAATAAAATGGGTATACAATTGCTCCTTCAGACGACAAGAACAAAGTTAAAGAAAGGAATTTAATAATTATTATGAAGCGGATATGACAGAATCTGTCAAAGCTCAGTGATAATAGTACCATGTTCTACTTGAAGCATTCCGTCTGATATATATTTCGCGACTTTTCTCGTCGATCAGCGATTTGGTATCTTCGATCTATCGTAACAGTACAATGCTTTTCGCTGTTGCGACCTGGACACAGCATCTTCAATATTTGTCGACTCTGTAACATGCTTTCGAAACAAATACCCGACAAGCGACGAGCATTGTACGGATAGTTGCGCCCTTTTTTAGAGTAATACAAGAAGCTGTAACTCTCTTCCGACAGAATATCGAATGAAATCTATTTTCTTTCGCGATGAAGCGGAAGTCGTATCCGTGTGCTAATACAAAGGAAAAAGAACAATAACTTCACAATTTTCCACGGTTGAAATAATAGCAGCGGATTTTTCGAGGAAATCGGAAACTCTGGACAGCCTGAAATTACAAGTATTGTGCTTTCAACGATTGGATCGCATTCTGTACCTCTATCAAAAAAATACACTTTCATGTCCATCCTGGCGCGGCTTAAACGAAGGATCAATAGATTCAATAGACTTGTTAATATTTAAATATCTCTATTCTACAGATCTGTAATGGTTTATGCACTTGTGGTAATCTATGCACATAGAAAATTGTTTTCTTTACATTTTATGACAGAGGCTACTAATTGCTTCGTAGCAAAGTCAACTGGGATTGGCAATTTAATAGTCTACTAGGATGTAAGTACTTGACGAATGGAATTCGAGGAATCAATGTTATTAGTAATCAAATGTTATTGATTATTTAAAACGTATCGCACAACAGTTTCCTTCTTCATCTCTGTTCCTGAAATCGATTTTTGAAAGAGATTTTGTATTCATTCACACGTATATTCATTTCACCGCACGACCGCAACTAAAAGTGATTACACTACGATCAAGTGCTATTTAAAATTAGTTCATCACTTCAACATGGCTAGGTGAAGTTAAATTGAAGATAAATTGCGCAATGGTATGTAAGTTCGCATAATATGAGCATAACAGATTCGTAAGTGTACAAGTTCAATTAGAATAGCGAGGGTGAATTTAAGACAGACATATGAGAAAATCGAAATAGTATTTAATTGAGATATACAGAAAATCGTAGTACTGCTAGGCTTGGAAGAAGATCAGAGAAAATTTATTGTCTCTGACAACTGTTTCGGGTAGCGATATCTTACCCTTATCCGTAACTAATAGGACACCGATCAGCAAGAAGCATCGCGGACCCGTCACGTTGAAATTACAGTGTCTGCCAAAGATTTCCGGTCAAAATGTAATTTTGTTATACGTCTGATATTAAAGTCATTTAAGAATAACAACCCATCGCGTAAGTATAGTTTGTAAATTAGATTACAGAGTTACTACTTGCGAATTCTTTCGCCAAAATAATGTTACTAATTTATATTTACGAGGCATGATGAAATTTTTGACAGCCACTGTATATCTCTGATACAATTTCACAATTGTGCGACCATTTACGAAACAGCGTTTTAATGGAATCCGGTATTCGCGTACAATCGGCGAAAGTCGTGAATTAACGTCCTAAGAACTTATTACCTTGCGGCCCGGGACCTCGCCTTCGTCCATCACTTTCGTTTTTATCCTTCTGGACTGACTTTCGTCGATCCTTCTTATTCTCTTTGTTCCCCCTCGCCCCCGGCGGAAAACTAACGCCTCGGTAATTTCTTGAAGAAGCGGGCGGCGCTAGGCGAAGCCGCACTTTCCGAGTCAAGCGGCCGTAAGAAGACGCAGTAACGTTTGAAATTTCGAGGACCACGAGCTTCCGCGTTTATCCCAGCATCAGCACCCTCCATTCTTCTCGATTCAACTGTGACGCTCTCTTCTCTTTCTTTCGAACAGGATTCTCCTCGTTCCACTTCCCGGGTTGACTCGCGAAACTAATTAAGTGGCCACTCGATCGAGGGATCGAGTTTTTTTTTAGGAAACGAGGATTGAGTTCTTAATGAAGGGCCCGGTTATTCTCATTCGTGGTTGATCTTGAAAAGGTATGATTAATTCAGGGTGAAGGTATACGGGGTTCTAGGAGTCGAGAAGAGTTGACCGGACCGTTTGAGCTCGGGCAATTTTCTTCTACAATTTTCGAGGCAGTCACGCAAAGCCTTGCTTAATTCTGCGATATTAGTTTAATGCTTAGTTTAGATCATTGTTTAGGTCGTACAGCAGTCTGTGTAAAATGAGTTTACACTGATTGAGAATTATATGCATTGACAGAGACGAGCAAATACCTTTGGTGCATTTTTATATTACTTGGTCTGTTCATTATGGAATGTCTATTTGTCTCTGTCTAGCTTGTAGGAATTGCCGAAATTTTGTGGTAGCGGGACTTGTTTGTTACGTGACGATCACAAATATCCAGTTTATTATTCGGCACGTTAGGCATTCAACTTTGTGAGTTAGCACAGCGACAACAAAAATACGTTTCTAATATTTTAGTCTGTTCTTCAAGGCTGCAAAGTTTTATTAAAATCAGACCCTGGCGGTTCGCAACAGTTCCTTGTTAGTGCTACGCTTACTCGCGAGCGCGACGCCGAAGAAACGCCCAGCAAAGAGTCCGCATAGGGAAAAGGGAAAAGAAAGCGCTGTAATAAAAGGGTGAGGACTAAGTTTCGCGAGTGTCTTTTTCAGTAAAATTTAAGAGAGTCCGTGTAAGTGAGTACATAAATTGCATATTTCCGAGCGAAAGAAAAGCAGTGATAGAGCTCACGGAGTGAGAATAAATTCGCCCCGTTATTACTGTTAAATGGTGACATTATTTAAACACCCATTACATGCATAAATTCATGCATAAATTTATATAATCTTTTGTATTATGCAAATCGCCCTCACAAAAATAACAAATCATTGCGTGCAGAGGAACCACTTGTTAAGTCTTTTGCAGAAATAATGTGATTAATTTGTATTTAACCCTTCCGTTACGGCTGACTATGATACATAGTTTAATCGCGGCCCACTGAGCACAACGAGAGTGTTCCCGTCAGCGTGCATTTTTCAAAAGGTACACCGCACAACACTAAACCAATATTATTTATTTATTCGTATTTCGTATTGTCTTGCTAGTGCACATACAAGAGATGTAACAGTAACATTAAGTTTTAGTTTGCTTCGAGCAGCGTGAACTTTTTCCTTTCAGCGGATCGAACTACGTTAAAGGCGTATGGGCGCCGACAGTAACGGAATGGTTAAGAGATATATTAAGATTGTTATTTGGCCGGAAGCGTTTGCCAGCCACTGTATGCAATGACAGTCACACGATTGGCCAAGAGTTACCTGATTTCCGCGATATAGGCATGGAAAGTCATGCAAAATGATAGTGCAGGAAAAAAAGGAAGGAATGAAGAATAAGCAAAGCCCGTAGCAAACGACGCGTCGCGTCGCGACGGTGGGAACGTGCATGCGACCCTCAAAGGAAAGTGCCGCAGGGCGATGCGCATATAGACGAGATTTAGAGATAGTCCGGACGAGGGTTTTCATTTCGAATCCAATAAAAGCTTTCAGCAGATTATGTATGTTCCCTTTCGCGTTGGAAAACGCGTGTCCATTCTTCTCCTCGATAAAGAGTTAGTTATCGTCAGCCTTTGTTTATTTATTTACATACAATCTATCACTCAGGGGGATCTGCGTGGCGCGTATAAAGTACATGTATTTTCCAGGCATGTAACGCGAGAGTAGCAAATTTTTGTCAAAGTGACGACTATCCGGGTTGGGCGGTTTGATGCGGCTTTTTCCGTTTACGTATTCGAATGGACCGCAAATGAAGTTTGTTGCATAGTGAACGGTTGCACAAAGTGGCGGAACAAACTGTTATACAAATATATTGCGATCATTAAGTTACTTTTTGCCAAATTAGTACAATGCCATAGGTGTATGTACAATGTTGGGAAAATAAAATAAAAAATATGGTTTGCTTAGAAATGTTGGTGCAACCTTTTTGGAATTTTACGCAAACACATAGTTCGAATGATGCGTTAAATAAATAAGGATAAGTTCAATGTAGACGAAATAGACTTTTTAGCGCATGTGATCGAATTGGATAATGCTTAGTATACTTTTATGCTTGCTACATTCTAGTTAAGATCATCTCACAATTTAAGTGAACAACATCCCGGTGCGCTTTCTACTTTCGTTTAAAACATGTTTCCTTGCCATGTATTCTTCTCGGTGAATGGCGAAAAAGTCTGAATGGAACCGTACGTCGCACATCCACCGTTTGCTCCATATAAATTGTTAAAGTTTTTGCACAAGGAAGCGAAACCTGTTTTGCATCGTATTCTCCGATATTCTAGACTTTTCCCGGAGAGCAATGTGTTCTAATTTACTCCGCGGATAAAAGTTTAATGATGCGGTATTCGGTGAACGGGGAACACTGGAAATTCCACCGTTCTATCTTTCTATGCAATGCAGTGAAAAAATGTTGCTGAACAATGGTCTTGCGAGCCAACTGTAATGTGTTGGACCATCGTTACGTCAAGACCACTTGCATTGTTCACCGTTCAATGCAACGTCTGCCAAACAATTGCGGTACAATTTTTACAAACCGAACTGACTTTCCTTACTGCCACCTTACTGTGGAACGTTCGCGTCACGGGCCAAGCGAAATACTCCCAAATGCCTGTTAATCATTCAAAGAGAGTTTGCACGTACATGCAAGCTGTCACGCGGCATTCCGAATACTTCCAATTATTATTGCGGTTCGAAATGAAACTGCAAGCTTGTCGGGAAATAATTTGACCCGTGTGCAGCGACGATCTCGCGCAAGACCAAGACTCGTCGCATCGTTGAGCTGGAAATGTAAAAGTTCCATGGTAAACACGTCAGGAGTAACGCTGCGAAGTGTTTGCCAGCTCGCGCTGTTGTTCTTTGCGGATGAAATTGTGCGTGCGCGTCGTCTTTGTACGAGCATGGCAAAAAGGAACGCGCCTCGCTACCGTTGATTAACCACGGCAAACACTTTGCACACTAGGATTCTCTGTCGCGACCACGTGAAAACTAAATGAGAACGTGTCACGGTCCGCGTGCAATTTCGCACGCCCCGTCGCGACGCGAAATTAAACGGGAACGGTGTTACAATGGAATCGTATATAGCGCGCCACGCCAATTTGTATTTTTACCGATTGGTGAAACGTTATAAATTGAATGTATGATTTAGGTGTAAAACTCGAGGAGCGGTGACCCATGAAATTCCATGTCAATTCAACTTTCTTCGTAACGATCCACGCACGTACGTGCCATCAAACTCGCGCGAAATTTAATATACCGCGAAAAGTTGAGTGCAGGAGCTAGTTCGTTAATGAAATAATCCACAGGCCACGCGCCACGTTGGCTTCTTTACTGGATGTTTTCGTTGCGTTTACACGTTGCAAATGATCTGCAAATGCATTGAATTGGTCGTAAAATAATTTCGTTTTTGTAGATTGTTAAGCGACAAGTTGTTTCAGCTAACTTATCCACGAGAGTAATTATAAATTCTGTTGTTCAGCCCGTATTTTAACTTTTAATCTCTAAAAGTACCGATAACAATTCATCCTACAAATACTAATCTTGAGTACATTGAGTACAGGGCTGAGTTATCGTACACCTCGACTCTTATTCAAGGCCCAAAAGTCACAATAGTGAAGCTAGTTGGAGTTAGTTCTATATTTGGAAAATAAGAGCAAAGTGGGTGTGGAACGCATCAAAATTTATATCGTTCACGTGCGACCCTGTGTACGCAGTATAATTCGTACCGATCCTGACCTATCTTAACAATTTTATGGCACGAAACGCACGTCTCGGCGATCGATACCGATCTGATTCGCACTCGTTTCCACGAGTACACGACACGCACATTAACGAACGTAGGCGTGATTGTAGTGCGTCTGCACATTTTAATTTGGTATGCGTACGTTATCTCCTGAATGGCACATTTGCGGTGGCCGTGACCACCCCTATTGAACACCTTTACTTATAAGCTTTCCAATAGTTTCCCATGTACCCCAGTGAGAGTTCGCCTAAACACTGTAGTACCACCTATTACATAAACTATAGAAAACACGTGTTGATAACAGATTCATTCTGTTAGCAGCTATGCACCATTAATTCCACGTGAACATAATTCTCAACCTCCGTTTAAATGTATTGAACGAAAAGAAGTAATTATTTTTATCTTTTCATTGGCTTTTATCATAATAACTTTTATTACCACTTATTGCGCGTCTCCTGCGCCCCCCCTCCGTCCCTCACATTACGCTCCAAAAGTCTGCAAATCGAAATGCTATTGGAACGAGATATTACATTCCATCAAAACTCGCCCAACAATGCTACGGACGCAGAGTGCCGCTCGCTCAATTTAACTTCTAATATTCAATTTTACTTGCAGACTCAATCGTTTTCAATTTCAATTTTCTCTTCTCCGCGTTTCCAGAGACAATATGAAAGTAGCGATATGAAACATAGGGACGGGTAGCTGCCGAAGCGACGGTCACCTGTTTGTCGACTCGTTCGACGCGGGCAGGCCGTATTAGTAAAGGCAACATCGTTATTAGGATTTAAATAACATTTCGTTGCAGTTAACTGAGCAGCTGGCGTTCGAATGGTCGTATATTTCAACGTAATAGGATGGGAACGCGACCGAGAGAGCGGAGCCAAACAAGTTACAGAGTGGGTTACGAATTTCGTAGATGTCGGAAACCAACATGGTGCTGGCCCGTGCCGCAATCGCAAAGTAGTTTAATTGGATTTTCGACGTGATTAAAGTGTGCGCGTCTACGTTTCCGACATGATCGTGATAATCACGAAGCCGACTCATTTCTCTTACTTACTAGCCATCCTACCCGTTTCACTCACTGTACGTTGCAGCGTCCTCGGTAATTTGTTGCTGTTTTTTTTGCCTATCTTAACCCAAATTCATTACTTCTGAACACGCGCCTCGCGATATTCAGCACTTTAGAAGATGACCGAGCTAACCGAGAATATTTTGGGGTGAGGGGCGATATATTTGAGCAAACTTCGACGTGGCTAGTCACCTTTTTACGTTGCACTTTTGTCAATTCATGTTTATCTTGCAAGTTCGCATTGTCTCTTTCGATAGCTTATACGGCATGTATTACGATTGTTCCTCGAGCCTGTGAATATGGAGCATCGTAATTAAGAAAACAATAAACTTAATCTGCACACTTCCAAATTTGACCGCAGAAAACATGCGAATGCGTAGGCAGAATCGGCAAAATATCTGTAATATGTGTAGCATTGAATAATATGTATAGATTGGCTGTCGCAATGCTTGAGCTGTATCTGATAAATTAACAATGTTCCACAATGTTCCGAACAAAAATTCATTTGCAACACACGAACAATTTTTTGTATAGGAATGACATTCTGAAATCTACATTTTTCTACCAGAAAGGATTCGAGTCAATTTGTCTCTCGTGAACAGTGTTTTTTCTATTCCCGTTATTATCCTACGCAAAGAGATACATTCGATAACGTAACAGAATGTATCATTTTAATTATCCAATTTTGAAACAATTTAATTCTTGTGTATAGTACAGTCTACGAGTACATTACTAATACATACATTATTCGCATGTTGTATCCCTCAAACGCGACGTGGTGTGAAAGTTAATTCGTTAATTTGTTCCTGATCGCATTAGGTGTCAGGAATAACATTCATGAACGAACTTTGCACATTCGCCATCTACCTTGCTTATTTGATGCAGTTGCGACAATATTATTATACCTATTATAATTCATTAATGCATTACCCGGTGTAACAAATTTTTTCGAAGCCACGCTCACCACTCAATCGGACTAGTCATCTTCTTCTTGATGAGGTTTTACCTGCCTTTGAAAGTTTTGAAAGTCGTTGGCTGCTCCCTTGCCCACTCATTATGTCGCGAGCCTCGCTCACGTTCTCTTTGTGAATTCAATCGATGCACACAATCTCGTTCAAAAGCTTCAACGGAAATACTTGTTCGATACGCAAAGAGAGAGAGAGAGAGAGAGAGAGAGAGAGAGAGAGAGAGAGAGAGAGAGAGACGAGGAAAGTGAGGACAGAAAACTCCATGGTCTGCCTACGCTAATTGGAGGTGAAGGACTCATTCTGCACATTAAGAGGCTTACGTCGAAAAATGCGATCGATTAAGTGGCTGACAATATGAATACACAGAAACAGCTTTCTCTTCAGGCACAAACCGCTTGAGACGTTAAGCAGCTCGCGGAAACGTTGGACCCTTTGATAACTTAAAAGAAATATAAAGAATCCTTGGGAACGAGGAAACGAGCTTGCTTCTTCCTTTGTAATGTTTACTTTGCACAGTTGATGCTTGTAATGACGAATATCCGTGCAACATTTGCGTCGGCTTCTTTGCTTTGATATGCAGGGAGTCCCACGAACTCCGCCATAAGTATCCCTGTTATATTGAACAACGCGCGATAATGTTTCCAATAAAAGCTTCAGGATTTGAAGCAATTAATAAGATAGTAATCGCAGTTTTTTTTTAAAGTGTATAAAAATTGAGTAATCCCTTTTAAAAAGAGGGAAGTGTCCTTCATCTCTCCTTTGCGTACCTACTTATCAAAACACTGTTATTATTACATTATTAACTGCTTCAAATTCTATAACTTTTATTTGAAACATATTCGCGTATTTCAAGTGGACAGAGTTTGGGGGACACACTGTATAGTGTACTATTAGCTACATGACATGGTAAAAGTATTTCAGTGTATTCGTTTAATTTTGACACTATTTTGTTAAACAATTTTGTACGTCAATAATTTCACTGAAATTTCCACACATATATTAATACAATTTGCTAACTTAAAATACACAAAGACATTTTCTTGAACTTCCTATTTCTGGTTTCATAGATCAACTGGAAATGATATATATTCTCTATCATATCTTTCCACAATATTATGCATAAATTACTGGGAACTACTAAGCAAAGGAAAAAATTGTAAGGAGCATTTTCCTTACGATTATAATAGGGTTAATGTGAAGATACAAATTTCCCTTTTCGATCACTCAGTTATCGTAGGATATAAATACCACTAGCGCTACGTTCACACATTTCAATGGGTTAGTTTTGTTATACAAGTGATTGTGGCAGGCAAAGTTATTGCCGGTTTAAGTGCACTTTCAATAAGTAGTTGAATAATTTGAAAGTACTTGTCGCTATAATTCGTAATACTATATTCTCAATCACGATATTATTATTCTACTGCCAATTTCGGTTTACTGCCTTAGCCTTCGACGTCAATAAAATAAGAATCATTCTAGTTAATTTATCACATAGCCTAGAGTGATATGCCCCCTATCATATAATACTTGGTTACACGCTTTGAAAATTCACCCCAAACATATGTATCCTTTCGACCCTTAAGGAGCCTAATTTTAGGTGAAATGGACCTGAGGGTGAGATGACATGCTCTCATAATATGAGAGGCTATATGCATACTCCGATATTCCTTTATTTTAACGATATAATAAATATTGTTTGCGAGCCACATTAGCATTAGTTCATTTTGCTCGAAATTAGACGACTAGGATCTATGGTGGGTTCACGCAGGGTATTCAACATTTAAACTTATATAATCTTTGGTGGAAAGGTTTATGCAAGCAAACCAAACAATTCTTCCTCTGTTCTCTTCGAGTGGTGTGTTTTTTACCTGAGCCATAAAATATCCAAATAATCTCAATCATTGTTCACCTCACCCAGACCATTTCTGGTTAGATTGCCTTATGCATGAGTATTCAATTTCTTGTTTTCTTTCGTGAAAAGATCTATAATTATTTTGTAATTTTACCTTGGTATTATAATATCACGTGTATTTACTTTCGCAAGTATATCTTTTTGCTTTGAATACCAATTAAATTTACAATGCCCAATGGTAATTTTTAAAAAAATACGCCACTACTCCCCGATGTACCTTACAAATTCCAACGTTGTTTTTACACCAATATCATATTTTCCACCAAATGCAATAGCAGCCTCGATTCTTTTGGCCAATGGTATAGTACTCCCGGCCAATGCAATCATCGTTAGGAATATAGTTGGCGAACAGGTCGCTTTGGGATGGTCGCGTTCCTTGAATCGTTGTAACTTAAGCTATTTTAGGATGATATGAAAGAGGTCGGCGCAGAATCGGTTCGTGTTACTAGCCTCGGAGGTGTCATTTATATGGCAACTTAAAGCGACCCAAAATCCATGGAAATCCGTCCCCTATCATTTCGCAAACAATAAAATGTCATCTGAGGAACACTTGTCCCAAATCCTGCGTCGAGAATGTATCCCTGGGGATTGCTGGCAGCGAATAAGGCGAAAGTTCGATCGTACGGGAATTAATATAATATAATATTCGTGTGTTCTAGGGATGGTACATTTTAAATTATATTTATTCAATGGACCGCATTTTGCCCAGATTTTTATCGTATTTATTCATTTCATTTCGAGCCAAATGCGAGAACGAGAAAGGCGACGAAAAATTGTGTCTCGTCTAATTAACCATCGATTCACCTCGAACACAATCTGTCTACCCGGTTAAGCGACATTGCAGTGCGCCGCTCCGAAACTTCGGCCGTGTTCATTCTTATCGTTCTTCCGCGCCAGTCTAAACGGCAGTGTACAAATTAATCTCCTAAAAGCATTGGGAGAACCCTTGGAAAGGTTTCGCGGGCCGTACTTAAGAAACTTACTCGACGAAATATCGTGAAAGGGCCGTTTTCGACGTCGCGACGCGCAGCTGGGGGCCAACTTTGACGTCGCGAGATCGTCGCCAGAGCATACGAGACCCACGAATAGGATCGGGGACGAAAGATGCAGCGAAAGCGAATGGAAGAAGACACGGGAACCCGAATTATTTTCCGGAGCGTCTACGGATGTCAGCGGGATGATTTGATAACAGTGTCTGCGGCAGATGCGCACGTTCGACCCTCCCGTCCCTGATTTCGTCCCTTTTGCGCTTTAAGCAACCGTGGAAAACTTCGTTACCGGCTCTCCCATCCCATGTCGGGGCATGCTGCGCGAAAAGTGCGTTACTTATCACATTCGCCGGCCCGAAATGATGCAATTATCGCTGGGATCGTCTACTGCTTCATTGGATTGTCTACTGACGACGTTACAAGCGAAAACTGGCGATATTGAAAAGAAATTGGCGTTTGGTGAGGGTAGAGGATATTAACAAGCGCATGGATTTATTTTCTATTATCTATTCGTGATATTTCTATTTTTATATTAAAATTCCTCCGATTAAAATCATGCAAAACATCACATAGACTGGATTACGACTACATTGCCCTATGATATTTACGCTACGTAAGTGTTCCAAGAATGATATCCCTCTAAAAAATGTATGGAGCGTAAATATTTTTTTCCCCGTGCACGATGTACAAATACAAGCTGATCGCACACATTACACAACGGAGATAGAATCGTTTTAGGGATGTTATATATAATATTTTCAAACTCTCTGTATGCATTCTTTTTTTTTAAGAAGACCCCTGTTTTGAGGGTTCCTATTCTTATTTCTAATTCGTTATACTAATTCTTATGATAAAATGCGATCGATGACGATACGTATGCACGTATGCAGGATCACTGTTAAAATAATTAAATATTATCAAATAAGAAAATTCGATACTGCTGTATACCGTCGTAATTTTACACGCGCAAACGTACATTAATTATAATCCGAAACATTATACTACCATCAGCTATGTATTTTACCGTGACTGTGCAAATGCAGAAAATTTGGTATTCCATTTTATTCAGTTTATGTAAATAAATCAGATCGTAAAAACACGCCATTTAGCCACGATATTTTTTTTAAGAATAATCTGTTATTTAATTTAAGAATAGTCTGCCCATAGCAATTTCGGATACGTTAAATAACAAACGATCAATCCGGCAAAAATTATTTCAGGTGTACAAACAGTGTTTAATAATTTAACGGCTTCATAAAAGACGTATAATGCACAACTGATGAACTTGATATTCAACATACGATATATAATGATATGTATGATAATGAAATACGTTGTCGTAATTTTAATGCGATACTTTTATGACTTATAGATATTTGAAATTACCCGATACCTATAATCCGCATAAAATCAAGAACTTTTCAATAGATAGCCGTAATCCAGCACGAGATGATATTTTATAAAATAAACTGCTTTCTGCTTACGAGCTTGTACTTTTGTGCAACAAAAATACGACACGTTTCCAAAGGGTCCATAATTTACTTGATATATATGTATACATATATTCAATACTTCGACGTCAGAGGCAACAAGAAATACCGACTGTCTGGTGGATTTAGAATTTTATCCAGAAATGGTAAGTTTTCGATCGACCACGGCCCTTTCTTCTGTCATCCATCCTTTCGAGACGATCGTTTAACCATACAAGAAATTGTTAAGAGCAAGAAATGGTTTGTAACTCGTTACGGTAGCGGTATTCAGAAGTCAAGTTTCTATCATTCTTGGTCCTTTCGTAGCAGAGCCGCTTGATTTCTCAGTTGCTTTTGCGGACTGCTTGCAAGAATTACGACCCAGTTCCACTGGAACTTTCGTTTCCATTTCGAACGACAAAGTTCTTCGCCTCTGCCATAATCTCCTTCTCTATCCACCGTTCTCTCCTTCTACTCTTTCATTTGCTCTTTCCCCTTCTTTCGACAGCCAAGGAACACAAAGTTAATCCAAACCATCTAGCCAGTCTTACTAAAGAGCCTCGAGGGCTGCGATGTTTGCGAGTTACTGTTAGACCAACAGCGGACTAATTACGACCATCGTTTTCGCCCAATGACTGCATCTTTCACAGCGGCCAGTGGTGATGAATCCTTCGATTGTCCCAATTTTCATGGGCGGGATCTATCACGAATAATTCCTGCGTCTGCAACGGTGGCTTGATTTCATACCGTATATTTTATGCTAAGATTTAAAGCAATCGCATCAAACGGACTCTATTATGTGTTAAACTTGTTCGAAATGAATTCTGATCGTCAAATAATTAATACGGTGAAAAATTGTACTCCATATAATCTTCACTATGCTAAAAATGAACGAAAACGCAGTTATAGATAACAGCACGAATTTTACCTTCATTTATTGGGTTGAAATTCGAAACTGGAAAATCAATCGGTTCACAATACGTGCCATACCAGGAACAAAAACTCCGGCAGCCAGTATCTGGGAAACTGTACATATTAATTCCCCGTATTCCCTCTCTGTGCTTCACACATTATTTTATACTGGGTCCGATAAATAATTGAGTACGTCAGATTGTGATTCGCTTCGAATATTTAGGCTTTCAATAAAGCACATCCGTATTCCAATAAGCTTGCACTAACGGTAAGCCAGCAGTGGCTCGTCAAAAGCAACTTTTATTACTTTTATTACAATAACGTTACTCCCCGCCGGAATCGTCATATCCTAGAGTTCTCCGTTTCTGTTTAGGAATATGTAACCGTTACGATTGAGTCTTTCCACGGTCATTGAATAGCGTACGATTATTCTCCCTCAAAGGTAGGTACATAGAAGCCGTCCTGCGTCCAAGAGTATCGCAACTACGTATGAAGGCATTTCTTAAACTTTGCAAACAATCGTGTTAAATCGATGTTGAACTGTAGCTACTCGTGCTATCGGGCTTTTTTTCGGCACATATGAATTTCAAAAGCAAGCTGTGGAACGTTCAACAAAACAACTGGATAAGTATTAACAGTTAAATTATTCAAAGAATTAATGTTTAGAATGTCGAAATTGGTAGACGTTCAGTGCAGTCTCGGGAATAGAAAATAATCGCAAGCAGCCACATCCGGTGAATATGGCGGCCGTGGTATCACTATCGTAACATTATTTGCGAAAAATTCTCTAAACACTAGTGACGCGTGAGTTGATGCTCCATTATGAAATCGTGCAGCACATTAAATCGCAAATGACTGCAACGTGTAACCTAAGCGATCAGTATCGATGAAATTTGGCACAGACGTCGGGAGCGACAAATATACTAATATCACGCAAATGCATTGTTTTTAGTCCAACAATGGTGTTACGAGATATGCAACAATTGCACGAACCTTTTGGTCACACCACGTAGTTCAGGCACAATTCGTTGACACCTCCTATATCGATCCTGTCCGCTTAACAAGTTCATCTTGATAGATCTGTCACAATGGTCGCGATCCTGCTGAACCTAACTGTGCATTACCGTATCGATTGGGGAACATTTGCTCTATGCCCGATCAGCGCGCGGCACCAGCAAGTGTGATAAAGTCAACGCGCGTGTGAGTGTGATAAATTAGTCGGGCCTTCATAAACATTTCACAGCTGCTGCCGACACCCTCGGCCCACCCCAAACTCTGCCAACTCATCAATGTACGTGTACGCGTGTGTACATGTGTGCGCGTGTCCATGTCGCAGCGAACGTTGCTACCACCTTTTGTCCCTTTTCTCCTCCCTACTCTCGTCCAACCACCTCTGTTCACCTCTGCCCGTGTATCCTTGCCCGCTTGATGTTGTTCCAACGGTCACTATCGAGCTGGCGGAAGCGAAAGACCACTCAATACAACCGGTACCGTAGAATTCCGCGGTTTGTCCGGTTAATTTTTGTTCCATTTGCGAGCGGTACGCGTTCGCGTAGCTAAATCTCGCTGACATTATCAATAGCGCGAAAATATATCGCCCTTGACGTCGGGACACCGGCGCCCACGTTCTGAATCGCACGCCGTTGGTAGGAATGCGTTGGTGGTTTCCCTGCTCCCCTTCTTTTATTCTTAGTCCGTTTCATTTCGTTCGTTTGTATCTCCGAGGGTGTCGGTTAGTTTTTCGTTAGCCGTACAGTGAATCTCAATATGCAGGTACAAGGGGATTGATACTGCAGCTTTATCGATCAATTCTGAACATTCTCCGCTAGTACATATTTAATTGATCAAAGGCTCCAAGCGGTACGGGCAGTGTTTTTAATCAATTGCATTGAGACGAAGGTTTTTCAAAGAACCTTGAGATTAATCCGTCAGAGGGTAACGATGCGACAATTAGAATCGATGGGTGGATACTTTGTTACAGTCGCATGTGTTCTAAACTCAACTTTGATGTAATATGTTCTGCTGTTCCATTAATATGTCGGCCAATCTCCTGACGAGTGTCGTTAGTCTAAAGTTAAGACAAATGAGTATATTATAGAAATAGCAAGTGTTAAGAATACTTGTTTTGTTAACGAATTTGACGTAAGTATATATTGCTTTACGTTAACAAAACGGAAGGGTGAACTTTACTTCGTAAGTAAAATGACTGTGTAAAGTATGTATATAAAGGACCACTTTTCACGATACAGTAGAACCTCTATCAAAGGGTTGCGATCATCTGCAGTTAATATTTTGGAAAAATATTGCTTTTAATCGTTTCTCCTTGGACATGTCGGTTAATTGAGTTCTTATTGCACTAAGAAAGGGGGCTTACTTCAATTGGCAGCTAAGGGGTTTGTATGGAATACTTATAGTGAAGAACCGACCACGAGTTAGAGAAATATATTAATAAAGACATAGACAAATTATTAATGATTTGTATGGACCGTTGGACACAGTAATGCATATGTTTGATCATCGATCACAGAATATGTGTTGCTTTACAATATTTTTGGTGATAACAGAATATTCTCATAATTTATGGATTAACTGAATACCTACGTCTATTAAATGGGCATTACAATCTATAAAACAGGTTAGTCGTGTCTGATTTTTTCTATGCCTCTATCCTTTAATTTATTATAAAAAAAAAAGAAACTGTATTTAGTTATATTATTGAGGGCCATTTTCGTAAAAAGAAAAACTCGACAGTCACAGTAAACGTACATTCACTGTAATAAAATGTTTTCCGAATTTTCTGTCCAATGCAGAAAATAATAAATTTGTTATCTCGCTTACAGTGAAGTTTCAGCATTCAATTGTATATGATTTGAGTTTAAAGTGAGGCGCTTTGAGACCGACCTCGGGAAATATATGGGCCGGGTTATGCTACCCATTTTTTTCAGCTGGCAGCGTAAAAGATTGTCACGATTTACTGTAAAATGGTAGCAGGTCGGAAACATGACGCAGCCAACTGGCGAATGGTGAAAAAAAGTACATATAACGGTGTAATGACGAGTGGCAACTGCCTATCTGAGGCAGTATTAAATTTTCTTCTAATAACGTTTCGAATTTAAATGACTTAATTAAGGAATTAAGGAAAATTCGTTAAATATGGAAATATGCCACTTTATATTTATATTTATAAATGTCGCAATACTTTAGTTTAATTTGTCGAGAATTCTCGGAGACTGATAAATATAATCTGATCTCTCATTACGAGAACTTTCACCAAATTACATCCAATACAATTGCTGTCAGTATTCTGGTTAATACGCAATAATAAGCCATCAATAATTTATTCAAATTCGCATTAAAAGCTGTCTCTCTATCAATACGGAATATTAATAACAGAATAAAATCGATTACTCAACCACGCATTGACGAATCAACAACGGATCGAATTCGAAAATTTCCAACAACAATTTTCTCAGATGAATTCACTAAGCGATAACATTACTTCCAGAAATCATCCGAGCTCACGGGAGGATATTGATTCCACCTCCTTCAGAGACGCCGACCAGAATAGGGGTAGCTTGGCCATAGAGTGATTGATGGACGTCGTTTATATCGTCCATGCAAGCCGCAAAGGAGGGAAGTGTCCGTCATGATACGTACATTGGGGTGTTCTTCAGGAACATTTGTTCCTTTCCCACTGGTATCAAGAGATATTCCACGGAATGACAAGGAGCCAGGACAATGGGAACTGTATAGTCCAACGACATACATCTTTGCACTTCTACATAGTACATTTAAGAACCGCGGTCCAGTCGTGTGGCTATCTTTAAGCCGTACAAAGAGATACGAGCTCGTGGCTCTTTGTCGACCCGGCCAAGATACGACTTGGCCACGTTTTGTCTGCCATACGAAACGTTGATCTGTACACTATTCAATAAGATATCGAAAGTTGTTCTTTGGGAGAGCTATGTATTTTTATGCTGCTTTTTATGTGTGGGATAAATATTGTTTTTCCACGGATGGGGTAATCCTTCTTAAGGCAACGTCTGCTGTATTGGCGTGGTATACAAATAGTATAATGTTGATGCAAGTAAATTGCCAGAGCTGGTGAAAAATTGACATAGACTGGTGAGTATTTAGTTTGTTCAACGTGATTGTAGAATAATGAAAGATCAATCCTTAAAAAGCAGTAGCATGAAGATATTAAACGAGTACAGAAGCATTTCGTAGGAAATCGAGGAAATTTCAGTTCATATTAACTTCTGTGCGGAATTTAAGAATGTAGAACGATTATGGGGTGTCGTATCAAAATAATCCAATACAATTCTAATATCAATCTTCTTCCCTTCTTTTCCTTCCGTCAAATAATTCGGATCAAAATGAAAATGGCTTGCGATAGAATACAGTGGCCGGGCGGGAGGGAGTGTAAAATATTTATGTCGTAGAGGGGATCTGGAATAGATCAGTGTTGCCAATGGGATATAAAGAAGCTAGCTTAGAATGTATGTACTTCTGTATAAATGCCAATTTGGAAGTGTATAAATAAGCTATCGTATGTGTATAAATAAGCACTTGGTCAAAATATCTTCGCGACTCGATTTATGTAATACGTATACGGAACTCGGTACCCCTGTACGTGATTATTTCATTATCGCTTGCATTACGTGACATCTACCATTCTATACATTTCTGTCCATTTCGCAAAACATTTCCGTTAAAGAATACATATTGATCAAGCAGTGGCATTGAACGAGAAATATGTATTGTATTCTGTCCAGTAGTGCATGCCTACATAAACCGTTTTCTTATTCACCGAAATTGGATATGCATATCCTAAACGTGAAGTTCGTTTATCGTGGGACACTCTGTATATACACTTGATACCCATAAAATATGAATACGGCTGAGCACATTTTGCCGGGCTACTCAATAATGCAACTCGATTACCTTAAATAATCTACTATTATTATTCGACGAGTTCGATGATCATCCGATTAATCAATTATTAAATATTGTGATCGATGGCAAACGTTTCTATGGTTGCGCATATTCACCTGGGTAATCGTCACCGGATGTCGAACGTCGCGCAAAACGTTTATCTACTTCTGCAATTCGTCATTCGCTCTGCTGTTTCGCCCCATATGCGTTGCTTTCACCAAATGGACGTGATTTATTGCCGGTAAATGTTATATGAATACTTCGGCGGTACTCGCTGATGCCCGATGAAAATACACGAATTTTGGCGTATCAAACCTGCTCACGACTGTTGCAGACCCGTTAATGATAACTTATCAATGCTCCGTTTGTGATTGCACAAAGAATTCAGCGGACTGAAATATTTCATTGAAGACAGATACAAGCAGGCCATTTAAACAAAAGCTGCAGCTGCCCCACGGAATAAGATATTTCGTTCTAACGGGAGAAGTACCGAATATGTAGGGGGAAATTAAAAGTGTTCCTTAAGAAATTGTGTGGCCATTTTCTAGATCAAAAGAAAGCGCCTAACGAGAGATGCGTACAACGTACAACGCCTAAAGGCACCCCATGCTAGACGATATTCAATATTTCTTGTTGAATATTTCATGTTGAACATTTCCTACTTACTAATTACATTTTAAATAAATACAAACAAAGAGCAATAAAACGAACCAGCTCGCGTGTAAATAAGAACACGACCTGTTATATTGTCGCTGGGACAGAAATCACGGAGATATAATAAATACGCCATATTCGTTTTTATTTCAATCCTGACATTATCTAATCACCCATCATCTCCCATCATTTATTTATCTATTTATTTATTTATTACTCCTCGCAGTAAGGAATCACACAATATATACAGTAGTATATTATTGATTCCTTAAGTGTTTAATCCGTACGCCGTACGGGCAAAGCGCGACGGTAAATGCAGTAACGCTCCGCCTGGGTCCCTTGTGGATAATCTAAGATGTTTAACGTAAACTCTCAGGTGCATTGAAGACTCAATAAAATGATATATCGAATAAACGCATCTAAAAGTCTAAAGGAAATAGATTCTTAGCTCTTTAGCTCTCACATGTTTGACCGTCAGAGCAATCGAGTGTGCATATAACATTTGTAATATTCATAACAGGTGTATTGTGTTTGCCCTGTGTTGAATTTTCATTACAAAGACGTCCAATAGTGAATATGATAGTTCGGAATATTATTCCGTGTATGCTCGAATATTATATGATTAATGAAGTAGTAAATCTGATTGTAAGCGAAACAAAACAAACATGCAAATTATCCGAAAAAATCACATGTTTTCAGATTATTTGTATCAAATAGAGACAATTTACGTTTAAAAAAAAATAGTTGTTTTCTTATCACTTTTCGTAATTTTAATAAGCACTTAAAGGGTTAACCACTGCACAGCGCGTTTAGCACGTTTCGTTTCTGAACACCACACAGTCAAAGAGTTACGAAGTATGTAGTGCTTACGAAGCCGAGAAATTTTGTTGGATTCCGAGGGTGAAGGATGAGACCGATTGTACTCAATAATACAATAGTTATTCACGGTTCTAAATCCCGTTCTCGCTTCTGAATACAACTTTTGCGGAACGTAGCAGTTTGAAGGATAAGATTAAGAATGTACTAGTCGAACTGTCAATCGACAGAGCAGCCTCGTAGTCTGCGAGTCCAAGGGTCTAAATGATCATTTTGCGATGATACTTGTATCGTGAATTTCGATGGGTGAGGACGACCTCAGCCCTTGTTGAGATGTTACGTATGAAGAATATTCCATACGTCGCTCTCAAAGCGTTTTCGAGCTCGCGTCTGTGATGGGAAAACGCCCTAAAACTCTTTCGGTTATCATAAACAGAAAAAGGGGTCCTGAGCACATGTGCGACCAGCTGCATTATGACCAAGACGGGCGTGGTCCGACGAAGACTCCTCAATTTCCTTATATGGAAAGTTCTAATGCGTTTCCATGCATTTCGGGGGTATATAAACCCTTTGGTTTCTACCCTCGACGGTTCAGAGTTACACAGTCACGCGTAACGTCACGTCGTGCCACGCTCGTACAGAGTCAGTTATATCTAGTGAGATTGGGCTTAGCGCACCTTTCGAATCATAGATTAACCCGTTAGAATCCGCTAGTCCGGTTGAAGTTCTTTCGGAACACTCTTAAAGCGGCTCTCAGACCCCGCATCGCCAGTGCGTCAACACCGTGCAAATACTTAGGTAACTCACATACTTTATATTATTTCTATCGCGACAATTACATTTGTACCAACGACTGATTTGAATATATATTTATAATTTGTTCACCATTAAATCGAGTAGATTCGTTAAACCTATATTTACCCCGTAATCCTTTATATCGGTAGTAACGTTCCCACAGATACAACTTAACCGCTCGAGTTGTATCGAATATTAATTTAAAAGTTACGAGACAAACTAACATTTCCTGCGACTCCCTGATTTCGCATCAGGTTCGTCCGCACGCCTTATCCAAACAAAATAACTACAAATACTCCAACCCAGTGGCTCCCCGATTTCGCATCGGGTTCGTCCACGAAACCTAACCCATCCTACAGCTCCCTGGTTTCGCACCAGGTTCGTCTGTATCCTACGGCTCCCTGATTTTGCATCAGGTTCGTCCGTACGTTTTCCAACCTCCGAACAGCTCCCCGGCTCCGCGCCGGGTTCGTCTGTGAATAAGCCAACCTCCTAGCAGCTCCCCGATTTCGCATCGGGTTCGTCTGCGAACTTCTTTCCTAGTGGCTCCCCGATTTCGCATCGGGTTCGTCCACGACGTTTCACCCTCCTGCGGCTCCCTGATTTCGCATCAGGTTCGTCCGCGCTTGACTCTATTCCTGAGGCTCCCCGATTTCGCATCGGGTTCGTCCTCGCTACACATATCCCAGCGGCTCCCCGATTTCGCATCGGGTTCGTCCGTGCACCTTACTAATAAATTCTCAACCGTATTCCTTGGGTTATATCAACCTCGCCGGTCTAGGCGTTGCCCACAGCCCCGGCTCGTAACAGAGACATCATAGCCAAGTACGAGTCCTGACATTTAGAACGGTAAAGATGTTTGTCGTGACTAAGGGAGGACCTTGCTCTTATCGACGTCGTAATTCGTACTCATCAAACAATTTTGCGCCAAATCCATTTACAGAATGAATCTGTCGAATTTAAAATAGAATTTTCTTTGCTGAAAGGCGTTAGTGTTAAACGTGATCGTTATGTGCCGATTAATATTATCTACGACAGAGGGTAATAATAAAGACAAAAGATGGTGAACGACAGAAGGGAAAAAGGCTGAGAAGCGTGACTGCGCTGTTCCCGAGACAACGGATGATCTTAGAACTGGGAAATTGAAAAACCGTCGAGAAGTTTGTCGATGAATATGCAAATAATGCATTAAAAGTGAGAACGGAAACTTCTCCGACGGAGAAATATGAAACGTCTGAAATTGTTTCCGTTACGTATAAACGGATACCTTGTTGCAGTTCAGATGAAAGTTGCCCGATGTTTACGATAGAAAAATCATGCGAATTTATTATCAGCCGTTCCATGCGAACGAGTTTCAAAGATTTAGATTGCGCGTATTGCTTGATACGTTTCACATTATTGGTTCCGATGTCAATAATCTATTTTTAAAGAGCTACGTGACGAATGCATTGTAAATGCATTAACTATAAATATGAATCTGCAAAAAAATGGTAAGTATACAGGGTGTTGGCATCGAGGCAAAAAAATTTGAATATCTCATAAGAGATTGAAGTTATAGAAAAGATGTTCTTAGAAAAGTTGTTTGGCACGGAATTGGGCATTATGTGGCGTAAATAATTCTTGTGAGAACAAAATTGTTGAAAACAGAAGCAAAGAAGCAGCAGTTACGCGTATGTCTGCTTAAACCGTTCACGTCAACTTGCCCGTGGCGGCTTGTTACACGTTAATCTTTCCGCCATGAACACAGCCATTTTTGTTTCCCCTTTTTCTACCTGCCTCATCCTCCGTATGCTTTTTTATTGTCGTGAGCACGTCTACGCAACGCGGTCGCCTGGAAAAAATGCTAATTTTCGGTGCGAACCTGCGGCCAGCCTTAGATGAGATCCTGCGTTACGTTCGCGGAACGGCATAATGCCGCCTCTTTACTCTCGAGTATCTAATATTACCAGGGATGCTCTTTTCATGGCAAGAACAGTGGAGAAGAATAGAAAGTGTTACAGCATGATTTATAAATACCACCGCGTGGCTTAATATTGGACAGTGGTACTGTCGGAAACATTAGAAGTGATGGCAAAGAGATGCGCAATAATACGTGGTTCCCAGCACGCTGCTGATGTCTTTTTATTTATGAATGGAAGTACTTTTTTATAGGCTTGCGAGCCAGTTAAGTTTATACGAGGCAGCGGGGATATTGAGGCTGCAGAAGAATTATGCCAAATTTGTGGTTCAGGTGTGTACGTTAATATATTTAACAGGAGACAGCCTTCCAGCCTTTTTTAATAATATTTTGTGTATACGTAATCAATAGTTTTGGAAATGTTCTGCTGGAATCGTAGATCCTGAAAGAGAGTCATTTCTTGCAGAAAAATAAATCAGAAGTGTGCAATGAAGTTTTTTCACATGAAACCTACGTTTTCAAGAAAATTCAATTTGAGCATTGAAAGGATATGCGTGTGTACATTTGGACGCCGCATTTTCATTCCACTGTATTTCACGCCTCGATGATTTGTCCGCGGTGAAGTGCGACATTTCCTGAAATGTCTAGATCCACAGAATAAATACTTGATATAATTGAAATTTATTGTATTGCTTTAAACCGTGTAGAACTTGAGTGTGCTTACAAACGTCAGTGGAAATAGTGATGGGTGGCTGGCCTTTGGTAGGCTATACAAATGACTGGTCTACAGCTTAACTTTTACGAAAATGAAATCTCAGATGAAGAAATATCGCTCAATACTTTGAGGTATAATATCCCGGAATTTCCAAAACACCCTCTATACAACATTAGGTATTACATACTACAATAGAATATTGAATCTCCGCAATACCAAGATTTTTTATTTTTGACATGAATTGTCCGAAGGGGGTGCACATTTAATGAAAACTTGTAATATTTTACAAAAACTTTATGTTTATATAACAAACTGGAAAAAAAGCTGTCAGCGAAATCGTCAACCGCAATCGAGTTAAGTCGTACTTTACTTACTTTACTTTAACGAGACGAGACGGAACTCTGTAACTTTTAACTTTCTTGTAATAAAAGGGTTTTGAATCAATTCAACCTGGTTAAGTATACATATAAGCAACATACGTCCCTATTGTACATACAATGAGAATTTTATTTTTCCTTAGTTTCATAAAACGTAAACCGTCTTTCGTAACAAAAGTATATAGTAGTACAAATATACACAGCTAGCCGTACATTTGTTCGTGTTCAACTGCTTCCTATCAACCAAACCAAAACGACGTACTTCTATGTATGTACTACGTATACACTTCACATAAAAAGTACTAGAAAGTTTTACAGGTTCATGTGTTGCTATTGTTTATGTAATAACACATATCAAAACGATAGTCACGTCGAACGGTTTAGGCAGTAAATCATGAAAGGCGAGAGCCACATTTTTAGTGCGTAGATAAGGCACGTTTTGAATTCGTTTGATATTCCACTCCATTTTCATGGCCATGCACTTCGAGTAAATCGTAAAAAAACAGCTTGTTTAGACTGAAACTCGACAGCTATATGAAGTAGACAAGTAGTAAAATGACGCGAATATTACTCGCACGGGAAATATGTATTATAGATTTTGAGGGAAATAGAATTGTGAGACAAATGGCGCTATATGTAATCATGTTTTATGGAATAAGTTCATTCGGATTATTGTCTGACCTATTGAAGTTCTTGGCATTTTGAAGAATAAGATTTGGTGTATTATTCCGAAACGTTGTGGCACATTGAAATGAAATTGCTACTACTGCTTGGTAAAGTTAACACGGGGTATTGCAACTGAATGTTTCTAATTGTAAATTAGACTTACGTAACAGTTATTACTACATACTTTTATTCTATTCTAGTTTCATAGATTACACTTTTCGTTGTAATGAAAGTTGTGTAAATTTTTGACAACACAATCGAATGATATATTAACAAATGTGGTCAAAGCATTCTTAATATTATGACACTCATGGTCATATTTTCCAAATTTCTGTATCGCGATTACAATTTGTTATTCTAAGTTATTATTCGTCAGTTTTAAGTGTATAACAATACTTATTCGCCTTTAAATAAACCAGTATATCGCCAAATTTCTAGTGAATAACATTTAGAAACTTATTCTACATTTACCTGTTTATTCCTTCCCAAGGCAGATTATTTGTCTTCAGCTACCTTCCAGTGCTTTTTAGGTACACGAAACTAATTTCGTTGGCAACGACCAATCACATATACCGATTAATCAAAAAAATAATGCACACGATTGGTATACCCAAATTTACAAGAATTTTGCAGAAACAGGAGAGTATATTTAAATGTTTGACGGACTAGCAAACACACGGCACACGATATTAACAACGTATCTGAAACAGAAATAAAATCGTATTATTTTCCGATTCTGTTATTCGCATAAATTATTTTAAAGTGCGTTTATTACATCTGACAAATAGTTTCTGAAGAAGGCGAACAAGTTATGCCTACTGTTATCGATAAACATTAGGTTGGAAATCAAACATTGAACTTCACAATTCTGCGGATTGTTCAAGAAAACTACTGTGTAAAAATATAGACGTGTCAATCGAAAGTTACCATAAAGTTTTCTGCGTTATGCTGACGTGTTGTACATATGTAGGTACATATAGAATGAAACCGAAATAGTTGGGGAAACTTTCGGAATCTGGCAGTGGCGTGAACGGCCTCTTACACGTGTACCCGTAGCCTAACCGATATCAACCCAATCTACTAATCCTGCGGAACCTTGGCGATTCGATATGAGTCAGTTTCTGTAGTAAAAAATGTGCGTCAGAAGAAACCATAGTGTCATGTGTAGATCCACAAATCCACTTGAACGTCGCGCGAGTAGATTGAGTTAGTGTTGGTCAGACTAGACAGTACATATGTACATAGTACGGCTGCCTAGCGCCAGTACCGACTCTACACATTTTAACATTTCGACTGTCCCGTGCATCATGGTATTTTCTATACGATCTGTGCATTTCGTTTAATGCGCGGGTGCAGTCAGCGGTCAATGGGTTTTATTTAAGGCTATGTAGAATGAAAGTACAATGATAGAAATTGGTCAATTTGGACAGGCCAGACATGAAAACTTTGTACGTTAACTTCTACCATTGTTCTCTATAGCTGGTGGTCTCAAACAGAATTCTCATCTTAACATTATTATAGAGGTTATATAAATTATGAACAAAATAGTACAATATAATATTTCATGGGTTTGTAGTTATTTAAATTCAATTAATCGCTACTTTATGCTAAGTAATGTTGCTGTAAAATAATGAAGGATACTAGGTGATTCGTCAGTGGAATACAGACTGCAAATGAAAAATAAAACTTTTTCAAAGTCGCCCGGTTAATCGATTAAGCCGGTTAATCGAGGTTGTACCGTAATTACCACAGATGTTCAGCTAACCACTGCCATCAGAATGTACATGTATATGTATGGGTCAACAGTTGCCCTCCTTATTCGATAGATCGTAAAAAATAGGGAACAAGAAAATAGGAAGCATGGAAATGCAATGATCAAATCGTTACAGTGATTTACGAAGTTCAATGTACAAAAAAATCTACTCGCTTCCAGCCAATCTAATAATTCGAAGAAGTACACACTATTCGATGGTTATAATATTTCGAACTAAGTTATCTACATTACCTATTATCTGCATTACACAGCATGTAATTTCATTACAAGTAAAATTTTGGGCGCTTTGCTGATACTTTTCCAATGCGTCCAAACTGCTACGAACATTTTTACCACGCTACACGTGCTCCTGTGACGGATATTTTTCACCATCAGCACAATTTCACGGCCATCTTTCGCGTTATTTAAAGGGAGACAGGACGACAAGTTTGGGTGAACGTTCGGAGTGACAGGAGGTCGAGCGAACGAAGAAACGAAGAAACGAAGAACGAACGAACGTGAAGGCAAAAGGATAGAATTGAAGCGAGGTACGGCTTGTGAATATTTTAGACGTGCCAGGAGTGTAGGAAGACAGTTTCGGGAGGAAATCAGAGGGGAAAGGGCTGTGGAAGGAGGATATTTTTCGAGGCGCCTCCGTAATTGGCGAGTTGAATCATTGATTAGCCGGCAGGCAGACGGCTTATGCTCGCCCCCGTCCACCCTTCTATCAGCCCTGTTCGCGATCCAACCAGCCGCCTACCATTGGAGGGTAATACCTAATGTAGCCTAAGATATTACTTCGCCAGATTAAAACTCGGCCGAGTGGTGGAGAATAGGGATGGGTCGACTTGTAACAATGCAGAAATTTAATTAGCCCTCCTCTGACAATGTGTTTTCGCGCCTTCGCACCTTGGCGTCTGCCATTTCTTCTCTGGTTGCCCCAGGTAACATTAGTTCCAGCAGATTGAGCGGAAATACTAGTTCTTATCAGATCATCAATTGAGCGCCTGAGACGGCGAGAAATATGTGACTGGTTATGCGTTACCGTGGCATTGGTGGATAAACATGCAAGTGGTCGCAATAGAATGATTTAAACCCTTGCACAGTATCGGGTCAATGTGCTACTAAATGAAGAATCTTCAATTGGCATCGAAATATTTCACGCCGGACATATTTCTTTGCTTTCGTTAATGCTGCTTGAATCACGGTATATCGGAATACGCAACTTCAATGTAGCGAAGTTGCTGCGAAAAATGTATTTACGTCTTGGATTCTCTTTGCATGGTACTTTTCTTAAATAATTTTAACTTTAACACCCTTTCAAACGATTTAATCACTCTCACGCGGATGCTGGACTTGGCGAAGAATAGTTAATTAAAGCGGCGTTAGGTAACCCTAATACTTACCTCGACTACATTTTATACAGAACAAGAATGCAACCGATTACTTTTGCGCGTCCGTGTGCGTATATTGCTTGTTAACTAATTGAATGGTTCTTTAGAGAAAGAGAATAGCCTATGCATCAACGTTCGAAAAGTGTAATAAAATATCTCCGCAACGCTATTAAATCTCATTAATGCGAATCAATCTGTCCGGCAGGATCTTTCCGCGTCATAAATCATAAACGAACGAGGGACAACCACAATCATGCTGGGACGTGTTTCGCGTTCTTTCCCTGGCACGCTGCGATCGAATCGCGAAAATATTATGTTACACCTCGGAGGAATCGAGAAAAGTTTCTCGTGAACTGCTTTGCCGAGGAAAAATAGCGGGGCAAAAGAAAGCAGAGGGGCATGGTCGTGGCGGTTCAAACGAGTTGTCGAGAACTTTGACGGAGAATGGAAACTCTTCCTCTCTTTTTCGTCCCACCCTCGTACCCACCTCTCATTTTACCATCTCCCTTTCGCCCCGTCGCATTTGCCGCTCATCCCGCTCTGCAACGACGTGCAATCCCTATCGACTTCAAGTGCCACGAAATAAAACTTGTTTTCCCCCGGTGTGGAAATTTCATTTGCGACCGCAGTGCGTGTCCCCACAAACACGCCAGGGCACGTCCGAATTACGATTGGACCGGCTTGATCGTTTGCTCGTTCGTTTGCTGATCGCGAGGACGGGAAAAGTGTACTGGGAAATCACACTATACCAAGTAGACTGTTTTACAACACTCCAATGGCAGGTTGATCTGGGAAGCGCAACGGAGGATTGTTAAATCATTCGAAGCTAATACTAATAACACCCCGTATACAGGGTGTTCGAAGGGCGCTTTAACGGTAAACACGATTCTTCGGGTACTTTAGATTATTTAGGGAAAAAATTTGTGGAAGAACAGTTAGTCGGCAACAAATTGCAGTGTCAAACATTGCTGAAAAGTGTTTTCTTCGGTGAAAAGTTAGGGTGATGTTGATACTTTTAAATGGCACTAAATATTTTTAGCTATATTATAGCTGATGGCAAAATTAGTTCAAGGACCTCTTGTACGTCGACCGTGAAATGAGAACAATTTGGCCCCAGGGTGTGTGTTGTAATAAGATGTCAGCTGTGGGTGGAACAAAGGAATTGGATGAGCGAATGTTATCCATGAAATTCCTATGAAGTTTAGGTCCTTGTGATTGATAGGGGTGCCAATGAGGTTATTGATAAGTTGGTATATTCAATTTGTCCGTATTATTGTGGGTAAATAATTCATGCCCCTCCAAGTAGATGTAACTTCTTGTTGAACGAAACTACGTACGAGACTCTTTTCGACGGAATTTTTAATTCTGTAGTGAAGAATGTATGTATGCGATTCGTAAATGAAAATCAGAATTTTAATATACCTATAGCATTGAATGACTCGTCAGCTATTTGCTGTATGAAAAAGTATTTACGAAAAATGTTACGAAGATGCATATATTATCTCCTCGGTTTTCCATAATAGGTATATTTTACATCGATATGCTCTGTAATTATTGCATATCCAAGGCTACGGAACCTACAACATTGATTTTTCAGAAATAGTACGACTAATTGTATGCTTCGATACACCGTTGCGTAGCACAGAAAATAAGATTTTATGACAAAGCCATCGACTTCAACCAGCTTGCACGTTTCAAAATCCAAATTTTATTTACTCTATAACGATGTATACTTTCATAAATACCGTAAATGCGCAAGTGGAATGATATCTTCCAATTGTTTTTCTCATATTAATGCTGATCCTGTGATTTAAGTAAATATTCTTGAATCAGCCAAACATAGGAAGATAAATTGCTGCCATGTAAACACTTTTACAATTCATCTTTCATAAAAAAATTTTATAAAGGTTTTGTTCGCGTCTTTTCTGCTACAGCAGCACTATTTTTCACCGATCCTCGTCAATCACAGGTGATACCATATCGGCGTCCCGTAAATGACACGAAGAGATTTACGCTTGGGCAAATATAACAATTAATAGTTTGCAACAGTTTTCCCAACTAAGCTGCGGTACACCTGACATTAGAAATCGCAATTTCTGTCTATAATCATTTGCTAAATAATTAATGAATAATAAAACTTGGCGTTTCGATACAACTCGCGATTCGAAATAAAGCAACGACATAATAGCGGGGAATATTCAAACAAGAATTCTATTTAAAATAATTACTATTAAATACAATACTATTAAAAATAATTCTCCAAACGTATAATCAGTTGCTTAGAATCAAGTATATTTCACAAATATAACGATTCTACGCTAAGGAAAAACCGATCAAACTTATTTGATAACTCAATATCATGTTTAATCATCAACAGCGTCATGTTTTCATGAAATTGGATACAGATCCTGAAAGAAGGGGGAAAACGCTATTACCACTTGTAGGGGTTACGCTGTTGAACATCAAATGATAATACACTTTAAACTTATTCTATTATTGACGAGCAAATTTGCTGTTAAACCGTTTACAAAATCAATCCCGGCCGCGTTAGTATCAAATTCGACGCCAAAACAGTGTCGTTTGTCACAGCGGAACACGACTTAACCACTCTAATTAACCTTCTAGAATGGCTGTAATGTTGAGAACAACCTGGCACAAATAGTGCTATAATTATAAAACATGTTTGTTGAGTGTCAATGGTAACGTGCGCCTAATTCGTCTGATATTGTAACATATAGGGTAACGTACATTCATATTTCTGTATCAATGATTTACAACGCAAATATTATACATATGTCCAGTTCTAGATAGACGTATGCAGCATGAAGAAATATGTAGCTAGGAGCTGCTGTGTACAAACGTGAATTTAATACAAAGCAGACAGAAAATATTTGCCCTGCGAATTATCGACATGATGGTGCAGCTCACGAAAAATGCTATGCTATGATAACTCGCAAGGAAGTGAACTTGAATTTATTCGTAACGGTTGACCGGGCCATTGGAAGAAATCGAAGTCCTTATTATTATTGACTGAAACTGGCTAGTTTCCGAGATATTTCCACAAAATTACAGCCATCGCTCCATTGAATTTTGCCTATACGTGCACGTTCGTAGCAAAGTATGCGTCAGCCTGGGACCGCTGCTTATCTGCCATTTCTATTTCTATAAACACATCCCGGGGGCCGGCAAAGAATCTGTATAACGGGTGAACTCGGCGAAAGGGTACCTCGTAAGGGACGTGAATCACGACGGGCGTTACGAAGTAATGGTTGTAGGGTCAATTCCGGAGAACAAATTCCTTTTATTTTTCGTCACGGCGAGACACTGTTTGCACCTCTAAGACAGGATATGCTTAGAGGTATGTATTAGGAAATCGGTGGCTGAAAAGTTCTACATTTTGGAATCGCGTAAGCTGTTCGGAAAGTTCGAATGTAGGTGTGGTCTTGGGAAATTGTATACAATCTGCAATGGAGTAGTGAGAATTACCTGTGAGGTTCCGTTATTTCCACATTTGGAATTACGGTATATTTTGTATTTTTATGATTCGGCGCACGTGTTGCACGGGTGGTTCAAGCTTTTATAATTTTATTGCCGGTCTACGCTAAAGGTACCGGATAATCAGTCAGCCTGGTGGTCGGGTCATTCCATGCCAAATCGATCACTTTTGGACGATTTTGTTCTAAATGAAATATGTTGTTATCCATGCGAAATTAGGGGTGGTTTAAGTCATCATTTTGACGGTTTACAATTTGCTTAGAAAGTACAGGCCTTCAAAGTTTGCAATTTTGGCCATTTTGCGATAACGGGCTTCACTTACGAATTTTTATCTGAGGAACTGTTTGTCCGATTGAGTTACTTTTTTTGTTTTATTCACAAAGGATTGGGCTAATATAAAATAATTGTTTCAGCCGCGATAAAACTTTATAATGTCGAAAAATGTAAACGTATTCTTTTTTTGTGTTTTTCTCGATGATGTTTTGTGACTTAAAGTTACTTAAATTTTGATAAAAATATAGTCATATTCCTCGAAGGTTTCTTTTAAAAATGGCACCTTCAGAATGATGGAGAATTGAAAATTGGCGTCGCAATGAGCTGGACGCGGTTTGCCCCCGTTTCAGGTAGGCGAGTCGTCCGCTCCCGCTATTATGGTCGGTTGCCTATACCCGTTGGTCTCAAAGCAATACCAGCAGACCTCGTCTACGACTAAATGACCCTATTTATACCTCGAGAACAATATTAGTAACCATTCTTGGCCAACGACACCTTTTTAATCAAATTTCTAACCCTGAGGTGACATGAGGTGTCATCGAAAAAAACTCAAAAAGAGAACTTGCTTATATTTTTCGACATTATAAAGTTGCTGATCGAGGTTGAAAAAATTATTTTATAATAGCCCAATCCTTTGTAAGTGAAACAAAAAAAATTCAGCTCAATCGGACAAACAGTTCCTGAGATAAAAATTCGTAAGTGAAGCCCGTGTTCACAAAAACGATCAAAATTGCAAACTTTGAAGACCTGCACTTTCTAAACAAATTGTAAACCGCCAAACTGATGACTTAAACCATCCCTAATTTCGCATGGATAACAACATATATAATCTAGAACAAAATCGCCGATGGTGACGTTCAAAAGTGATCAATTTGACATGGAATGACTACGATCGTACTTCCCTTTAGGATGCAACAAAGATTATATATCATATCTTTAACGTTTCACTAAAACTCATCTCTGATTAAATGAAAATTAGTTTTGGGTTTGGTGTTTTCGAGGATGGGACGCAAATGGTGGGACGCAGGGTGCCCATCCCGCCCACGCTGAACCTGACCCAAACTGATAGAAATATGTATATCCCAAACGTTACCAATCCTTATAATATACCCTTTCGAGTAGTTCACCCGGTATATAGATTCTTCTGATGTGCTTATAGAAACAGTAGATGCACGGCGATTCCACACCGACGCATACATTGTCCCAAACGTGTACGCATAGCTCAAATTTATTGGAGTAGTAGCAGCAGTTTTTTGCAAATATCGTAAAAACTAAGGCCAAGCGGCGATTATGCGCGTAGGAAAAAATAGTTGCAAATCAATAACACATTCAAGAATGACCGAAACTGGTGAGGTGCTCCCACATCTGTACGTTCGCCAAAAAATCTGTTGCATCATTTATTGCTGAAAATTTACATATCAAATATCAAAGTTCCAGAACTTTGTTGAATTGTATGATATTTGAAACTGTTGGGATACAAAGTGACGTAAAGCTTGAAGCCTCTGGTTCTTTTAATTGTCCGCGACATTTCGTTTAAGTCGCTTAGGCAACGTTTTCTACAGCGTTCGCTAAAATAAGCGAAACCCCATAAAAAAGCGACGTTTTGCAACAATATTCCGGCTATTTGCAAATATCCGGAAATCTTTATAGTACTATGTCTGCCGATATATGGCAGAGTTTTAATATTTCGTCGGCATCGTATTGTAAAATAATAAACTGGGACGACTTGTAACATTTACTTAATAGAACGAACACGCAGAAATTACAATTAATAAATAATCGTATTAATATTTTCGATTCGCATTTGCAACCGGGAAATGTTTACTTTGTTCTTCTTTGATAAAGTACATGCACCTATACAATACACATACATATGAAAAATTTGCGAAGAGATCATGTGGGAAAGTGGAATATTTGCTCGACGCGGGATACACATAAAACGATTAAACACCAATATTTCCGGGTGTTTGAAAGCCAAGCTGGCGGATTCTTTTTCGATTACGAATGACTGGCTGATTTTTTTGTTTCTCGAGACAAAGACGAAGACGGATGATCGCACCGAGGTTAACCAAGAATTCCTATTGGAATCACGTTTCCCGTTGAGTCTTACCTTGTCACGACCAGGCAGCTAGCGCCTCTCCATTTGTTTCTCCTCTCTCTCTTTCTTTCTCTGTTTCGTATCCTCGCTACCCTTTAGTTTTCTATAAACGCGACGCGCGTTACCTCGCGGCACCTGTGTACTATTGAAACTCGTACAGAATTTTGAGGTCACGCCGAAATCAAAAGATCCGAAAAATGGGAACGGACTAAAACATACAGAAAAAAAGGAACACAAATTATATAATGTCACTTGAATCGATTTTGTCACATGGCAGGCCCTATTGACGTTATTTACTGCTCCGTTGTTCCATGGTAACGCGATCGCGCGGTTGTGTTCGCCCGTGTACGTGGATATCGATTTTGTATGCGAATCCTGAATGGTCGACGACGGTAGTCATCGTTAAATCGGAGAAACGATTTCGCCAATTTCTGGCGCGGTGATTGGTTTAACAACGCGAAAGAAAACTTGTCGGTGTAATGAATCGTATAGTTTTCTTTCACGAGTACTGTTTTCATGTTGACGAAAGCGTCAGAAATACTGTTACGTTTTGTAAAAGAAAAAGGAAAAACGAACGGAATATTTTGTGGGGTCTTTGCCACGGAGAAACGCGAGAACTGTTATTGACTTATCAAGTTAATTACGGTTGACAATGTTAACCGTGAATTGCTCTAAATTTGGAATTTGTGCTTTGAATGTTATTAATAATTAAAATATCGACGAAAATGCATTCCGGATCATTAAAAATAGTTTTCTGGACAAATTGTTGAACGTTTGTACGGACACTGTACATCATTGAATATCACGTGCAATACTATATGGAAAACGTTAACACAATCATAGAAAAGAGTGATCCCTATTTTTCACAGAAAAAAACAATACTATTGCAATTTTTATTTCTGCAGATCGTTGACGATCGAGCACCGATGATTCTTCATTTCAACTACAATACCTCACAATACCGGAGGTGCCTTAAAAGTCGTGGCGACTGTATAAAGTACAAAGGGCAAAGTTTCTATTATTCTCAGATAAATTGGTGAATTCGGGGATAGATTCGAAATCTATGTTTAGAATTAGTACCTTGGAAGACGCGGAACAGCAGACACGAAGCTTCATTGCCCGCAGCAAGCTTTTTACCAAGAATAAGCGTTTGCATAACCCAAGATTGACTTTAAGTTTCCTAACCGCCCTTGCAGCCGGATAAGCGAACTTCTGGCTTGCACGACGCTGAAACCAATGAAAGCGTATGTTAAATCGCAGATAAACAAGCTCACTTGCGGAACTTCCTGTGTTCCACTTACAAAATACTATGCTTTGTGATTTGCAACTCTACTTCTATTAGAGCTAGACTAACATATTGTTTGGGTGATTTTGTAGTTAATTGTAAGTGACTTTGTAATTATATTCCGTCCTCCCCGAAATAATTCCAAATGACTAATGGCAAAAGATTAAAATGAGACAATCATGCTATATTTCACGTAATACATATATAGGTGCGTGTAATTTTAAGGATATGCTTTCGCCCATATTATCAATATAAGCTACTTATATTATTAGCTGCCTTTAAATCGAATGCAATAAACATTATCGCATTAGTTTCGTTATTCGATATTAGGGCGGCCCAAATGAATTTGATTGAGCAGGGTAGAGTTTAGGGTGTATATACGTATTCCTTTGTGCATGTATTAATTCGCGACTAAACGGATCTTCTCCGGTAACCACAAGAGTACGCTTTTCTCCTTCTGCTAAAACATCCCCTAGGGACACGTACCTAAATCTTCACGCATTACTCCAAAGGGGTACTCGTGAAATTGCATAACAAAATTATTCTTCTACACGGTTATAGCTAATTGTAAGCCAGAGGACAATGCAGGCTAGATGTAATTTTCATTTTACATGTACATAAATCAATTTTAGTAGCTACGTGAATTGAATACTTGATAATAATTTTATAAAATGCATGTATTTTCTATACACACGAAACGTGGTGATACCGTCAAGAACATGGAATATTAAAATAGATATTGAAATGTTGGATTCATCGTTTTCTTCATGGTACTTTTGATAAACATATTTATCATTTGCTTTTGCTACATACATTTCAGTTTACCTGCGAATTAAAGGTATATTGTTTTCATATAGAAATTGATTATTCTTTCCGTTAGAAGATTATTTAAATCGAAAAGGGTTAACAAAAATATTTTAATATCACAAATTCTAAATAATGTGAGGCTTAATATATTGACTTACTTAGTTCGACTATAATATATTACGTAAATACAATTAAATTCGTGTATTTAGTTTCGTATTCATTTAAAGTGTATTCAACCTTTTGCATAAATTGTTTGTCTTGTTTTTAGCTGCCTGACTCTTCGAAGTTAAGAGCTCAACGACACTGCGCCTTAAACAAGTGTAACTAGCGCGTGTAGTTACTTGTAATACAAGAAATTGTTTTCTTCTAAAATGACGATGCTCGAAAATGAAAAGTTAACTGTAAACGCGTTTAAACTTTTTGGACGGATAAAACCACTGGCCGCACAGTTTTCGGTATCTTTGCAATTGTAGTATGATTCATACTACATAATTTTATAGTAGCATATTTCGAAATTTCATATAATCAATGGTTACATTTTCTTCTATTTCATTAACTACATCCGTTTGACTTCCTAACGTGCTAATTCTCCTGTTTTTTTCATACTTTTCCTCTCAACTTATTCAATTTTACTCAACGATAAGAATTGCTTATTTCCTACACAGTCACACCAAATCTCGCATCGTTCAATTACCTCTTAATTGTGAGGTACAACCATGGTATGAAATTAGATCAGCAAGCGTGGCTAATAATTTCGGAAGCTTAAGTAGGGAGGAATTACAGAAATCCTAGCGCAATACATAGGGAGACGGCCCGATTGATACCAGATGTAACACAGTATGACATCATTAAGCCATTATTCGGTGAATTTATAGCAAGGGATCGGCGGGGAATTTGTAGAGGCGCTGGAATTTCAAACACAGGTTGGTCGATAACGTGAACAGCGCTGCCATCTCAGTCCTAATATCTGGCAATATTTGAGGTCTGCATAATACATGCAATATAAGAACGATAGAAAAGGTTGTTTCAGAAATTACTCGTCAGTTGGCTACCAACACAATCATATTACAATTGGGAAGATTTATTTACGGGAGAACATACGAATACTTACATGCCAAATTGACGAAGCTTCAAGAGAAGCTAGTCCTAAACACAACTGCCGCACTCATTTTTTAGTGGCATTCATTCATACAGAAGGTATGAAAATGACCTGCAAAGCAAGTGGTACGCCCACTTCGCTTAACACCTACAAAACTATTACAGATAAATGTATGGTGTAAGTAAATTAACGAAATCGATTTCCTTTAAAATATGGATGAATTAGAAAGTTGATTTCGTGCAAAATTTCTTGCCAATAATTTCACATGGACTACAACATATTTCAGTTAGAACAAAATAGCCGATAGTGACGTCAAAAAGTGATCGATTTGGCATGGAATGACCCACATTTCATTCAATCCACCAAATCTTCGTATTGTTCAGTCGTGAATTATAATCCATAACATCAATAAATTATTAAAAGGTTTGTAAATTATGACGTGCTCACGTATTCCCGTAGAACCCTGCCGAAATCCTTTAGTTGAACAGTCTTAAGAGTCACGTGGCACGTTTATGGTGGAACTTTTGGGATTAGATCTTGCGCATTACATACTGTACATCCGTGCATCCGCATCTGGATGGAAGTCGACGGAAGGGATGTTGCGGACCGGAAGTTGAGAGGTGCAGCTTGAAATTCCATACTTGCTTTGGCGCTACTGATCGAATCGAATAAAAAGGAAATGTTTATTTGCACCTTCAGTTGCTCTTTTTTAAAGATGGTCGTTTATGGGATTTCGTCAAATTGGAATTTTATTCATGTACACTTATATTTGACAAACAGGTTTTTGGTGTAAAAGTATAATCAATTTTATCGATAATTTTATTCGGTAATTTTATTCGGTAAAATGGAAGAGTATTATATAGACTGCCGACCGTGTATGTATATGTATATTGATATTACACAAATTGACTTTTAATGGTAATAAACCGTTTGTAACGAAGAGGAATACATTTTTTATTGCGTTCATTTTAATCATTTCTAGTTAATTGTCTAAGTTACCACTGAAACACCTTACAAAATGGGAATTAATCGAGTTGTAACAAATTCTGACTGAATAATTCATTGATTTCAATGTCATTGCAATTGACGCTTTTCGATTATGCAAATCCGAATGCTATTGCTGCTTCTGTAATTCAAATCAGTCTATGTATGAAGCTAAGAAAGTTATGCTAACGTGTCGAGCAGTACCAACGCTCACCACCACTACCAGTTCCTATTTATCTATCAATTATTTATCCACAATTACAATTTTTTGGTTCCGTAAACTTTTTCTTATTATTTCGCAATTATATATTCGCGTAAGAGAAAGGTTCCGAATTTGTTCTCCAATGCCACTTGGTTCAGTGACGTATGATAGTTTAACAATTATTAAAAAAAATCCACGATTATAGAAAGTAGAAAAAAAAGCACAATATTATTATAACGTTTGCGCAACAGCGCCAGGTATGCTGCATTAATAAAGTATGTCCGGTTATTATCGAATGTGCGAATTTCGTGAGTTTCATGTAGGTAGACCTAACACGTTGCTCCATAAATTTCTTAAAAAAACATAAAAATGGCGTGTTAACGCCAGCTTAGTTGCTAGATTGAACGTGAACTTCCGCATAGTTTCGCATTTGCTTCCGGTCTTTTCCCCCCTGCGTTGTATAATCTCTCGCTAAGCAAGCGGTTTTGATAAACCGGACGAAGATGAAGAAAAGCGTGCGATGGTGTAATAAACGGGATTCATTGCTTCCGCGGCAACGAAACTCTCGCCGCTTCCGCAATGCAGTTATACGCGCCAGTATTTACCGGCGAAGCACGCATAAAGACCCCCGCTTTATTCATTTTGTTCGACCCTCCACTGGCCGCATTGTACACACGAACAACAGACAGAGCCGAAAACGTCGTGACTGCTCGCAATTTGATTTGCACCACTCTCTGCACTGCCAAACAGAAATATTTCCCTTTTCTCAATTATCCGTGCTAATGTGCATTCAAGTATATCTGACATTTGAAACATTCAGGTGAACTTAACGCCAAAGGGGAGGGCCAATTGCAAGGCAACGTTTCCCTCTCCTTCCCCTACATGGAAATGTCATATTCCATGTTTTCGACTTAATTTTCCATGGCCCATTGTTTCCTTTCCGATTGCATAGTTGATGGAAACCATATACGTACTGGAATCATAAATTAAACCCTCACACATCGACAACGATTCATGCGGCAGGTGAAACTTCGTATTTGTTATTTCGTATTATTATTTGAAGCAATCAAGCAAACATTTGACTAATAAATTGTTTGGGTACAATTTACTTTTCAAACGAGATTTTTGGTGTTTTGTACCTATTTATTTGCGTAGACAGTTCTTTTCAGGCAAACGTTCTCATTATCTCACAAGGGGATGTTGGGCAACTCGAAAGTTGAAATAAATTTAATACTTTTCGCAAATGTAGTTCACGTTATGCTAACAACGGAACAATATTTTTTTCCGGCTGTGAAAGTTGTAGAAAGCTGCCAGAAGATTCACGGTAACAGAGGCTTTATCAAAATTCTTGTCTATTCATTATAATTGAAACAGTTTCTGGCATTTGCACTTCAAATACACACCTTCCACCTTGCCTCCATCAACGTTTCCTCCAAGTTACATACATTGTCGGAGACGATATAATATAAATTTTCATTACCCACTTTCGTAAGTTAATTGCGAAAAATCAGGTCCAGCAGGATCAACGAACGTCTAAATATACATTATCTTCTTCGTTAACACTGTAACTCGAAGTTCATCTAGTTTTCAATTCGTTGAAAATTCGAAACTACTTACTCAAAATTATGTAGAACGTCATAATCAGGTCCAAAATACTAAGCGTAAGCAATATAGTCCATGAACAATATTCCTCTCGTGGCAGAGAATTTCATTCAATAATATACCGTTCATTTCCGGGATTAAACGGAAATCACAATCCGTAATAGCCGAAGGCTTTTCCCAATTCTAATCCAAGTACTAGAAATGATTGAACACAAGCACCGCGTCGTACGAACATTGATTTCTTTCCCCTCGATAACCGTATCGTGTTTAGCAAGGATGGAGAAGAAGAAAAGGAAGCGAGGAGGAAAAGAGGAAAATGTAAGTGAGGTAGAAGCATAACGCATTCTTCCGCCAGGAGAGACATAACTTGGTCTGACAGGTGAGCTCCATTATCTGCGCAAAGAAGGAACAATACGTCTTCTTTCTGCAGTCGACGTTCACTCGTTCCCCGTCTGGATTCCTCTCTGCTATTTCTAGTTATCCATCGTACTTACGTGATCGGCAGCTGAGAGCAATTCTTATTTTATTATTTATCGCCCTCGGCTATTCCTGCCGGCAGTACGTCTTCTCTGATCTTGCGGTTCATTATCGATGCTAATACGCAACAGAATTTGAGAAATGATCAGAGGTTATTGTGACTTGCTTTCGAGATTGCACTTCTGGATCAGATAAATATATCACGCAAAAAATAATGTACTTGTACTATTTCATTTACACGGAACAATTTTCACTAATTTTCATGCTAGATCGACACCGGTGCGTAAGTTTTATGTTGATTAAGATAACTCTATATACACATTGTATATGTATATATATTCGTAACAGACATCACTTTTCCTTTCTTATTATTTGGGCTAGTCATTCCAGTGCCTGTTTTCGAACAATACAGTTGCTTTACCTGCTCCAGTTATCATAGTTAGCATAATAAAGTTAGAGTGTGCTACACTATTGTCCAAACATTTTGGATTTTAAAATAATTAGTTACAGAATAACATGCTGGACCGGTATGGCACGGTAAATATTTTATAACTTAATTCAATGAGATTGTGTGGGTTGTTTTCTAATTCTAACGCACTAGTACGAATTTCAAATACACAGAATAACTTTATATTACCCCATTGTCCCCATTGTAAGGGCACGAGTGCGAGGTCGATTAGACGTTACGTCTACCTGGCTTTATGGTGAGTTTATGGTGTACCCGAGAAGCTCACCGCGGCATTTGACACGCTCATGATTAGCGGGCCCAGGTAGCTCACTCTTCCCTTGGTCAGAGAGAAAAACGTGGCCAGGATACGCTGTTAGATACAGCATAAATTTTGTAAAGCTTTTTAAAGTTCTTGACAGGTTGAGAAGACAGACTGCAATAATCTGACGAATAGTGTATTCTGAGTGAGAAAAATAGTGACAGAAATCACTGAGAAGAAATAATAACTACGACCGGTTATTATTATTCAATCGTAATACTTTATTTAACCACCAATTCCATCTTATTAGTTCCATTGTATTCCTATTATTTCGTTTAGTTTCTTGCAAACTAGGTTATTAAAAAATCAGGCACTGTATTAAGCATTAAAGCATCAACCTATATTTAAAGAAGCTTGTGAAATTAACAATGTTTCTCCGTTTCTCTGTGTTGGGTCATATACGACTAATGTATTGTAGAAACATGTGCAAATGATCCATGACCCCATTTGATTTTAATGATCGTTATTTCTACTTCCAAACAGGATACAACAATGATTGAGTGCTTAAATTAAACCTAGAAGTTTAAGCTGCAATCCTCAATAAGTGTTAACAACCCTAACAGCCATCTGCCTTCCTATTGACAGCAGATTGGCAACAGAACTGACAGATTCTGGCTAAAGAGCCGTAGCCATCGGTGTCCGCATTTTCTTTGGGTTCTACAAACAGAATCTGCTAAACAGAATCTGAAGGCAGATTGGTAACAGAAGCCGAGCACATTCTGCAACTTGATCCATTCAAATAGTTTTAAATGGCCATGTAAATGGTTCAAGTTGCAGGATTTGCATCATAACTCGAGCCATTCTGTTTACAAAACCTGCTAACAGAATCTGGGCAGGATCTGCTATTGCAGGTTTGGCTGACTGGGAATATTCGATTCGTGACTGATTTCTTATAAACAATTGAACAATTTAAATAATTGGTATGGGCAACTGGATAAAGTTACAGCAACTAGCAATTCTTTAGGTGCGGCTTACTTCCCCCCCCCCGTTTATTTGACATCTCATAGAATAAAAAATAACCATCAGGGGCCGAGATAAGAATTTTTTAATTTATTAGAAAGAAAGCATGTGGCGCCATCTCGTGTTTGCCGCACCTCGAGCAGCTTCAAAACAAACTTCTTGGATTACATCTTTAATTTAAACAATTTTGTTTTCCTCGGCTTTCAGTGGGTATTTCTTAACCAGACTGGTCTCAAATCGAATCCGATGCGCTTAGCTTTTTCCAAAAGGTTTCAAAATTATGGCATTTGCGGTTTAAAAGTTATTAACAATTAAAGAGTCGGCGAAAATGCACTGTGGGTTATGACGATTATCTCAGCTTCTGCGAGGGCTAGATAAATAATCGACCGCTTAAAATGATGATAACGGATGCTGCTTCACGGCGATTTACGATTTATAAATACTACTTGCGATGCTTATTTTTTATAAATCATTTAAACATTCCTTCGAGAATTTCGAAGTATCTGTACATGTAGACCGTTCTGAAATTGGTATGAACTTTTCCTTGAATCAAGAGCTTTAATTTACGACGTCTTTGATCAAAATCGGCCCACTAGAAGACGAGATAATTGAATTTGTTATGTCGACTTCTTGGCGAGCTAGATCAATGAACGCTTAAATTAAACCTAGAAGTCTAGGTTACATTCCCAAATAAGTGTTAACAATATTCCATGTGTGGCAGATTCCTTATGAATAATTAAAGAATTTAAATAATTATTACCGGCAACTGGATAATTATTATTGCATACAAGAATAAACAGATAAAGCAGAACTGAAAGAAATTTAAAGGCGAATTAGATGAAAAAAAATTTTGTAAAGTTGATACTTACGCCAATGGGAAACTGGAGAATTTGCAAAGAAATCAAGATTACATTGACATTACGACAATGGGTCATCGCGGCCTTGCAAGGGCGTTCCCACGCGTGACGTTCACTCTGTAGTAGTAATAGCGTACGCATTTCTAGGAATTTATATGGGTCAATGGGGCAATATTCATTCATTTTTTGCGCAACTTTAAACGGCTGTAACTCGGCTAAGAATTGTCGTATCAAATTCGAAAAAAGCAAATTATTCAGTGCGATCCCCTCTGTACGATAGGAATATGTAGAACGAATTCTGTGCTGTAGCAAATATTGAGCTTCCTAAAAAAAATATTAACACAACCGCGACGGGCACGACCAGTTCCCAGTCCTAATGTTTATTTCCATTGTTTATTTATTCGTGATAAATCAATCGCGCATGGAGTATTGTTAATACCTTTGAGCATCATAGCTCAGACTTAGAGCCTTAATTTAAGCCTAGGACCATTGCTCTAACTCTTCCGAAAGTCAAAATAATTGCCTTTGTTTATAATAGCCTTGGACAAATTCAGTTATCTCGGTTTTTGAAAGATTCTTTTTGTTAAAAGATTTTTAATAAGACATTCGTTGAACAGCACTCATCTCTAGTGGTCACTGAAGAACTATTTATGTTCGTATAAATATAGCATAAATATTGTGAACGACAAAATTGTTCCATGAGACTTCTAGACAGGGAACGTTAAAAAATCTAATCAGTCTGCTAGTTATTCGTCCGTGTATCGTCGAGTCGAGTCGGCATAAACGGATACAATAACTTTGGCAATATTAGATCCCTCACCACGCGCTTCCTGATAAAATAAAGTTGGGGAGAATAGTTCAAAGGGATTCATGGCAACAAGGTTATACCCACAGGTACATCGCATTCATGTGAGCGCAGTGCATGCATAGTAAGAAAACATGTACGGCGGTGTACTTACAACCCTGCTTCCGGTGAAACTGAAAGCCCTCTTAGAAATATAAAATTCCTAATTTGCCCTGACGCCATTATGTTCGCGACATTTCAGTCCCAACGCAAATTAATGTAATACGATGCCCCATTTTTTCAGTAACAACTCTGTATATCGGTGTCTTACCGTACATCGTTTGCAAAATTAAAATTCCTTCTGATAAACAATTCTACTGTACATATTGTGTATACTGTACATTTTATGTAAAATACGTTGGCCATCGTGTAAGGAATTATTTTTTTTTACTTTTAAATTTGGAGATTCTTTTCAGTAAACATGTTTATATAGGTTTATGTGGTAAACAAGTTCTGAAAAATTTATTGAATATATTAGATTATCTGGGGCCCGACCGTTCATTATCCTGGAGAATTAATTAAGGACAAAATGGTGGCTGTTGCAGTATCGAATTTCGCAAAAAAACTGCTCATTATTCACCCGCAAAATAAATACTACGCACGAAAACAGACAAGCCACGATTGGACGCTAGATTTTTATACACATATAGAGTAAACATACAAAAGCGGAATCAGTTCGGTGCGGCGGTTCTCGAGATATTTTGGTCACGGATATTAAAAATTTAATTATAAAAATAACGCGTTTAAAGCTTCAAACTAGGTTCATAACCAAATAGAAGAATACAAATATTAAAATCGTTATAACTACGCCAATTTTCGTCGGACAGACATCAAACCTTTCCATAATATTTTTCCACTGTATTTTAGGAAAATGTCGAACCTCAAAATTCGATGCTTTCAAAATCTACAAGCAGGCATTGTTCTTTAAGTACTAGTAACGACGTTACAGACTTACCTATTACCAGGCCAGGATGTCTAGCACAAACCAATAGCAAGCCCGTTACGTGCTGCACTGGAAAATAGCACCTCTGGCAATAATCTAAAATTATTAAAGGATATTCTGATTGATCCCCATTCGTTGGGGAGTATGCTCCATCCTAAGGTATGGATAGTGTGTGATAGTTCATTCGTTTGTTTTCCGAGATATTAAAACATTCAGGTTGCCTGAGTATCCTCTATCGAACGAGCTGAATATTTACACGACACGAATAATAAAGCCAATGTCTCGTTCACGCTAAGTTTCGCTAATGACTCATTTTCATTCTGGGGTTTTCCTGGTAAAACGGGAAAATCGTGCGAGTCAGTGCCTACGTCGCTCTCGGCCTTACTCGCCCCCCCCCCCGACTCGAGGGTAACATGGCGCACCCTTCCAAATCTATCCAGGGGGTTAATTGTCTGTGACCAACCAATTAAAACGCGTCAAGTCACCTAGGCGTAGTGGGGAAATCACCAATCAGCTTGGACCTATGACTTCTTGAAGAACATGCAAACGGGTTCGAGTCAGTCTAAGTCTACTGCAGTCTCGCGCAGTCTACTATTCTCTTCTGACGTTTATCGCCAGTCGCTTATAGTCCACTATCGGTCGCCTAACAAGGCCCAACAGGCACTTAACTTTTCCACCGACTGTAAGTCACTTCAGAGCAAGCATCGTCGAGAGGAAATAAAATCCTTTTTCATCACTCAACTACGTCGCTTTCGTTAGCCGCGTAGCGTGCCATCCTCGCCGTCGTGTTACGCGTATTTGGATTTACAATTCGACAGATTCCGTTGTCTCGCCGCGCAACGTTACAGGAGTGAAAAGTGTACACGCCGAGCACCTAACGTTTATTGCCTCTTGCATCCTAGAATCAGTCCAGTGTCATTTGAGTGATCACGTTTCTGTTATAAAACGTTAACTTCACCTCCGATGGGAACAAGGGGTATTCGCATCATGACACCCGAAACGAATACGAGGATCAACATTCTTTACAAGCAGAGGACATCTTTGAAAATGCGTTTGACGTTGTTCGAGAACTTCTTGAAAAGGCATGAAGAATCTTCCGACGCGCCGGGCCTACATGAAAAGCTCGAGTGGCTTGAGACAACTCACGCCAAATTCGAGGACGTCCAAGCCGAATTGGAAGTCCTGGAAGAAGAGGAGAGCAACCACTACGACGAGAGATGCTCGTTCGAGGAACGATACCTGAACATCGTCACCACTGCAAACAGGGCCAAACCGGTTGCCTCTAACACTTCCTGTAATAATTGTAAGGCTGCAACCTTGCGGATGATACTGCCACCGGTCGATCTGCCCCGCTTTGACGGCAAATACGAAAAATGGCTGTGGTTCAAGAGCGACTTCGCCACGCTGATTGGCAATGAGGCGACGCTGTCAAACGTTTCCAAACTGTGCTACCTAAAGCAGTCGCTGTCCGGTAGAGCAGAGAGTGTGATTGCCGGGATAAGGATCACAGACGAAAACTACGCGATAGCATGGCAGTTGCTCGAGGATGTGTACGGTAATGAAAGGTTCCTAGTCCAGAGACACAGCAATCTCCTGCTGTCAACACCTCCCGTGGAAACGGAGTCTGCTGACAGTTTACTAGCGTTCGTGAACCACGTCCGATGGCATCAACGCTCCCTGGCGTTGCTCAACGAGCCAGTGACTACATGGGAAGTGTTTCTTCTCGGACTTCTCCTATCCAAGCTGCCGATGGACACGCGAATAGATTTTGAAAGCGCCAGCAAGGACGACGAGGGACCTCCTATCGAGGATCTGATGAAGTTTCTGATCAACCGTGCGCTATCTCTGGAGCTCTATAGGGACGTGTACGAAGTGCCACAGCCAGCGTCTTCGAAGACCTCGAACAAGTGTAGTCGGAACAAACGAATCACGAGGAGGATGCCCGATCAACCCAGCAGTTCGTACCCCGTTGGAACATCGGCCACGTGTGTCATCTGCAACGATTCCGGGCACGCTATCTATCGTTGCGAACAGTTTCGCGGACTATCAGTGCACGACAGGACGCGCGCAGTGGAAGAGGAAGATCTGTGCATCAATTGCCTGAAGTCGGGGCATGCTGTACAGAATTGCAGGTCTTCCGGCTGCAAAATCTGCGGTGCGTTGCACAACACGCTTCTTCACCAGACGAGAAGCTCCGAAAGAGCATCGCAACCATCCAGGTAGAGGCAACCTTGGATGCCTGAGAATCCAGCGAACTCGGTGTGACGACCATGATTGGACTGATAACTACGGGTACTCTATTGGATGCATGCTATACGACAAACCAGTGGCGGCTCAAGTCAAGCGGAGGACCCAAGCGGTAAAAATTTTGGGGGCTCTCAAACTCAAGTTGGAAATAAAAGTTGCACGGAAACTCTCATAAACTTATTAACGAAATAGAAAAGCAATGAAAATCTTCGTATAGTTACACGTTAAATAAATTTGTTTGAAAAATATTCTTACATGAATTTTTGTCTTGCTTTATTTCGGGCAAAATTTCGTCAATGCTGTAGGCACTCCACAGACGCTCGTGGATTTAATAATGTTAGCCGTTAGCCCATTAGAATTAAGTAATGAAAGCAGTTCAGCCTTAGCGCAGTAGCCTACAACGTTCGTGGTATTAAAAATAAGCATAGTTCGCGATTGAAAATTGGTAAAGTTGTTTGAATTTTTTGCAAATAAATTTATGCGGCAAAACTCGGGGACCCATGCAGCCGCTTAGTCGGCTTACCGTTAAACCCACCACTGCGCCAATCTTATTCGCTGAGAAGTTAGGAGCAAGACTTCGGGGGAAACAATGCTCCGTGTCCACGGGAGCATCAAATTAAATTACAATGATAAGCAAGTTATCTATGAGACACAGGGGATGAAAGACGACACTGGATTTTCTAAGCGTACGAGACATTGCTTGGTCAAGTTATCATCACTGCCAAGCTAATCATGCAAAAATTGGTGGTAAGTCAAGTTAGACTGGGGTGAATCCGTGCCCCGGGCACGCCATGGATCATCTTCTTCTCGCTGTTCAATCTTCCGAATGCTCTGGCCTCTCTGAACGCCAAGTGAGTTGTCCACGCGCAGTCAACATCCAACTGCACGGATTCTGCGATGCGAGTCAGCAAGATTACGGAGCCTGCATCTATCTGCACTCAAGAACCAGCAACGGCCAAACTCTCTCAACGTTGCTGCGCGCTAAATCCAAGAGTCTGCTCACTGAGGTCGGTAGCAGTATCTCGAGCTATTGGCGAATGTCTGCAACCACGTCCAGCGGTCCATTCATCTGAATATCGATGTAGCTCTCTCTCTCTATTCCGCGGTGTAGCGGTACAGGTGCGAAAGGTGTAAACACCGGCTATCTAACCCCGCGTCTAGAACTGTGCGGTAACGATTTCCTAAAAATATGTGAATAAATACGCATCATTCTAACAGAACGGCCAGCAAACTATTTAATTAACACCTTGTCATCTTGTCCACACAAAAATAACACCATTGCGATCGTGCTATGAAACCCGAGCAAGAAACGCCTCAAGGGGGAAAACTCATTTAACTGATCCAAAACATCGAATTCTTTTTTCTACCTATACCTAATTATGCATTTAAAAAAATGGTTGAACATACCCTTTTTTCATCTATTCGACAAATTAAAAAATAAATCAATTTTTTGTTTAAAACTCTATATTTTTTTATCAGCCTCGCGAAATGTTTTGCAAATTTAAGCTAACTAGAGCGTGATTTCATGAACAAAATGAAAATACGTCATTTTTTGTCCTAAGTCAATTCTACGAAGCTGTACACTGCACGAAATGGAACAACTTTTCCGTTAAAGCGGCCAAGCTAACTGAAGATATTTTTAAAATAAATTCTTGTCTTAATATAAAATATTTTTAGTATAATTTTAAATGTTACATGAAGTAATAAACAAAATTTCGGGTAGTTTAGTTAAACAAAAATGATAAAGATGCACCTCATTTTAAGGGCGTTATATGATTTCCCCCCCTTAGCAGGGTTACTGTGCACGCAAAGTTACGTCGATAATGTAAAAGAAAATTCTGTCGCATGCTATTACGTTTCCAAAATACACAAGCTTGAACACTTTTCACGGGTGGACGCACTTCTGGCTGACACTCGGCTGGTCCGATTTCGTTATATGCGAAATATATTAATCATGTTGAGCCGTATGAACATGGCATTTAGCACGAAAAGATTAATAGCAGCGGAGATAGGAGTAAAGTGGCTGTTTACGGGAAATATTTTGAAACGAATGCAGTCAATTTTGAGTCGGCATCGATTCGCGATAATTTCAATTAATAAATTGAAATTGCATTCAATTCTCACAAGTCGAAATGCGTTTTCTACGTTGCCAATTGGAGCGGCCTTTGCGATTCAGATGATTTACTATTGTTACGTATCGCGGCATACAATTGCGCATACATCTCCGCGTGCACAAGAGAGGGCGAAACAAAAGTTTAGGATGACACAGGTGATATGGATTCGCCCGATCCAATAAAGTTCATGTGATAATCTTTACCATGTCCGTGAACCGCTTCCAAATAAATTCAGATTGCCTGTTCTTCACAATGTCTGTCTAAATCTACAGCCGAAAGGGATACGATGCCCTAAATCTTGTTGGCACGACGCACTGGATGAATTTTAAAGGGAGATTTCTATCAGAATTCTCGTCGCCCAGCTTGAAGGCGACAAGTTTTACGATATCATAGATTACGTTCTGATTTGGTTTCGCGAAGGTGATATTTTTTTCTACACAGGAGCGTAGCCGGAAATAATTGTTTCTACCAAAGAATTTACACATGTGTACCATCCGACATAAGAAGCAAATGAAGTCGATATTTACAGGTATTTCTGACAAAACAGCTCACAACATTTTATTTGGCCCGTCGCCGTATAGAGGAAGCTTTGACATAAGGTATTCTTATTTCGGTGCATTGTATGTACTGCTATAATTCACAATAAACTCAAGTAACTTATGCAACAACTAGTTTTATTTGCGTGCAATTTCTTCTTAACGTCTGTTATTCGCTGCACGATATCCAATGGGGACTGTGAATAAGTAATGTGCAGGCTAAACTATAACGAAGGCACACAAATATTGTTATATTATATTAGCGACGTCGAGAATTGATATTTAATTTCAAGGTTTGCATATGCAACAACGATTGGACATTTGATCGACATTTTTAGCCCGCCATCTTCAGAATTATTTAAAGGTGCTTGTAATTTTATGGTTCCAATATATTCAATGTATCCCTTACACGTAGCCAAGTTTGTGGTGCTCAATACATTTATTTTGTGGACTGAACTTTTTGATATTTCTTCGTAGCTATCTTTAATTGTAGGAAGTAGTTGCTAGTAAAAAAATGTACATCCAGTGAACCTTCAATAAGTTTAACATTAGATAATTAATGACATTCGAATAGCTTTTAAACTAATAGCCTGCTTTTGAAGAAAAACAACTAATTTATGGCATATAATATCACGTTATTGCATAAATAAGTAATGCTATTTGTCGTAAGTAGCTTATCAGCGTTTCAGTTACTTTCGACGTTCTATTTTGAAATATTTGCAAGCTTTTAAAAGAAAATATTGAGTTAGCGGTTTACTCAGGTACTGTACCATTTATCTTTTGGTTACGATCCGAATGGGTAAAGAATTGATTGCGCTCAGTCTGTAAAATACAGGAAGTCGGGTAAAAGAGATATCAGACATGCATGTTGTCAATAATGTCAAGAACCTTGAAATATTGCCAATATTCTTCAACTGTTTGAGTGAGGTCTCCTTAATAACTCTCAATTATATTTATCTATTTCATTTCACACTGTTTGCTACCGAGGCATTGTATATATCTGCTATTGCAGTCCTTGACGCACTAAATGGATTATTTGTTTTTAAGAATCAGTTGCTTTTTCGATGACGTTCAAGTCTGTTGCATCGGATTAACATTACAGCCCTCTTTTCAAGCAAAAATTACTGCACGCCAGTACTTAGTACGCTAGAACTGATGATGAATTCAACCTAAACGGACTCGCCAAATAGCAGAGACGTTTCAGAATTTATAAAAGTTTCAGTCTAAACTACGTACATGTACATGGTATCCTATTTCGAAGCTTCCAAATTAAATAATTTCAAGGGGGTCGTAATTTGATGAAAATAGTCTAGAGTCTAGAGAATATATTATAAACGTCAACGTTATTCTTTTTAATCGAACAATGTATTTTGTAATGCATCAATCAATGCAGCAGGAGAGATTTTAATTGCCATATTACAATATATGTAGTACTCAATTTCAGTATACCTACGACATTTTGAGCATCGATTGTGAGGACGTAAGCAGTGTACTGCATTCAAATATCGCCTAATGGTTCAACCCAAATAGATTAATATTTCTTCACAGGAAATAATGGGCTGCATCGATTCGAGGTTTAACAAATATACGATTGTGTTAACAAAAATTAAGTTGTCCTTCGTATATCCTCCTCACCTCACAAAAAAAAGCACTATCAACATGAAATTATACCCCCCTTGAAACCGTTTAACTTTTGCTCGAAACATTCTCCGTTATCGTGAATAATTTTCGAGACATTCTAGGGAGCCGACTAAACTGGTCCACGCCGAATACGTGCGTACAGTGTGTACTTAGGGGAGTACAGTAAGAGGGCACATTATTGACGTCCTTTCGTGCATCATAAAACTAAACCCAGTACCAAAACTAACCACTTTTCTCGTTAAATAACAACAGAACCGACCCCAAATACTGCATCACGACACCTCATTTGGCTATCCAATAATTGCGTCTTTGTTTCTTCCACGAGCCAGTCAGAAATTTCATTACAACGCTCGAAACTTACGTAGGACGATTATCACGGATGATGCACTTGTCGATACGGCAGGTTGCAGGGGCGATAGTAGACGCGGACAACGGCGGTCCTCTCTTGGCAATCAGTCACGCGTCATCATTTAATTTATCCCTGTATGTCGAGTGTGTAGGCCTTGCTCCATGTCGGTCATTCTGTCTCGCGCGTGACTCGTTGAAAGCTCGAGTGCTTTGAAGTCGTCAAAGGAAGGTCGATCCTCGCCGATACTCGCCGATATGCCTGTAAAACAAGAAGCAACCGAATTGGACTCGCTGCCACTCAATATGTCTCTGAGTTCACTGATCTTCGGTACGGTTCAACCCCCCTTACTTCTCGTGGGACATGAAGTAATGGCCGGTGGAACGGCAATGAAAAGTATTCTGTCAGAAATAACCGTTGGATTTCTATTTACAATTCGACGATCGATTTATCGCTGCATTAAGTATGCATCATGGAAGTTTGCTACTCTTATAGAGGGCACGATTTTGTTCGATTAGAACATTATGCAGGATACCTTAGTCACCAGGTGGATTAAGTCGTTCGTATTCTGAAAATCGGAGTTTCGCGTTATACTTGTGCGCAATAAATTATACTTCGTTTTCTTTACTAACGTAAACGAAGATATACGCAAATTACTTTGGTAGAGAAAAATTTCCCCTCTATGATGGACAAAAGGGGCAAAGCAATCAAACACAACGCGTGCGAATGGTATTATGAAATACTACGAGAACTGCGGCACAAGGGAAGAATACTGGAGAATAATTTTGCTGCAATCGAGACATTGCAAAAAAGGGCAGAATAAGAGAGAATAAGATTGGGGGCGGTTTCGACCCACACCGTGCCACTTACGCGACACAAATCCACGACACCAGTCGAGGGTCAACGCGGAACGGACAAAACCGAGCGGCTTCCTGCTTTCACCGAATATTCCGCCTACAATGCTTTATACATGACTTAACCAGCTTCCATTTCACCGCCACGGGTCTGGTGCCCGCATGAACGGCAAGCGCTTCTAAAAATCATGCGACCAGAAAGCGCATATCGAATGAAACAGAAATACTACGGCGTTTACGCTGTGCTGATAAATTTTTTATGAAAGTTATTCCGTACGCTCCGCCACGCGAGAGATCCGGCAACAATAGCGGACAACCTACCACCGCCCCTAACCAACCGCCTGGCCAGCTTTATTTGGAAACTTTCGGCCGGCGTGGCGTGTAATGCAGCCGACCTGCGAGGCCGACCTGCGGGCGGACAGAAAAAGGGAAAACTTTTTCCCCCCCTCGAATTTTATTTACATGAAGCAGATAAGCAGGATACCACGAATACCACTCTAAAAGTTAGAGTCGACTGCCGAATTCTATGACGAGGACTCGATCGATGATTCTAACGACGCGATTCCGCGCCGCTGGTTACCTTCCACACTTTCGCGATTTTCGCGTTCAAATGGATTACAGGTCTAGTGGTCGGGTGGCGGGTGCGGAGGGGTCGTAACGACAAGGGGCGCGGCAGCTCGACCTGTTTCCATCCCAAGGATTTTTGAATTTCATATTCTGCGGAGCGCGCGTCGTGCCGGTGTCCTTTTCCGTCGCGTATGCAATTCAGAATCACGAACCGGCGCTATATTATGCGTAGTTCATACCGCGACGTAGCGTATCATTGTTCCGGGAAACAGAGGAATTCCATTACCGGTTGGCAACTGAACTCTCTGTCGAGGCTGCGTTTTAGTTGCGGTCGACGAAGCGGGTCCTCGTGCCCTCGCTTCGCGCAACTGCACCCCCCTCGACCGTTCCCGCTGCACCCTTTCATCTCCGCTCTGTCTGTCTGTCAGTGGCGTTGTCCTGAAGGGTATGGAGGACCGGCAATCTCCGTCAAATGTTTCTCTGTGTTAAATGTGAAGCCACCGGTGCCCGGCCCCCCGAGCGTGACAAACTACGGTCCGTGTTTTGCGCGATTGCCACGGCGAAAATAACGGAGGAGCGAAAGAATTGGGGAGCGCGGCGGGAGGGGGGCAACGAGGGGGCGAAATGAAAAATTTGACGAAATTCTTGTATCCGCCTGTGTCCTGTCGGGACATTGCGCCGCGCGATCGCGACACGCTTCTGTTACACGCCGTACACAATCACGGCGACTAATCAAACGCGGGGAAAATATATGAGGGCCGATAGGATTGAAATACAGTTCCGTAATTGTAATGAAGGTGGAGGATAATTGCTCAAAAGGGGGGGGCTGTGAGAAATAGTTATTGTCGTTACAACGTATTTGTAGAAATTCTTGCGGTGTGAAAGAGGCGACCCGATACTTTTCTGATGCACGCTTGCGACGAAAGTGACGCAGACAGGTCGAAGAAACGCGATTTTTCACATGCCACTTTGAGAATAATACGGAGACTGTGGATAGTAGAGAGCAAATATGTATTTCTTACTGATACACGCGACACTGCCGCGTACTTTATGAATGCGTGTGATTATTTGCGCCCCGGCCGTCGATGTAAGAAGGTTCTTATTGAAAAAATACACTTCTCATCAGAAATGGCAATGGTACCCCAAGAACCCCGAAAGACGTTCCCATCGGAGCTTGCCATCAGGATGCCATGAATTCGAGGAAAGAAAAAAATACATTTTGCATGGTTAGTCTGTTCTTGTATCTCGTCTGTGATATAACCGCGGTTATCATGTACCGCAATTAACACCTTCGCATCGGAGGACGAGATATCTCGCCGCGTGATTTCGTTCATGATACGCATTGGACGAGATATCTTGCAACGCAATGTCTTTCGAAGCAACACAGCGTACACAGCGTCGCATGAAAGACATTGCGTTGCAAGATATCTCGCTCAATGCATATCATGAACGAAATCACGCGGCGAGATATCTCGTCCTCCGATGCGAAGGTGTTAATTTTGCGGCCCGCGTAAAGTTGTATACTTCAACTGTTGGCCCACTGCGAGCCAAAGGTTCCTCGGCACTGCTCTAAGGGCTTATAATTAGACTCTTGTCTTTATCATCCTACATATCGATTATTGTACATCGTAACTGTTAAGAATATGCTTAATACATTTTTTAATTTATTCGGAACGCCCCGCGTAGCAGCCGCCCTCGGATTTTAGGACATTCCCTAAACTTAACAAGAAACTGTGTTAAGTTTGAATACAGTTAAGCTGTATTTACAGAAGTTCGCGTAACCTCTATTAATCATAATCCTTTTAATCTGTGTGTCCACTTATTTTTGCCTCCCAATAAATATTAGTTTACATTTTTCACTGAATAATGTATCTATCACAAGGATATAGAGTAAATAAAAGTGAAGTTCAGAACAATATTTTAAAGTTGATTAAATGTCATTCAAATCTATTCTCTCTACCTGGCCGCTTATTTTTGTCCAGGAATGTATGTGGACAAGCATGGCTGCTGTGCCTAAAATATTCGTGCAGCGATAAAGAAAATCGATTCGCTGAAAAAGGTCAGCAATTAATATCTACCATACCCGTTCCTTCAAAAATAATTCGTTGCTTTAAAAAACCTCGCTTCCATTTTCCAGGCGGTTCGAACCGTCTCCCCATAATTCAGCGAGAAAAGAATCTCTCGCGCAGAATAATTCACTTCCTGGAGCATTCTCGCTACGAAACTCCGAGAAATAACCGGCTTTCTTCAGGCCGATATTTTTCCGTGCCCCCCCCCCCCTATATCAGATCGCCCCGCTATTCGGCCCCCTCGACTTTAATAACATCCTGCCCTATCGCCCCCGTCCTCGACGCGTTCGCTTTCGCGCGGAATGCAAATGAACCGGCATCCAGGTGCTCCATATTCTACTTGCAACCACCATGGACGTCAAGAGTCGCCAAGAGCGTTCGCAACGCGACAGGGCGAACCGCAAGCCTGCTAACATCATTGCTAACGTTCCTCTAGGTTGCTCGCTACCCTCCCGTGAAATAATGGGAACTTCAGCTTCCAGCCACATTGCCGTCTAACTTATCCTTGCTCGTTGCTTCGAGGCGTCTATAAATTTCGATGGTAATAGCTTCGCGCTTCCGCGGAATTTTTAGCCACCAGACTTTCGAAAGACGTGCGCGACTTGTTGCTGCTACCATCCCCGAATGGGTATGAAGGCACGCGTGTATGTGCTTACGTGTATACGTATGTGTGCAGGTATGAGCAACGAAGGAAACATTTCAATATGTTTTATGCCACGAGTTCTGTGGAATTGGATTTTCAATGTGAATGCGCGAGCGACGATTGTTCCAAAGGAATGCGTTTAAGTTACGACGGTTTCTGTTCATTACGGAGCGACTTTTCTTTTTCATATTTCATGTTCATTGTTTGGGAGAATTTTCGGGCCACTGATGGAGCACGATTATACGTGTGACCGTTTCGATTGAAGGATACTATTTTGTGTCGAACTCGTTGGCTCCTTAGAAAATTGATTACGCATTCAAAATCATTGTACAAGTATAACTAAACCGGATACACTTTATATTTAAAGTGTGTTTGGTTGAACTACGTATTGTAGTTCGCACAATGTTGTTGATATCACATTCTATTCATTAGAATAGAACAGCGTCAATATACATATCAATATTGCTAATAAATTATACGCGGTCGTTAAAAAGAAAGTGCTAAACAAGAAACCCAGTTGTTTATTTAAAATTTAAGGGAAACTATTATTACGTTCTAACATTAGTTTAACATTATTATGATACCTACTTCGTTATCTTCCAAAATAATGCAGCAAGATTAAGTAACATATTATTTCTTCAGTTTTATTTTAACCATCCTGATAAAGAACTGTCTAAATATAAGCATTAGTAAATTCTATTTGTCGCAGCTGCAATTTGCAAATCCACGTCAGATTCAACTACATTTGCTTCAAATATATAATTCAAGAAGAAGTTGACTACTGCTTCTTGTTATTAAAAATTCGTAAACCGTTGCAAATTGTATAGGTTTCCAAAAAAATATCTGTATATCCAGGTAGTGTTATGGCGAATTTATACTTTACGTTTTAGATGTGCTTCGCAAATGATTCGGCCGCAGTCAAAGGCGCAAAAACAGTTTTCATCTGCGTTTCGTCTGTAGCGAACGTCTAAAGTGAACATTGAAGAAAGTAGAACCAGTCTCCACTTTAGATGAATTTAATGTATGTTTCAACATTGTTGCAGGCAATGCTGATGTGAACAGGGTGTCGACCTTCTGCATCAAAGAATTAACTTTTCCTGACAAAAAATACAAATAAAAATTCCAATAGCTGTTTCCACTCGTCGCCAAGGATTAAACTTATTAATGCAAGCCCAATACTCGCTATTTGTACCCATATTTTGAAAACTAGTGAAACGAGTTCAACCATTAAACCGTTATAATTAATCAGCTTTCATCTTTCGCACTCATTGTAGATGATCGACAATGAAAGTGTTAAGTTCAAATTCACCATATGTATTATGCGAAGAAGTGAGAAGAGAAAGTTCGTTCATAATCATTATCGAACATGTCACGTAACAATTGCAGTGTTTAAAGTTGCAGTCACCTCTGTAATTTTATTCGCAACAATGATATAGTATCCAAGTCCAGTACTTGCTGCTCAATTCACAACCTGTTGCACAGCCAGGAAATATGACATTTCTGATCCTATAAATTCAAAGCGACAGTATTAGATAACTAATTTACAAGTATGGTGTTTTTAATCTTGTTATGTTGATCTTTATAATACAAATTTCTTATGAACTGTCAACCTTTATTCAGGTCTTCCTTTATAATTCGAACCGTTCGAATTATTTGAGATTATTGCAAGGTCAACGTTAATCTGTATTGCACACAATTCAAACATTCTTCCGGTTTCTTTTTAGCGAAACTTCAGTTTAAATGGTGTAGGACAGTTGCATACCGATACCAACTTTCAAATCCTACGTTGCAAATTGAGTATTATTATTCAAAATAAACAATAGTTAGCGGTAAAAATATGAAGTACATTAACAATGCGAAAAATAAAAAAAACTTCCACGACACATTGTATTTTTTTATATAGGATAGTGTAAAATCACTTTAGTTCGAATTCTCGTAAAAGAAAATGGCTTTATGAAGAAACATTTTCACGCAGATTTATACGACTCGACAAAACGGAATAACTTTTACATCCTCCATTTTTCGATATCCTTTATCGTTTCGTTACAGCCACGAAACGGAATCTGGGACAAATGTTAAAAGTTGAGTCTCAAGACAAGTCTCAAAATGTTCCGGCTCGCAAGTATAAGAAAAGCATTGAAAAACAGAAGAATAGAAACTCGAAAAACATATAACGATCTAGCAAATTTCATCGACGTTCTGCGTATTTTGCATTTAACGTTACGATTGCCTCTTATTGCACTTACTCAACCGATCCACGTCAAAATGCGCAACATTCGCGCGAGAAATTCGCCCGTTCGACTGAACTTCAATTAGCCACCTTTTCACGGTAAACCCTGCAGTAAAAGCGATCGCAGTTTCTGTCCCTGTCTAACTTCACACTCGGCAAAACACGATTGCACGTTCCATTCACTCGGCCCATTGATTTACAAAAGTTGAACTAAATTGTTGTTTTCGATAACGCAATCTGTCGTTGCGGAATTTCGGCAATAAATGCAATATAAGGATCGGTATTCCATAGTGAAACGTTATGTGTGCCAACGAGAAAAGGACAGTTTCATCAAGACATTCGTAATTAGTTAAATGTCATTTTAATACGGTTCCGAATAATTTTGAATAGAGCTGCTTGCTGATTTAGTCGTTTCAAGAGATAATTCCTTATTTGTAGCATTATTGTGGCCAAGCATTAAATAATTGATTAATTTGTTTTCCTTTAATGTAGATATTCATTCGTTATGAAGTAGAGATTTCGGTACCATTTAGATAGTATACGTCAGACAGATTAAAAACACGAAAGTCGTTGAGTGATCATTTAATAGAGATATGCAATTGTCATTGTGTCTTATTAAAAGTCCTCATAAATTGCTACAACGATAGCTATACATTGATAATTCTAACGCAAAAAATCTGAAACAAGTCAGCTTGACTTGCTTGGTAGTTCCAATCTTAATAAAAAGAAAAAAATTATACACATACGAAAAATGTTAAATGATTCAAAACGTAAATTAGTATTGTTCCTTGCTTACAGTAGCATGCAAAAACAGAATGAAAACTACTGCTCGCATACCGCATGGTTCATCGTTGCTGTCAAATAAACATTTCCCTTGTTATTCCCTTGTGATATATTTATATTATAGATGTACATTTGCGCCAAGAAGCAAACACATCTGTATACATACATCCGGTGTATATTTCCTCCGCTATAAAATGAGATATTTTCTCAGTATTTACTTTATTTTCATTATAATATCAAGCTGAATATTATTTATATTTGCTGCGTTAGCACGTTATTAGTATCGATTGATACTGTAAATGTCGCCATCTTATACGTACGTATGTAACGGCATAACAGATAGTAGTAACGTAAAGAGTGCAGTAAAAATTCATTTATAACATGCAGATTATTAGAGCAAAGGAAAATGAAAAACGATATTGTTCCATTCAAACTCTTGCCGTGTTTCCTTATCAATTCGAGGTGGAAGAACTGTGTTGTATTGAATGAGAAATGGTTGATGAGTTCAAGAACATCCCGATTCTCCAATTAAGCGAGAAATCTCGCTCCTTATAGTGAAATTAATCATAAGCTGTATGAAAGTTTAAATATGGTTTCTCCAGTGCCACCTGTTTCGATCCTTTCCGCTACTCTTTTCGAAGTATGATTTAGTTCGAAATATACGAATATATTTAATTAACGTAGCAACTTGTGAAATATAAATTCCTATCTTCCACGTGATTAAATACTTCTGTAATACAACGACAAATTAAATTTTTCGGTTACTCTGTTTCCATGAATTCCTTACACAGCAATTAACATCCCCCGTTTGGCCTAATTTCCTCATTAGAGTAATTGTCAGATCGATAAACTTCTATAACAATATAGAAATCGAAATCCTGCACCACGCGACATAGCGTTCCCGGAACATAAAATGTGTTCGTCCCCGGTTAGCAATAAGCGGAATCCGTCTCACTTTCGTGACAAAAACAGAATTTCTCGCAGAGTCGAAATCGTGTTGTCGCTTATGAGATGAGTCAACAAGTCTCTACAATGCGCGCACGCTTCGTTCGCTTACAGCATTTTTTATTCGAAAGCTGAAGCAGGGAAAAAGCACAGATATTGGTCGTTTCTTCGTATATTGGCTGGCGCCGGAGGGCACTCGAAAAGCTTCCAGTATCGTTGGCATGGGTGTCCTCCTATTCCCCGGGAGATGGCTACGAACAGCGACGTAACTCTTGTTTCGCTGTGGCAAATATTTAATTCCGTAGCCCTGGAAAAACAGGATATTGCCAATGTCGCCTGCGACCTGACGCAGCCTCGGTTTTCTCGGCCATTCTTCCTCCTTCAGCAACCTCTATGACCAGCATCGAGACCCTCCAGGCGACATGGTTGCTCGACCCACCGTGGGGAAATCTTATTTCGACCAAGAACTAATTTGATGTATTTCATTGGTAGCCCCATGGCTATAAAAAATACGAACGTGGCATTCATTTCCCCCAAACAGCTTTTACTGTATTTTTACGCAAATGAATCTCGGCCTCAAATGAAGGCGTCGTCATTTATTACAAGGATACCGTTTGGTTTCAGCAGCCTAATATTTAATGGCTCGTGTACTAGAAATTTTCAATTTATGTTTATTATACTATACACCACTTTGAAACGTGAACGTCTCACTGTCGCCTTCGTTTTTTTTTCTATTAAAATCGATTCAAATATGCTTTAGATTGTCCAAAGTCTAAAAGGTTTCAGCTGTTAAACATTCTATTGCCTTCTACTGAACTACCATCAAGCATATATTCGCAAATATACGCAGCCATAAAACTGTACATTCTTCTAATCACATAGATTTTATGACCAGAGCTTGTTCAAACTGGCTAGTAGTCCTATGATTTTTGAACAGGTGCATGCGTAATATAATGTTTAGTAATTTGCAGTGGTGATAGTTACAGCTAATTTAAAAATAGACAAAACTTTTCTATCAATGAGTCCTTCGAGTCACTTTGAATCAGAGATTTATCATGCAAACCTTCATTTCGAACGTATAGTATTTGGGGAATGATATTTAAAATAAATAACGGTGTCCATGATTTATGAATGATTAGAGCCGGCACTATTTAAACGCAAGGTTTAAAAGGTTTTATTTTCATTAACGTTCGACCTGTTCTAATTTTCGATGTTTTCCTCGTTTTATTTTCCCCAAAAAGCACGTATCTACTCTAATAGAAATCAACGATTCAAATATCGAAGCGCGACAAAGAGCTGATGGCTTGCCACATCACACGCGACACATCCACTACGGACACGTATACCGTCCAGCCAATATTGCGTGGTTTTAGGTGTTTAGCAATAAAGAGGCATGGTTTGCCTCTTACATCCTCCGTAAACGCTTCCGACACAAATTTACAACAGCTCTGGTAGGATGGTTGGTATGTCAATATTAGGATGTTGGTATTTCGGCACTGTTTTGCACATATCGTGCACATACTCGCTCCGTAAAGTCTGCTTCGAAAAAGAACATCAAGTAAGAAGGTTTTTCTTTGATTGGTGTATCCCTACGCATCCATCTTTAAAATTATACAACGTGACCAACTTTGCCTAAATAAATTTATTTAAATGACCGAAGTTTTATGTATTACAACACGTGCGATTTGCAGGTGTAGTGGCACTGCTGTATTCACCAATTCTATTTCAAATGTCTCAATATTGTGTTAAGGTCTGCCTTGAACCTGTATGTTTTTAATATTGCACATGCGTAGATCAGGAACCTTAAGATCGATGCACTTTGAATGCAATTCTCCTGCAACGACAAGTTTCCAACTAACATTATTTCGGCAAGGCGCACCACTATCAAGAAGGGCCATCAATTCTTCTAAGATACTATTTTAATTGCTTGTTTCGGTTATCCCCATAACTATTTTTTTTATTGAAGTGGTACTAGCAGTAATCGATGGACATTCGATCGGTGATTTAAAATGATTGTGCAAACACAAACTAATTACTTTGAATAATTTTGTGAACTCATACTGTTGCATTGCATCTTGCACACAAATGGCACACAAGGATTATCGCTTTTTTATCTTCGTTAATTTATATGCTTCTAAAATTCTCTTTTTGTTGTGCCAGAATTGATGGCAAGAACATCTGAAAGTCTAAAGAGTTCATCACTTTCTTCAACGTACGCACTTTCATTATGCACTATTGACAAGTTTCGTAGCGCTGAGTTTTGTAAAATTATCTTCCCCAAGCTGGCAAATTTAAGATACATTTCGCCAATCTTATGCCAACGAGCGAAGTGAAAATAGTGAATTAAAAACCAGGAAACCTTTCAATTATTCTTAGTGAAAAGCGTTTGCACGGAAAGTAATCGAAATGTTATCGAAATCATTCGTACGAAAATTGCTTTCACCTTTCGCCCGAAGCATGTGTACAGATATTTGCTCAAATCAATATTTCGAATTCAGCCTAAACAGATTCAATTTTTTTCCACGGTAATTCTAAACCCCTTCCTTTCGTTTCGCAAACCTTGTACCCTCAACAATATTTTGCTTGTCGTTTCATTTGTTTTTCCGTCATTTTGCCACGTTTTTTCTGAGTTTCCCCACTTGCGTGCTCGCAACCTGACAAATGTCTGGAGACTTTAAACCTGTACCAACGATGCAACGAGCTTTCGAAATATGCGGGAGCTCTCTCCAAAAAGTTTCGTTACAGTCCGCGAATACGGTGCAACGGACCACACCACAAATATCCAACAGATAGAGGAGACCTTAGGAAAGAACCGTGACACGATGCAGAACGGAGGCTGTAGGCATCATCCAGCACTTTAAACGCCGACTGCATTTTACGATCGGTCGACAGTAAAACACACGATATTGAGTGCGTTGGCTCAGTAATTTGGATCTTCCAACGGCACCAGGATTGTTCTTATCGGCTATTGAGTTTGGAATGTTTTATGGCCAATATGTGGTTACGTATGAAATGTAATAATTCGTAATGACTGTACGAAACAAATACGAGGTATACGGAGTCTGTCGGGAAACTATCCCTTCTTGTACTGTAGCAAGAGAAAGGGTTAATCTTGTTCAATAACGTCGATGTCCCCTTCAACGTCCCCCTCAATTCTGTTACGTTGGCAAATCGACTGCAGCTTTCGAAGACGCACCCCCTCCCTCAGGAAACACGCTTCGGGCGCTAAGTAAGGGTGCGGCTGCACCTTCGAAACACGCTGATTGACAATCAGAGGTTTTTCTTGATGTCCAATCAGCGTGCATAAAAAACGGTTCCCAGTCGACGTGACGGGAAACACTCGACAAGGAACGCGACCTTAATTCAGTTTCCAAGGAGAACACGTCCTACAAGCTTTAGCACTATTTTACCAATGAGAACACCTGTACAGCTTCGTAGTTTCCGTCTTTAGGGGAGGTGCCAATGTCCACTCGCTAACAATTATTTCAGTCAACCGTTAATCATACTGTATGCGTTTGTTGTATAGATATATACATGTAAACAGTTAACCAGAGCATCAGCATTATCACTGATATCCTCCGTTTAATTAAACGCCATTTGAATAATCATAAATGTATCTCGGTCTTGAAGAAATTATTGTGGCTGTATAATAAACCAGCTAATATCAATGTATCGTGCAAATAGGGTAAAACGGAAAGAAGGGTGAAAAAGAAAGAATTAGATGTTAAAGCAAACATTATTCGTGTTATCGGTGAGATAAGACCAGATTTATGTGCCAGTGTTACCAAACGCTATCGTGGTGGTCATTTCTATGGTATTGTATTTCATGTATAATGCCATCGAATTGTACTTTAAAATAAAGGAGTTAGTACTAGATCGTCTTCCGTATTTTTCATTTTATTTCAATTCAAAGTACTATCACTCTTGTTGAATGACCCTACACTTTATTTACTCGGAAGAAAGAAAATGCAAGGTGTTTAATTTTTAGCTTTCTTAGTTTCCGAAACGATAATATTATGCTAACTCATTGTCAAGCATAGTATTTCTATGTATATAGAATGGACTATACAAAGTGTTAATAATTTCATGCATCAAAATTGCCCAATACTTTACAAATCTCCATTGAAGATCTTCTTATTGGTACACCGACACACTTGTATCCCTGCCCAGAAATATACATAAAACGATGCGAGGTACTCTCCAAAGTAAATTACACTGCCTATTGCTCAGTTGTATTTGCTATATGACGTTCGAAAGTAGCTAGACCCGTTGTATCAACTTTTATTTTCCTTTTTTTCCGCTCGCAGACCGACTTCTCATCCCCCCGTCTTCTTGAAATATTCAAACGGAGTAGCGCGTTCCGCCAAAAAGCAAATTTCTCCCAGCGATATTTCCGTCGGCAACAAATGCAACCTTTATGATACGAGCTCACTCTGAACGGCAGCAAGGATTTAATCCTACGGTGCTGCGTAATGACGTTAGTTGGATTGCATAACGGTGCCGTGTTCGCAACCGTGTACCATAAATGCTAACGTTCATCATAACTATAATGGTATGTGTAAAACTCCTGTACAATCGGGATTAATTAAGTTACGTTGTTTCCTTATTCTCGTAATATCATTTACTCTAACTGGTGGGAATAAAAAATGTTACTTTGCGTATGAAATTCACTCAAACGTTGGCAACATTGCGGTACTTGAATGTCATTTGAATGGGGGCGATTAGAACAACTCCGCGGGAAGAGAAAATGCCATCGTAGACGAAATTGACATGAATCGTTCAAAAAATTTTAGGACAATTAGAGCGTAATAAAATGCCGTGCGTGCGGTTCGTTTTTGATAGCACGCTAGTGGAACGAATCAATGTCAAAAGAAATAGCATTATGCCTAAATAGCCTAAATAGCATTCTGAAATGAAAATAATTAATCAAATTTGATTCCAATAATGTCCAATGCCGCACGGGAATCTCCGCGCGAAAGGGCCCTAAAGGCAAAACGTTTCATCAATTTGTTACGGTAAACGTAGAGCCTGCTGTATTACAGGAAAATTGTTATACAACGCAATATAACATAACCAGCTTCGCGCCGATAAATTATACCTTAAAAGTCTGTCCTCGGCAGTGCGTTCCTCCGCTTGTCTGCATCAATCACAGTGCCTCTGAAACACTAACCAGATACGATGTCAAAAGCCTGTAACGAGGATTATCCGTTACTTTGAGGGAACAAAAGCCCGCGAAAAACAGCGGGCTGCCTTACATTCGAGCACGGCATCGAATAATCCATGGCACCATTCTAAAAACGCAGCATATGTGAATAGAGGGACTTAGGAGTGGGCGCGTAAACAGAGCACACTGAGAAGCTAATTAGGAGAATTAACTTTGAATTGTCGGCGTAGGAAGGGAAGGTATTCAGCTGCGTAGGCATATTCATGTATCGCTCAACGCAATGGAGACGTACCGCTGACTGCCTAGGAATCGTGGCGCAGCGAAAGGGAGTAAAACAAAGATAGACAGAGAGGAGAATGAAAGGGGGAGGACGAGGGAATGATGTTACCAGAGGTATATCGTGCTACCATGCAGTATGCTGCGTGTCCCGGGAAACACGTCGTGAATGTGACACACGGGGCTTTCGAGCCACCTAAGGCAACAAGCTCGCTTGCATACTAATAAGCTTGTGGATGGCTGAATACCCAGCTTTAGTTTGGCCATAATGGCAAGTCCATTTCGGGGGTGAACCCCAACCGTGAAACAACCCCGCGATTCCCTTTCTCCTAAACTTTCCTTTGGCCTGAACCGGTGTCGCTTTCGTGATGCTTTTAGCCACCAAACGTTTTAACGATATATGTATGTATGTATTGCGCGCGTGTTACCATTTCCAACATGCATTCATTCTTTGAAACTGTTAAGAGACTGCTCAAAGAACGAACATTCTTTTGATTTCGAGCAGCCTGAAATATTGTGAGGTAGTATACGTAGATAAGTGTATCGATGGGGCTTGGAAACTGCTGTGCAACAGGTGCTCGATGAGCCATAACGTCACCATCTTTGCTAATATTCCGCTTAATCTGAACCTATTCAGTGTTCGTTTTATTTTCATAGTGAATGTTCACGGCGCCTTCACGACAGTTTCAAGAATTAAGCCTTAACGTTGGATAAAATGGCAAATAAAAAATCGTAGGTGAATTTAGTGATGAGAGCAAGATACGCGGGCCCTCCCTTAGTCATGACAAATGTTAGTCGGAATGACAGAGTTTACCGTCCAAAGAGTCAGGGCACGACAAGGGCTAAGATCGTCCTCGCCCCTCCAAATTCAGTATACAAGTATCATCGCAGTGATTTTGGTTATTTATGTTTTTTGTAAAAAGTACAAAGAACGCCTAAAATTTTGTAAATAGAATATGCCACATTCCATCCGGTAATGCGAAGGAATATTGAACGCTGAACAAATAACTATCAGGTATACGAGTTAAGAAGTCAATAGTTACCGAGATATTATAGAAAAAATATTTATTAAAAGTGATGCTGCAAATATTTCCCATTGCACTGAATAGAAGTACATAAGCTGCCAGTTTGTGCAAGTAATAGACGTTGGAATATTTCTCCGCTCGATTTAATTGATTTGAGTAGACGATTTATACCTACTACAAAAACCGAAAGGAAAGAAATAGATTGCTGTGCCTTATGTCCCCCTTGATGCCATATGCCTTTCATCTGAAACCATTTTACGTATATGTAGCAAATGATTTACAAATAATTTCAAGCGGTCGAGTTATTGGTGACTCGCCCACTTTAGTATATTGCCAGAAATATTTATATCTTGCCTCCACTACCTGACAGAATGGTTTATGTAATCACCCGAATCCTGTTATATTGCCCCTACATAATTTTTTCATTATCGATTGGTTGTTAAACGAAATCCCTATTAAAGCACATAAATTATGTCAAACCTGAGATAAACTTTGAAAATTCGATGAAATATCTATTAAAGACATAATCGAACCAATGCATGCACGATTTCATTAAACTTTATACATTATTAATATAGAAATTTCAAGATATCAGTAAAATCATTCATGACAAGACTATTCAAATCAGATATTTCTCACTTGGGATATCTCTGTACGTTTACCCTCAGTTTGTATGATCGCAATGCAATCCAGCTATGCCTTGTCCCCAAAAATCGCAGAGCATTAAATTCTAGAGAGCTTACGATCCTTTATTTATCGGTACTTACAGGGGACCCCGTTAACAATACCTTTTCGTTGAAATGCGTCGATTCCGCAGTCCCTCGGCAATCCATGGAAGTCTTTGTTATAAATTCAGCCAAGGCTATTCGATAATCTAGTATTTGAGCTAGATTCCACGAAATAGAACGATATATCCTTTCGTGTCCAACGGGATGACATTCGGGCGCGATATCTTCATTATGATTATTTTTTTAAAAAGATTCTCTTCGCATAATTTGGGAACACTAATATCTTGGTAAGCAATCGGGTTGATTGCACTGTAGTTCAGCCTGATTTTTAAGAGCTTCGTTAAATTCGTTAAATAGATACTGGTAACATGATAATAATATAGTGTCGTGAACCCGTGAAATGAAGTTACTCAGAGTTTCAAAGTATATATATAGTCTTTATTTAATCGTTTTTTGGAGTGAATCCTTGGACTGTTCAGTTTATTCTGATCTTCTCTTTCCTGGTATCTCTAAAGGATCGGTTCAATATTGTTGTATCGCGCCAAGTGCTCTGGAAGACAATGTGACGAGTCTTTGGTAAAAATTACTAATACCTTCCGAATGGAGCTGTTTATTATTATTTAGTTCCTCCATTATCTGGCAATAATGTTTTTTGTCTTGGTAGAGTCTTTTGAGTTGTTCCTTTAGCTCTGACCAATTGTTAAAACTTTGTAATGCTAACTGTTCCTTAGCGTTCCCGGAAATTTTTGAGAGAATGAAATAGAGTAGCAGAGTCTTTTGTCTTGGTGATGCGAGTTCGTCGGCGTTATTACAGTTGGCCATAAACTGTCCGAGCTCGAATCGGTTACCGGAGAATTCTTTGGGGATTAGACTGCACAAGAATTGAATCGGGAAATCGGGTGAGGAATTCGATGAATCTAACAATAGCAAATTGTATGCGTAATTTGTAGTATTTGGTTTTAATTAGTCCTCGAAGCAATTGTGATACTATTGATAATTTGAAACACACAATGGGATAATCTGGTTGAATGTCATATTTTAACATTTTACTGTATTCTTTTCTCATTCTATTTTCTATGTGATTTCATTGTATAGAACAAATATATTATATATAGCAGCTTTCACAAAAACGGAACTTATTTACTCACATACTGTAGGACTATTTTTCAGGGGAAATTATGATTGCCTTTACTTTCTCGTAAAATTACTTTATTATTCAATAATTCTTAATCGCTCCCCCTCTCAACACAATATATACTATCTCACCAATGCTCTCGCTACAATTCTCGCTCGACACCGCCTCAACTCTCACACGACTCCACCTCAACTCTGCCCTCGCACGCATAATCCACTGCATATATTCTTTCACGCATTTTCCCCCTCATTCTATTCACCATTCGTTCTCACTCATTAAGACCCACACCGACACACACACCCTTACCACGTGTCACAGTTCGACCACGGGTCACCATACATACTAGACTCCACGTGCATTCCCCGAAACCATCCACTCTATCCTCGAGATAAACATTCACTCGGTCCGCATTCGACGTTTCGACTAACACTCTTCATTCACACTTCGCGCAACACTCGATACTTCCTTCACACGATTCATACTGTCGAACAACTCGCCCATTCTATTTCTCACGCATCACCTTATCACCCTTCTAAATTCTAATCAGAGTCAAAGGTCAAACCACTACTATCTAAATTCTAACCGGATGCTGGTCCACACAGAATGCCAGGAAATAAGTATGTGACCCCTGAACTCAAAATTCCTTCCTAGGTAATCTCCCACTCCTGATTTTCGAGCACTTTTCCCAATATAAAAAGGGGTCCCGCGATACCCCAAGAGTTCAGTAGAAAAATTAAGACGAGTAGTTAGTAGGTGCCGCAATACAAATATATTAAGATCTGTGAAACTATTGTAACAATAAGCTAACATTGAATAAACAATTATCAACAACATCCAGTCTCAACCGATTCGACGACAATACAAAGCCCTCTCATACCATTTCCACGAATTCTTGCATCCCACAATACCTCTGTTCTATACAAGGGATTCACCCGTCACATAATTAAGACTACAGAGCAAATCTTAACAATACATGAAAAATGAACGTATAAGGTACATAATAATAGCACGAAACATAGTGTCCAATTGCAGTTCCAGAATCAATTCTGGCAACTATCCGAACGATATAATCTAGAAGCAATCTCTTGTTCACACTATAACGCGGCTTGCATTTCAAGCGGAGTTTTCCAATTAGTACGTTTATATTGAATTATCCGAGAAACGTGGATAATCGGTTGTCCTGTAATGGGATTGTACCGTCGAATTCACGTCAGCTATACTGTACAATGAGGGGCAATGATAGGGCAAGACCACAGTAATAATGGAGTGGTTCGATAGGTTTAAAAGCAACTGAGAAGCGAATTCGCGCACCGTCAATTGTCCACAGCGAACTAAAAGGGAACACAAGATTTGAAACAGCAAATCAAAGGATCAGGCTTCCAGCAATATAAACTCAACGATAAGTTAAAGCATTGCACTGGATCGGTGACGCTCGCTACGAAAAACTATAATTTCATTGTGTACAGAAAAGAATCATATAAGAATGTATTAAGAATGTTTCACTGCAAACGTTTCTGTCAGAAAAGTCTTATCAATTATGCGATATATGTAATTCGAAATAAGGGGGTATCGTTCCGAAAAGCACCAGTAGACGATCGACACGAAATTTGGTCAGGTGGTGGAGAAGTGGAAGATGGAGACCAAATATAAAATTTTGGCCACGGGTATTTATTAGTTTCCCAAATTCGAACGTGTGTTAGGATAGATGTCGATCTTATATCGAAAATTCTAGCTTCGGATTCTTGGTTAGTTTCCGACATATTAACGAAGACGTTTTAGCACTACTCATTAAAAGCTGCGCGTACAAATGTTACTAACGCATTGAATGCTGTCTATCCAAATGTTACTAATGCAACGGCGATTTCGACCTGAATATCTGTAGGGTGATGAGGCAAGCCTGGGTCGGAAATTAAAAGCAGCCCCCATGACGGAACCGCAAATATTTACGGGTTTTTGGCACAACGTATAAATGCCAGACAGCAAAGGCGGTTACATTAGTAACACGTGGATAAGCAGCATTCAATGTTTAGCAACGTATGTATATTCAGCTTCGTAAACTTCTTAATCAATGCACTCTCTCTCCAACTATACTATACTGCCCCTCAAACTATTCTCTTCTGCCTCCCCAACTATTACACCTCGGGCCCGCAACAGCCGCTCTATATATTCTTTCACTCTTAGTCACTCTTTCATTCCATCTCTCATTCGCTCTCACTCACTTAGCATACACCCTCCAGCCACTCCTTGGCGATGCGACGATAGGTCAGATCCACTAGAATTCTTGGATCGCTGCACCCTCCGTCCGTACGATCTCCCCATGTACTCAGCTCCAAACACATATCTTTCGCGCCTCGAAGTCATACGCTCTTTCTTCGGGACAAACGTTCACTCGATCCACATTCGACGTTTCTACTAACACTCTTTATTCACGCCATGCTTATCATACAAGTGCCTATCATACAAATCTCGAGACAGTACTATAAACTAAAAAGGCGCCAACAGACCTGGCGCTATACGCTAGCATAATCTAACAAGCCAACCAGTACCGCACTATAGTACTGAAAGCTTTGTATTAATATCTCGGTAACTAACGAAAACCCGGAGCAAAATTTTAGATCCTAGATCCACCCCATATCTCCAACCACCCCGCCAAATTTCGATCCCCCTCGAGGCGATACGCAGAAATGTTAATTGCAAGTGTCCCAATACTTTTCAGCGTGAAACGTTCTCCATAGTTCAGGTTGTATTGATCGGTAAGCGACAATTTAACCTTCCAGCGGGCGCGCAACATCAATTGCAGTCAGGAATCTCTGCAATCGTTCGCGTGAATACCGGTGTTATTATAAGTCAACGATGTCGGCGATGAAAAAAGGAAGAAAGAGCCTCATCGTTGTGTGCGATTTATGTCCGTTTTAGTCGCTAACCAGCTCTTCAGGGACCGCGTGGGCCGATATCGGGAAACGAGAGTATTGTTTACGCCATTCGACCCAAGGTGGTCGACTTCAACCCTCAAGAACTTACATAGCTATATGTATATATGTATAAGCGTATAATGTATATACGTTCGTACATATAGCATAATACCTATGTATATACGTATACTCCACGGTGGTATTCGCTTTTACGCACCCCTACGTGCGCCAAGCAACAATAGTGTTGGCTTGCGCAAGGTGACGGTGATGTCGGGATATATTTATTTCAGCAACACCGATACGTATACCATAGCGGGGTCAATGCACGTCAGCTCGCGGAACCTTTATCGGAAAAGAAACTCATGGAACGGGATTATCGAGAACCTGGAAAATGTCCGGCTGCAGGCACAAAGTGGTTGGTCTATTGCTACGAAGTGCGGATTACGGTGAGATTCATGATGTAGCCTGACTCGCGATATTATTAAATTTCGTATATTCGCAAACGATAAGAGTACATGTTCTTTTCTTTCCTTTTTATCGGATTGTGTGTATGTTAAGTTGATGCATATGAAAGTTGAATACGATTTATAGAATTCTTGTAATAATAATTAGCCGGTCGAAGTCGTGAATGAAATTTCATTTATATTATCAGATATATTATCATGCGAGTAAGAAACTGGTCATACGTAGGGAAAGCTCGAAGAATGAATGTGAAGGAAAAGGTCGACTCAGCGGAAAAATAAGGAATAAGATGAAAGTACTTTGCTCGGTCCTGGCCGCCACATGCTGCAAAAAATAATTAGGCGACTCGTCGACGAAAGCACGGCATGACCACAATTACTATGTTTTGGTAAAGCTAATGGTTTGTTACTTGTGACCATCGTTTGCGAAACTCCTGATTTGACTACGGATTACCCACAAACAAACACCTCACACTAGAAAGATCACGTGCAGGCAAAAATATAATAGAATGCAATTTGAAAAGAATTATGGGAGATCTCATTTTCACTTTTCAGTCGATGTCGATTAATATTCAACCTTCATTTGCCCCCTGAATTTTCCTTTAACGAGCAGCCAGATGGGCTGGCGTAGACCGGCTTTCATGAGTTCGCGTTATGTACTTTGCAATGGCTAATGACACACCGACTGGTCGCATTGCATTAAAATGCACATGAAACCACACTGTAAGCGGCTTACAATCCGTGGAACGGCGCAGTCCATATTTAGTCAGTACTTAGTACCGTGTGACCGCGGCCTAATAAAGTCGAAACTGTAAGAGGATCATCGTTCAACCACAGAAGGGTTAATCTAAGCGTTCGTAATATCCCACCAGATTGAACAATATATTATGCTGTTTGCGCTTCTCCCTCCACAGAAGATTTCCTATATGGAAGTTTTTTATTTATCGCATTTATCGCATTTATCGCATTTCGATGTTCTATTCTCTGTATTGTCAGCTGGTGGTCAAATTGACTGGAACTCAACTTCTATACACTATACTACATAATTGCTGGTAAATCGAAAAGCTAAGATCCGCGTAGTAATCAATGAAGATTTATCGCGTTTCCGCAATGGACCAATTCCGGAACATCTTCTAATCTGTATGTCCAAAGGAAACACTTAACGCATTTCAATTAAAGTTTCCCATCAATTTCACAACAATTTGTAGCACAATGTTGTTTCGTTAACAGGAAAGAACGCAAATGCGTCGCGACTTAATGAAAAATGCTCACCCTGACAACGCAACTTTTCAAAAATAAAATAGCTAATTATCTGCTTTAGATTTATGCAATTTTTATTTGCCGTTATGAGCCTTCTGGCAGTTTGAACATATAAAGAAATGCCCGTTTCTCTGACGCGCCCTGTTCGACATATATTCGACGATGATCCCCCTTTTCATTCCTGAATTTTGCAAAACGCGGATCCTGATAGAATTTTTGCAATTACCAGCTGACTTATCCAGCTTCACTTTTTTCCCCGGATTAAATATCCGATTATTACGTCGTTCTTTCATGTTTATATCCATTTCATAGGAATCGAACCGTCGAAACTCTCCGGATGGAATACGGACACTTTCTGCGCATAGCCGGGTGTACATTTAATCGTTTGAAACGACGCAATTTCGTTGTTCCACGAACCGCGGTTAAACCCGTTCGATGGTATATAGCATATATGAGAGTAAACCCTTCGATTCCATATAGGATTGAAGGATTCATCCTGAAATGTCGGAAAGGTAGTATCTGCGGTCCATTGTCTCGACGAAAAAAGGTTGTATCGTACAGTGAACAATGCTGACAGATCGATCACTGGCCGCGGCTTATCTCCTTCGATTTTTGGCGTTCCTTTCACGAAACTAAGCTCTATCAATAAACTCTGACCGGACCAGATGCATGGACGTTGAATTTCACCCTTCTTAGAAAGGAATAAAGCACCTTTGGCGAATAACATCTACGTACATCCTAACGGACAGCGTGAAAATTCCTCTTTGACAGGCATAACAGAACTGAAACCAGTCACTGGGTGTATTAATCGAGCTTGGTATCATAACGGATGCTTTATGACGAAACATTACAATTCTATTTCTTTTTCTGTTTGTTCCTTCATTTGATTTTTGGGGATAGTTTCATTCATTTTTTGTATTCACGGTTTAGATAATACGGTACATTCTGTGTTACTTTCTTCTGCTGCCTCGAAGATGGGATCAGAAAAGGCATTCGGGTTACAATGAACCAAGTACTTACCAATTGATATCACGTAATTAAACATTTTCGCCTACAAAAGAACGATTCACATAAGATTATACCATCCAAGAAACCAAGCAAGTTTCGTCTGACACATTTTCTTCTATCGCCAATAACGACCGAGTTATTCAGGTGGCCTGTTTTAAATGTCTCGCCCTGTATTATTCATATCACAGTATATTATAATAATTACTCTGCAAACATCTATCTGTGAAGTGATACGCCCAAAGCGTCCGGAATTAAAGAATTCACGAATTGGGATTCCGGTAGACTGTGCGCAAGAAACATCTCTGGGTATGTTCGCACCAGAGAACGATGTGTCAGAACACTTTACACAAGGCTCACGAGAAGGATTCTGTTTCAATTTTCGTTGGATCACGGAAATCGAATTTCCTATTACACAGTTGTCGCTTAAATCCCTGCCAGCTGTTCAAGGATACTTATGTCAATTCTATAAATGATAAGCTTATGCCTGCGATAAGCTTCCCCAGTGGTGGACATCTGAAATTGTTTCGCAGGCGATTCGTAACAACTGCCAAACCTCCGTTGACGGCAGTTGAAATAAAATAATATTTGAGGGACAGAGAACCGTGTCATTGTCCAATATCGTGAGATGTTCAACTCGAATGAGCATCAATGCAGTGCTTGGATTGCGATGAAGCAAACGATCTAAGGCATTTTGTACTAAATTCACTTTCTATTCTCGATTGCTTCGATGCACTGGAGACTTCGAAATGATGGTGCAAAATTAACACAGCGCATTTGCATAGTCAAATTCAGTTCCAGAAATATTCATAATGTTTTGCTGCATTCGTTGTTACTCCTTCCTCGTTTACTTTCCGCATACATCTCGTGCTGCGCCAAAAATTTTCGGATATTAAATCGAAATGCCCGATTGAACTGCACCATTTGATTTCTACGTCCATTCGAGGGTCCGTAAATCGGCGCAGAGATGTTGAGATTACTATTACGAGACGGAGGGGCCGTGCTCGTACAAAATGCTTTTAAAAGGATGAAAGGGGTACGCTGTAGGTGGCGAACGAACGTCCGGGCTAGCCAGAAATTAATTAATCTGCCGTTCGAGTACAAAGAGATTACGGGTCAGATTCAAAACGTTCGTCCGCTTCGATAGAGGTTCGTTTCTCCCGTGCATAGTGCAATGTTCGATATTCCACTTTTATTACTTTTCTTCATTTTTTTTTTTTTTGCGAGGTACCTGAAATTTGTCACTAATATATTTTGTTAGACTAGATTGAGGAAATGTTGTTATACAAAATTGTTTCATACGTCATTGGTTGAAACTTGTACGTGTATGGGTAAAAGCGTAAAAGTGTAGAATTGGTCAAAGCGAAGAACAGATTATAATTTGGTTAGATTGAAAACTGATACAAATATGATGAAGCGGAAAAGCATTTCGCCTAGGAAAGTTATGACGCTGCCATGGAGATTGGAAATTGAATTTGACGACACGCCGAGCTGCAAATTGTATAGCCAATTATCTTTTTGCGTATGTTCATAATTTGTTCATTAACACGTTCCGTGCCAGACCGATTTTCGGTAGCTTTCGTTCACTTAAATTGTGCAGCAATTATGACGATAATTTGTTGAAACCAAGACCTTTCTGTACTGCATGTTAAACATCATACGTTTTTACTCGATCATAATGATATTTCCAATTTAATGAATATTACACCGCATACATGTCATAAACAAAAATGTTGGTCTTGACAGCATGTCACGGAACGTGTTAAGTTATACTTTACTCTACTACACTTTTTGCATTTAAGTTTCTATATGATATTTTTTTGCGGCTCATTGAAATCCATGTTTCCAGTTATATAATAGTATTGCTTGTGCGAATTATTCTGATAAATCATTATCCACTAGGTTTTGAATTGCTAATTTATTACTGTGTATATAGTTAATGACTTCATAAAATATCAATATACACAAGATACAATTTTTTTATATTATTATGCGATGTTATTCAAAGGGCTTTCATAGGAGTTTGCAGAATTGTAGAAACCTAATTTTATTAAGAAATTTGAATATTTTTGTATTAAAGAAGCTCAGCCCGTTATTCTTCTTTTGTAAAACGTTTCGAACATGGGGAACTGTTAAAACTCCATTCGTTTCTTAAGAGACAAATAATTGTATGCATAAGGTGTGTCTTCTGCGACGAAATAGATGGCACGTACCTACTTTCTAAAAAATAAAAATAAGGCTGTATAATAATATCATTCTGCGTTGTACTTGATTACCGTCACTGCTGGACTATCCAATTTTTTAAATATACATTCGCATATACAGGTACTACTTAATAAATTGTTTAAAGAGCTTCCACTAAACGTACGTACATCCCTTCTACGATAGAAGTGATTTTCTGCTTTAGTCGTACAAGTTTGTAATTCAATATTACGTTGATGCAATCTCGTCTTCGGTGACAACAAAAGGTATTCTAAATTGATGGATGTTACTAAATGTAACAATTCTGAAAATAGAACAAATTGAAAGCATCAGCTCTTCAGGCAATTTGAGATCAAACTGCAAAGCTGGAACGTCATTTAGACAAACATTTGAAACGCAAATCTACATTTGTGGAAATCGAAAAACGCTTCACCTGGAATACATTTTGCAGACACTGAAGAACAGATTGCAATAATATAAACTCGATTTCCAAATTGTAATACTCTAAAGACGTGGTTTAGCTCATACTCAGGACGGGAGCAAGTTGGTATTGCGCTTTTTGTTTGTAAATATTTTATCCAAAACAATTATATAATATATTAATTTAATCGGTAGGATGAAGATGAAGAAGAGTTTACTGCACCCGTAGTGTCGCCTGTGGAAAGTTGCGAATATGCTGCACTAGTTAAGCATAACGAACATGGACGTTTCACATCCACGAAAGATATTATCGACAATTCATTTCAGTTACACAGCAGATTGGTCACCCATGACAAAAGTCCTAATAATTTCGCAGAGGTGGGCGAATTACAAAATTGTGAAATTAAATTCAAAGAACGTGATTAATCATGCATAGATGATGTAGAAAAGATATTTATGTATCTATATATTTCCTTATCCTCGTCTAGTAAATGGCATGGAAGTAGTATTTTACAAGATGTCCGTATATTTTTTTCTATTTGAGTAACGGATTAATCATTTGCCAACAATTATGAATAGTGTCCCGTATTTCTTCCTTAGGGCAGGAAACCGAAAGTTCGATACAATCTGTCTTCGTCGCGTATGTCAAAACAGCGAAGATTAAAAAATAAAGCTGATAATTCAAGGGCCGCGCGAAGCTTTTCAAATAAATCCTGCGAAGAAGAGAGATTGGAGAATGAGCTTCGCAAATTCACTTCAAGTAGTGTCGCCGATAACAACCGAAAAAAGTACACTGATGCACAGTCCAATTCTTGTACGCTTCTCAAGCAACCCAAGTCAACTGCCAACAGTAGCGTAACAGAAAATCATGAAATTCTAACAACCACTAAGGAAAGCGACTTTTTGGGCCAAGGGAGAGATATCGCGTCCAAGCTATGGCAATGCGCGTTATCGGCAAATCGGTCATCGAATTCTTGCAGTTTTCCGATACTGAACGATGACGAAGCAAACCGTATAAGATACCGACCTGATAGACACAGTTTTCTTAGAAAATCCAACACCTTCCGTAATTATAAACGTACGATACGTTTGCGTAGCTCCGCCATGCTCCTTGATCCGTGTGCTTCCGCATCTTATTCATAAGACTCGATTTATTCTTCAAATTCCAATCAAATTTTTTCGTTCAACTGATAAGTGTTTCGAGTGTTCGCATAATAACCCGACCAGGTTCCTGAAATTTATTACTGGCACTAATCGAGACCTACCTGCAGTTCGTTATGCGGTCGACCCATGCAGATTTCATCCGAAGCAATTATCGTCCAAGTTACTACTTTGAGAGTTATCGCAGTGGTTCTAATTGTACCACTGCGAGAATTCAAGATCTTTCCTGAACTAATGGTTTCTTTATAAGAACGGATTACTACCCAAAGTGTCTCCGAATTTAAAATACACGGATATCAATACTGCTGATTGCATAACGGAAATATATTTTCTATATGTATAGATCTATTATATTTATATTATTATGTCTGTCGATGCAGACAGATCAAGGATGCAAATTCGTGGTGGTCAATTTTTAGAAGCTTCAAGTACATATAACGGATCGGGTAGTAAAAATATGCTGCGTCCTTTGTCTGCTTGTCAATTACTACCTTTTTCCCATGTATGTATTTCGATATTCTGTCGAATGTCTATCTGCAGCCGAAAAAGAATGTCAGGAAATTGGAAATTTAATTACGAACGAAACGATCGAGTATCGAATATCGAATATCATATACGAACGCTGCTATCAACTGGCAATGAACTTTTTCTAAATAACTTTTTTAATGACTCCGGTCCATATTGATTGGCTTAATGAACCTTTGTATCGCATATTCGTTCAGTATGAAATAAATGTTATTTTCATGTCGGCCAAATCGTACAACGGGAGGAGAATACAAAAATATAATTAAGCTCGATCACATGCACGTCCTATCACGCTCATAATTCAGTTAATCCGTTAAATTGGTATTTTTACTGATCCCGACCGTACGTTCGTTCAATTAATGATGTTTGAAACCTTGTAACTGTAAGCGTGAAATCCTAACGAATATTCAATCTTATTTTCCAGGATGAATTTTATTTTATTTCCATATGAAAAAATAGAGATTACCTTGAAATCTCCATTATGGCTCCATTCGCGTAATAAAATGTTTAAAAACATTTCAAACAAGCAGACAGAAAAATTCCAAGTGGTCCAAAATTTGTCACACCTTACGGCCTGATCAATGAATTTCGCTTTAATCCATGGTTAACTTGCGAAATAATTGTAACAATTATACGAAAGCTAAACCCGTCATTCCTAGATCGAAGGTTGAGTAAGCTGTAGTGGTCGTGTGTGGAAGCAATGTAACGTATTTTTCTTATCTGGTACCTAAATTGAATCCTTACAAATAATACATGTATTCATCATCTTCGAACGTTTTCTTTCAATAAATAAGTCACATGTATGCAAGTAGGTCCAGTTTACGTGCAGTTCAGAGCAATTTCAGGTTTAGTGCTTTCTGCTATTTACGAGGGAAATTGTACTTGCTGATGTGACATCCGTTAACTCTCCTCTGTATGCAACTTCCAATTGTTCAGCTAACAATGATCGGTTGACCCTGATTGAAGTGCTGCATATATTGTGATCCTTGCAAGATTCAAAAGATCAAAAGAGCCGTCTTCGTCGTTGAAATTATCGTAGTACGGAGTTTGAAGTCGTTTTATAATAATGTGAATCTCCCTGAATTAATTAATTTTTACTGCAGTGCATCGTTACAAAAATAATCGTGGAATACTTGGCAAAGCTTTAAACAAACGATGACATGAAAATAAGGAATTTTTGATTTGAAAAGCAAATAGGTAGACACAAATATACTTGAAAATATGAGCTTTCAATTATTTTGTATTTAATAAACATAAACTGTTGCAGCAAGAACAAATAACGAATATGAAACGCGAAAGTAGTTAACCGTGTACATATTTATTCAAGGGATTGTTAGTTGTTGTTAGTCATATCTCGATGATTTATCAACATTTATCATTCAATTGTACCAAATGTTACTCGGAATATGACACTTAATATCCCTATTGGCAAAACTGCAATTCGTTATAGCATTTACAATCGTTCTACTTTATTATTGTTTTGTTGTCACGCTCGGCATTTTGCTTTCAATTTATTCTTTCTTACACGAAACTCAAACACGTATATAATAACTAAAACTTCACTACACAATGTCTTGACCGCTTTTTCCCCTCTATCTTCGGCCATCTTACAGGTAGCTTCGTTATACGTTCGTCGAAAAATTTGCACCTTTTATTCGCGAAAACCTCCTCGCGGTGCAGCTGACGGTTGTCGCTGAATTTTCAATTTCGTTTCCTCTTTAACAGAAAGTTGTAACGATCGGAATGATTGATACGGTGGATGACATAAGGTACCCCGTCCAAGCTTCAACAGTTTTTGTTCAGCTGCTAAAGGAATGCAAGGTTTAGGGTTGCCCAATGCAACACAACGCTCTCGCTGATTATCAACTGTTCGCGTTTCTGCAGGATAGCTGTTTTTAATTTTTTAATTTCATTTCATTTGTGTGCATTGCCCAGTAGCGTTGCCCCGAATTCTGTTGTTTTATCACATGGCAAGTGTACATCCAATCCTTCCCTTCAAATCTCAAGTAAACCGTGTCGCTAAGTAACTGGAACAACAAAATGTTCTCTTAACGATGACACGTCGACCTGTTCCCAGCGCTCAAATTTTACATAACAAATCTGATGGATCCATACCTCTCCAGATATTAATATCTCGTTGCACTCATATCCAGATGACGTAACGAGACGTGATTTAGAAACAAGGGAAGCAATTCATTCCCAGGGGGGGGGCTGGGGGATGGTTGGGAAAGAGTTAGGGAGTGAAAAAGCGAACAGGGACGAGGGAGAGAGAGAGAGCGAGCGTGATGGAAAATGGTTGGAGGACGAGGCGGGTAACCGAGGGAAAGGGACCGATGGAGAATTCAATTCCATGGTCGATTATGCAACTAGTCTGGCGGATTACTGCCAGTATACGCTTCCGTTTTGCGACGATTCGATGAAGGGATTACATAACATTGCGTATACCGCGCGTAGAAGCCCCCGTGCGTAAGCGTGTACACGATCATATCCGTGACTCCGATACGTATTCGTGCAACAACTAAATGCCTTCAGATATTGCTATTGTGTACACTCGAGCGTGTATCTATCATAACTCCGAGCGACCGCGTGTTGGATCGTCCGTTAGCTGCCTTCGACGACCAGGTGAAAATTAAGCACGCATTAGGGACGAAAGCTTTTTTCTTTTTATCCATACAACGGTGCGTAGTGAATGCGAAATTTCTTATGTGCAGGCAAGCAAGTTTGATTTATTCATTGGGTTCAGGGAAAAGCGAGTGAACTGCATGGCATACCGGGTCTATTCTTCGAAAGATTCGTTATTGTAATACTACCGTAAGCTTCGCATGAGTGTACGTAATCAAGGCTGGCCAGACTACTGTACTGAATATATTACAAAGTGATTTCCTACGCTTAGGGCCACGGACACTAAATTTATAATTACTCCGCACTGTCCGCACTTGAAACCACTCTACTTATTCTGTATGAAATTCTTCCCAATCCATACAGGCTATCTTCCATTCGACAAGGACCCAGGGCATCAGAATTAACAATTTATCAAGTGTTGTGTTTCGGCATTTCTGCTGTGTTTCGTGTGCTGTGTCATGGGCTGCGGGGGACGTTTTCCCCATGAGAACCTGGTAGCGAACGAGTTAAGTCACCTAAAACTATCCGAAGATTCTACTGTTCGGGCCCAAACAGTAGACCCATAAAGCCATCGAGTTCCTTAAAATATAATTATTTACGCGTCGGGTATAATTACTATATTCTACAGCTGCAAGCTATATAGCTATAAATTCGTACATCGCCTTTTTTAGAATTACTAGGTTTTATTGGAACTCACAGCGTTTTATGGCTTTACAATCTGCGAACCTTTAGCTGCACATGTGGACTCCGCGCACGGCACCCTCAGGTCAGTTACTACCTGAGAGTGACCGGTAATTAGGGGCGGTGATTTCCACTTCTACCAGATTTTGGAACATCCCTTCCGTCACCTATTTACATCGACAAACCATCTGAACTAACCAATCAGCATATTACCAATAGCAACACCCGCATTCCCAGGTTTTTGCGAGTCCGCGTTAAAGCGAACTTCACGAAGACTCAGGAGTACGACCAGATCGTCAAGTCCGATCACATCAGCAATAGTTACATTAACATCCCCTTAAGATATCATCATCTTAAGACTCACTACATTAACTCAACGTATCATCGACACCTTCAGAATCTGTGCAACTCCTTCAAGGTCTTTACATCACCTTGCGAGGCAATCTTTCCATCACCGTTGACTAGTCGTAGTTAATTATCATTTTATAAATTGACATGTAAATATACGACTATTTATCAAGGGAAAACAATTGTCATCACCTTACATCATCTAATATAACTAGCCCTCGCGGCATTAGTTTGCCGTAGAGCGCAACGGTCATCGTGCTTTTGATTAACGGTCGATTCGCGAGCTGAGAACCGTACAACTACATTATCCCCAAAGAAAGCCAGGCCTCACGCTGCTGTTAATCGAAATACACGTATGCAACGCAGATCTTACGAATGTTTAATAATCTTAAATGAAACAGTCAATCTGCCATGAATCTGAACAACAAGACTAACAATAGCGTGAAACATAATATTTCATCCGTGTTACGAAATCGGCTGCAACGGTGGAAATAAAAGCAACGCAAACACCGAGTGGAAAGATACCTTGCCGCGGGAATAAACTGACCCGCGTATCACGGATTGGCAGCCAATAATAATTGTTAATCCTGTACTTTCCCGCTTTGGCTACGGCCAAACGGTAATTTTCCGGGAACCCGATAAAGCACACCATTCCGACGGTTGGATTTCATTCTGCACTGCGAATGGTTCTAATTTTTTTTTCTCTGTCTCGTTGCTCTCACGGAAATGCCCGCAGCATAACGTAATGCGCAAATGCAAAATCGCACCACCGCCCAGCGAGGATTTTAACGATATCGCCGTGGCGGCGAATTGTTACCCCGTTATGATTCCTTTTCGCTCTGTCACCCTTCCTCCATTCGTCCATCGCTTTCTCTTCAATTTTTTCTACAAGGGGAACATGTTTAAATGGCACAATTATTTCATACATATCCAGATCAAGACGAACCGTGTGGTGCGCTGTAGGACCTTTTGGGCCCTGTCGCAAACAGTTTCTCCAGTATGAATTTTAGCTCAATACCGGTGTATAGTTTAATTACACACGCGTTGTCAGTTCGGTCTATAGGTAATTTCGTTTTATATTAAAAAAACTCAGAGTTTTTTATTTATGTTTGGTGAGCGCTTTGTATTGGAAATACAAATAACAAATAAGCGGGATGAATAATTGCTCAAACGAAAATAACGAACAAGTTCGACTGAAATGAAATAGTCCGTGGTAAAATGTTTCCAAAATATTGTTTCAGAAATACATTGCACATATCAATAATTACTTCGTCGAATATTTAATTATTTCAAATAATAATACAGAGCAACAAATGCTTTCCTCTGTAATAAGCATAACTAATTCGTCTTTAAAAACCTTGATATTCAAATACCTCATCAATTTAAAATTGTCTTGCAGACTTTTTAATCGCAATAGCGAAAGGAACCAATGGATCAACTGTATCTGATGGAGGGACAGGGGCATTGTTACTGACAATTACCTTTTACTTTGTATCTAAGAATGATTTTTAACGTGTCTACATCTTCGTTTACCGTCGAAATACAGTAGAACTTCAGGTTTCGCGTGAAAGTAAACATTGTTAAAAGATTCTCGAACAGAAATTCCGCGGACGACAGAAAATGTCCTTGTTTTCCTGGCAAAAATATAAATCCATAAATTTCAAGCGAAATAGCAAATATTGAAACAATTTATCATTAAAAAATAGAATTAAATTTTAGTTTGTACAATTATTTGAATGGAAATTTATCTCGATAACACCCACTCTTGCCTGAAATTAATCGAAATACTTTCAACTACAATCCACTATATTTTTTCACTTCTCGCGTAATAACTGTATATTGTATTGGAAAAGTAGCAGTTGGAGTTGAAATTTCACTTGAATACCATCTATGTGTAAAGGCATTTGATCGATATTCGATAAAGATAATGTTTTTAGCAACTAATAAAATATGCAATTCTATTGAAAACAAGTGTATATGCATTTTTCAGGTGCATCGTTGTACTTATCAAGAAACTACTGAGATCATTTTTAAAAAGCTTATCAGTAACGATATGTTAATAATCAACATGTAGGGCCATCTCGCGTTGTCGGCTTTTTTCGCAGTTTGCCGCGCCTTCAAAACTGAATTCCTGGATTACATCTTTAATTTAAACAATTGCGTTTTTCTCGGCTCCTACTGCGTATTTCTTAACCGGACTGGTCTTAAATAAAAGCGACGATCCGCCGCTATCTCCCGCAAAAGTTGCACCAATATGGCAGTTGTGGTTCGATAGTTATTAACAATTGAAAAATCGACAAAAATGCACTTAGGGTCACTGCAATTATCTCGCCTTCTGGAGGCGCTAGGTTAATGATTGAGTGCTCGAAATGAAGGTAAAGGATGCTGCCACACGACAATACTCAATTTACAAATGCTGCAATCGCTGTTTCTTTTGTATAAACAAATAAATAATTCGTTTGTGTGTTGCACCGAGACTATACATGAGGGCCGATCTAATCGAGAATCAGATTGTTCCTTGAACCAAAAGCTTCAGTTTGAGCTATCGTTGATTAAAATCGGCCCAGTAGAACGCGACATAATTGAATTTGTTTAAAGAAATTATAAACAAATGCGAATACTGCCGCTCCCCGGCGAGCTACAGTAATGACCAGAGGACATAAATTGAAGGTAGATTTATCTACTACCATCTCCAATAAGTGCGATCATCATCCCATGTGAACTTCATTTGTTATAAACAATTAACCAATTAAAATTGATTTTACGGCCAGCCGCGCATAGTTAGAGCAACGGGGTATTTTTGATCGAGTAGCTTATTCGTTTGCCTTTCAGTGGACATACTATTTACTGGAAAACAGCCCTCTGGACCCGAGACAACAATTTTTTAATAGTTCGTCGATAACGATATGTCGGTAATCGTACAAGTGGCGCCATCTCGCGTTTGCGGCCTTCTTCGCCGTTTCCCGCACCGCCGAAACTGAATTCCTGGATTACATTGTTAGTTTAAACAATTGCGTTTTTCTCGACTTCTGAAAGCGCTATATTAATAGATCAAGTGCTAAAAATGAAGAGAAAGGATGCTGGTGCACAACCATACTAGATATATAAATGTTGCTTGCGCTGTTGAATTTTTATAATGTTTACCATCCTTTTGTTAGTAGATTAAAAGATGTATTTATGATTACATGAAGAACAAAATTCAAGCCAGAAATATTAAGAAAGAAATGTTTATTCAGTTGTAACGTGTACTGGCATAGCAGATTACAAGGAAGACAAAATATGATTCTTTTCTGGATGTACTACAAACGTTTGCAGTAATACAAATATATGACTACAAAATTACATTTTGCATTGTAAACACGGGGGAAGTATTTATTACTCGTACATTAAAATTTGTATCACAAAGATTTCTTACAAAAACATCTGTTCTTTTCAATAAAATCATATAGGGCATACTTTCTACACAATCAAGAATATCAAATAAATAAAATTCTTTTTTTCGTAACGTCGAATTTATAACCAGGAACATACATTTTGAGCAGTCGCTATTGGTTAACATAAAAACTTTACAACATTATTATTAATATTATTACAGACTTTTATTGGAACCTTACAAAATGGACATCAGATTTTACGTGCGTCGTCTGAAATATCTGATAGTAAATTTGTTAGGTTCAATGATATGTTAGCGTTTATAAATATGTGCTATAGTGAAGAAAGTTCATTGTTAAATACCGATAAAGAAGGAAGTAGTCTTAATAATACAGTTAACAAACTTTGTTACTAAAGTACATATTTATAAGAGTTACTACATAAATAGTTGTATTACAATTATTAATGTAGTAATTTCTATCAATATGCAATTTATGAAAACTATAAACAAAAGATATATCCATACTAATTAAACCTATTCGTTCCGATTTCTGAGTGGCGTCAATGGCTTATGCGGCGACGAAACAGGTGTTGTGTGGGTACTCTTAGCCTGTCCTAACATATTTTCCTTTCCTTTAATGTGGGCGCGTCTCTCTTCTGTTTTCATCTTTTCTATAATCCTCACCTGCTGTTCAATCGCCTTATTCTTCCCTTGTAACTCCTGAAAGAATACATTACATTTAGTTATGTTCGTGTCATGATTCGTTAGATGATAATAATCATACGTGGTCAATGCAAAATTAAAGATACGGTTTGTAACTGAGCAAATGGCGAAAAATTGAAATAACGATTTTTAGGAAAAACATATATTTATTTATGAACCGTTTATAATTCCAATAAAATATATAATTATAAAACACATACATATACAAAACCACCTAAATAATAAGGAACAGGCTCACGTGCAATTCATGCAAAAGTAACGTGTATAATTGCAATTGCATGCAAAGTAGTTCGAAATCAAGTTGTTGTTATTAGTTAAATGAACAGAAACAAATAAAATTAATACCATGCATTATGTAATATATAAATAAAGCAAATAAATAATATAAAAACATTAATAATGGCGTTGTTACAGACAAGCGCATCCAATAAAAAAAATGATCGCAAGTCCAAGATATATAATTATGCGCACCTGTTCTAGTTGGTTAATTTTATCTTTTAGCGAAGATACGTGTTTAATTCTCTGTCTCTGATTGTGATGGCCAACTAATTCTGCGTACTTTGCGCTAATCTCTTCATAGTTCTGTACTAAACGCTCGTTATGTTCTGTAACTTTCTTCACTTCTCTAAATAGAAAAAAGTTGATTTGTTGCATTATTACCTCAGAACCTTGCAAACACGAAAGTTGTATGAGGGCAACTTACTCTTCGGCTACTATTCGACGTGCTTTTTCTTCTTCAAATTTCTCCATTAACGCCTTTTCTAAAGCATCCCACTGGTTTCGTTCTGCTTCAAGAAGTTCTGTACTTTCCTGTAGAAGAATAATAATATTTTACTAAATCTTGTAATTTATTATGTACTGTAACACATTTATTGCATTATGTCGTTGTATACGTGAAGAATGGAGAAATAATATATACCATCAATTACCTGTTTAAGACTGTAAGTGTCGTTAAGACTTTTCGCCGTGTCGTGAAGTTCTTGGATTTTGGATTTGGCCTGCAAATATCATATTAAAATGGAATCATATATTTTACACGAACACATAATAATATTAAAAGTTTTTAGTGTACCTCATTCAAGGCTGCCTCATGTTTTCTCGATTGTTCTTCCAACATTTTATTAGTGTCTCTCATTTCCTCTTCATATATTTTTTGTTGTTCAGTGAGTTTTACGTTCAATAATTCTAATCGAGAAATTTCAACCTCATGAGCATCGTTTCTTTCTTCCAATTTTAGCAGCATGTTTTGCGCATCTGTGAGGTTTCTAGCCATTTCGTGGAGCTGATTTTTTATCTAGGATTCCAAATTAAATTAAACGATATTTTATCAATAACATTTGGCAAACCAATTGTTTAGTAATTCTAATGTAGAAATAGGAAAGAAAAGATACCTCAATATTTTGTGCAGTTTTTTGGTCGCATTCAGCTTTTAATTTCGAAGCATTTCTTGTTGCAATTTCTCTTAAATCGTCGATTTTAGCCTCGAATACAGATTTGATTGATTCCACTTCGCTTAAACTTTCAACTTCCAATTGATCTACCAGTCCTTTCTTACTATCTAATTCTTCCATAAGAACATGCACTTGTTCGTGTACCATTTGTGAATTACTACGCATAAGGTTTAATAGATCACGATACTCGTTAATGCAATCTTCCCCACGTTTCAATTCACTTTGCAGTCTTTCCACTTCAGCATTGCTTTGAGCTAAACGTTTAGACAAAGCAGTAACTGAAGCCTGATTTTCAGCCATTACAACTTCAAATCTAAAGAATATTATAAATATTTATACACTTGCATATGCACATATTTATAGAAATACATATATCTAATACCACAAAAAATGATAAAGTACCCTTTCTTTCTAGCCACCATCATTGCAGCTTCTGCGCGAATTTGATCTTTTAAGGCTCTTAGTTCTTCCTTCTTCTCTGCTAGCTCAGTTTCAGCTCGATCCAATTCCATTTGCAAGCTTTGGCCAAAACTTTCCTAAATTTGTTCAATTGATTCACAGTTTTGATTTAATATTCGTATGAATGCGAAATAATGTAGACTAACTCAAAGGACCGTGGTATTGTTATTCTTGATATCGTAAAAAAACTCACCTGTGTTTCTGCGGAGGACTTCAATTCTTCAAAGATTACAGAAAGTCTAGCTATTTCGCAATCTTTCTGCGTCAGTTTTTCGTCTAAGGCTGCGCGTTCCATTTCCGATCTTGCCAAGCACGCTTTATACCTTTCTGCAGACAATCGCATTTCTTCTTCTACAATAGCCTTCCCTTCTCTGATCATAGCATTTATCTAAATCCGTAAATGGAACTTAAAAATTGTACACAGGTGCCCTTGCAAAAGGGCACAAAATATTCGGCAAACATCACAAGAAACTGGATAGCCAAAGATTCATGCAAACTTCAGAAGTGAATATATAGTGTACGCGATCAAAATTTGTTAAGCATATCATAGTTTATCTTGAAATAGCAAACAAATTTTGTATTAGTGTAGTGGGAAAAAAAGCACTCAGTCAGCGATGTTTCTTTTATATTACGCACGTGCGACCCGCTTACTTTCGCGTCGCTATCAGCGATTACTCGTTTCACTCTTTCTTCGCATTCAGTACGACAAGCTGCCAATGTTTCCCTAGTAACAGCCTCCGCATTTTCAACCCTTTTATCAGCTTGCTGTTTGATTCTTCTCATTTCCTCTTCCATCTTTTTAGCAGTAGCTTGTTGTATTTCTGCTATCTCCTTATCCCTTGCCATTGTCAGCTACATAATTGATTCGTAATTATTATTTACAGAAAATGTAAAAACGAGAACGAAAAAGATGTATAATATGAAAATATCAAGAAAGAAGTAAATAAAATTAAGTACATTTTCTATTTCGGTCAAGTACATGGCTCTTGCATCTTCTAACTGTTGCTTTAGCTGAGCTGTATCTTCGTTATGAAGCCTCAGTATATCAGCTAAACCCTCGCCCTGCTTCTTCAATGTGATATCATGTTTTTTAGCCAGTCCTTCTAATTCTTGATTAACCTGTATTGTACAACAGAAAATTGGGTAAATATTTGATCTAGATTTAAGTTTTAGTTAAATCTTTTACTATCGAAACAGCTAGAAGTTTCTTAATATTTACATCATTGTAAAGTTTTTGAACGTGTTCTAATTTTTCTTGTAGAAAATCGTTCTTTTTATCGAACTCTTTTACTTTGATTTCCATTACTTTCCTTCGAGATATTTCACCCTCTTTTTCACTGTGCAGTATCTCTTTCTGTTTCTCAAAATTGTGTTCCAATTCATCTATCTTTTGTCGATATTTGGATATAAGTTCATCTTGTTTCGAAGAGTCTTGAATAAGCTTGTCATACTCAGCCTTTCGTTCATCTAATTCACACTGAATACTAGATAACCGTGTTTGAAGCTCTTGTACTTCATTTTGGTACTTTTCTTCGGTCCCGTTTAGTACCTCTTGTTGCAATTTCGCCTAATACGTACATAGGAACTATCAGTAAAGAATATCACGAAAACAAAAGAGTATTTCATATTATAAAAAAATAGTTCTGTAACCATTGTTTCTATATCTGTCCTATGCTGATCCTCCACCTCCAACTGTTTTCTGTGCAACTCGTCCAGTTGTTTTTGCAGTTTTCGCTGTTCATCTTTCAGATCTTCGATATGCCTTTCCAATTCCTGTATAGTTTTATCTTTGTTCAAACATTCTACATGAAGATCGGCGAGCCGATGTTGAGAATCATATTTGAACTTCTGCTCGTTAGTAGAAACGATAAGCGCACGCGGTTTCCCCGTCGACACTGTTTTCGGCGTTTGATCACGATATTTCTTCTTGGGTAGTTGTGGCTAAAAATAGACGAATTGTTGTAATTACAATACCGTCGAAAAACATAAATTAATGGCTGGGTTCATTGATTCCCAAACATAACGATTCGTCGATGGAAAGCTTTTCTTGCATAAATCTAAACTGCTTTACCGTTCTAAAACTGGGCACTACGTTGCCCGTACTTTTTGTACACGCCGACACATTGCATTCGGCGCTTGCCACACTCTTGCTGTCATGAAATCTTTCTGATTTCTCTATAGCCAGGCCTCTCACCTTGCTGTCAAACCTCGGATCGTACGACCCTGGTGGTGGTACATCGTCTGGAAAAATAATATTTTTCTCATAAAATAATGACAAAAGAAACAAATTATTTTAAATCGTTTTTAACTGAAACCACTTCGTATGCAAATGAATTTCATTTGGTAAAACAAATCTCCTGTAGGAAAAAGTCTGTCGTTGTCGTTGTCGTTGAAATACCTGATGAGGAATTATATATTATAGGAGATAAGGATTTGTATATTTTCAAGAAAAGGCTGGATGCGGTGTAACACCCATAGCAACAGTTCGTTTGAGTTGAAGTGTCAAAGGGCGAATTGATACCGATGGTACGCTAAGAAGGTCCCGACCGGCTAGACTCAGATTTTAATAAAACTTTGCAGGCTTGAAGAGCAATCCAAAATATTAGATACGTATTTTTTTTAGCTGTGGTAATTCAAGTTTACGGGATGGAACCACCATCTAAAGTTAAGCCCCCAAAGTGCTATTTAACGGCGTGAGATCGACAAATTTTGTAGTACTTTCTTTCGAAGCATTACAAACCAAGTAATTTTTATTTTAAAAAATTACCCGACCTTTCCTTGTAAATTACATCTATCTGCAATATAGTCTATTTTATATTTATCTAAAAAAATAATACATAAAAGAAATGCGGTGCGTAAACGGTAATTTAAGCGCAAATAGTTACACATAAAATAGAATATACATCGGATAAATGTGGCCTAGCGCACTATCAATACGATACAAACGTATGGACCTCGCGTCATGATTCTCGCACTTTATTTTGATATACCCTGTACACGTGAGAAAATTTTCGCTACTTGAGTTTCGCATATTGAGAAAAAAAGGGGGCCAGCTAGTAACGCGCGTTGGGGCGGTTGAATCCATTCCCGTTTCGGCGGGCGTTTAGCTTGCACGAGAAACAGGCGCAAATGTGAGACAGCTGTTTCTAAATGCAAGAGACACGCATATATGGGGTCATAGAATTACCAGGTGTACCCTGCAACGTCCCACCGTCCCTTCTTTCATAGTTCCGTAACGCTGTCGACCCTTCGGCGACCCTACCGTCTTTTATTCCTGTCCCGAAAAGGACGTCCGTTGCTTTGCACGCAACATTTAAAGATTAAATGGCTCTCTGAACATGCTTATACTTCGTAGATACTTGCGAATAATCCATTCGATTTTTAAAATTGTTTAATTTACGTTACCGATTGCTGAATGAATTGTACGTATAAATTAATAATATGTATGAAACACTGTGTACTACAAATCAAAATATAGTTGAAGTGATACAATAATTTTGGGAATTACCAATTTCGTGTGGGATGTCTGTGGGTAAACGTGTGTATATTATTTATCATGTAAACATAAGATAAACGTGTACGAGCTCGAGTAGTTACCGTCACCATAAACACAAATGTGCAGTACGTATGGTTGCACTCTGAAGGAATGCATATAATTCCTCAGTAAAATTTGACCTACGCGATAATCTACAGACTAACTAAGTATACATATAAACCAGATTATGTGTCCCGCGAAACCATTGAACTTCTCCCTTAACCATTTTCTCAAACAATAGGTAGTTTGCAAGTACAGTATTGCCCGCTGTAATGACGCACGGTCGAGACCGTATCCCGGCAACTTGGTGAGCGTGTCAAATTCGAGGAATTCCCCAATTATGTACATATTTTCTTTCATGAATGAGTGAGATATAGAAGAGGTCTGGGCTTAGTTTATTTATCTTACTACGTAACGCGGAGGCTCACTCCGTGGATCCACTTCCAATTCTGTAATTTGAATTTGTAAAATAAAACGGGACATCCTATATGTACATATATACGAATATGAGATACATATATCTTATAAAAGTGAGTTGGCTTTTTGGTCCACAAAGGACAAAGGGCAGAAAATCTACTAATCTCTGAAATAGAGCGCTTTATCCCGGCATACTATCGCATCGCTCAGAGGTAGGTGAAATTTTATTCCATTGTTTAGATCAGTGATGAGCAACCTGTGGCCCGCGCACGACATTTGTCCCTCCAGCCGCAAACTTACGACCCGCTGAATTTCCACTTTAGCCCACTGCGAGCCAAAGGTTGCGCATCACTGGTTTAGATCAGCCGTATTTAAATTCTGTGTAACGTGTTACACTCCATCCTTAATTCTATCGTCGCACCCTGGCAACGATCCGTGGAATGTAAACAATGAAATTATATGTGCTAATTATGATTACAACGTCAAAGTTTGCAAGTTTTCAACGGAATATACGGAATATTCAGTTAACGTTACCTAGAACTAACAACATAGACACAGCAAGTTTTTGCAATCTGTTTTTCATTGTTATATCCTTTTTCCATTTATTTTTCGCGTCGATTTCACAGTTAATTTAATCTTTTGTATTAGTTGAACATATTAAAATGCATTTTCGACCCTATAAAGGTTGAACAACAAGAACATCAACTGAAATACGTTCCAAAAGCGCAACGTAACTTACAAGTTATTGTGTTGTTGAAAAATAGTTTATAATATAGAATTCCTTGATCAACAAATTGAAAATATTATCTTGAAAATAGCTACAGTTAAATTCAGTGACTGTTAAATAACAAATTTAAACAAGGAGGATGTAATAATATTGCGGCAACGAATATTACAAGATACGATATCTGTATTATGTAAATTCACACGGGAAACGCTTTAGATTATTATTTACATTTCCTATAACATCTTTAATCATATTCCCGCCAAATGCTTCGTGCAAATGTTAAACGATAATCGTCAATTTCCAAACGTTTTTAAAACAAACCAGCAGATAATATGAATTATAATATTATTAATCTATTATTAGCAAAAGCGAAACATTTAGGTAGAATGTAACATTATATGTATGTCTAACATGTGTAGTGCGTAGAATAATACAAAAATATATTTACTCACTCTCAAATTCGTTAAATCTTTGGATCCTGGCCTTCGAAAACGACATTATGAAATTACTGGGCAGCGTTTATCAACGAACAACGAAGCTTATAAGCCAATGGTCAGAACTTTTTAAGAACACTTTGAACGCGATAAAAACACAATAACCGCTGTACGTTGCACGTCTTCTCTTCTTGAATTGCAACCCTCGTATGCAAGGAAATATTCGCTACCTCTCCTCCCCAGTCGCTTCATTCGGTATACCGTACCGGTTATCCGTTTAAAATGACGGTTGAACACGTTTGTCTGTGGCACATTGGCCAACCAACGTGATGGCATTACGCAACGGACCAATCAGGCAACGATACAAAAGCACTACAAAGTCAATAACGTAACAAGAACAGGAGGCGCCATGTACTCGAAATTGATATTCAACCATAAAACTGTTGAAAGCTATACTATGAATAAAAACTTGTAGAATGTTACAATTAGTATATAGATAATTGTACCTATTCACGAATGATGTAAATATTTAACCAAAAGTTAGCACGATTGCATTTAATGGCATCTGAATATTTTTTGATACGTCCCTAGAGGTATTAGACACGAAATGGAGGTAGTATTTGATGTTAAAAATTAATACAATTTATATGTTGACGAATAAATAAACTTTTTTTAAACAATGTGTTTGCCTAAGAAAAATAATGTATCTTTCTTATTTTCAACATATTCCTCCACAATTACCATACAAATGTGAAAAATTTCAAATCAAAACATTGCACGTCAAATGCCACGTTGTACCGAATGAACCAATGAGCTTTCGTACGGTAGCTGCACGATTCTAGCGTGTTGCCGGGAAAGAAGTACTGATAACATATTAGTTTAGAATGCTGTCCGTAATGGATTATAAAAGACAAATTATATTCTTGGGACTTATTTTAAGTTTGAATTATGTCTGTTGCCAATATAGGATGAAAAACGTGAGAATTCATTTAATTTCCTGTGTCACTGTCATACATTCCTAAACGTCAAATCAGTTTTTCAATTCATTTTATATATTCAATTTCACAAACCATTATTAAAGAAACCTTAATAAACAATGTTATTAGTGAATATGCATTATTTTAAAACCACAAATAGATATTTAATGAAACACAAAATTTACCTAACCTTAAAACAAGAATAACAATCTTTATCTCTTTTATGTATGCAATATAAATACTCCGTTTTAGACCCAAGGTACCTCACTATCCGACCGTGTGCAACAGTTATCAGAATTAGCTCTAACAAGACCAGTAATTAAATTTAACGGTGCAAAGTTCAAAGAGTATGTGAAAACAGTGCCAAGAAATTATTCTGTTGTTGTTATGTTCACTGCTATGGCACCACAAAGGCAGTGTCAGATATGCAGGTAAATGAAACGTTAATGTATGCTTTGAATTTATTATGCGGAATGATCTGCTCGCTAGTGGACACAGGCAGCTGCGACAATTCATTGATGTATTAGAGATGCCAGAATTATCAATAAGGCATACATAATCAGAGCTGTGGTGGTTAACAGCAATGTGTTTGTGTTCACTATCATGGGGATCACCATGCATCCAGTATTAATCAGTTACATATTTTTATGCTACCAGGCATGCGAACGATGAATTTGTTATAGTAGCAAACTCATTTAGATATCTACAGTCTCATTCAAAGAAATTATTCTTTGCATCTGTGGATTTTGACGAAGGGTCCGATGTATTTCAAATGGTATATCTTCATATACGTAACATGTTTACAGCTATTTCTCCATAATCCATATAAATAAATTGAAATTCTTTATGTATAGATGCGCTTGAACACTGCACCAGTGTACATGCATTTTCCACCGAAGGGTAAGCCAAAGCCTGCAGACACTATGGACATCCAACGTGTAGGATTTGGAGCAGAAGCGATTGCAAAGTGGATATCTGAACGCACTGATATCCAGGTACTTATAAATTATAATATATTGGCTTAATAAGTGTTTGAAAACTAATGGAAATAACTAATGTTGATGTGCTTAATATGCCCTCTAGATTAGAGTGTTTAGACCGCCAAACTATTCTGGCACTGTGGCAATAATAATGCTACTAGTACTTATTGGAGGATTCTTATATTTGAGGCGTAATAATTTGGACTTTATTTACAATAAAACAATCTGGGGACTTGGTGCATTGGTAATAATCATACTTATGTGAACATACTGGTGTAAATACTAGCTTATGTTCAAATGTCTTTTTTTCCTATTTTTAACAGTTCTTTACATTTATAATGACATCTGGACAAATGTGGAACCATATAAGGGGGCCACCATTTATACATAGGTCATCTAGCGGAAATGTAGCTTATATACATGCTTCCTCGCAGGGACAGTTTATCTTAGAAACATACATTGTTATGGTTTTGAGTATCCTTTTTATTGAAGCATTTAAGTAATATAGTTAACTGAAATCTTCACTTAATTGCATGACAATTGAAACAAATATCATACTACATCCATGGTTTGTTGATAGTATTAGCAAATGTATTGTTTAGTATTCGTAAAAACGTTTTTGTTACAATTTTCGAGAAGCTCACAGATTAAGTTCTATTTAAAATTAGTTTAAAAGTTGTGTAACAGTCGTTATTATCATTTTATATAGTATTCATGATTGTACTATATCTGTTTTGCAATGAATATAATTTTTAGGGATAGGAAAGAGAATGCTGCAGATCAAATACAGCGAACTCAGATAGGGATACGGTTACCCACAGTAACTAGATTCATTAGATTTAATTATAAGTGCTAATAAGTGTTTCAACGTTCATTTACTCGGAAATGAAGCCGCATGTGAAAAATTTGCCGTACACGTTCACCTTATTTTTTTCATGTAGCAATACTCTCATTCTTCTTGTAGGCCTCGTAAATTTTTGTACACTGACAATTAATTATGTTAATATTTTCCTTAATAACTAATTAATTAGATGGAGCTGTTGTATTAGGTATGATTTTGATGACCGAAGCAGCTTCACGTAAGGGTGACGTAAAAAAGCGGCGAATATTCGCCGCGATAGGCGCAGGCTTGGTAGCTATTTTCTTTAGCCTGTTATTATCAATATTTAGGAACAAAGCACAAGGTTATCCGTACAGGTATTACAAACTTTTTCAATTTTAATGTTCTTTTTTAAACTAATGAAACATGATCTTTATATAGGAGTATATTAATATATTCCTGAAGAGATTTATTTTAGAAACTTATATGTAAATCTTGAATGGATATAGTAATATATTCCTTGTTTGTATTTTTATAAGGATTAGTACTATTTCGTGTCCCAGTGAGGAATAATTGTGTGTTTCAGCTTATTGTTCAAGTAAACGGATCAATTTAGGAAGTTATAATTTTGCATATATTGCAAAGAAGACTTTCTACTTGCCTATCACTGTTAAAAAAAAATACTACATATACAAAAATTAATTGTAATTCTTTAGCATTAATTATTGCTAAAGTCATTGTATTTTAATCACGATCTACACTTGTTTGTACGTGATGAAGAATAAATTAATATTTAATATCTCAACTTACAGTCGCTTATATAATTCAATGAATTACAGTATCTAACGTTGTTACAATTGTAAACAGTAGTAACATATTTCATAATAGTAAATATAGTTTCACTTATAATATTTAGTGTTACAAAATTCATGAAGGATTTAACAGATTGAGCAACTTGTCCACATCATATACGTATCTGCGTACCGATTAGATTTCAGCACAAAATTTTAAGCAATTATGTGCTTAAAAAATATATGGAATTAAAGCTTTTCGAGTCGTTGGGTAATTCTGAAATGTGTCTTTATACCACTTATGCGTCAGTACAGCAGTGGATACCTAACATGAAACATGTGTTATTAAATTAATATTCAGTGTATTAACAATATAAAGAAAAACTTTTTAAATTTACATACCTGGTTGCATATAACCCAAATGGTAACATAATGATATATTGTACTTTGCCGCAAGATTATAGAGAGCATTATGTAAATAATAATCTCTGTAAAGTGTAGTGCACCAGATGTATATTCAAAAAGACCCCCATACGGTATTTTATACCCTATAGAAACAACCTTGCCGCTTTTATTTTTTCGTAAATTGCTGAGGACAATGTTTGTTCTAAGCTGTGTATACGATGATAATAGTAAGATCGTTGCACAAATTAACTGGGTATATGTAACTCTTGTCCAAGAAAAATTTGCTTCCAATCCTAAGTGAAATACGGACAATTTTAAAGGAAACCAAGTTTTATGGCAGATGGGAGATCCTGCTATGAATTGCTCAAAAATGCATGAGTGATATCTTAGATTTAAAGTGGATGCACGTCATCTGAAGATGGCCCAAGGATAGTACAAAATCACAGCAGATACAAAACAAGCTTTTGCAAACGAGTAATACCTCAGTCATTAAGATATCAGACCAAACAAAACTTGGTTGATTCCTAGCAAAATGCTACACATTTTGCACCTTCAAATCTAAGATTCATATGTTATTTTTATCGCTACTATTGAATGGTGTACCCCAAATTTTAGATGTTAATATTAATCAGATACGTGAACCTATAATTACCTTCGACAAATCCTTTAGATTCCCCCAGAATAGATAGCAAACATCCTGTATAATGACAGAACCCAATAATATATAGCGTTATATTCATCTTTGTGTTATTGAAAACACTTATGCATTGGGTTTCATACAATCGTTTCCAACAATGTAGAGTAAAAATAAAAGTACCAATTAATGTACTTTCTGGAGATACTGAAAATATAATTGTTAATTCGTAAAACTCCAAGTGTAGTTTCTGATCATTTTACAAATATCTTATTTACCTAATGCTTGTCTAGAAGATCCTAGGAATGTATTCAATATCCATAAAACATTTTTAGGAATATCAGCATTGCATAAATATTTAGAAACAACTAAATATAACACATAAGTTGATGCTGGTGCAGCATATATATAAAAATGTTGAAACCATCTGAAACATTGTAAATTATCTTTCCTACCTACTGTCAAACTGTCAACTGTATTCTGGGCGCATCAATTAACTTTCATATTAACGATTGTACCAGTCAATACCTAGTGAACATACCCATAAGTCAATCGAGACCCATATCATAGGTGTTGTTCGAGAAAGGTGAATATGTTTTTGTATTACTGTTACTCACCTTTTGGGTACTTCTAATTTTGCAGCTAGCGGTTGATGAGCATTAGAAGAAAATTTCCCATAACGATATGTACGAGTTATTAAAACTGGCAGATATGGTTCTGCATAATTCATTAATAGTCCAAAAAACCCAACTAACATTGCAGATATAATAAAAAAAGTAGATACAATGTTTGATTGCATCTTATACAGATTTTTACTGTAGACATAAATACAAAGCTAATATGTTCAGAAGGTTGTAAGCACAGTCTGTCCGTTTTATACAGGACAGTTATACAGTAATGTCTTGATCCAAGCGAAAGCCTCGGGTCTGAACGTTCGGTTACATGGACTAGTTTCTACATTGTTTGAAATTTGCCGACAGCGTCGAACGTAGAAAAGGACAGCGCGTATGCAAAGATAAAACTTTTTTATTTCTCATCTTTTTCTAATGAAATTTTTATATAGCATAGCTGACATTTATCTGATTAAAATGACACCAAACACGATATAATTTGGACTATATTTAGTGTCTTAATTAACGGTAATAAGTTTCGACCGCAGAAAAGGATAGCTAGTGAAAAGAAAAGAGAAGCTGCGATCGTGGAAATCGGCAAAGATCAAAGGCCCACGGTACACGGTTTAACATACCAACTTATTACCGTTAATTAAGGCAGTAAATATAGTCCAAATTATATCGTGTTTGGTGTCATTTTAATCAGAAAATTGTCAACTATGCTATGTAAAAATTTCATAAGAAAAGGATGAGAAATAGCAAAGTTTCATGGTTGAATTAGTTTAGCTCACCGATATACCCGAGCACGGATCGCGTTACACTGATCGCCAAGTGAACTTGTTGACGGCTCAAGGGGTATACCCCTCAGTGGTGGGGATAAACTCTTCGCTTGTATGGTGTAGAAATCTTTCGCTTGGGTCAAGAGATTACTGTATTCGTTTTAATATTTATTGGCTGCGAATAATGCAGTGATTGATGAAAAAAGTTCATGACAATTAAACGGGTGTTACTATATTTTATTGAATTGTGGAAATTGTAACGATGGAAATTTTAGGCGTAATACATAAATCTACTTAATACAATAATGTTAAAAAGATGACAGAGTAATTTTATCACATTTTAGGACGGATTGCGTTCAATTATACTGTATATAGTATATAAATTGCACCTATGAAATTGAATTATACATTACACACAGTTCCTTCTACATTTCCTTATACAAAAATTGGTTCTGTGCATTAATAACTATGCTTGAATAAAGTATTTAAAGCCTCAAGCGACAAACAAAAACTTACATTTTAAGAAACTGAAAATATATTTAAGAATTCAAACTTTACATGTTTCATTTCGTTCGATTTCTTCTCCAGAAATTAACTAATGCTTGATTTGAGTTAAGCATTTTGCACTGCTTGCAAAGTAAAAAGTTAATACTCCTAAAACTATACTGGTAGTCTAAATCTATCATAAACAGAAACTTTTATCCTAAAAATCAAGCAATCATTTTGCAAAAAATCAGATAAGTCACGTGTCCGCACGAATTCTGTATAACCAAAACTCCGCTTATTCAATTCACATGCTGGTTTTCTAAATGCCTCGAGATCTGGCCTTGAGGAAGTTATTTCTCTTATATCCTTTTCCCAGTTTTGTGGATGAACTAAAATAAAACACATTGTTCCACTGAATGGCCAATCCAGGCCATCATCGTTTTCAGATTTCATGATATGCAGAAGTAGTGATAAAAATTCAGAATCCTTGGAAGATATATTAATCCTAGCACAAATCTTGTAACCATTGGGGCTAGTATAAAAACCTGGACTATAAAACATTTTTAGCGGATCGTTCATCATGCTTTCGAACTTCTCGTGAAAGAAGCGCAGCCGCCAAATGTAAACTCCATTACAACTACGCAAGAACATTTCTTCTTGATTAAATCGCAAAGAAGTCTGCAAAGTGGTTAATTGAGTCTTCTGATTAGAAACAGTTATAGACAATTCTCGGTTTTGTTGTTCCAGTACCACTATTCTCTCATATAAATTCCTAAAGAACAATATATCATTTAATTGCACCATACTTTAAGCCTGTAAACATATTTTATATATTCAAATACAACCAATAAGATTTACTTTAACAATTGTTGCCATTCCGGAGATGGTTCGCTTTTTTCTAAAGAAGTCGAACTTTTCGGTGGAGGATCCCACAATTTAGATTCTGCAGCTATTGTCTTAGCATGACTTTGCGTGATAGATAATTCTGGTAGTGCCCTCAGAACTAACTACAAAGGAAAATAGAAACTCATGTTGTTATATTAGAATTAAATACAATCATGTATAGGGTGAAAAAAAACTAACAGTTAAATGAATATTCGTGTTCTTTTCTAAGTGCGCATGCAAATCTTCTTCTGTCCGAAAGGTTTCCAAGCAACCAACATTTTTGAAAATGCAGTACAATGTATGTTGCAAATTTTTAGGACTTGTTTTATATATACACTGATTTATATGTGCTTCCATATCCACTGGAGATAGTTTAATTTCGCAGCCAAACTGTTGGTAAAAACAGGATGTACGTTGTTGTGATATCTCTCTGCTTGTATACAAGTCCCTGAACAAATCACTTTCAGATTTTAACGGTTTACTATCAACTGGACAACAAGCTCCTTCCTTTCTATGAAACAAAAATTCAACGCATAAGTACAAATAATATACAGATAGCGCGTCAACGTAATGAAATATAACTTACTGAAGCCAAGTGTATATACATTGCGAACAGAATTTATGACCACAAGATGTTAAAACTGGATCGCGTAGCCAAGTTAAACAAATAGGACACTCAAATCGAGGTTCAAGATATTCTTTCATACCATCACCGCACTGCATGTAATAATTGCGTTACCGGTATAAATGAAAAATAACATGTGTGTTAACACAAAACATAATGGAAAAGCTACAAATGTTGCATTTTTTATGCAGATGTAATGAGATCAGTTTGAAGAATAAAAAAAGAAATGAAACGGATCTAGTATTTGAAATTTTTAGATTAATAAAAGTACGCATACATACCAGAATATTTTCCTCAGCAACTTTAACATTATCTTTAAGACTGTCCGACATGGCCATTATCTGTGAGAATTTGTGATTTTAAATTTATGTAATTTATGCAATGCACAGTAACAGATATTGGTATCCTCAATAATTAATTCCTATGTAATGTTCGTGAGTATATTAGTAATTACTAATATAATATATTAATATATGAGCCATGAGTCTCACAATTAATTCATTTTTCGCATGTCCTTTTACACGCGTGTACTTAAATTATTTTAAAAAGTGCATAAAAACGGCATTTTATTTTATACAATATATTCAATTTGACAATTATTGTACTATATATTTTCACAGGTTATACATTAATCTAATTCTGGACACTTATTTAAGGATACTTTAAGTTTGCTGAAAATATAAAATTATAGGGGGGTAATGTTCTTACAATAACTTAAAAAAATGTATCCCTTTAAATCGGTACTGTTCACGATTGGTTGGCGAGCCGTCTGGATCCCCATATCATATATAACAACGTTGTCATGGAAATGCACGATGCTACAATCAACTAATCTTGGTTCAACAAAGATCTACAAAGCTACAAGACACAGCTTTGCTTTTATTACATAGATGTGTTTATCATCGCTAATAAATATATTTGTAATATTTACTGTAACACTGGCAATAAAATATGTTTGTTAATATTAATTCGCATTTTAGTAGAGTTGGCAACATATTGCGTATGGTAAGTGGAATCGCTCAAAGTACATTTTTTTATCAACTCTAATTTTGCGTATGAATATACATATTTCAATTCCATTTCCTTATTACATATTCTGCATTTTCTAGCAAATTTATCACAGTACTATCGTTTTTTAATGCATTTATCTTCAATGTCGATATTACGCTGCAACATGGCGTCTTTTTCGTTTACTTCGAGAATCACAAGAACAATCGAAGATCGATTATTGCGACGCTGACTGGCGGGAATGCGCAGTAGTATAAGACGGTTTAGAAGTAATAAAATCATACGCACGCTGAGCTTAGAAAGAACATGCTAATCTATAGAAAATGGGGTGTACATGTTTTCATATATCTGGATACGCACCCATTCTTCTATCGCGTTTACGCATTACCGGTGCACATAATTTTAATCAGTTTCGCTATGTTTGCGCTAGATAACAACTTTATCGCATCGAATGCATCAGTAAAACGCATATCAAGGTGGATATATTGCGATTTTTATAATGTTCTATGCACATCTTATTAGCTAACTTTTAACTTTAACTTTAACTTTAACTTTAACTTTAAACATATCACGATTAACTGAAATTACTTAATATTCTTAATATTAATAATTGCAATGCAATTCTAAGCTAACTTGTATTCTTTTTTCCAGGATCTTTGATCCAATTTTTGTAAAAGAATGAAGAAACTTGTAACATTTTTCCTTGACTTGCTACAGAAAAATGGAGGAAAACGACGCTTAAAGAAAAAAATGTAAAATTAACTCTACTCAACTCATTAAAATAAATTATGATAATTGCGATATTACGTAAATTCTAAAATGTTTTCTTTAACCCTTATGTTAGCAACCGAAATTTCAACGTCTATCTCGTAACCGGGTACCTGGGTATCCGATACTGTTTCCATCGGCACATAAGCCACATTGGTTGATTCCACCTATTAAATTTTTTACAATTTCAACGTTAAAGTGTTTTATTGACACTTAACTTCTTATATTTATAATAAATTGACTTCTTTTTGTTTTGTGGACTTAACCGATGTAGCCAATGAGTGGCTGAAATCTGAAACTATATTCTTTCGAGACTGTTAGCTTTCATTTCTATAACTCAACAGAGGCAGCTTTAAACATTTTATGCAAATCTATTATATGTATATGCTTATGCTGAAATGAAGTATCCGTGTTTTTTAAATATTTTATATACATGCTCTTCTATGAAGTCTCCCAGTTTCGCAAGTATCGACTTTTGATTCTTCGAATCGTTCCTAGTTCGATAACTAGGGAAGGGATGCTTATTTTGTTCATATAAACAAATATAAGCTAGTATCAGAGACCGTCTCCAATATGCATCAGTTTGTATTCAGTTTTCGATTCGAGACACACGATTCTTTGCAGTTAGGTGAAACGTACAGTGCTTTCGTGAAATATAATTTGTAAGTTTCAGAAGTTTATATTGTAAAAATGGAAGCGTTATCAATAATAATATATTGTCTAGAAAATCAAATAATCGTCGTGTGTTGCTACATCAATTAGGGGAAGATTTTTCTTTTCGAACAATTCGAACCCGATTGGCAAATGCTCAAACTATGAGACATCTTTCCACAAAATTGACAATACAAAGCATGAGAAATAGTCAAGTAGAAATAAATGAAATTCCTTCTACTTCAAAAGAAAGTCGTGGGATTCTGTTATATGTGTCATGCTGATCCCGAAAAGAAACAACGAAAAAGACGAATGGCTTGCCACAAGTGCGACCGTCCTATTTGTGATAAACACGTAAATACTATAGCAGTGTGCAGAAATTGGCCACAGAATTGTTTATTATTGTAATTTAATAAATAAATTAATCATTTTAGTTAAAAATTGGTTGATGTTTATGTTCATTGAACACCTAACAATCTCGACTCTTATATGGGTACCCGGGTACCCCGGTTACCAGACAGGCGTATAAATATGTTTGAAGCTGTATAATTTAAAAAATTTGGGGATCCAGAGGTGTTTCGCGATATTGTGACCAGAACATAAAAAATTCTTGTAGGAAACATGAAATGGGTAACCGGGTACCCGGTTGCTAACATAAGGGTTAAAGTTTTAAAGAAATTAAATTACATTCACTATTGTGCAAGCAAGTTAGCTTGTTTGAATTATCAATTAAATCAGGTAAACAAGTAAACAGTGCTTCTTTCGCTTCGATCCTAAGGATGAAAATATCTGTGAAATGGAAAGTAGCACAGATGCGCGTCAATATGATATAACATAATATGGTTGGCACGCTGTCTATGCGCATATTACATACTATTGCAGGCTTACCTGAATGATAACAAAACAAGACGATACCAGGAGTTGATACGAGTCCGCCAACAAAGGAATACACGTTTCGATCAGCATGAATACGCCACTGTTTTACTCAAAATGGTGCAAGAAAAGTACATCCGGGTAAGAAAGATTAATATGTTCCTTATTTTTTGCCCAGTTATTTACTTTATTTATATGCCATTTACTTATTTACGTTTTAATTTTTAATTCTGTATTCTTAATCATTATTCATTTATTTATTTGATACACATGAGCACTGAATGATCTATTATTATTTATTTATACTTCGATCATTAATTCCTAAATTATTGAATCGATATTTCGTTTATCTGGCGACCAAAGTGAAGATGATTGGTGACCTATGAGTGTTATATAATTTTTTATGCCGTTGTTCGATCAAATTGTTTATGAATCTATAAAAAGAGATATAAAATGAAAATTTGTGAATAAATAGGAAATTATAGTCCCATAAACTGTCCCTTGTACTTACCAATATACTTAAAAATCCCTACCTTTCATTCATACACGTAAAAAAAAAGTAAAAGAAAATTATTTCGTTTTCACTGTATATCACTAGAGAAGGATAACATTTGAGAACTAATTATTACTAATGATTATGTGCGATTATTATTATTTTTCATGCATATACGCTATCCAACATAGAGTCAAAATCAGCTTGAATCGTGAGTAAAAAGTTTTGACTAGGAACTGAAATAGAAAATTGTTCTTTTAATTTGGTTGACCAATTTACACGCACCGATTTGATTAATTGCATTTCATATTTCAACAAATAAAAATATACTTAAAAGTAAAGGAATTGTGTATTATTTGGCTTATAAACGTTCAATTAATTATGATGTAATTAAGGCGATTATTGAAACACATACAGTGTACAAATACAATTTGTGCAATGGAATATTATTATCTAATAAGGAATTTATTTTTCAATCGTTGTGTGTAACTGAAATTTCAGTATTTTTATTGTAACAACCTAAACAAACATCCATGTAAATTATGTTTGTTTTATATACAATATATAAGAATTTTGTAGTTTACAATTATATGATAAAAAGAAGTTTAACGGGGCCATGATAAACTGCAAAGATTTATGTTCAGGTAAATTGAGGCAAATCATCGGTATTTTAGTACTAAAAATCATTTTGTGGCAAATATATGTATTTTGAAGTCACTTATCTTAATGGTAATAGTAAATATTAGTTGCTTTTAAATTACGGTCGTTCGTGTAAGTCTAATAGGTATGTAGACGAACATCTGTCTAAAATTATCTTCCACGAAATTGTCTTTGCGCGAAAATTTTAATACGTTCTTTGATACAATACTTGTACCGTCTCATACTGAATTACATATTCATGGAAAGGAGAACGTGATTGTAAAATTTCATACAAGTTTATTGTTGTCGGTGTCATGATATTCTTTTTTTTATCTTTATAATTGTGCAATATTCATGCTTATTATTATTTATTGCACTGTTTCTAGAATTTTGTTTTAGGATTTCCCAATTGCACTTGGTCCACACAAGCAGTGTTGAACTTTAATCCTTAAAAAGTTCAAACTAAACCTTGTGCCTCAGTATGTACTAACATTCTAACGATTGCTAGTACATTTTGCGACCTCGTGAGTTACTTGTTTTACTTCGTTCTCAAACTCTCAGCTGTACACGCACAGTTCTTTTCTCCACTTGTCGCTTAGTAGTGCACTTATCTCATTTTCCCAGTTGTTCTTTCCTACCACATTTCGCATCCAATTCTCCAACTTCCTCCCCAACCCTTCCTCTTATTCTCACGCAGCTTTCGATGTGGCTGAAATTCTCATCCTCTAATCCGCATAGTCTGCATTTCATACCCCCTCCTCGTACCCAAACCTTACTGGCGCCACATTACAGTATCTGAGCCTCGCCCACTGTTCTTTCAGGTGTCTTTTACCATTGCTTTCACTCCAATATCATTCTATTCTTATTGTAATTCTTTTTGTAATTCCTGCCCGATTTTCGCGTACAGGCAAAGGCAAAATTGGTAAAATATACCTTAAATTACCTAAGATACTGTAGTCAAACAATTTTATCACGTACACTTATGTTAATGTAACCCGTTTTATATGACAAATCGTTTCAGAAATATATCGGTGTAGTAATAAAGGGGGCTGACGACATTATCGTAAACAAAGAGCAATGTTTCCATCGACCTAAAAGTAGAATTACAAAATAAGATAGTAAAACGTTTGGAAAAAATAAGAGCATTATTTTTATGAATAAATTCTTTTATAACATGCTGCGAAGCGATGAAAGTGATTAAGAAATACCGAATTATTATTAGGTATGCCATTTATTGGTATACCTAATAGAATAAAATCCAAAAAAACATTGAACTGCCAGTTACACGTACAATTTTCAACTATTCGATAAAATTGATTGTCTCGGCTATCAGGAAGCTGTCACGGTTTCCATGTTTGTATGCTACTGATTGTCCGATAATGAAAATGATAATCTTGGGTTATCGGGGGCTGCCTACTTTCACGATAATTACAATGACCAAAGATATCGCCTAAGCAACTCGAAGACAGACGTTCTGCTGTGTCCGGGGCAGGCGCGCTTCCTTCATTTTAACACCAGTGAAAATTCAGTGAAAATCCAGTGAAAACGAAACGTCCGTTTGGCGAGATCAACTCGCGACTATCGATATCAATCCCAGGGTTTTATCGTTTTCTAAATATAGCGTATTATAAGGTTAGTGGTACTTCAAACGCAAACATTACTACGATTGCGAGCATTAAAGCTCGCGAAACATTTTTTTTTCAAACGATTCGACCAACTCTTGCATCTGTAAATCTATTACGATATTAAAGTCGTACTGCAGATAACGAAATCACCAAAAATAACGAATGCAGGATAATGTGTGCGATAAGTAGCATGAAAAAAAAAGAACAAAAGTGTTTCCTTTATGGAACGATTGTTAGGATAATCAACTGATTCGGCGGAACCGTAAGATATTCAACTCTTGTTATGGAAAATCGACTGGAATACACGACAAGAATACTTTGCTCTTGCAATTACAACTATCGCGTTCGAGGTTGAAGAACGAATTATCTTAAAGATTTCAACGCGCAAAGCGAAGTTTTTAAACACCTAAACTATAATTTATCTAATTTATATATTCATTTTCTGCGAGCATGCAGTTTTCGATTATTCATTATTCGTTACACAAAATTATTATCATTTGAAGTAAGTTCTATTATTTTAAGAAGAATTCTTGAATCGCGGTGTATTTGCACACTCCGCGCAGGGCTTTAAATGTGACCAAAGTTCTCTCAAATATTCTACATGGACCTTTTCGTTCTACGGTATGTAATGGTCAGACAGTAACGAGTTCGAACAACTTGCCGGTTCGACGAAGTCGTATTAAGACGACAATAATGATCGGTACAGTGGACATTTTAGAGTTCAAAAGCTATTACCGCGGCCGGATGTTCGCAACTAACTCTCTGATGGCCCCTATATCAGCCATATACGTATTGTGGATGCGTGTATACACGGTATTGTGAACCATGGCATAGAATTGTGTGCACGTTGTATTGCTTCAGCGCGTGTTCCTGATGTTGACAGTAGCGATGGGCATGATCCTCCTCAATTAATATCGATCCTTAATACCAAGGTATGATTGTACTTGAAACTACACACGAATGTATACATAAGTATCAAAGCGTATCGATTCCTAGATGATGTCTATTGAAAGGTATCGAATCTTTGTAGGTTTGTCATGGATGTGCATTGGTACCGACAGTTTCACAATTCTATACATAACCGTGGATCATTGGTATTCGCTTAGTACATATTGCAATTTTTAGGTTTGTTTCTATAGTCCAGAAATGTAAATACAGTTCGGCTCATGTGTGAATTCTGATTGCAGCAGTATCGAGACATTCATTATCGCCATTATACCAATTCGTTTAGTGTTCATTTTTTACAAGCATGTTTCGAATCTTCTGAAGAAACATACGATTACCGAATTGCTTGAAAATCGTGAGAAAGATTTGAATTACTGCCACTCTCAGTTGACGCAATTTTCATTTCCGGTGAACGACGTAGGACAAATGTGTTTCGATAAATGGGGTGAATATATCTGTGATATTTAACTGCGCCTAAGAATGATAATGTTCGAGGATTCGAAATATTGAATTCAAATTAAGGAAGTGAAACTGTACGGGAATACGAATTAAATAAATTTGCGGAACGATGTTTTAATAAGGGTGGAATATTGCAAGCAAATAACATTTCTCCTTACTTCGATAAACTAAAATATTGAATTAGATTGAAGGGCTTGTTATAGCATCGAAAATACGTGATTGATCTTTTACATTACCATGTGCAATACTTCGTCAAGAGCATTGTTGACGTTGAACATTTTAATCAATCAATTTATTCAGCTTATTGCATGTTCAAGCAAAAACAGTAATTTTATGCAAAAATGTAGGTGCATACACGAGCGGAAATGTTACTAAATGGGCTGTAGAAGGTCATCACGTAAACAAATAATTTGTCAACTGTAATTACATTGTTCTCAGTAACTTTGGTAAACTACCAACAACCTGTAAATCAAGCATTGCTTCGTGTCAATTGGTATAAGATATATCTTGGTCGAAATTTCAACTTTTATAGCGCAGTACGAAAGGATTGCTCATGATTTTTATTTAAGTAGTGCTTATTTCGTTCTACTATCATTTCATAGTTATCATTACGGTTCAATAATTTTAAAATTTAATAGGCAGTATCGTTATGTTTACTATTATCGTATATTCTCTTCTGTTATAAATCAGACGTAAAAAACATTAGAATACATATTAAGCTTATCAATGAGTGGTCCCCTATTTGTTTACCAATTTAATTATTAACAACATATAAAATAATTCGCACATCATAACAGTGGAGGTTATTTTTTTTTAATTTTCCACGTTTCTTTGTTAATTTCATTTTATTGCTGCCACAAGGTATTGCGCGACAAAGCTGTAATGTTCTGCGAAACAAACATCGGTGTCCTTTTATTCCAAATGTCCCGCTTTTAAGCGTTCTTCTTGACAATTTTGAAAATTGGTACATGAAAGCATTAACCATTATAGAGATAATCTATATAAATATCAGAAGACATTCTTGAACAGTTCCATATAATATATGTATAATTAATATATGTATTTTTGGTTTTCTTAATTTTTCGCACGCGCTTCTTTTTAGCAAAATGATTTTCATCGCTCTGCACGCTGATTTTCAGTTTAAATACAATTGGATATTAGAAATACGGTCAATCGTACATCTTGTCCACAAAAATTGATGGGCCCTTGTTAACTGAACGTTCTTAACCATTTTTACAAACATTATCTTTCCAACCTTCGCCTAATTGCCCGATAAAAATATCCGCGACTAGATAGATAATCGCAAGACAAATAATACCTCTACAAACCGATATATAAATATGAACGCTCTTCGCGTCACGGGGCAATATACAAAATAGCTCTAAATCCCCTTAAAAGCGGCAACCTTTATCACAGAATCTACCAACGACGTTACAGTATCTACATACCAAAGTTAATCAATACGATACTACGGGATGCGGGGACTAATTAAGCATGCTCAAAAGACGCACGAAATTTTCCCCGATAAAGCGAACAAGTAGCAGGAACCAACATTTGCAAAACTTGACACAAGAGCAACGAAAAGACTGACGGACTATCGACAGATATACGCCAGGACAAACGAAAGAAACGACAGAAGCAATTCACCCTGACAAGATAAAAAGTAGTCGCAGTAAATCATCCGAAGAATCTAATGAACATTATTCCTGAGCGCAAGACAGCGATCAAACTCTATGGATTTTCTTGTCTCATCCGCCATAAAAGCGCATATCGTGGGACCGCGAAATTCATATTTCCTCAGGGCGAACCCAATGGATTAAGCACTCCCGGTTGACACGTCACCGAATGGTAGCGTAGACCTGGTTATCGAGATGACTGGTTAACGTTTGGACAAACAATCGATCCTGCGCTCGTTCACAAAGGGACCAAACCATATCAGAACATCGTGACCGCTCAGAACACGGGCTCAGACCTCGTCGAGCTAAACGTTTGTTTCGCGTCAGTGTTCCGCTGCCAACCACTCACACGGTCAATATCGTTTCGCTCCCCGAATCGTTATTCCTTTCTTTTACTTGTCTGCCGGCTTATTTGCAATGAACACGACAATAAACCATAATAAGTTTCGTTCAAGCTGGAGCACAGCGGTTCTTTCCGCTCCTGTTCGTTATCACGGTGGAGCGTGCACGACGGATATAGCGCGTCAGAAGCATAACAAGCTTCGCGTTCGAGGGGACAGAGGCGAAGAGGAGCTCGATCGGCTCGATCGAAAGCAAAGAGTGACGGTGAACCGTTCCGTGGATTAGCGATAGAGTTTTCGCGATTAATCGTGAGAGTTGGTTCTCGCGATTTCTTTTCTCGATTGGTTCTCTAGTGACGTTTTCGTGCAAGTGTTATCCAGGCAACCGTTTGTTTTTGTGGGTTAACAAGCGATCTTGATCCGTTGGTGATTAGTTGACCACGAAATCAATGATAATCGCACGGTGTTGTTCTTCCGGTATCGCGTGAACGTCAACCATATCCGCTGCGCTGGTTGAATCCCGTCTGCTGTTGCGATAGATGAGCCCTGTTGTCACCTAACGCGAGTGAGATTTTGAAAGGTACAGGTCGAGTGTGTTACAGGTTTGACAGATGTTGCTAGAGGTTCTATGGAGCAAACGGGGTGTGCATATCAATGAATTAGCAGAGAAGGCAATAAGAGTAGAATATTGAATTAAATATTAGTACTATTATCGTTCACTATGCTCGCGAAAAATTATACCAATGTGGAATACTATGAATGTGTATGGTCGAATTGTACTGCATTGGCTGAGATTGTGCAAGGAAGTTTTATTTTTCGGATATTAGCTGTTAATGGATTATTTATATCCTGTGCAAATTGTATTGTTATATAATAATAAGGAGGAGCGTTAAGAAGTGTTTGAATAATCGCGGAACATAATGATTCTGTGCTGTGGTGTGAGCAAAAAATGAATTGCATTGTTCTTTATAACTGTCGTGGTCCACGCGTATTTTTCTATGGGAAGAGAGTTGAGCGACGTTCGAACACGTTCTACGCTTGTAACGCGTGTCGTTACTGAATAATTGTGTTTCACGCACTGTACATTTCTGACGGGCTGCTCAAAAAACGTTTTCATCATTGTTCATCGCGAGCATTATCGTGAACACTGGTAACATCCTCTAATATGAGTTTGTTACGTCAATGCGCTTTGTTTGCCACAGTACTGGGGGCAATTTTCTCATTGTTGCGTGTTTTGTAAGCACGAATGTATCTTTAGGAAATAATAGTGTGCTAAACACTGTTTTTCGTTTGATTCGAAATCAATTTACCTATAGTTATATGTGGCAATTACTAGAATCCAGTTGAGTTTCCTCTTCGAAAGAGTCAGGCCATTTTGAGTAATTATGACATTTTTTTAATAGCAGACGAATTGTTTCCCACACTTAGCAAGGTGAATTAATTAAAAGTTCCCATACGCTTCATTTCTTAAGACATTAAGTACATATAATAATAAACTGTTGAGAACTATTTAAAATTTACGTAATAATGTGGACAATAAATTCATCTGTTGCTTAAAATTGAAAGAATTTCGAACAAGTGTGAACTATTACTTTACTATTAGGGCATCCCATAAGTACTGCACGTGCAATACACTTTTTCTAAGAGCAGAGTTTAAAACAATAGAACGCATCATGATCATGGCTTATCTGTTTGGAGCGTCTACTGCTGTAAATAAGAAGCTTTAGACAACATCGTATCATAAGTACACAATTGTGGATCGAATATTGTAGTTACTACAAACGTTTCAAATCAACTCGAAGAGTATACATACTCTGCATGCTATGTTGTATGAGTTTACTAAAAGAAATAATGCAGCGGTGAAAAATATAAGTCTATGAACGAATTATCAATGTAAGCCAATATCAAAGATGGATTAAGAAATTTCAAGGCGGAGATTACACTATTGTAGATCAACCTGGCGTATGGAGGCCGGAAAAGTTAAACGAAAGCGTTTTACGAGTTGCTGTTGCACCAAACGTAAGAGAGGTTGATGAAAAATGGCCCGAAAGTTGAGTTTCATTCGTCCTTAATAACAGCCAAGTACTGGTTTCTTTTCGTCTAATACAAATTCGTACCGAAATAGCTACATTATTTATAAGATTTATAAGACACTTATGTCTGATTGTATGGATGAATCTAAGAATAATAGGACACAGGTATTTACGTACACCGTATGACTATGTTGCAGGATCATGGCTGTGAAAGAATGGTTTAGACGACTGCAGCCAGTTCAGTTGTACTTAATCCTGTTCTTCACCACCACGTTCTTCATTGTTGAGCTGGTCGCCAGTCATGTAACTCACTCGTTGACATTACTGCTCAATGCCTATCATATGCTGTGCAATATAATTGCACTTGTCGGCTGCATCGCGTCGATTAAGGTAAATTTCAATATAAGCTACCTGTTTCATTTATATTCCTGGCCAATAACTTTGTGTGTCGTCTGCTGTCAACGTGAAACATCATTTTTGTCGATGCACCTTGTAACAATTAATCGATTACTTGCTCGGCCAAGTGATTCGACGTTGTGAAGAATGATTTTTGTTAAATTAATCGGCCATCCTTCAACAGCAGTAAAGAGCAAAATGTGAGAGGAGAAATAAAAAAGATACATTGTACATTTATTCCTCCCTTTATTTTGTTATGTTTTAGAACGATGTTATTTGTTATTCGTCACATTAGAATTGTCAGCGTATTTTACAGCGTAAAAAAATTCACACAAATCACAGAACAAAAGTAAAACTATTATTGTGATACATTTCTACGCCAGAAAATCATTGTTTGTAAGATAACAGAGAATTGTATATTTGGAGTTAGCTTGGAATGTGTTACTGCAATTTAATGTGCTATCATTTCTTATTATAATGCAATATTATTTCAAGTCTTAGCGCAATAATTTTTGTAGTATAGTCATCGTCAAAGTGGAAGCAGTTACGGTGGAAACAGCACCTCCAGTTCCTTAGGAAATTCCGCGATTTGCATAAATGGCGACGAACGAGGTTCCTCAAGATCTCTGCCGGCGAAGGCGAAGGTATAAATAAGACATTTCAAATTCTCGCTTGTTATTGAATTAATTACTTCATTCTTTTTGTTCACGAAATCGTGAAATGGTTCTGAGGAAACTTTTCATTCCATAAATTCTTCTTCGTATTTGTCACAATCTCACTCAGTATGTCATACCTATGAACCAGTACCTGCAAATAATGGGAAAAATTCATGGGTTGTTAAAAATCGAAAGGAGATAATAAATTATCGACTGATGTTATAGAAAACAGTGAATAAAATCTTGCTACTATTTAATATTTTTTAAATAACAAAGGAGCATACAATTAAAAAATTTGGTTTAATAGTAATTCTTCTTGTACGTATTAAAACTTTTTTTCCTTAGTAAGTTCGTTTATTTTGGTAAGCGGTTTATCTCTATTTTAATAAATTATAATGTATGATTCATACGTGCAGAGTCGAACCTCGCGAACTCGGACCTCTATAAGTCTACAATGTTTGTACATACTCACTGGCTCCGCTGTGAGAATCTCTGCAGCTCAAAATATAAAACGCTGTACAACCATAATTATTTCCTACACGTTTACAGGTAACTCAATTGCACAGAATTTCAATGTTTGCAAATCGAAGCCTGCTTCTATAAATCAAAATTGTGTCATACCTGTCTCTAGTACTCAAAGTGTGGTGGTCAATTAACATTGTAGGAGAATAAGAAGCCTTGATATCGTGTCGTTCAGGAGCATTTATTAAAATGATTTAAACAGTTCAGAAGTAAATATGTTACCACAGGGACTACAATGATACACGAAAAGGCTGAGGCTTTTGCTAAGCCGCAGTGGCAAGTTACTTTTCAACTAGCAATAGTTGGCTGGAAAAATGTAATACTAACCCTGGTACACCTAAAACCTCTGTAAATCGAATTTTCGTTCGTTAGACAGTATCTACTCGAGAAATTCGATAAGACTTTCGAACATTCTGCAAGTATTCTACATAATTTTTCGTTTCATCATTAGCAATCACGATCCGACAGGCGGATGAAGAACACTTTCGGATGGGCAAGGATAGATATCGTTACGATGCTTGTCTGCTGCGTTCTCCTCGCATCATTCTGCTTCTCTCTGTTAGTGGAAGCTTTGCAGACTCTTGTGCACATAGATCACTTGGATGAAATGCACCATCCGCTAGCTGTTCTTACTATTGGCGCGTCTGGTATTCTCCTGAATGCCTTTTGCTACATCCTGATTGGGGGATATACTTTCAATCAGGGTATCGTCTTGCACGTTACGATGAACGGGGACGTGATACTACGTAGGTACGTGATCGATCTTATAGTAATTACGAAATAACAATGAGAAAATAAATAGAAATGGGAGCAAATAATTGTGTTGAAAAATGCAATTTATGCGCAAGTACAAATTGCACATTGAAATATATCATTCTGTTATTTTGATAAGGAATTGTCGGTAGAGCTTATGCCAAACAGTACATGATTATCGTCTATTATTTTTGCAAATAATGGGGAGAAAGGTATTTAGTGAATATTTAACGTGAGCATTACTTTTCCTTTAAATCATTGAAGAATCATACATCGTATACTCGTATAATCACAAGAAAACTCACGAATTTGAGCAGCACTTTTGTATTTTGGAACTTAAATGAACAAATTTTCCGTTCTTGACTTGCAATCGTTCAATTATTACCGTTCTACGCGCGGGCTTTTTTTATAAATATCTATCGATCCACTAGTGTAATCATTCTAGCGGTGACTAGTTGTAGTCATATTCATCCCTGGTGACTATCATCAACTATGTACCCCGTACAATGTCTTTTGTTTCTGCTTGTCATATTATATAGCGTAAGATTTTGTAAAAAATGACAAATCCCAAATTTTTTCATAAAACTATTCACCGCGTACTTGATCTTGTATCTTGTATAGCGCACTTCAATAACGTCCCATGTTTAAATTAATATTTTCAATGAATAATGGAAAATATGTAATAATCGAATAGATATCTTAGTTTCAACTATTATACTTATTGCATATCTGTGCATCAAACTTTCAAGAAACATAAGACAAACTTTGTGCGACCTATTTATCGGTTACAATACAAAATTACAACTACGTAGTTAAACGATAGTACACAATTCAAATTATTCCATTAAATTATTCGAGGTGAACTGTTGATTTTAATCAATTCAACACAAATTGTACATAGTGTACAAGAATTTTAAAGCAACCGACTAAGATACACCTCATCTACTTTCAGAAATGTTAATTCTCAGCAAGTGAAGGAAGGTGAGGAACAGTTATCGGTGCAGACTAGACGAAGCCCTTTGGGTATACCGAAGAGCCAAGGTTTTCGAGAGACATGTCGTGATGCTTTGGGCTGTGTTTTTGTAATCTTGGTGTCTATCCTAGTATATTTCACAGACAGTGGCGTGGCCAAATACATCGATCCTCTCTTTGCTATTATTTCTTCGATCTCCCTCCTCGTACTCAGTTATTCGTACAGTAAGTATAAAAACAAGAACTTCAATGCTCTCTCAAACGCTTTATGTTTATTCTCAACACCAAATTAACTACAAACGTGTGTTACGGATGATCGCCCCGCACAATATGCATTTAGAGGCTACTAATATTTATTAAATACTTCATTCTAATTTTGTATTTCATGGTATTCTAAAAACAATTGTGGCAATTGCATCGGCCAGTGTAGTAAAACAAATAAGAACCAAATTTTTGGGTTTTTATTAAAGGTCCTCTTAAAAGTTTTAAACAGTGTCAGTATGTACATCAGAAAAATATTCTCAAACTTTTATTGGACTGTTAATAGTTTATTTGTCTTATTTCGTAAGCACAACGCAGATACGTACACACTGCTGGGATAGCTGTAAGTTTTCTTTTATGCATGATTCGAGAGTACATCTTACTGTTAAATAAGATATTTAAACATTTTTTTTTCATTGCAATATTCCCGATAGAAAAGTATTCTTCGCGTAAGGTATCAAATATTTGATCTTGGAATTTGTATTTCTACGTAGAATACAAATAGAATACAATTATTCGTACTATCATCGTTATCAAGAGAGGCAACTTTCCTGTCATTAGACAAAATGGAATATTTTTAAAATGACGGAGGGGGGGGGGGTTAAGAATACAAAAGAGAAAACTATACCTTTTCTACGTGTTACCAATCGTTGATGCTCATTGATTTTTAACTGCCTTTTACAGTTTTTCCTATACAGTGAGCCAGTTTAATATTCAAACGCTGCATTTTAGACCACCGATTTATCCATACGTTACCCGGCTTTCTACTATTGCAATTATCATCGACGAATTGTTTCGCTATTTAGTCCTCGTTTAAACATGTTACAAATATTTCGTTTCAGTGAAACAATCTGGGTTGATATTACTTCAAACGATCCCAAATCATATAAATATCGATTCTCTTAAGAGAGAATTGCTAGAAGCTTTTCCTGGAATCGTGAATGTCCACGATTTGCACGTATGGCAATTAACGGGGCAAAAAATTATATCTACCGTTCACATTATATTCTTGGATCCAACGGTGAGTACCCTCCTTTTCTTTCTCTAATCTTTTTAAATATTATGAATAAAGTATTGCGTCAATTGAATTGGAACTATTTTATTGTGCAGGTTTACGCCAGTATTACCGACCAAATCACAGCGTTCTTCGTAGAGATGGGAATTACACAAGTTACGATACAGCCAGAATTTCACAAGGTACGCAATGAAATTCACTTATAGTAAAATACAGGGTGGAGCACATAAATTGTGGCAAGTTCGAATTTTCGCAGTGACCACTACAGCTATCGATCTTATTTTTCTTTCAATTAAATGGCACAGAGGGGGAAATTATTTGGTGTGCAATACATTTTTCTGGATGGTCTGCCAGGGTGGCACACCATCATATTTTTTTATCCGGATTTTGATCGAACTGAATAATACTTACTTCAAATCTTTTTTTTGTATCTTGCGTAGCTAAGGTGTTATTAGCATACCAAAGTACATGCCCCTACATCGTCCTTTCTTATGCTTACACATACATGCGTATATAAATCGCGATACGCAGAAAAAATGTTGCAAAATATTCTTCAAATAGAGACGGCAGTACATATTATCTTGGACACTTGTTGAGATTCATTTGCGCGGTATAAACATAATGATTATGACACTTCATCTTTATCTAATGAAATGTGCGATTGTATACATGTGAGTACTGTAATAAATTATTCTGGAATTATGGAGAGTAAAAAATTGCTGATAAGTAATAGGCTCAATGATTACTATTAATTTAGACGTGACATTTGTAATGAATTAAATTACGCTCATTATGCTGATAATAAAAGCTGACTTAATCTCACAGGTTCTGTTTTCAATTGATAAGTGAAATATTTTGCATTTTTTACCTACCAAATATGTGAGAATTAAATGTGCATAATAGCATACGGAACAGGGATATTTTGTAACAATATTTATTGTATTGTTTCGATGGTGCATATGTTTTCATGTTCGTAATTGTTATTCATAAAGATAAGAAAAAAAGTCAAACAGATAAAGCCAAATAGGATTGAAAACAGCAACAGTTACATACTTTTTACCAATTATGAATAACGAGACGCTTAAAAGTGCGAAATAGCGATTAGCATCTCTTTAACAAGGGTCAGATTACAGATTGGAAAAAAGGAAAAAAGCACATATGTTTGGGAAGGGTGTATTAGTATTTATATTGCAATTTTAATTGGGTAAGAAAAGGTTACTTCGGGATATCGAAAAGTTATTTTGGTCACCGCACATGTATTGGTACATGCGCATGTATACCGCTAGGACATGGATGTATGTATCCCAAATGAAATTTTTCATCATATATCAAAAATTTCCGTTAAGATCTATCATACGCTTTTAGATGTTTAACGCGTTACTATCACCCCCGTTCTACCCTATTCTACGTTAATTTAATACACGGCTATTTCTTTTGCCACGTATATATGCATACACTTGTTTTTCTTTTATTTAATACAAACCTCTCGTTTCCTGCTACTATAGGAAACGAGATTATATCTTACGAACGCACAAATATGTCAGCTTCGAACAGAATTCATCAGTCCATTTTCCATTTCAACAGATGAGACCAAACATGGAGAAAACTGGCTGCCTGATTCGTTGCCAGGGCGAGCATTGCAGTTCTTCTCAATGCTGCACCAAAGAAAAGTTCATTGAAGATTCGTGTTCGCACAAGCCGACGAACAAGCACATGCACCCCTTGGGCAAAAAAATCGACGAGCAGGAAGCCAGCCCTGTCACAATGGCCATTGACTTCGAAAAGTCCACCATGCACGATAAGGAGGGGTCCCGATCGCAACCATCGAACGAAAATCTCTCGGGCGGAAGTTCTTGTCGGACGAAGGACGAGGAGCAGTCACAAAATAACAAAGATAATACGGCCGACAGTAGTTCCTATGCGATAAACGTGGACGTTAAGGACGGGAACTGCGCGTCGTGTACCAAGATTCAAAGTGATCCGAATGATATTTGTGAGAATGTGGTTGGCACTAGTGACAGATAATTTCTACAGACGAGATATGTATACATATTTGTAATGGTCTATTGCCAGCAGGAATAATATTTTTAAATCGTATGACCGATAGCGATAAGAAGACTGGACACTAATGTTAAATATCCCCAAGACTTGTACATACCTAATACATACATATAGTTGAAAAGCCTGACATTCAATATAGAAAAAAACGTAACAAAGGAATGAAAGAATACTCAGCACTTCTATAATTGTTATAATAACATACATTGTATTGTTTTAACGGTTAATATTGATATGCAAAATGCGAACCTTAATATTGTTCTTCTATATATATAAGTGGTTTTAAATGCGATAATAGAAAAAACAATTTGTAGAAGACACAGCGAGGGTCTACCAACGATTTAATAGCGATTTATTTTTCGTTTTTGTTGTACGAAAGAATTTAGGTTCGATATAATTACTGTAGAGTTTCTACAAGTGCATTATGATTAATATGTTTTGTTACACTGAACTTCGATAATCAATTAACATTACTAAACAATGTTCATGTTCTAAATGGAATTTTGAATTTGATTCGGAGAAAGTTTGTATTAAAGTGCAATTGCTATGTATCGATTTCATTCTTCTTATTCTTCCATAATTCGCATACTAAAGATTGTCATAGTGTATGAACGTGTTGGGCAATCGGTGAGAATTATGTTTTTTAATAAGAAAAGGGAAGTACGAATATAAAATTAAAAAGAGTTAATGGTTGCATGGAATGCCCTTTTCATTCAAGCATAAATAATAGATACCTTTAATTTCTTATTCTGTTGTATAATATCTAGAATCAATTGCAAGTAAAGATTGTTTCGGAACTGAAAAACTATTATTCTAAACTATTATTAATCGATATCGTCAGTGGACAGTGAATATGTACAGGTCATCTAATCGGGCTACTTTCTACTCGTCGTGTACCAATCGTGTTCACTGCTTCACAGTTAGATCGTGCTAATTTAAAAGCCGCAGGTGCGTCGATCTTCGCGTACCACCGAGAGGATGTGCGCTTCGAGAAAACTATTTCATGGTTGTCGTATGTTAATTGTCTCGCCATTGTCACCTGCCACTTCAAATCTTAATTTTTGAATGAAAGTCGAGAATAGAAAATCGTACGATGTACGCAATGATTGGAAAACAATTGTTTATAAATATCACAGCTTTTAAAATGGTTAAAGTGTTTTATTTTGCGCTTCAACGAAGAAAAATGCTGCTTATTTTATACGACAACTCAATTTAATCTCGTTCATTTTCTCCGATCCATTTCTCATTCACAGTTGAATCGTGCTACATCGAGTTCCGTTGGCCTCCGAACACGTTGCAATGCAAGTTTAATAGATTATGCGACTACTATTGGCTGGGCGCAGAGAATCAGAGTTACGTTACCCATCTGCTGAATGAAAGTCTGACGAAGGTCGCGTAACCATTCCTCAGCCTCTTCTACTTCCTGAAACAGGAAGCAAGGTGTACATAGTTGGCTCCAAAAATACCAAGTTTATTTTATTTCACAAGTACCTTGCATGATATGCAGCTTCAATTGCTTTGTATTTGTTACTCTATTCAAGTTATTTATAAGTGAGCGACGTTAACGTTGAAATCTCCATTTGTTATTGAAGTGCAGTAAAATAATTCTTATAAATAATTTGCAAATTTCATTTGATTCATTTTTTTTAACGTTTCGGATGTTTTTTTGGAGACTATTTGTTTTTATACATATTTCCTGATTGTTTCTTTCGTTAATATATATCATAATTCATATCGAATTGCATGAGTCAAATGAAAGGTAAACGTTATTTAATTGATCTTTATTTAATCGTTGTCTCAAAAATAAATGTGATTTAGGTATTGCTAATTCATTTCGTCAAATTATTATTTTCATTCATTATTCCTTGGCATTTTCGAAAGTACTGAAAGCCAGTACGAAATTTAAATAAAATTCCATTTTCTATGGATCATTTTAGTTACAGATGCATATCGACGTACAGTTACATCGGTGACAATAAGCAATCTATAATACAATACAATCATTCTTCCTAAACTAATTCACTACAATCACCTACGAATACTTCTATCAGAGCTCGTATATCCCACTGTTTACCATCGTTTACTAATCACATCAACTATTTCAGTAGTATAATTATTTGTAGCGACATGCGCAAGATCATTTTATGTAAATAGAAGTGAAACAATTTTTCACCAGACACTGAGAGCGCCTAGCTCTGATGCCGATATCCTCGATTTTCGTGTTTGTTCGAAATTTCCTGCAAATAAAAAGAAAGTCGAGAATATCGGAGTGGAAAGGTCGATCAGTCGTACATACATGTACTTGCATCCTTACATAGGCTGAAACACACGATTAACCACGAGAATGGAGCAAATGAAGGAGAACGACGATGACGTCGCCGTCACCGATAACTAGTAGTCAGAGAAGGAAGAGTCAGCGGGGTGGGGCCTGCCCGTAGAATCGTGGCCGTGTTAACCCGTTCGCTGGCTCAGTAAGAAAGTGCGCGTAGAGCGTGAACGAGCGATATTGTATCGGTGACCCGTAGTTCCCCGTATAGTTTTGTTCTACGTGAAAAAAAAAAGATGTGACGTGTTCGGAAAGAATTAAAAATTGGAGAGTGAACAAGAGAGAAGAAAGTGAGAGAGAGAAAATGGTGCGTCTCGCAGGAGCAATCGTCGCATTCCTCGTTGTCCTCGCGCTCGATCGAGGTAATAGTCGTTTACCTGTCACCTATGTTCACCTGACGAACGGTGCGCCGTTTCGTTGAGGCGTCACGATCACGTGGTTTCCATTGAGTCACTCCCGAGAGAAACAGGTTTTCGAATTCTTACGTGTATACCACGCGTCGTCGATAATTCAACAGCTTACCTGGCTGAGGTGTTCCGATATTTGTATTCGATTTTACTTTTGAAATTGTTTCGCGTCTTTTATTCGATCATAAATGTGTGAACAACTTGCGTAGATGTTGTGGTGAACGTTTCTCTCCTATTTTATGATAGATATGTATGTATTTCACGGTAATTCAATGCACGATCCGGGAGTAGTTGATTGTAAATTACAAGGATAGAGTTTCCATCTATCGTTAGGATAGGAGGTTGGTATTTTATTGAGGCTGGGCCATTGTTGCCGACGGATCTTTTATATTTGAATTATTGATGTTTACGGTTCGCACTTGTCCCGGGCAAGCTATGAAATGAATTTCTTCTGAATCATTCTGTGGAATGCGCTTCACCTGATTGAAACTTATGCTGATATTACAATATTGCCTCGTACTTGAAATAAAAGTTGATTGGGAACATACGTGCGCCGCGTCGTTGGCACGATGTAATGATGCATGCTGTATGTGAGGCGCAATTTGAACATTATCTGCCTCTTACCGAGACATTTTAGTTCGTGATATTTTGCACGTTACGATGTGCAATAAATTAACGATGTAATTCATGAAACTATAGATTGTTGGATATACACCGAATATTCCAGCAACTGTCTAGAGTCTAGAGAATATTATGTATTCCTGCATCATATGATAGCTTTTGGACGTATCATTCTCTGTGTGATCTTGATAAAAGTGGTTCGATGGTTTTGTGTAGATGACATTTGAATAGAAGAATTGTAGAATAGAATTTTATTATTTTTCGACCTCAGAGCCATGAAAAGGAACTTGGGCTGCATCTCTTAATCTCTACCTTATTAGAAGAATTGTATTTCTAATGTTTCATAGTTCATTAGTAATTTGTTTAATCTTATACGAGTGATAACTAATTAGTTTGTTAAGTGTTTGCCGTAATTCTCGTAGTATTTTTGTGTTTGACCGATTTCTATTGACGTAAACAAACCTTGACATATAATTTCCAATTTTCCTTGTAGCCTTGTGTTAAACTTCTTCCTCTAAATATCATTCTTTCAGTAGCATCAAATAACAAACAATGTTGACATTGTTGAAGTGAGTTACTCAATAATCATTATAATGTCTAAGAATTTTCCCATCTTCTGGAAACATTCAATTAACCGTAAATATTTCTCGGCTCATTTTAATTGTTTATATTGCTGGCCAGATATCATTGTCTCGTTTACAAAAAGCTACTTTCGAGCAATAATAAAACGATAATGAATCGTAACGAATCTATTTATTTAATGTGCACCGATGAAATCATCAAATGGTCATGACCTATTTTTTGCAAATTAACGATAACTTACGAATTGTAGAAGGGTTTCATCATTTCGGCGAACATGATAAATAATAATCGCCCAACCGCACAGCAGTGTACCAATAGTGTACCAATTGCAACATTCCCTCTCAAGTGTGTTATGTATCCTAATGGAAATAGGCTAGTTCATCATTCTCGTTTAATGTCCAGATAAAAAAATTAATTACACGATGTAGGTATATTGGACCGAATCTATCGATTACAAAGCGCCTTTCAATTGAAAGAAATATTACAGAACCGACAACCCTTGACACGAATTTAATTTGTGAAGCGGCCTTCTTCGCCAATGCAATCTACAAAGTGTTACTGTGTACGTTGTACCTTGAGATGATTGTCCGCCCTGGAAATATAAGTGATAACTTATAATTAATTAATAAGCTACTGTTTTCCGTGAATCGGCGAATTCCCCGGTACATATTTTGGTTAAAGGAATTATTTACTTAAGAGAATAAAAATAAAAGGTCAAACATTACGCATTCTTCGTAAAATTTATTTAATTAATAATTTTTTCGTTTCTAGTATCAACATTTTTATATTTAACATTTTAATACGAAATTCGATGTACCTTAGTAACTTCACGTTGGGAATGATAAAGTGCGTACTGAATAGTATACCAGGGAATACGCGATTGCAACCGATCGATGATTTTATTATTGACTCTGCTCGATAGGAATACAGTCGTTTTTACTTTATAAGCTACTTCAACACGAACGAACATATTTTATTCGTTTGTAAATTCGAAATGTATCAAATTTCGTTTGGGATTTCCTGCAGGATGGAAAAAACAACGTGCGGATATTTAGTTACTACTACTAAATAAATTTGGATTTATAGGAAAATAAATTGGTTGAACAGTTATGCAGATAATAGTTTACCAAAATAACTATGATTAATACTACATCCGTCATCCATCGCACCTGTTCTTTGAAATTACGCGATATTGGAAATAGCCAAATGCATATGTATGTACATCTTCTCCGAACGATAGATATCAACTAACAATTAAGATTTACAATCATAATAATATTATATATATTTACAATCAAAATTAATATATATATATAACTAATTTGTTATTAATATATATAGTTACACAAAGATTTAATAATATTCTTATCTAAACAAGTTAATTTCAATTAAAAATAGACGCACAGTAGAGAATAATTTATTAATATTTTATTTTCAAGAGGGTATAACAAAATAAAATTAATTCAGCAGGAAATAGTAGAATGTTTCGGTAAAATATTCTTTTAAAGTAATGATTAATTTTCAAATGAGGATAAATAATTAAAACTAATACGGACAAAATTCGTTAACAATTTATTATAATAGTGGCCTAAACAGTTCTTCCCAATTTCTAATTCTTGGAAGAATTCAAAAAAATTGATATTTTCATTGGTGCTTCAAATAGTTCACCTGATAATATATCCATTTTGAATACCTTTCTTTTCGATTTCAGTTTGTGCAAATTGTTTTAATCATTTAATATCTGAAACAACTAACTGAAATGACCAAATTGTCCAAACTTTATGTTTATTCAACCGATCGTAATCTATACATATGTATATGTCTATATGACAGAAAGGAAGTATCTATACGCCGGTTAATCTACAAGTGACCATTCGTTGCTTTATCGCCAGTAGGTTGGGCAATTCATATCAGGACTTCTCAATAAGTAGCAACAACCGCCGCGCCGTTATCTCTGGGCGGACACTATCAATTAATTATTAAGAGTTAATTAATTCAATTTTGTTTTGCGAAACAAGGACATATCTATTTGCTTAGCGGATTACTTCTTTAATAAGAAAACAGTTGAACAAAAAAACAGCAACACTATAGTTGCTGACATCATGAAGATTATATATATATCTTGCAAACTAACAAGGTTGGCATAATTCTCCAATACGAAAGCTGTGAAAATGTTGTGATAACGAATAATATTAGACAATTTATAATAATGTTAATAACATGAACGTCAGAAAACACTACAAGATTGCAAACAAGTATACTATTCTACTTGCACATACCATACATACATATATCCAACACATTAAATGTATATAACGACAATATAATATATAATATAACATATAATATAATAATATTAAATCTAATTAATAATAATAATAAAGGTAAATATGAAACGTACATATTTTTTCCTCTTCTTGACATAAATATAATAGTTGATACCATTAGCATTATCACCTATTGGAAAGTTGTCAATATTCTTGGATGAAATAATTCGTGTTAGAATTAACTTAATACGTATCACATATTTATAGAAAATGGACATACGGTAAAATTTGTATCTCAAAATTTCGATTCAATATCTTAATATCTTATTTAATTCTCTGCAACACAATTTTAAGATAATTTATTCTTCCCCGTACACTTACACTAATACTTCAATTGTCACTTGGTAAATGGATAGAGTATTCTTACCTCGATTTCGAGTAGAATTCACCCGATTCTCTGTACAAGGGTATATGAGCTGTTCATATGCCAAAGTGATTAGCTTAATTTTTGTAATTTTTCTTTTTTTCACTACCAAAGCATTCGATTAATGAGGAACTTTTCATATTTCAAATAAATTTCCTTCGCTGTTACGTTTAACATCACTGAATGACGAAATTTTGTGCAGCAGTTGATTAACAACTAATTTACTTGTAATCAAAATTGAATTAGGAAATGAAGGCTGCATCTGTAATAATACGTTCTACAATGTGTGCACCAACATGCAAGGTGTACAGAATTTTCGACGACAAAACTGCGAGGACTTACTCTACAGGTAAAAAGAAGAAAGGAAAGCCTACTTTTCATAACATGTTCTTGTTCCGTTTATGTACAGATTAATTCCTCGCAATCTGTCGGTAAAAAACCCGAGACACTCTGTATATTTGGTGTAAAATGTTAAAAAGCTATTTAGATAAATTTATCAATTATCTTTTTGCTCCATTCAGCAAAGTACTTTGGCAAATGACGTATTATGCCCGATACAGTACAACATTCGACAAAAGCCTCTTACTACATTTGCCCCTAACTCATTTGTTTGCTTCTCTGGTGGAACTGGTCTGTTGGGCTGATAATGCGGCTACACTATCAGAAGAGGAAAGAAAGGACTTCCTTCCTACAGACGGTTGTATTTACGCAGAAATGAGCTCGAGTACCGCGCGTACGTTTTTATAGAGAATTTTGGTGGCCAGAATTCAATGAAACCGATTATCTGCAGGACATTGCGGCTAAAAAACCGTGCTCCATCTTGAAATATTTGTTCATCATCTTCCTTTGTGGCATAATAGGACCAACCGTGCTTTTCAGTATAATGAAGTAGATTTTTCTGTGTCGAAAAAGGCGTGAAGGTGGAAATTAATAAGCGCTATTTGAGAACATGGGTTATTATTTAATAATTCTTCTCTAATTAAATTCTTTCATCAATTTGGGAGCAAAAGAAAATCTTCAAAAGTTAGAGTTCAAGTTATTCAATAAAATGTCTATATTTTTCACGTCTCTGTAATAGGGGTTGTAAGTTGTGGAGATAATTAATTGATATTAATTCGTTGGAAGGAAAGGAAAAAATGGAGAAGATAAGAAATAATAAATATAGCGGTAAGGCAATATATCGAATATCCTTGGTTGCACTACGATTACGATTCGTTTCAAGCGAAAGGTGCCCATTGTGTATATGTTTGTATATAGTTAAATAATAAAAATGTGTATTAGAAAGCAATTTTACAATATACAACAAGATAAGATCCGACAGATTACAAATTTACAAAATTGTTCTTGCATTTCGTAAGTAATTTCTTTCGAAGTGATATTGTCAATCCTGATTATACATATATTAAGCAATTAACAGAATATCAATAATCAAATTCTCCGAACAAAACACCAATGACAAAAAGTTTCACAATTTTAAGGTCGAATTTGTTCACCATAAAGAAATATTACGGCCAAGAAATTCATCAAACTAACGTCGAATTATCTATGTATGCATATAATTATTACGGAATGCGTATGCTGTTATTTATATTGCGTTCTATTTTTTTGTCATTTACAGGCACAACAGCTTTAGATACGGAGAAAATAACGCAAGCTGACGAACTTCTCATAAATGAGGGCGATTTCTTGAATATCGAATGCTATGGCTTCGAAAAGATCTCCTTCATTTATCCCAACGATACAGGGGATGCAGTAAGTAATTGTACCAAAAACAATAGATACAACGACGCACTATAAAAGACTAGTAAGAAGAAGAAAGAAGTAAAGTACTTATTATTCCAAAATGTATTTTTATTTTTATTATAATCAGATCACGACCTCGACACCCAATATAATGGAGACATTAGAGGATGGCTTGCATAAGTACGTGTTTCGACGACCTGAAACTGTTCATGGGGACACAGGACTGTATGGATGTCCCGATAATCAATTACAAATAACCACAGGCACAGATTCTAAGACTTATCAGAGCTGGGTATACGTCTACGTCCAATGTAAGTGTATATATCTGTAGGTTTCGATCGTACACTTGTTAAAAAAAATTTGGCACGCAAATCAATTTCACATAATTCACATAATAATTTCACATAATATATAAATTAATATTACTTAAACTATGAGATTCCACTGTTTCAAATGTAGTATGTTAGTTGATGGAATATTCTGTTTTTAGTAACAGAAACGGGCGATTTTCAGCTGCTTGGTTTCTTAATCCTTGTCGCCAATGATACTCCCACTTATTCCGTTAGATGTATTGTGCACAAGGAATAATATCTGCATGACAATTCAAAGATTTCATGCTGTTCGAGTTAATTGACCGAAAACGATAAATTATTCTACAAATCAGTGACGAAACTCTGCGACCATGATAGATTAATTTAGCACTTATGTCAACTATGTCTATTCTGTTTCAGCGAGTTTGAATGTTTTTGTGCAAGCGGACACCTTTGTGTCTCTGCGTGAGGCCGTCGGTGGAACTGTCATTATACCATGCAGGCCAACTTCGCCCAATTTCACAGTCAATCTCTTATTCGACGATACGGTAAGTTCAACTTGTTTATCATTATTACAGCGCACTGGTACGGGCAATAATAGCAGACACATTGCAAGAATCTCGAAGCACTGACAATATGCATTTAATGTACGCCCACTATTATTTCTCCTTTCTTTTTTATTCGATTACTGATTCTCCCGAAAATTCTTACATCTCTTTGCACAAGTTTAGCACTTGGGCACTCTGGAGCCAGTTCAGATATGTTCTGTAACTTGTGTTATCTTTGCACCAATTTTCTGCGATTCTAAGTAAAAAAAACCACACGCGTTTCTGAGTACAATGAACTAATCGGAAGAAAATTCGCTGTGCACGAATTTACTCCCACGCGTCATAAATTTTAATTTACATCGTAAATGGCGCTCTCGAATCGGTGTTTCAAGTTAGATGAATGATACAAGAATAATGAATAACAGCAATGGGACTAGTGAACAAAGAAATCAATGGCGTCAACCCAGTTCAGATACATTAACGTTGGCAGCGGTATTCAATTTACGAATCAATTTTATCCCGTGGCTGCATATAAATGCACGATGCAAACGAAATAGTTTCTTTTCATTTCGAACACTTTAGTTGCAAATTGGAAGATTTATGTCGAGTTCCGTGAGTGCGGAAACATGAACGTTTTCATCATTCTTCTAGCGCATAAGCAAACAAAATTGATTTACTTCATCGCGACGTAAGGGCGAATAGCATATTATTAAAATCGTATTCGCTGTACAGAACAAAAACGAAGTGCCTTTCAATCCGAGAATTGGTTTCACATTGACGAACCTAACACTCAGGGACAGCGGGTACTTCAAATGCGTGATAGAACAGGACGATATAGACCACGAGGTCAATTATCATTTACTCGTGCTTCGTAAGTATGCGCCGTAGATGTTAATTTGACCCTTTCCCAGCGCAACTAATGCAACAATTACGCAGAGACAGCCTCTTCGAATTTCATTCCGCGATTATTGCATGCTATTGCATGCTTTCAAGTTACAGACGATTGTCTCCGAAACTGTAGAAAGTATGTAAGAACAGCATGGTTTCAAATAATTAAAATATATACTTCACTAAATGCCAATTCATTAAATAATAATAAACCTCATTATTCCAATTATGTGCTACCGAGATAAGCTGCGGAATTTTTGTCTCATTCAAATTTTAGGCAAACAAACGTTGAACGAGCCAAAAATTGTGGAAAGCACATTGCGCCATGTAACACGAGGTCAAACGCTTCACGTAGATTGCACCACAGAAGTTGAAGCAGACATGCAATATGTTTTCAATTGGAGCACGCCACAACAGGTTCGACGACGATTCCTTCACTTTTACAAATAACACGATAGTTTCATTAGTATTTAACAAAGAATGAATTTAATGCAACATTTTAGAGTAGCAGAATAAATACTAATCTCTCTAGTAAAAGGTTTGGCGCAATTCAAAAGGTCACTATTGAATTGACCATAAAAGATGTGAAAGACGAGGATGAAGGCTGGTACGAATGCAGTATTACGTCCTTTTATGACACCAGAAGAACCAAAAAATATATAACAGTTCATGGTTAGTTTAAATAACTTCTAATTATACAATTTCGCGCCAGGAGAAAACAAACAGGTTTTCCGATGTATTATTTTTATTAGTTTTCACAATGCATCGAATATCAAATATCAAAATATCCGCAATTATTTTGTAATATATTTCTATTAAAAGATTTAAGACAAGAGTACTTGCGGTAGGAGCTCTCAAAGTTCGTGTCCATGCTATATTGACTTAAATAGTTTGTGTAGAACAAAGTGTAAGTTTCCTTTATTCACGAAACGTTATTAATTGTCATATATTTACAAATTTATAAGTTGGTTCAAATATTACTCATACACGATGGTAATAATGATGAGAATAATTGTTTTATTTCTTTGCGATTCGAATTCAATGTCGAGTGGAGTTTTAAACTTTAATTTAATAAAATCGCAGTTTTAAATTCTGTTTAAAATTCGACAACCCTATTTAAAAAGTAAACCTCTTCAAAATATTCATTTTCAGATCCGGAGAACAAGTTTATCAATTTAACCGCTCAGGAGACCGGCAGGCATTATCAACGTCGAGAAGGTGATAAAGTACAATGGGTCGTGTTTGTGAATGCCTATCCACAACCCGATCTTAAATGGTAATAGTTTACACCATTAAGAAACCTCAATTATCAGTACAAAAAGAATTGCCAAAGAAAAATTGAACAAATTGAACGCAACCAATTGTATAATATTGACCAACTGTTATTCTAACCACAGTCGTACGTCAAACTAATCTATACCAATTTTCATTTCTTACTCGTCGCGCAAAAATATACCATTCTCCGTATCGATATTTTTGTTTCAAATCTCTTCACATAAACGACAAGAACTTTTTCCTTTCCCGATGGTCCGCTTCGTTTTTGCAGTATTTTCGCATCGTTTCAGGCTTAATACAAAGGGGGAAGAAATTGTAGGGAATTGGGACACTGTGGAAAAAGTGAAGTATGCGATAAAAACGACACCGGCCTCCACAATTTTGAGAATAAATCATTTAAACATCGACGACATGGGAGAATATTCCCTTCAAGCCACGAATCACGATAGAATCGAGATGCTGAACTTTACCTTAGATGTATTAGGTATGTGTTCTCGTGCTACTTGTAGTCGGACGATACAACTGAAATTTTCGGTGAAATTTACTTGTTTCAGTGAAACCTGTACCGATGTTAAGGATGGAGCCCTATTATGCGCCTAACCAAAATGTAGAGATATCCTGTGACGTGGCAACATTTCCATCGCCAAATATAACATGGAGTTTCTTAAAATGCCCTTATTATCCATCTTACGAAGACGCGAACGCGATAGCATTAACGGTACGCTTGACACTGGCCACTGCATTTTACGTTTCAACTTATTTAACCCATTAGCATCCAGTGTCCTATCGCAAGGATGGATTTTGATCTAAATGTTTTCGAATGCATTATTTAAACGTTCTACATACATTGTATGAATGTCTTGCGTTATACAAACGCGTAAGCTAAATAACGAATATTTGAATACAGTACGATTCTGCTTATCGATTACAGATCGTGATAGAAAACACGCCGGATTATTCAGTCGTTTAAACGATAGGTGTTCACTGATTTTTTTCTTGCAATTAGTAACATTTTAAATGTTATAATAATAATACAGGTATATTATACTTTCGTTAGTAATTTAGTTGTGAATAAGTAGTTTCTTATTGTTCTTGTTATTCGTTATAATTGGTTCCGGTTATTGATGAATGTACTCGAAATAGGTGGAATTCTACTGTACTACAATTATCTTTCTCTGTTGGACCGTGCAAACTTTTCTTCCCACTACTCTTTACACTGTAACAATTAATCAATTGTTTGCTTAGAACACAATAGAAAGTGGCATGACTACCAGGTTTCGGTCAATTGCAAAGATGACGATCGAAACGAGCGGTTATCTTACATGTATTGCGTGCAACGTTATTGGATGCGAATCTCAAACCGAAGTTCTTTTAGTTTCTGGTAAGGAAAATTCAATCTATTTCACCAGTTTCACCTGCGAGGTACTTTACTCCATTTAGTCCATCTGAAGCTATTATATATATCATTGTAAATGACTTGCCCATCGGCGCGTACTAATTAATAATGCCATAATGAGGGGACATCGTAAGTCTAGCATGTCACTCCATTCCTAGATCCACGTTTTCGTCAAAAAAGTGCGTCCCACTTACCGGTAGGTAACGGCCGGGATGGCTCCGAGCGCAAAGGGTTAATTTGCCTAATTATAGCGAAACAAGTGCAGGCAGACTTCGATTAGTGCAAGCTCAAAAAGTGCGTCGCATTTAATGCGAACAAAAATTCAATTAACGCGGGATTCGCGAGACCTTTTTCACTCGGTACAATTGTGGAAACATTTAGTCTTTCGTTTCAACGGTCATTAAACTTCTTCTGTTTTGTAGAGACGATGCATAAACCATCTCTTAACTACTTGTGCTTACTTACGATTTGTGTTAACTACGATCTGCTTATTCTACATATTCTGCTAATTCTAGTTTGTGTCCCTTCCGCAGAGAATTTAAAACGTAGTTAATACTGGCTTGAATTTAATGATATTGAATAGCTCCGAGTGTCGTTATTCACAATTCATGGACGATTGCAATAAAGCAATGATACTCCCTGAGGAGGTAGCAAGGGGTAATTAGGGGAGGCCTTAGCTGTAGGTCGTCCACAATGTTTCAATGGACATTTTTGCTATTGTCCTCCGCAAAGGTTCCTATAAAATAAAAAAAATACCCAATATCTGAAAAGCATAAAGTTAATTGACTAATAAAATTCTAAGACGGCCTCTTATCTATCAATCTAATGATTAAACTGTTTGAAGTGCTGGCAAATTGTTAGCAAAACTTTTGAAAGAGTTCGTGCATACCTCTGTCTTATCCGATTTTCCTTTCATTCCCCGTCGTGCAACCTTATTATATTAATTTATTCTTTTTCAAAAATATAGACGGAAAAGGTGGTTTCGGAATAATCGAACCGAAAGATCCAGTTGCCGAGGGTGATGATTTAGATCTGATTTGTGCTGCGTCTGTTTACAATTACACAAATCATTTCGAATGGAGATACGCAAACAGCACACCGATTGAACCAAACAGTACGAATTTAATCGAGACCCGTAGTTCGAATAAACCGTTCTTCGCTGATTTATTGGTTAATTGATAATTGTATAATTATTCAGGTAGGCTGGCAATCGCGGAAACAAAGACTCCGTTCACTTATCGATCGATTTTGAAGATAAGGAACGTGACAAAAGCGGATTCCACCATTTATACGTGCAGTAATAAAGAGGAAATGGAGTACTATTTACGTGTGCATGGTGGGTATTATGTATACAAGTGGTGTCTAAAAATTTACTAATAAAATACTGACTAAGGATACGGTTCTAGTAATATGCGTGTCAGATCTGAAATAGAACAATATCATATAGTAAGATCTCGGTTATTAGAGTAAGGAAGTATGCTTTTAATACAAAAAAGTATATCTATTCTCATTTCTAATCGAACGAATACTTTATATTAAATAAATTCTATTATCAATAGATTTTTGTCTATAGAATTTTTGTGGAGTTGAATATAGAACTTTGTATTGTTAAAAATAGACTAACACACCTTATATACTAGTCTTTGCCTAAACAAATATATGTTTGGTATTGCAAATCTGTAATGGCAATATCAACTAATCGAAATTTCATGAAATGAACTGATAGAGTATTAAGCAACGATTAATTGTTTTATCTTTTCTCTTTAGACGCGCAAGCACCGTACTTCAAGGAGACTAACTTATTCAAAAATGAAACCACGATCGATTTTAGTACGCAGGGGCACAAAACGGTGATACTTAAGTGCTTCGTGGGTGGAATGCCCAAACCAACTATTATGTGGTATAAAGTAAGTAAATGAATAAACGAATAAATAAATTGTGAGTCCATATATAAATTAACAACAATTAACATACAGTTAGCATTTATATCATGCATTTCATTAGCTATGATTTCCAGTAAATATTATCAAACCAGGCTAATTGAGTTGGCTGACAACATGCAAATATACAGACAGTAATAAAACTCTAAATTTAGCTCCCGATTTTTAAATATTATCTATTTAAAAAATACAAGGTCCTCCGTGGTGGTGTAGACTGCAGACAATAAATTATTTACTCGTTAAAATGAAACGCATTTTCAGCAATGGTGAAGTTATTTCGATTCGCTCCTAACGTGTTGAGAATCCATCTGTAGAAATTTTTGAAAATTGGGGAGTGTGTATGAATTCTCGGATTGATTATATTTCTTTCGTTATAAAAATCTATAACATTTGTTTAAATCGTTTGCACGAAAAAATTCTGAAGTGTAATTCAAACAGTGCGAATCAAATCTCATCGTACATTAAATTAAAATATTTCTGTGGTAATCTCATAGGATGATGTACAGTTAAAAAACAATGACCAGTACATGTGCATTCACAATCTTCAAGAGCTACACGTCAAATATTTGCGGGAAACTGACAGCGGAAAATTTTCCTGTCGGGTAGAAAATCGATTTGGAGACCTTGAATCATATGTGATGATAACGGTAAAAGGTAATTTTATTAGGTAAATTGTTATATAGGAACAATAATAGGACAAATTAGCTTAATTAATATTATTATATTTGCAGGAAAAGAGCTCCCTAAGGAATTAATCATATTGATTGCCATTTTGTCAATCACTGTGATAATTCTTGTGATCTATTTCACAATCAAAGTTCGTCGCGAAAAGGTAATTTTCAATTTGATCATAATACAAGAACAGGAGGGGTAGAGTTTTTCAGTTTGTTCTTCTATCCCTTAATGTGAAAAATCTCAGTTAAATTTGATACGATTTTATTCGATTTTCTGCAACACATTTCTAAACAAATGTATTCTTTTCTTTCTTACACAATAGTTGGAATAATCGATTAAGAAATTGAAAAAGGATATTACTGCCCCCACTTTCGGTGGAATTTATCCAATTTTCGAATAAGGGTTAAATAATACATTAGAGTTTGATATTTTAGATAATGAGAAAGGAACTAATGGAGGCAGGATTAATGCACTTCGAGGAGGGGGCTGTAGAATGTTTGAATCCGGATTTGACTGTCGATGATCAAGCAGAATTACTTCCTTATGACAAGAAATGGGAATTCCCAAGAGAGAAACTAAAATTAGGTACGTAATATTCACATGTAGATAAAAGTATATCGTTTTCTTCAATGGATTACTATATTTCAACTATATATTATATTTCAACAGGGAAACAATTGGGAAGTGGAGCTTTCGGCGTAGTTATGAAAGCGGAAGCACAGGGGATATGTGAAAGCGAAACGGCAACTACGGTTGCCGTGAAAATGGTACGTCGTACAACAGATCCAACTTATGTCCGTGCTCTTGCCAGCGAATTGAAGATAATGGTGCATCTTGGCAAACACCTGAACGTTGTCAATCTTCTCGGTGCTTGCACGAAAAACATTTCCAAACGTACGTGTTATACAAAAGAAGGATACAGAGCATAAAGATATTATGTTAGAAAAATGAAGTCTCAAATTAATCCTTTTGCTAAGAAGAGCCTGTGTATACGTCCTCGTATATTCAGCATTTGTTTGCACACAATCTATATAAAAGTTCCCTACAACAATTTATCACTCTTGCAAGTATTTATACATATAAAGTAGACCTTAGATAATTATATAGTAATTGTGTATATATTAGTAAAGACTGTACTATTTGGTTCGACAAAGATATTTTCATTTGGAAGGGTATCAGATCGAAAGGGTTAAATTGGCTTTATAGTTATTCTGCCTGCATTTATTTATGGAATAGTAATAGGGAATAGGTATTGCTATATAATATTATATTTAATATTTCTTAATCGTTGTTTTACGACGAAAATGTCATTAAACTTACCAATCATGGGACTTATGATAATATTTTCATTTATTATTATTATTATTAGAGTTTTATCAAATTAGGAATTTCGTCGAGTACTAATTAAGTATTTTATTAATTTCAATATTTGAATGTTATATGTTTCTAATCGCCATTAATTTAAGTTTATATTTTTCTTAATTTATTTTCATCGTTAAATTTAAAAACGTGTCGAATAAAAGTTATACAATATTGATATTGTACATAAAATTAACGATTCATTATTGTAACACGTTTTCACGTTTATTTTTTTATAGGTGAATTGCTGGTAATCGTTGAGTATTGCCGATTTGGAAATTTGCATAACTATTTACTGCGTCACAGGACCGATTTTATTAATCAAATAGATCCAGCGACCGGCAAATTCGATCCTAGCATCGGTATAGATCTTTTAACTAGATCTCACAGTGTTGGCAGTAATAACAGGTTTGCATTTGTTTTCTTATATCCACATAATAATTCTATTTCTTGATAAACTCGTTAGTAACATTTGCTTTGTTTTACTACTTAACTAAACCATTCTATAACGCGACAGAATAAAATTATGCGCATGTAGAATGTAAATCTATTATTAATAATAACCAATTTTCGTATTTGTGTAATAATATTATTTATAGCATATTACCGTTATTAAATGTCTCAACTTTAAACCGAAATATGGTAGCAAACTTTGTATTATAACGATTGTATTATCTCCTCCACTTACTACCGCATATTATCTGCTTCCCTTCAGTCACTCAGATCGGTAATAGAGCATAATAAGTCAAATAACGTATGAGGGAACTTCATAAGTTCGTGCCGTATTTTGCATACCAAGGTAGTTTCCTAATTTTTGCTTATTAGATCAAAGTTTCCTTTCTGAGAACCGCTTTTATAACATTGGGCACTGCGTCTTTCAATAGCCAAAGCAAACATCAATCAGTTTTTATTTCCTTCCATTAATAAGTGAAACAATTAACAATTAAAGTATTTAATCGTTAATTACGATTACCTATTAAAATTTCCGTCAATGTAGAAAACATAACTTAATTTTAATGAGAAATTCGCAGCACGAATTTATGAGGCGGTCTAGTACAAAATCTAAAAACACTGATGCTATGCATGGGGTTGCGGTGTTAACGACAGACTTGTGTTTTCTTCTGTCCACCCGGCAGGATAAAATACGTGGCATTGTCATTTTCTCGCAGTCTTAGCGGCAATTCTGGCATCGATTCGGCGAATTGTCCACCGAGTACTGTGGATTCTCAAGGAGTCAGTATGTCGCCAGATGGATGTGTCCTTAGTAACAATTCCACCCAACCAGGATGGAGGTCTAATTATCGTGGTGATTATAAAGATTACAATTTGAAACCAATCTGCACGCAGGATTTGCTATCTTGGGCATTCCAAGTAGCTCGCGGAATGGAGTACCTTAGTCAAAGAAAGGTGGGTTCCAATGTATCTTGTATTTATTATTAGACAATTAGAGGAGTATTTCGTGAAAACTAGGTACATGCTTGACAAATATTATAATATTTGGGACCGCGATATTTTCATTTTCTCGAAAATGTAGAGGATATTTAATAGTTTAATTAATTTTGCTTTATTTTCCGTCCCATGGCCTGGGAAAGGAACCTGGACCGTACAATAATTTGACAAGAACCTAAATTAGAGAATATTTAATAGTAATTAATAATAATAGTATTTAGAAAACAAGGTATCTAATTGCTAATCATCACGGATTCGTTACTAATTTCTCTAACATATTCTAAACATCTCGAAACGAATATTCGGGGACCAATCGTTGAATTAATAATAAGCACCTGTGCATGCAGTATTCCTGTGAAAGGCTTGGGAATATCGACGGAGAAATCAATTCATCAGTACCGAGCAAATATTTTAAATATTAATTAGAAAATAATTGCGAATTGAATAAGTTAATACCAAGTACTGCATAGTACACTTGAAAAAGGAAACAGTAATTAGCAATATCTTAGCATGATTTTCATAACGGATTAATAGAAGTTCTCGAAGAAACCATTCCTCTGCAGCGTGCTGTGCCAAAAGAGAATAATCAATTCTAACAATCAATAAACGTTTCATTAGGTGTTACACGGTGATCTAGCCGCGAGAAATATTTTATTGTCCGAGGACAACGTGGTGAAGATTTGCGACTTTGGCATGGCGAAGACGATATACAAGGACAATAATTATAAAAAGAAGGGCAACGGCCTCCTACCCATCAAATGGATGGCCATTGAATCCATCAGAGATCGAATTTTCTCAACGCAATCAGATATTTGGTCATTCGGTATAGTTTTATGGGAGTTCTTCACATTGGCCGAAACTCCGTATCCAGGAATGGAAGCTGAAAAACAATATCAGAAACTAATTGAAGGATACAGAATGGAACAACCAGAATACGCTACTGCTGATGTGTAAGTTTAATATGCATCTAGTGCTCCTCTAGCATCGAATACAAATAAACAGTTGTCGATTAATTATTATTATCTTTAATATAATCGAGAAATCGCAACACTTTTCGACACGCAATACGAAATTCGTATTATTCTTTTATACAAGTTCTCCACTTAAGACTGAAAATTACCATTAGACAGTTTTCCTTTTCAACGTGAAACCTGTTAAATCGTAAATCTAATTACAATGTACCAATTGTAAGTTTATTTTTTGGATTGGGATAGAAAGTATCGTTTTATTTACGCGCTGGAATGAGTATTTCGATATTGAATGTAATTCTAACATTGTTGCCTCTCCCGGTGACATTTTCAACTTTTAGCTACGATATAATGCTACAGTGTTGGAAAGCCAAGCCTACCCTACGTCCGAGTTTTCCAGAATTGGTTGAAAGTATAGCCGAGTTGTTAGAAGAAAGCGTAAAAGCGGTGAGTTCCCTGCCAACAATTTCTCCTCGCTGTTAATTGATTTTGATTAATTGATTATTCAATCGTCCCATGATTAATAAGAAATCAGTGGGTACATTATAAACACCCTCTGAATGCACACGGATCTCAACCTCGTTGCACGAAATATTCCTAATTAATTTTCAGCATTACATCAGCCTAAACGACCCCTATTTGGACATGAACACAACTCTGCTACAAGGCGGTCGAAGCGACTATCTGACGATGCTCTCCGCGCCCGACCACACGACCTTCTCTTCTCCAACCCCCGAATATACAAATATGCCCACATCGAAACCGCAGGACCCAGCGTATCTCTGCATGAGTCCCACCAGCCAGAAGGACGAGTCAGGTATATTCAGCCCCAGGCCGGAAGAGGAACACAGTCACTTCGAGTTCCCATCCCCGACATCCGACACCGAAGACGCTGTCGAATTGTCACCGATGCTGAAGAAGGAGGACGACGATCCATACTTGAAGCCCATCGACGTACACGGACGGAGAGCAGAATTCGTTCGACAGAGGCAAGCGATAAATAATCATAACCCGGATCGGCAAATCGACAGGGATTCCGGATACTGTAACACCCCGCGGAATCTTCCGCTGATCGATCTGAACGAGAAAAACGAGAGGAGCACGAGGAAGCCGGCCGACAGCGACAAGTCGAGTAGCGAAAACGCGATTTCAAAGGGGGACTATATTCCAGCTATAATTAGGACACAGGACAATTATGTGAACATGCCGAAACAGAAGAATGATTTGAGGATAGACATGCCCGATGGGTTTAGTAATCCTAGTTACGTGATGATGGCTAACCATGAGCTGGATCAAACGAGAGTTTAAATCGATGCTGGTGTTGGAACTTATACGATGATGTTTATCGGGAAGCGTGTAGGCCTGTATTTCAGGTGGGAATGTGTCAAGTGACATATGAACCTAAATATTGGAGATACGGTAAATGATAGAAACGGGGAGGAATATATCGAAAGGGGTTCGTTACGTTTATGAAAATTTTATCGTATGTAATTGTTGCGTGTAAATTGCAGTTTCTAGGTGTACGTGTGCATGAATTGTGTCTACGTGTGATCGAAGGGAAAATCAATCGCGTGAGACAGATTTGAATGCCACGCGTTCCCATCGCGCATACTGCTTGATCTTCCAGGTGCCATGACCAGAAATGATTGTGACTCGAAGAATTCTGAAACGAACAGTGTTAGTTATGATTGATTATTCATAAGCTTGAGTTTAAGGAGAGTGCGATATACAGGTACAATTTGCAGTGCGACAGCTGTGAAATGAAAAATGTGAAAAAGAAGCTGCGTATCTTCTAATCGTGAAGGAAAAACCTAACAGAATTGTACATTTTAATTGGACCTTGAACACGATATCGCTAACACTTGTACGTGTTAAGGAACAATATCTTTTAAGGAACTGAAAGAATAGTAAATTTTAATGTTTGCGAAATAACCGTACTTTTTGGAATAATTTTTACTATAATTCTAAACAATTGGTACCATATAGAACATAAGTACGTTCATCCTAATAAGTTGTCAGAAGAAATGACGATAAAGAAACACGTGCCTTACTACCATATATTTATTGACAAATCACATTTTTATACTGACAGTCGAAAGATTTGCAACAACGTAAATCATACAGCGCAAAAAGATGTATTATCCATACCTCAAGTATCTTGAAAACTTTTTTTTCTATCAACGTTTAACATCTGTCTAAAGTTGTTAATTCATCGACTACTTATCTGTACTACGTACATTTCTTATATTAATCTAACCACAACGTTTTAAATACAAAACGCATGAAACAAATATCGCGCACTTCGTTATTGCAGGTGTTTTGATACTATGACATTATAACATACTTAGTAGTATTATTTTACAAATAAGCAGATTTGGTATTGTTAACTGACAATGAGTTTATGTACAAAAATATATCCAGAGAATATCGCGAGGATGATGAACTGTGTACAGCGTTGACATCTAATCCGAGTGATTTTAACAATAATAATAATAATAACAATGTACTTATTATTTGCTAAAGAAAGGCAGACGATAATGGTCATCTCCTTTAATTAACACATTTATTTCCAAAGGGCCTACAGATCAATATTTGGCGATGTAATTATACATTTCAGATGCCTAATTTATAAAAATATATAAGATACGAATTAGATGAATTCGTTTATCAGTACTTAATACTCAATGTGTTATAAATTTAATTGCAAGATTTAATACGACGAAGCTAAAAATGCAAACATTTATGAAAATTTATGTATGTAGTAGAACCAAAGATGTGTAACGTTTCGGCGCGAATAAAATGTTTTTACGAATGAACAATAATATTAAATCATGGTTAATAAATTGATTGATACATGCATATTTGTCCCGCTTAAATCTATATAAGGTAGTATTTCCTTAGGTTTGGAAAGTATGACCAAAGTATTTTAAGAATTTAATAGAATTTCTTTTACGTGTTATTGACAGAGATTTTAATAGTAATTTTTTTCAATAAAATTATACAGGTTGGTTAGCTATATGGGATCACTTAGATATATGTATAGACGCGAGAAATCCGCCAATGATTTCGCATGAATTTCTGAAATGTCGAAGGCTCGACGCAAGTATTCTGATAGAAACTGTGCGCAGTTCCTTCTTTCACGCTATAGAATCCTTCGACTTTAGCAACCAAACCAATTAACCGATAAAAAAAATGAGAGCCACAAAAGAGCGCCAGGATTCAGAAATTTCATGTGCATAGCAGTGCGCAGCCATAATTTATAATAGTAATTGAAGAAATTGTGCAGAGTCAATGGGAATATAAAAATGGACTCCAATACGTAGTACTTGGCTTACTACCGTTCTTTAATAGGTCTGTAGAGAAAAGTACTAATCCCCAGGTCGCACTCCGTGAAGGTGCCAACGACATGACTCACCACGGGCCCTAATCCCATCCAACCTCCATTACGCCATAGGTCAGCATTTCAGCGGCTCCCAGCTAAAATACTCAACAGTGACTCTAATTGGCTATGGGATCGAAAAACGCAACCGTAAACAAAGATGCAACCCGCATGTAAGTTTACCATGGTCGCTACTGCCTTTCTCCTACCTGAAACGATTCTCCGAAATATGAAGGTGCAAACGGGAGCATCAAGGGGGATTAAATTCTCCTGTGGCTGATTCCCACCCCTCTCATTTGTGACGACGTTGACTAAAATCGGCCAAGCAGAAGCCGAGATAATTGAATTTGTTTCAAGTAATTATAAACAAATGCGATTACTTTGACCTGCAGGCGGTGTACATCAATCAACAGCGGACATAAATTAAAGTTAGAAGCATAAGCTACCATATCCAACAGGTGTAAATATTATTCCATGTGAAGTTCGTTTGTTGTAAACAATTAAACAATTAAAATTGTTATTACGGCCAACTGCGTATAGTTACAGCAACGGGGTATTTTTTATATAGTAGCTTATTCTTTTCCCTTTGATCTGACACCCTATTTATTAATAAACAACCTCGAGGAGCCGAGATTACAATTATTTTGAAGTTTGCCGGTAACGGTATGTCGATAATCGTATAAGTGGCGCCATCTCGCGTTTGCGGCGAATTCCTGGATTACATCGTTAATTTAAACAAATGCCTTTTTCTCAGCTTCTTGAAGGTATTTTTTCACCGGGCTTGTCTTAAATTAAAGCTACAAAACATAGCTACCCCCTTCATTGGGTTCCCTATTCGTCTTTGGACGCGGGAGGTGGAAACGCTTTGCTTTCGCTTAAGGGGAAATGTGGAAAAACCGGGGAAAACGCGCGAAAGTTAGAGGAAGCGCGCCAAAGAGTCGAATGTCTGTTGAAGGGTCTCGCGTGTTCAGCGGTCGATCAAGTAGCGACCCGCACATCCGGTTAGTCCGGTCGGGTTACTTCCGACCGGAGGTCGTACGTTATTCTATAGAGTTAATTCTTTATGTTCTGTAATAAAACAACCTTTAAAATCTTCCCAGCAATTTGTTCTAAGATCCGAATACTCTGACTTTCCTTTTATTCGACTACCTACGACTTGTACTGAATACTATGTAGTTTTATGTATCGTGTATGTTCATCCGACGTCAAATTTCGCTCCTAAGTTATCATCGTTATCGATAGTTACAGTTATATTGTCGATCATCGATTCGATATCACTAGATATTAAGGCCTGCTAACGCAATAGCGTAACAAATCCATCTCCTTCAGTAAATAATAGTTCTTCGATTGGCCACTATTTATGAACAGAGTCGAACTTGAAATACAAAAGTCCAGAAAGTAATATGTCTATCAGAATTCTTTTTCTATGCCCCTAGATATTATCAGTATGTAATTTACTGGAATTATAAAACGCGCGGTAAAACAATCCATATATGTATACATTGCAAACACATGCTTAACAAAATTGTTCACCTTACAATTTCCCACGAAAAATAATTCGGTTCCATTTGTTTTCAAACGGGAAACTATATGCTGATCGTTATCATTTAGCAGTACCTAATCTGTAGAGCGGTTTAAAATGGAAGGAATTTAAATAATGAAAATGCACTGCGTTTGTTGCGTCAAATGTCTATAGTAACGAAATCCGCAAAAATGAAAACGACAATTCTAAAAAATATTACGAGGGAAGACACTCTATTAACATTTATTATTCGTTACTTTTCGTGGAAAATCTAGTTTACCATGAAAAATTGAATATTGACAATCACGAAACAACCACGCGTGAAGGTTACCGATCTGTATGTACAGTCTGTTATCAATGACGTGTATCATGGCAGTGTAGCGAGTGACCGATGTTTTCCACATAGGAATTGACATATACTTGCATTAGGCAAGTAGTTAGTAAGAACGGTCAACAATACACAATGGCGAAAATAATTTTGCTGTGCTTAGTGTTTATTATATATTTGATTCATCATACATCAGCATTTTATTTGCCGGGGCTGGCGCCCGTGAATTATTGCAAGAAGGGGGAAACCTCAGAAAATTGCAAAGTGCGTATCATGAATTATTTCCAACTACATATTCAAATTATTGGTTATGATCACGTCAAGCTTACCGCTTCTTGCTTTCTCTTAAATACAACAACTATACTATATTGTTTGAAATGTGAATTAAACATTAATCATACACTTAATTTACTTGCAATTTTCGATCCTGTATTAATTACATGGATCAATTAATTTTGATATTTACGAGCAGATTTTGACGTGGCCTCTCGAGACATGTGACTCATATGAGTAAAATTAATCCGCGAAGGCCATTTAAAAGGAATAATAATTGTTCCGTGCAACGTCGATTAGAATATCCTTAGATCAACGGTGCACAAATGTGCCAAGTATTTTTTATTTAATTTTCCACTTGTATTGCAGATCGATGGCGAATGTTATTGACTAAATTTTGTACTCTCTATTTTACATGCATTTCTACATGCAAATAAAACTGTAGACATATATATAACCAAAAAATATGAAACTCTAGGTATATGTGTAATAAGTGATGCACAAATATGATGTTTACAAAGAATTTGGGGAAATTTAATTCCTATTTCTCACAAATTTCGACATACTTCTACTAGTACTAAATAATTATAAATTACGATATTCTGTTTCAGTCCGACATTCAATTATATGTAAATCGTTTGAATAGCGAAAAATATGTTATACCCTACGAATATCACCAGTAAGTTTTTATAATGAATTTGTGTGAAAATTATATTTTGTTAGTATTGTAGAGTTTGTTATTAATGTATCCAAAATTATTCTTCTATAGTTTCGACTTTTGTACCTCTGATGAGAGTCAGAGTCCGGTTGAAAACTTGGGCCAGGTTGTTTTTGGAGAACGTATAAGGCCATCTCCTTACACGGTATGATAAAAGAGATGTTTCCCCATTTTTCTAATTGATTATATTTAATAATGTACTTTATTCCATTGGTTATTAACCAGTCTTCCATGAAATTATGAGAACATGGCATACAAGCTGGTGGACCTGCTAAAAATATAATATTTTTTACTTTTACTTTTATGTAATCTGTGATCTATAATTTTTTTATGGAAGGTACATTGATGCATATTTTCATATTTTTATTACTGATTTTATGATCATAGTGACTTTGCTGTTCTTCAAATTTTCATTATAATCAGACGTATTCCATGGCTTCCAAAAGATTGAGAATCACTGCATTGAGATTAAAAACTAATGAAACTTTGTACATAGAATTAAAGAGATTTGAAATAATTTATTCTTCTAACCATATACAGAATGGCATATAATAAGATCTGTGGAATTGTAAAAATTTGCAGTTAGAATTCATGAAGGATGAGAAATGTGCACGTGCATGCCAAAAAACTTATGTAGGGGGAGACAAAGAATTGGAAAAGAAACTGGAATTTTTGAAAAGGGGAATGGCCCTTAACTATCAGCACCACTGGATAGTTGGTAATATCGTCATATGAAACAAATCGAAATGTAAAACTACAACGAAAGATTTAACATCATTGTGTTCATTCGTTTGTAGATAACATGCCGGTTACATGGTGTTATCAATTAGAAGATGAACAACAATATTGTAGCACCGGATTCCCCATGGGCTGCTTCTCACGAGAACCAAGGTCGCAGTTTGACAAGTGCAGCATTAATGTAAATATCAAAATGTCTATCACTTCCGAAACAAGAATGTACTACAATCGTAGAAAAATATGTTCTGTACAACGTTTTGTAAACGTTTTAACGTTACAAATTTGAAAAACATACGCAAACTAAATTTGTTTCTTCATCAGGGCGCGTACAACAAAGCAAAAACTTACTATCTATTTAATCATGTAGACCTCACAATTACGTACCATAGCGGTGCAAAAGAAGAGTGGGGCTCCGCGTTTAAGGAAAATGGTGGACGCATAATATGTAAGACTACAAACATTTTTGTCTTCATAATGTAGAATTTAGAATGCATGTTTCTATTGAATTTATTTTTTCCATAGCTGTTAAAGTGGTTCCTCGAAGCATTAAACATGGTAATATTCATGACTGTGAGCACAAGGTACCGCTAGAAATACCACACGATCCGCTTCCTGTTAGTCAACAATTAGATGTCACTTATACATACTCTGTAACATTTATAGTAAGTATTCACATAATGAACTTGCGTATTCTCGATTTACTAAATATGTATGACTGCGTTTCTTTTTAGGAGAACAATACAATCAAATGGTCATCTAGATGGGACTATATTTTAGAATCGATGCCGCACACAAATATCCAATGGTTTAGTATCCTTAATTCATTAATAATTGTCCTGTTTCTTTCTGGAATGGTGGCCATGATACTGCTTCGAACATTGCACAAAGATATTGCCAGATACAATCAGGTACACTAAAGGAACATTGTTATAGTCATTGCAGAAACATTAATTTGTTTACACTAAACGCACCACTCTCGATCAAACAATCGGTCCGAATAAAAGAAACTATGCCCCCGCTTTCTTTCGTTCACGTTAAAAAAGGAACAGGAAACTATTTTTCTCATTATCTAGAAATTATTTTATGCATTGCTCTCTGTATTAAATTGTGATATACCTGTATTTTTCGGACAAATATGGGTATATATCAATTACTGGTACGTTTAGTGTTAATAAACGAATTTATCATTTTATTTTGCGATCTTCTTTTCATTATTATTTATAACTTGATCAAAGGATCGTCAAACAAATTAATATAGTCATATCTGTTAACTAACAAACAAAAATGTCGACGTTTATCTTTTGTGTGTGTTGTGTCATAAAAGTTTGATGTTCCCATGTCTGTGTTGCAATAACGCAGGCTTCCTTCCAGATAGAATCAGGAGAAGATGCACACGAAGAATTTGGCTGGAAGTTGGTTCATGGTGATGTATTTAGACCACCTCGTAAAGGAATGTTACTTTCAGTTCTACTTGGATCCGGTGTTCAAGTTTTCTACATGACCCTCGTAACACTTGGTAAGCCAATAAATAAATATACAGTAATGCCCTGATCGACGCGAAAGATTTCTACACCATGCAAGCGAAAAGTTTATCCCCACCACTGCTTGGTATACCCCTTGAGGCGTCCCAAGTTCACTTGGCGATCTGTGTAACGCGATCCGGGCTCGGGTATATCGGTGAGCTAATACTAATAGAACGATGAAACTTTGCTATTTCTCATCCTTTTCTTATGAAACTTTTACATAGCATAGCTGACAATTTTCTGATTAAAATGACACCAAACACGATATAATTTGGACTATACTTACTGCCTTAATTGACAATAATAAGTTTCGACCGCAGAAAAGGATAGCTAGTGAAAAGAAAAGAGAAGCTGCGATCGTGGCAATCGGCAAAGATTAAAGACCCAGTACACGGTTTAACATACCAACTTATTACCGTTAATTAAGGCAGTAAATATAGTCAGCTATGCTATGTAAAAATTTCATAAGAAAAGGATGAGAAATAAAAAAGTTTTATCTTTGCATTAGTGTTATTTTACCGATACGCTGGATATTGTTTTTTGGCTTGGCTGCTCGGTTCTCTTTCTTTACTCGCTGTCCTTTTCTACGTTCGACGCTGTCGGCAAATTTCAAACAATGTAGGAACTACACGGTGGAAGCGAACGTTCAGACCCGAGGCTTTCGCATCGATCAAGGCATTACTGTACTGATCTTTTAATTACTTGGTAACCGAAATTAATTGTGATTATCAGGAAGGCTGTACAAAAGTGTATCATTTTATTTTTATATCTTGCAGCTTTTGCTTGTTTGGGATTTTTGTCTCCTGCTAATAGAGGGGCATTAATGACGTGTGCCATGGTCTTATATGTCTGCCTTGGAGCTACTGCTGGTTATGTATCTGCTAGAATATACAAAAGCTTCGGCGGTGAGAAATGGAAATCGAACGTACTGCTTACATCGATGCTGAGTCCTGGGTAATATAATTTATTTCAGTAGTAAATTTGGGTACATTATTTATTAAATACGTATCGAGTGATGCATGAAAACTTGAATATTTTATGTCCTCACATAAATGATATTGCCTCGGTGATATAATCTCTATTCCCAATTATCTTTCAAGTATTCCAATTATCTATATATGTCATTATATCCTTTATACATTAATGTAAAATATGAATATGGCAATATTAATTTCACTTTATTTAACTCCTTTCAGAATCGTGTTCAGTTTGTTTTTCATAATGAATCTAATATTCTGGGCAAATGGAAGTTCAGCTGCAGTACCATTCAGCACACTTATTGCTCTTCTAGCACTTTGGTTCGGAGTATCCCTTCCATTAGCATTTATTGGTGCTTATTTCGGATTCAGAAAAAGGGTAATATTTTGTTTTATTTCTTCCTTTTATATTCAAATCACTTTAATTTTTTACACGTACAAATATTTTCTATTATCGCTAAATCATATTTTTTCCTGAAATAAAATTCTTTCAAATTTTATTTCAGCCTTTAGAACATCCTGTAAGAACAAATCAAATTCCAAGGCAAATACCAGAACAAAGTTTTTATACTCAACCGATACCTGGAATAGTAATGGGTGGCGTTCTACCATTCGGGTGTATATTTATACAGTTGTTCTTTATACTTAATTCTCTGTGGTAAGTATAATATCTAGAAACAAACGAAGAGCAGTGTTAGTAATTCAATACATCGTTAATTGAAACTGGAATAATTTCTTATTTCTCTTCCAGGTCGAGTCAGGTGTATTACATGTTTGGATTTCTTTTCTTAGTATTTGTTATTCTCGTAATTACATGTTCAGAGACAACAATTTTGCTTTGCTATTTTCACCTTTGCGCAGAGGTATGTATAGTTTTGCCCAAATAGATAAAAAAATCACTTATCAGAAGGTAGAAACATTGACATTATTTTCCTTCGGTTTTTTTCAGGATTACCATTGGTGGTGGCGCAGTTTTCTAACATCTGGATTTACGGCGTTTTATTTATTAGTTTATTGCATACACTTTTTCATGACTAAATTGGATATTGAAGGCGCTACGTCTACGTTCCTTTATTTTGGTTACACTTGCATTATGGTTTATTTATTCTTCGTTTTAACAGGTAATATTTTTATTTATTTCGTTAATAAAGGTGAAATATATCATTCTAGTAAAGTATGATACATTTGAAATTTATAACGACATGTTCTGTTTATTTCAACAGGATCGATTGGATTCTTTGCTTGTTTCTGGTTCGTACGGAAGATCTACAGTGTCGTGAAAGTCGACTAATGTATCAAAGAAATGGCACACATTGAAATAAAATAAATGTGGCATGAGTAAATAATAATAAGAATGAATGATAGTCGGTACCGATTGTAATTTTGTGGGGGAACTGTTAACACACGAGCATCGAGATTTTTTTAAGCGAAAGTGTCTAATCTAAAAAAAACAAAAAATGTTCACCTTTTGTTTTGAGTATTAGTGTCTCACACATTCGCGTGCTGTTCAAGTTTTACCTGTGATTAGAACTGACTTTCCCCGTACTGTTTTACTGCAATATTTACATAACAAAATGTAAAACAGTTCGAGGATATCTCGGGTACATCATCACTACTGCATTCGAAATATTACTTTGGAAAGTATAAGTCGATAAATTAGTGATATTACAAATTTTTGTCATTACAAGATTAAGTTCGCACGATTCGAGATTAGGTATTTAATATTGTATTAAATTACAATGAAAATGTTTTTCTCCATAGGAAAGAACAGAACAAATTATAAACAGGTGAAGATTAATATCTACCAAACTGATTTTATAGCATTCCTATTTTTTCCAAATGCATACATAGAAGAAATTCTAAATCGAACCATTAAACTGATCCACTGCCTATGAAAACAGAAAGGCAAAAAGATATTCGTAATTTGGCAACTATAAATTAGTTGATTGCACGTGCTGGTAACTACTTCTGAGTAAGCGTTCTTTTGATAATGAGATAGGAGTATTGAAGCTATAAAGGTAATTTGTATACATATTGCAAATGAATTGTGTAATCCCAGATGAAATGAATAAGTGTAAGGTGCACTGGCCAATGATAATAAGCTGGTTAACTAAAGATATTAGTCTATAATGTAAATATGAGAACACATTCTGTCTTATGATCGTCAAGTAACGTATCTCGAATTCTTGGATTATAAATTTTAATTGTAACGTATACACATATTTTTTACAACGTTCGTAAGTTCGAATCCTTTGTGGTCTATACTATCACTCTTTACTTCATTATGTTGAATGTGCCGCAAAATTCCTAATCAACTCTGCATGAGTGGATATATATATATATATATATATGCTTATATATTTAAAATTAATCTAGTTTCTATCAAGTAAAAGCAATGGACAGCAGAGGACAAATTTTATTTAAATTTTGAACACATTGCGAAATGCGAATCTTTTGCTAAGTTATTATTTATAGATTCCAAAATAAATTATTCCTCTTTCCTTCACAATTAAAAACAAATAAAAGTATTGAAGGATATACATTATTATGTTACCGATCTCTATTTATTTTTTTTTTTTTCTTTAAAATATAAAAGAAATGTCTCGGAAATCGATAAGATTAGTTTGTTAGAACTGATATACAGTGTACAAACTGATCATTCAATTTAACGCCAAATTTTAGATTTTTTTCGTTCACCTTTATTTCTTCTAGCGATAGTATTTGCAACTGTGAAATATTTGCATTAATAGCTAACATACACACATCCGATAATATCACGACTTTTTTGTATATTGAAATTTTTACGAAAGTTAGCCTGAATAAAATTAATAAAAGTAAAGATCGAGTAAGTTTACGTGAGCAGTTCCGTTCCAGTTACAATGAAATATGTAAGTATCTGGCCTTTTGAATTGTCATGTTACATTTCTCCTTCCCTGTTGAAATAACTTCCTTTTTCGAACATTTGCAATGCATAAAATTACGTGTATTCGACTGGAGGAAAACACATATTATAACAAGAAAATTAAACATGATGAATAAATTTGTTTTCCACTTGAAGGACAAGTGTATTTCATTCTTTTTTATGTCTTTGTAAAATCTGTAGATGCCATTCAAAGTTGTTATAAGAAATCTTCTAAATATATATGGTTGTGATATTGCATAAAGTAAGCGGCACATATAATTTCGTATTATAATCTATGGTGTTTTACATTTATTGATAATTTTACATGACATATCACGGTATATTGAATCGTACTTTATATACAAACGTGTTTCTGGCTGTGTAAATTCCTCGCGCGAAAACCGAGAAACACCGATACTTCACATTCTTACTACCAAAGTTTTTGGTAGTATATGTTCAAAGTTCAAAGAAATCGAACTACTTCTATCGACAGAGAGAAGAAAACAAATTAATAATAATTCCGGGAGGAGTGTAAATTCTCCCGTCGACATTTTAGAACTGCCTGGAGCCAGTCAATATGAGAAACACAGCCTCTCATTGTATTGACCGTTCGTTTGTTCATTGCTGCCTTTTCTAACTCACTCAACTTCGATTTCTTTCGTATTTATTATTTTTATTTTTTGCTCAATTTATATTCAGCGTAAGAAGACAAACAGCATTTTCAACGTACACGAATACTAAATTCTTTTCATCGTTTCTTTCGCCTATGTGGATAGTTGTTTTCGTTTAGTTTTTGTTTTCTTTCGATTATCCTCCAAATCCCTGGGCACGTTTGTCAATATCGCATTACGACGTATCGTAGAATGTGATGTGTCTCTTCTAGACGATGCAAACACTACCGTGTTTGTTTTACAGTAACACTGCTTTGTTGGATAGTTAATGTTGACCTGGAAGAAGTACGGTTTAATGCTGAAATTTAAAGGAGAAGGAATCGGAGATCGGAGTTCCTTGATCATGCAACAGATTTGTACAGTTTCCGATTAACGAACGAAAAGTAACGATTGGAAGAAATCAAACAAGTAAACAAAAGTATATACGCCTGTAACCGAAATGAAAGCACAAAGAGAAGGTGGCTTAAGAAAAATCTGTATTCTCGTGTAACTTAAGGTTTTTCGAATTAAAAAAAAAGAAAAAAATGTCCGTAAACTCTAATACGATATGTTAAAACGTTAATTATAAAACAGCCTGCAAATCGTGAAACAATTGAGATAGAAAGTTTAAAGGACACGTTCGAAATGTCTAATGTAAAATGAAAAACGATCCGTCTGTCTTTTCATGATCTGTAACACTGTTCTAAAAAGTGTAACTCGTCATTGTTGGAATTTTTCTTTTTTTTTTTCTTTTCTTTGCATCAGAGAGGGAAAGGTTTATCGATAATGGTAGATCAGAGAACTATTTTCTCGGGCTGCGACGGCGACGGCCGTCCCTATTGTTTCTTTCCGCGCGTCTCATCTCTTCTAATCTGCGCGCATGTTCGGCCATATGTTGCCTTCTCATCTCTTCTTTCACGACTATCTGTAATGTCAATATAAATTCGTAAAAGATGTCATATAGAACAAAAATAATATTAATTAATTGAACAAATAAATTGAATCACAAAGTCCTAGAGCCTGTTATTTAATTCTTAATTGTTTAATTACAAATGGCGCATTAAATTTCAGATGCAACAGCTTATAATAATTTTTAAATTAAAGGGGGTACACCAGCTTGTCGGTTTCAAAGAAATCAAAGAAAAATATATAGCACCCAGTAGATCTCCGAAACTATTCATCCGATTAGCTTCAAATGTTTTGATATTTTAATTCGTTTCACTTTACATAGCAGGCATTTCCTTATATCGCAAAATTTGTAAAATTTGACACAAAACATTTTCTTTATATTCCAATCTGATTTGCTGCTGGGTGCCACCTGACAAGGTTTCACTAAGCATGACGATAGACGATGTTGTACAATTCCGCCATTTTGTAATTTCATATAACAAATGAAAATATTGAAATAAAGTTAAAATGTTACTTAACAATTTCTAACAATCCCGATACTTTACTCCATAATTACCCGAGGAAAAAAATGTTATGTTTACCTACTTTTTTTACGTCTACATGGTGGTGTACACCCTTAAAGAATCCTGGAATCGTTTTAACAAATGAACATATATTTTTAACAGAGAGAAGAAGAGAGAGAGAGAGAGAGAGAGAGAGAGAAATTAATATTTACTTTTCAGATTGCGTAAATATGTAAAATGCATTTATTGCGGGGCTACCTGTTCATTTGTCAGTGGTAACCAATAAATGCACGGTGTTGCCTTTGTCTTCCTAAAGAGATCATCTAAAAGTTTAGCCGGCGGTGGTTCGTCCTCTTTCTTTTTGAATTTCCGTGCTGGAGCTGGAAGGTGTACTTCCACAGCAGGACTACGGCTCCTCTGCCGCCTCTTTTTATCATGATCCTTCTTTTCGCGATCCTTTTCTTTAATGTGCTGTTGGCCATCCTCTTTACCCAGATCCCATTCCCGAACTACCATCACCTAGTATTTGAAAAATATTTTACTTAAGTATTCTACTGTTAAAATTTTGTCAGTCAATAAGAACTACTATGTAAGAAAACTAGATGTTTATTATTAATCCTATTAAAAACTGTTTCAAATAAAATATGTTTTATTCGTGAAGACTCGTCGGATCCAGGAAATTTTATTTTAATTTTCTAGAAAATATTTAGCGCCGATACGTGTACCTTTGTGCCTGTTCTTTCCTCGCGATTCCAGTCCTGTTGCCACGAATCGGACGGTACAAGGGGCTCCGTTTTTCTTGGAATGGATAGATCCTTCGATAGTTCCCGCGCTAGTTCCATATCGTCTTTGGTTGCGTATTCAACGTGGAGCCTCTTCGGATTTGATACAGGCCAGGATATACCGTGTAGTGCTTGTCTCGTTTCAAAAGCTTGGTCTTCATTCGCGTACTACAAATTAAGCACTTTGCTTATTTATCAAAATTAAACAATAAAAATAAAACGAATTCGTATACATTGGAATATCGTACAAAATACCCATAGGAAATAAAAACGATTTTATATAATAAAACAAAAAACAGTCCTAAACTTTAAGGAAAATTGTTTTTTGCTTGCCTAGGGTTTTGTAAGTTGCCTAGAGTCGTGTTAAAATATACAACAGTTCCCAGTTTTGCAAAAAGATTTTCATGTTATCTATTATATATTTATACCTCCTTGAAATAATGATACCGACATACCTCTACAAAACACTTGGATTTAATTCTATCCATCCAAAATCCGTTTTCAGCGATTGTACCGGTGCGCGACAGAAGCTCTTTGATTTGATTCAAAGTGAAGGGGCGAACCAAGTTTTTAATTAAAAGAATGTTAGTAGGCTTTGTAGCAGGTGGACTTGGAGATTTTACGTGTGGGCTTTCTTTAACAATTGATATTTTACGTCTTGCTGCTGTAAATTATAACAATGTAAATAATAAATTCATAAATTGTTCCAATCAAGTATTCGAGTATTCATTTACCTATGTGATTATCTATCTTAGTGTCCCCTTTCTTCGTAGCACCATTTTTTTGTGCATTACTTTCGTCGCCCGATGGGTTATCGTTTACATCTTCGGCAGAGTTGTGCCATTTTTCACTGACTCGATAACGATCTTTGTCTTCATCATCGTCTTTCGAGAGACGAACCTCATTTATCGATAATGGTCTTGCTCCTGGGACCAATGCCTGTAAGACATACGTATAGCAGTTTATACGACTTGAATAATACACTTCCGATATCGTTTTAATATGTTAAATAATATTAATAGTTTAATATCATGTTAACACGTTGACTACCGGATCGATATGAATATTGATTGGAACCGAGTCTCGTGGCGAAATTACTGACTCGATTCCAACTATAAGCCAACCCGCTCGCTTGTTGACTCGTTATATAATAGTTCCAATAGCATCAATAGCTGCTCAAAGCATTAACATGCGTCCGAATAAAACTTTCTTTACAACTTTTTTGGCCCGCAGTGAACGTATTAATCTAGTCTTTCAAATTTTGAAAAGGATATAATATCGAGAAGTAAATAATAGATGAGACGAGTTTTCTTTAACTCTTTCGGTCTGAAAAACGCATATATACGTTCCTAGTTATTCAGCAATTCTTCGCTAAGAAATCTGTATAAACTTTTTCTAGAGCAGTGTATGATTATTGCAATTATTTATATAAATTTTCTTAAAAACAAGTAGATTTAATCGCTGTCAGTAAAAGTATTACTTTAAGTGAATCCGTGGAAATTGAGAACGAAGGTGCGGTATCGGTAGATAATGCGGTGCCCCATCGACGCTTTTTTGGAACACATTTTGAATCTTGTTCGGTATTATCATGATTCTCCTGCGAAATATTATTGTTAAATTAATTCATCTGCTTATATAAATATATTGATATAAATATATTTTTACAAATTTCTTGATACATTTCCAATCGGAAATGTTCCATAAATTACATCAACTTTAATTAATTGTTTTATAAGAAATGAATAATATTAAACCTTGTTTGGAACAGCTATTTCATTATTCGTGTTCACATCGTTGTCTTCCCTTTTGGCATCATTCTTATCCATAAAAATTCTTGAAGAACTGAAAGAGAATGTAAAATATTGTAATACAAAAGTATCAGTATTAATGTAAATGAACCAACAAGTTATGCTTACAATGATCTCTTCAAATTTACTTTCATGGGTTTATAAGTCACTGATTGAGTTGTTGTTGACACAGGATATTCAGATTTATCATTTTGAATATCCACCTTTTGTTTACTTTCTTCGCAATGATCTACTTCCATTTCCATATTATTTAATACAGAATTATTCCTAGCATTTGGTGACTCAGATTGTTGTTTCTGCTCATGGGAATCCTCTGTACTTATTTTCCCTTCTTGTACATAAGTATCAATCTTAATGTCTCTTTTAATAGGAGGTTCATCCTCAGAATCTGGTGTGTCAGAATTAGATGAATCCCGATACTTAGCTCGATGCTTTCTACGACTGACACATTGTATTCTGGCACTAGTTCTATTACTCTTATTGAGTCCGTTGTCATTTGACTCGGATGATGAATTTACTTTGCAAACTTTATCTTTTTCATCATCGTCCTCGTCACTACTTGTACTTTTTTGTGTGTTTTCAACACTGGCTTCTTTACTAAATGCTTCCGTTGATTTTTCGCTGACATCTTCCACAGATTTCTCTTCCTTTGGTATAATGTTTGTCTCCTCGGATGAGCGATTGCCATTTGAATCAGGAGCCAACATGGTTGTGCTACTCGACTTAATGGGTTCACTATCAGCGTTATCGTTGGAGAAATTTGCCTCATTTGATTCACCTTGCTGATCTATGTTTGGTTTATCGTCAGACAAGTTGGCTGAAGTGGTTTCAGGCAGGATCTCCTTGCTATCACTTACCTCTTCGTTGGAGTCCTGACCTGGGTATGAAGAGGAGGGATCATTCGGCTGTTCAGTGCTACTGAGCATTCTTGTACAAGAAACCAGTTGCTTATCTGCCGAGTCAGCCTCCTCTGCAACTCCCTCACCACTTTCCTGCCACTTGTTCGATATTTTCCTACTTAAAGAAGTATCAGATGATCCCTCTGATGTGTTATGTTGTCTAGATATCTTCAACTTCTGTATCTCGCCAGGTGACGCATCAGATCTTGACACTTTCCAAGTTGTTCCACCATTGTCGTCCTCTTCATCCTCTTCTTTCACTGTCATAACAACTACATCCACAGGCAGAACCGTTTCACTATTTTCTTCTGGTTCCTCAACTTCCTTTTTCACAACAGGCGTCGACTTCTTCTCTGTTTCTTTGTTGCTTACACTTTTTGCTACCTCTTCAATATTCTCCTGCTCTGGGGATGCTGAAGATGCTCGTTTTGCACGTCTTCGTGTTGACTTTCGAGTTGGTTTAGTCTCAACTTCCTTCTCTGGAGTCCCTGCTTTCGCTTTGTTTCTTTCACTCTTGCGCCTCATATCTAAAATATCCAAAACAAATGTATTAAGAATTTTAAGCCTGATACGTTTTATAGAACTGTACATGCGATATAAATTATACAGATATATATCCCAAATATATATAAATAATATATATATATATATATATTATTAATCGTAATATATAAAATATATAAATTAATATATAAATGTAATATATATATAATGTAATATATAAATATAAATCGTAATAATGAGAACTTAATAGAATGAAGGTCTTTACTTAAAAAACGTATTCATTTTAGTCAATTGTAATTAAACGTTAAGTGTTAAGAACTTACACAAATGCACTATTGTTTAATAACTGTTTGATCTTAATTACACTTTTAAGTACTTCTTACTTATATACCACCCTATAAATCTTTTACTCCTATCATTTGGTGAAATGAGTTAACCTGCTGCCTTCAGAATAATATCATACGATATTGAAACCTATTTATCATATTTCATTTTTAATAATGGTTTGCGATTTTAAAACCTACTTATTACATTTCATTTTATGCAAATTCTGTTCTGTTTGTAGTGATATTCTGTTTTAGTTTTGACAACTGCATATATGGCACATTAAGCCAAAAATAAATAGTATTTGTTAGTCCAATACTTTTGAATTACTCTGTAAAGCAAAAGGTTAAATGCTAAATATTTATTTGTAATGACACATTATGTTAATTTTGTAGTGGCCATATATAATATTCCATAATATGTACAGCAAACTTATGTTACATATTAAGTAAGTCATTCGAAATAAAAAATGTTATAATATATGCATACATGTGTGTGTGTGTATATATTATCCGTTTACTTCACTTGTTATTGAAATAAATATGGTTTACGATCATTTTAACTAAAATGGTAATAGGTACCTGTTTTTGTATGAAATGAATATATGAAATGAATATATGAATAAAGAACACAAGCATGGAAGAATGAAAGAAAAATACATATGAATCAGCATTTCTCTGTAAATGTATCCAATATATTATTTGTAATTTAACTTGCTAACAAAATGGGATTGGCATACAATGTATCAAACGTTTCTTATTCCTTATGATCTGTTGAATGTATATGTAAAGTCTAGTGAATACATTGTACAATATCCTGCATAATGTAATCCTTTCATTACGGATGACATGTTGATACATCGATACTTCTCTAACATGCAAGACAAATTAACAGATCAATTCTGGTTAAAGAGTCAAGATTCATAATCATAATTATAAATCATTTAAATATAACTATATCTACATTTTTAATGCATAAAGATAGATTTACAAACTTTAAATAGACTACATAAATACATTTGGTAGTGCAAACAAATGCAATATTCATTGAAGGTATTTAATGTTCTTTAACATTCAATGTTTCCTTTATGAACTCAATCACTTTTGTAGCAATTATCGTTTCTATTGTAATTACCTTCCACCTTTCTTAATAAATACAACTATGATAATATTCATGCAGATATTAAAGTATTATATACAGATATATTATAAATTTAAACAACATAATCCAGCAAATAAAACTTTGAATCAAATACAATAGCATTGTATATATATTACGCAAAAGATAATAATCAAGGTCTCTTCAGAATCAAATAAAACCATTGGCGTCCCACATAATCTTTTTATCTCGTTATTTCCATTTTTTCAAGTTATACTAACAAACCACTTATGTTTATAAAGGAATAAATAGAAACAGAGACAAATTATGTAGTAGAAATTGAAACTAACAGAATAAAAAACTAACTAATCCTTGTAATGCTGTGCACTAGGAATCAACGGAACAATTATTCTAATTGTTTTACTAATAACCAAATGATTTGCTATAAAAAAGGTCACGATGCCAAATTCCTTAAAGCATGTAGACAAAAGAAATTAACACTTCTAATAGATAGTATAAAGTATTTTGCGTTACACAAACAACAAAGATAGTGTAGCACAATTACTTCTGACAGATATTTATTAATATGTCGGAAGAACATCCGACTTTAATTTGTGGTTACCCAAGAAACGCGCGGGCGTTCCATAATCTAAAAAGCTACAGAAGCGTGCTTACCTAATAAATGTATTTCGTCCGTTGGTTAGAAATTTCTCAGGTACGTTACGTTTTTTGGAAATCTTATTAACACATAAATAATACACTTTAATTGAAACGACGTTTCCAATGACGCTTTTAACAATCCGTCGTACTACCGTACTCCATGAAACACGAACGATTTACATCGTATCAGATAGACCTGTGGGACCGGGAAGTCGGCACATCTCCTATATTCATTTAAAAATTCCGTCGCCACGTAAGTTAGCCAAGTAATCGTTCGTGAACTCGCTCCCACCAGTGCAACAATTACGTTACATGAAAACCAGTCTTGAAGCAACTGCACCGTTTAATGATGCAGTGGAGGGGCCCCTCACGCGTACACTTCCCTCACCAATCGCTCCTTGCACACACACGCTTAGTCAGTACTACTAACCTACGAATGGCATCCCAGTTTATCGTAGCGTTATGCGGTTCCATGGTAACGTGGTCGCGAATGGGAGAATCTAAAACCTGCTTTGGGCAATACACTGGTTTGATATAATATACTTAGTTTCTATTCTAGCAACTATTATAGTCATGTTTGATCCTATTTAAGGTTATGTCTTTAACAATTTCTGTAATATAGCAAATGTTTGTTATATTTCGAGCCCTTTATCGTTTACAACTATTTTAAATGGGAATGTTCTTTTTAGTCTTAAAATTCTTACTCCATTTAACATATATTCCTGATATTTTATAGGCTCATTACTAATATGAATTTTCATATGTATGTTAGATATAAATTACAAATTATAAGTATATAATAGTTCAACAATCTCGTAAACAAAATAGTCACGTCTTATATATCTTTAATTTATATTTGCTTTTATAAATGTAGATATCAAATATTATATATATATATATATATATATATATATATATATATAATATATAATAATAATAATATATAATATATATAACGCAATCCAACATACTTACGGTTTATAAGATGTTCATAGCAGTCACGAAAATGACAAATGGTATATTATTTTTGACAATATGATTTTATTTTAACTTCAAAAATATGAACGAAAGGATGCACAAGAAATATTTACTGTTTAAATCAAGCTTTATAAATTTTCGTGGCAGACGTTTTATAGACATTTATACATACATTGACACAAAACATGAGATTATTTTTGTTAACAGAAAAAACCTTATATTGGAGGAATATATTTTGACTTTTTGTACTGGTTGCATCTTTACCTTTTGATTAAAATAAAATTGATAGTTATAATCAAAAAGATATCGAAACTCATCTTTTACTGCGCAATGAATAAAAAGAAATGGTGTAAATAAATATTCCTTAATCCATTATCTACAGCAATAATTTGATGAATTAGGCGAAATAAAAAAAGTATGCATCTAAACATAAGTTTCACATGAAGGAGCAAATAACTAAAAACAAATAAAGGAGAACTAGTTATATTGATAACAATTATGATCAAATGATTATTTACTGATAGCTTTGTCAAAACATATTTTCATCGCACAAATTTTGCAATACACTAAATAATACTTATTTGATACATAGATTTGTGCATACATAAACATTCGTATGTACACGATACACTGTGAAAACCTTGCTATTCATTTAAAACCTACTTTGTACAATACAAGATTGTAATAACGGACAACAAGAATTATGCATATCATTATTAATCTTTGTAGCAGTGCTTTAAAAACAATTACACGACACATTTACCGATATAGTTACAATGACTATTATACGTTTGTTTAATATTAAATAAATAATATTATATAATAGCACTGCAGTGTCCAAAATGATTCTTAAGTAAATCTAAAAGAGGATATATTATTTGTAAGTATTTCGAAATAGTAGATTTTTATAAAATTTTGTAGCGTGTATAATGTAGATGTATATGTGTATAAAAAAGTGTACAATAGAAATCATAGAACTCGATGTGTACCCAATTAGCAATATTTAATGCATACTTCAATAAAATTGCTAAATAGAGTACAATTTTGATGGTACAATTTTAATATATATGCTATATGCGAATATATACGTATATTATCTATATATGCATATACGATAAACATTTCGTGTGTACTTATTAATGACTGGCAGTTCACGCTATGTTCGCTGATGTTCATTTTCATATTTTTATGTTGCATGGAAAAAGTAAATCTATGCAATCATTCCAATGGAAATCTACTACATATTTATTTTTCCTTCTGCATTGAATATGCACAAATTGAAAGCAGGCATCCTTAACTAAAAAAACTAATTCTATTAACCCTTTGACTGTGGCAGGTTCTAACAAAAAGCCAATAGCATTATGCAGTGCGTATACTGGCAAGACAGTCGCTCAGGGATTACCGAAGCGCGCTGTTATACTCATTGTTAGAAACTCATGATAATAAAAAAAAAAATATGTTTTATATAGGAAATCTCTTTTACGAACTACATTTACTGATTCTATATATATGTAGATACATATATGACGTACATATTAATGCACATACAAGAACGTATATATAGACTTTTGACAGTTAAAGGGTTAAATTATAATTATTAAATTAATACGACCACATTCACATCAGCAAAAACATCATGTATTTTGTTAAAGGCCGCAGCAACAAACTCTAAGCCCAACTACAGTATATATATATTTATGCAACAGATGAAGAAAAATGTAAAGAACTTTTGTCATCAATCTTTAAAGTGTTATTTTTAAATATTTCAAAACGGAATGAGAATAATTGTTTTCAATCGGAAAACTTTGGAAACGTGCACTAAATTTATAAGGTATAAGTGTATCAAAGTTGAGTCCTTGTCTTTTTGTGTAACCTTATTATTCATAATTAAACCCAAATTTCAAAAAACAACATTTACGATAGAATATATTTTAATGCGGCGAATACACAATAGTACGTTCCGTCATTTGACAAAAAATACATATGTAAATATATAGATATATATTAAATAAATAAATATATTTCGTGTCGGAAGCTGACTATTAAATTATTCGTACGCACTTTAGCGAAACAAAACAAGGAAATACGATCTAGTGCAGATCAGCTAACGAAAGGCTCATAATTCCATGGAAATTCTTGAGGGTGTGTAGAACAAAAAAACATAAAATTAATTAAAATTATAATTATTGCAGCGAGACTCTTTTGGAACAGAATTTGTTTTCTAATTTTGTGCGCGATGATCACTTCTGCATTGTTCATCCATTTATTCATTCCTAATGAACACTGGTATTTCTTTATTATGCATTCCCTGCATTATCAACGGATCATAGAGCGTGAAAAATGAAAAAACATATTCCTATACCAGTTGGACCCTTACAAAAAAAAATGTGCTTTTCTATTCTCACTGAAATCATTTTGCGTACAATGACTCTCTACAACAGTGTTTTCTCCCTATTTTTTTTGTATTTTCATTATATGTGTAATCAGTTCCACATGCCCAAGATAATGGAACAAAACACGTCCCATTTGGCACGTACTTATATGTATATCTTAAAAATAATAAGTAATAACAGATAATTATAATATTATACTAGAGTTGTTCTGCACATTTCAATCTGTTTCTCGTTATCATCATAATACTTAACAGTTCGCATCCGTTTTCGTTTTTACACGCTACCACGTGGCCTATGTTTGATGCCTCAATGATAAGAATTTAAATTCTAATATTAATGTTAAACGCAGTGAATTATATTACATAACGATCTTTATAATTTATAACAACATCTTCGAGTATTTATTTAATTAAAACGCAACTTTTGTCGAAAAGTTAATAAAACAAGAAAGTAGGGAAGCCACGCGTCCCAAATAACTTAAACATACGATTGCACATAAATTTTTACGTCATGCGTGATTCACATGATCAACGAGAATATGATTCGCGCGTAACAAAAAAAAATTCGTCCCGAACATCTTAAGACGTTTAAAAACTAAGTGTAGGCCACGTGTTGAATTACATTTGTTGGAAATGAAAAGTAAAGCGTAATATACATGAGCTTGTATATAAATATTACACTACTTATTAATATGAACATGGCTCAACGTATACGCAATTGTTCTGTCAACCACAGAACAAGAATTTAATGGTAGATTTAAACACACAAATGCAGTCAGCACTTTTAAATTAAATTAAGTGCTGCTTGCAAAATATGAGAAGCCGACTATCATTTCATATTAAATGAGATGTTGGCGAAATGAAATCTGTAACAATGACAATTTAAGTGGCGTAATAATTTTCAAATGATGACTCTTTAAATGTTTATGGCGAAGGTTTCATTGTTAGAGTGTTACGATAGAATTTTATCGCAAAATATAGTCGAAATACATAAGCATGCTATCATTCATTGCCTCTCATTTGATGCACATTGCGAAATTTTCGATGAAATTTGTTCCCCATTTTTAAAAAATTCTGCATGTCATACTGGAGTTATTTCAAATGTAAATATAAGTGGCTTCATATTATGCACTTTAACAAAACAATTTAATATTCCATTTTAACACATTCGCTACCGTTGAGCAATTACAAAAACAGTTGCCAAAGCTTATGGTATGTTTTTAATTGTTTTAATCGATATATGTATGTGTATTTCCGTGTTTATACACGCATAACTTTTAAATATTGTAAAATGACACCAAGCCCAACCACTACAGATAGTGGTTACTAAAAGTATCCCTAAAATTAGATTGATAGTGATTCTTTTTTTTTAGTTAATTGTCGAAAAGGTATCATTACTACCATACATTTATGTGGTGATATTAGACTCGCATTAAGAAGTAGATGTAGGGTGCCATATAAATATTGCGCTTGATACCGAACGTGTTAAATTCACATGTATGCTTCCACTGGCAGTGAGCACTACCGCTTTGAATAATCGAATTTAATGGACTTCCTATTAGTGTTTCGTATTTTTCTATGGACTTCACTAACTCGATGCAAAATATAATGATATAACCTAATGAGGTTTGTTTCATTAAAACCGAGCCTCTTAAGGTGAATCAATACTAGTCAGCAGCAATTAAATATACACATATGTATATATATATTTATATATAATATTCATTTTTTGTTTCTTCAAAATGATCGAACAGATGCGACTCAACGCTTTTGTACTTAATGTTAATGTATCCTTTTGCGAAATGGATGGTTCAAATACTTCCCACACCTTTTTATGATGAACGTTAGAACCCCTAATTTTTCATTTTAAAATGAACATCATGTTTCACATATGATAATAGATAACAAATTATTGTTGAACAATAAAAAATGTTGAGTTTGGAAGGAACGTTGAAGCGATAAACATGAAGGAATTGATAAACTGAAAAATGAATAACGTAAACAAGTTCGAATTTCGTCGCGCCAGATTTATAAAACAAACCGGGTAATATTAAATGGACCAATGTGATCCAATTAAAGTGAATTAATAAATTGTATACATCTGTTAGGAGTTAAAGAAAGTGATAATTTGGAGAAATTGTAGTGAAACTTATTGTAAAATTAAATTTTGTTATGAATTTACGGTGATATCAAACTAGAACCATTTTTATAATTGGAACTAAAGCCAATAATTATTTACGAACGTAACATTGAATTTCCATAGCCCCTTTAATATTTATCATTCTCTGATTATGTAGTAACGAATCATTATAGAGAATTTCATAAATATTTTTCTTAAATAAACAATACGATATTAACAACGACGAAATTGAGCAATTACATATTTTAATATCACTTTTATCGTATTAATAAGTTATCAGATGTTTGCTACGTAAAAAAAAAAGGAAATTTATGTTTAGACTGATTCCAGTCTTGTTAATCTTGGCAAGAAATTAGAATTTTTGATTTTCACATGAACATTAGAATCAGAAGACCCTATCGATATATGAGTCATGTAATAACTTTTACAAGAAAAAAAATACGTCATTTGACAAAAGAACGATTCCTTTTTAGTGATAATGGCTTGTTGGCATGACAAGAAGCCGGGGAAAAAATTGAATGTACGTTTCTTCCAAGAAACATTAAAAGTAATATCAAGATAAAATGTTCCAAATCTTGTTTCGACCAAGCCAAAAATTAAATATTCATCTTTTTATCAAATTCTTTCTCCAGAATTCAAAGTAAATGGTTTGAAGATATGCAATATTTCAATTGCATTTCTGTATTAAATATACTATATCTCTTTTGAGCATGCAAAAAACTAAAATACGAAATCGAATTTAAAAACTGTTTCGATCACGTTCGTTCCAAGGCCCTCTGTAATGGTGATTCTAATTGTGCCACAGTGACTCGTAATCTTCGATACATTTACGCTATACCGTTGTAATTCGTTTATGTATACATACATACATACACACATACATACATGCACACGCACACACACATATCTAACATACATATTACGTGAAATACGAAAAATGACACAGAGCACGCCAGCTACATAACAAAGGCTGCAAAGCAAACAATGTCTTTTTCACAATTCAAGTGCAAGAAATGCATTGAGACTGAAATAAAATTATTTAATCCCAAACATTCTACTACCATCCTTGAGTTTCTTATCATTAATTCGTTCGCAGTATAAAACTGTAGCTCTGTCGCAAACGTTTAATCCAATTCTTAAATACGTCCCAAATAATTGGTTTGCAATCAGGTTTGTAACCGAGCAAACTGACATTTTCTTTCATAATCTTTGGCAGTTTACAAATGACGACAAACACGATCTGCTGGCGGGCTCTAAATGTGTTACGACGTTCACCCTGAGGCACGTGTAAACAGTTCACGGAACCAGTCGAATTCGCGAATTAATGAGGCCACTGTATCATGTAACATATCCTCATTGGGCTGCGAATTATTCTGTATCATTATTTTTCGCATAGTAAAATTACTGGACGTTGTTCTATTGATTCATTTAAGGCTTGCAAAAGGGTATTTCCTAACGCGATTTTCAACTTTCTTCAAACTTTCTCAATATAAAATGCACGAAATATTACTGTCAGCTTGATTGCTTGTGAAATATTACAGATCGCTTAAATTTGGCAAGAATGAAGTCTAATTATTGGAAGAATTATTTCGATCCTTCTCTCATTCTATATGTATATATTTCTTTTTCTAAAATATTAAAAAGTTTGAAGAGAATTCAAAACCTTAAAACGGTAGAAAATATTTGATGTGGAAAAGAAATTAACTCAGATCGTAGAACTGTCACAGAGAAATTCAGCGATTCTGTTACTGCTGCCCAAAATCTCTTTAGACAGTTAGCGATGGGCATTCAATTTCTATCTTTAAGACACACCTCCGAAATTCTGTATTACGTGCATTTCATGGAAGACTTAAAAGCCTGAAACACTCTGAATTTCTTTTAACAGTATTGAAATATTTCATTATTGCATTTAAATTTATTAGAATTTCACGTTTCAATTGAATATTGTAAAATCATTAAGATACTCAAAGATATTTACCAATTTTCAATGATTTCAAATATCTACTATTTACATTTTTTGCCCATCACTATACTGAACTAGTATCTATATAACTTTTGACATTACTCCACATAACACAGGCTATTTCTAAGCATGTGCGAAATTATCACTGGTTCTTCATCAATGTCTTCTAAGTTTTATACTATGAGGCTTTTGCAAATTGAATAACAGAATTCTGTCTCTGTGAGGCAATGAGGCCAATCCTCTCGCTTTCCATTGACTCCAATATCATTTTACATCGCTTCCTTGGAGGAAGAATTAATGTTTCTCGTACAGGAATCACCAAATCGAGAGGATCTGGTGAAGGTACAGGACTCACAGGATTACTACTTGGAGGAGTTAAAATTGGTTCTCTTTCAACTCTGATTCCATACTCTCTTTGCCTCTCCACTTCGACTGCTTCAAGAGCAGCTTCGACTCTTCTACGAGCATCATTCCCTGGTAAATTTAATAGCGATGAACAATCACCAACAAAGTCAGTACTCTGAATACCAAAACTTGTATATGTTGGAGAGACATCTGGGTACATAAACAAGTGTGGTTGTTCAACAGGAGCCACAGGTGTTGTTTGGAAGGATCTATCTTCACTCGATACCAAAAGTGGTTGCGAATACTGCTCTCTGGAATACATATAATATGGAAACTCCCTTGGAGTATCCATGTAGGTGGCAGTATCATTGTTTGGCTCTTCAGTCTTCTGGTTCTCCTTGTCACTTGTAGTGCCTACACTGTTTGCTTGTGAGATCTCTATCTCCGGCTCAATTAGTGAATCCCGGGGATAACCAATGGCAGATGAGTCAGAATGAGTTTTAATGTGTAGTTCCATAGTCTTCTTTGAACCGAACATCTTGTGGCACAGTGTACACTTATATACTTTCTCACCATAGTGCGCTACCTGAAATATTCATTACATTCTTATTGTACACATTTCTATTCCAGTAAAAGAACATACATCAAAAAATTGTAAAAATGCTATGTTAAATTGTTATTATCTAAAATTTAAATTCATATGATATTAATATTTGAAAGCAAGTTTGACTTTTCTTGTACTATACACATACATGTCGTTTTCTACAATGTTTGATAGGTAGCAACTATAGAATATTGTGTACGCTTTTGTTATCACAAATTGAAACATTGGTACCACTGTATAACATTGTAAGCCATATGAACGTTAGTAAGTAACAGAAATAAATGAATTATGTTTCATGTTATTGAAAAAAAAGTACGCTACCAACCTGGTGTAATTTTAATACGTGATTGTAGCCGAAGGATCTGCCACAAATATCGCAGGTGTACGGTTTTTCCCCAGTATGCGTACGTGTGTGTACCTTTAGTTGCTTCGAGCAAGTAAATCCCTTGCCACAAGCTTTGCAGACGTATGGTTTTTCTCCAGTGTGCGTGCGCATGTGGATTACCAACTGTCCGCTTTGAATGAACGTTTTTGAACAAACCGTACACTTGTGCGGCCGTTCTCCTGTGTGAATTCGCATATGTCGATGCAGTTTACCACTATGTTCAAATGCACGTTCGCACACGTCACACTTGTAAGGCCGTTCTTTCGTGTGTATACGACGATGCACGCTTAAGTTCTCTTTTACAGAAAACGATTTACTACAGTACTCGCATTGATAGGGTTTTTCACCAGTGTGTGTACGATAATGTCTGGTCAGTCGCGCCGGTACCGCAAATGTTTTCCCGCAAATATTGCATCGGTAAGGATCTTCACCTTCCTTACCGTGTGAACGCAGGTGGCTCTGGTACAAACTCTTCTGGTCGAAGGTTTTTTGGCACAACGTACATTGGTATGTTTTTTCTTCTACGTTTGCCGACAGAGTCTCTGTACCACACGGCGGTGATGTGAACGCAGTTAAATCCGGACTGCACACGAGACTTTTCACCGGATTCACTGGTTCCACGATCGATATTTCGTTGCTGACCGACATCGTCGTCGTAGTATTTGGGATTTTTTCCGTTTTGCAATAGCCAACCATTATTTACTGTATGCGAAAGAAGCTGAAAAGGAATGAAAAAAATGATCGTTAACGTTGAAAAATTGAGAAAACTTGTCAAAAGGTAAATCATAGAAATTAATCATTAAATCATTAGACTAACCGTGATTTCAATTATCGTACATTATCATAATTTGTTAAAGCAATTTGGAGCGATACTTAGAGATTGTTTGTTATATTTTAATTGAATTAAGTTGGAGGCAATGGAACAACGGAGATACAATATTTAAAACAAAAATGAATTACATTCGATTATGAACATAGCAGTTTAATCTTTTTGACATTTAAATTCATGCGCAACTTTGTCGTGAAGATGTACGGGTACTTTATACGAGGTTTAACAAATATTCACGTGGCTCAACATAATATAAATCTGCAAACATGCTGTCGGACGTTTTACATGGAAAAATTAACGAAACACGTTCTCATTAAACGTACCTCCTATAAAATTAATAAGAGAAACAATACTTTCACAACAATTAGTACGAAAAATGTTCAATGATTTAACTGTCAAGTAACGTAGAGAAAAGAAAAACATCTGAGACGAAGGAAAGAATAGAAAAAACGGTGAAAATAATCTTAATCTTCAAATTCCAGTCAAAACAAAAAGAAACAAAACAAAAAAAAAGCAAGAAGTGTCATCGTGTCCCTTTACCTGTAGAGTAACGATAATAAGAATAAAATATCTATTTGTACTTTGGAAGACTATTTTCGTGAGGTAGATCGACATGAGGTAGATAGGAAGAAGACACTAGGAACGTCGTCCTACGTGTGAACACAACTGTGTGTAAACGCCTTGATTACGCGCCGCTTTGAAACGTTGGGGTAACGCGGTCTACTCCAACCCCCACTACTCGACCCTATTCAAGCCCAAAAAACGCCCACGAATCGTGCGACGCCCCGTGCGTACACGCACGCGCACGCATCCTGCAACATCAACCCGTCGCCAATCCTGCCGGGCCTATGATAAACCGTGTATTATCGACGTCCAAACCTGCTACGCTCGAAACTTTTTCATTTCCTCTCCTTGGGAGAAGACAGGGGTCATTTAACTACCTACGAATCGAGGAAACATGTTTTTCTGTGACTTTAGGAAATGAAAAGATTGTAAAACTTTATAGGAGATGAGAGACAATTGAGTTTTTTTTAAATTTCAAATTGTTTCATCTATATAAATTGTAGCATAATTCATGGCATTGCCTTATCTTTCTACGTGCGACAATATTATATACCATATTCATTATCAAGAATATTTACGGAAGTAATTGATACTTTTGTAATCGAAAGTTATTTACTATATTTCCCATTTAGCTTTTCAACATATAACACGTAATAGCAGTTAAAGTTGCAATACGTTCCTTTTAAAATCAAACAACGAAGTTATTTACCTGCTAATATCTAAAAAAGAGAGCAAACGATATATCATATGCAGAACTTCATTAATAATTTTATATTGAATGCTATCAATAATAAAGACAGACTGCATCGGTATTTTAATTATGTTCAACAAACCGCGTAGTTCATGTTTAATCCTATATTTTTGCAACGCAATCGTCGCAGAAATTTAAATAATGCGGCAAAACAAGAAGGCGCCAATACCAAAAAACGTCTAATCCGATAGAAGACTTATTGAAGAACCCCGACATTATTCACACGAGCGCACGAGGTCGTCGGTTCATAATAGGTTAAGGCTGGGTTAAACCTGCACGCGCACGTTTCTCCGTGAGGCAGTCACCATGGTCGGCGGTGGTGCAATACCGCGACGCGGTGGAAACCGCCTGCCGCTGCCTCCACGTGTAGTCGCCGCATTTTTTTATAGCGATCACCGACCTCGTGCAACTCGCCGCGCAGTAAGGACGTTGCGTTACATCATGAACCGTACCTACATATCGCCTCTTCTAAGCAAATCTATTGTGCTTTTTCTTTCCTTCTTGTAGAAAATGGGCTCTTGTGTCCCCTTCCTTTTTAATTCCGCGATACTTTAGCAGTATAAATATATGATCGATTGCGAAAAATGACGCAGCCAGCGCAGCTGACGTTCGCGGCCAAGGTGAAAACTATCAACGTGGATGCAAATGGATATGTTATGCTTTACTTTCTACTTTTTAACACATTTTTTCAACCTGAAAAAATGCCTTTAATGTTTAATCACGATTTTCATACATCGATTGACAATTGCTCGTTTTCTTGCTTTTTTAATCAAAACTAGTTAACGCGGTGTGCCACAGTAATATTTTTCTACCTTCAAAATTCTACAAAATTTTGCTACTCGTAATTAGTTTAAGAGCTCGAGGGTGAAGTATCGTTTCCATTACGTTTTATTTCCCAGGGTAGTGTTTTAAAATTAATTATATTAAACACTGCTTAAAATTACGATTATGTATTCACTTATTCTCGTATACGAAGTATGACGCAGAGATGTCAAAATCACCCACCTGTAAGGTCCTAGTTAAACATTTTCACAGTTAATAAAAATCCCACGTTTCGGCTCATCATCCCCTTCAGAACAACGAATTAATAAAGTAACTTGAAAAATCAACTCAAGAAGAAAACACGCGTTCATCTTAACGCATGTCGCATTCGTTTGTAACTTCACACAACTGAATGCCGTCGGAAAACTCAAACTCGAAAACCAAAGGACCCGCCTCAGGACACGGCCAATCGTACTGTGCAATGTTTACCGCCTGGTCGTACCGAACGATGACGAAAATCATCGATCAGAGCCGAAGTGCCGCGCTCGACCCTGCCCCTCCACTATGGCTGTCCCCACCACGAATCGACGGCGGCGACCTACAATTTGGGGCGAGTAAGTGCTTTTCGCAGCACGTGGAGGCAGTCGTCGTGGTTTCGGTCGACCCCGCGGTATAAGTATGACGAAGACTGCCGACAAACAAAGACGTAGGTAGATCTCCGGCGCGTCCACATTCTACACACGCATATGTGACGCCACTACATGATAACGTGGTTAATCACTGATTCGTTATCAGTGGTGGTATAATCAAAATATGAGTACAGTATTGAATTCATTTTTTGTTATGCCTTTATTATTTACGTCAAAATAAATTTGTTCATATAATTCTTGTCTGCGATCAAATTATATAGAGCTGTGTTTAATTATCATGATGAATCAAATAACTTAAACTTGTATTGGTAAATAATAAGATGTGTGCAAAAGTAAGTAAGTACCCATAGTACTTACTCAATTTTGTATAGTAATTATATAGTATCAAGATACAATTTCGTCTTTTTCATAAATACTTTTTAAATAATTATTTTTATCAATGAGTTTTAAGTGGTTCATGATAAATAAATGTTTAGTTTTCATGTACCTCACATTGTAGGAAATTATCATTTTATATGCCTATAGATCTGTATTGAGTTATTAGTATAGTATACATAAACATAGTATATACGTTGTATTATATGTGTACATAATATGTATGTACCCTAAAGGCGCAAAAATATTGACCCATCGAAATGGAGCGTTCATCAATGACGAGAAAAGGCCGGCTGCACGATATATGTATGTATGTATAACAGCCGGCATCAGAAGCTGCGAGGGGTTAAATCCGGTCGATACGAATGTGTTGGTACGCCCGTGATCGGCGCGTGTACTTTCTCTTTCTTTCTTCCAGCATTTGTAACTACATGCTCAGGATAACCACTCTCTGCCTCTCATTTGTACGTTTATTATTTTCCCTGGTAGCTGTTACTTAATACACTACATAATTTTTGTTCTTATTCAAAATGTTTAGTACTATGCACATCTAAGCCTTTAACAACTTGTAAGATAATGGAACGAGTCTTGAATAGGCATTCAAATGATTATGTGGGCGTGTATGTGTTAAAAAGTTGTTCAGTTTATTAAACTGTGCTCTCACGACCGTAGTCTATACAAGAATGCCTTTTCTTGGCAAAAACGTCGGTCGTGAGGACGCCTACGTCACCATGGCCCTTTTTGACCATTTTATGCTTCGTCCTAAGCCATAGGACCGAAGGGAAAGCTATGCTAGACAAAGATAGCGTGCATCGACGAAATGCACATGGCCTGTCTCAACCGTTCTGTACTTCGAATATTCTAACAAAATATTTGGCAGCACTATGGTATTTGCTATACATTTGGAGTTTTATTGGTACTAATAGGTACAACTAGAAAAAATTGAATAAAGGATATCATATTAAAAACTAATAATGATACGAGACCAATTATAAGAAATTATCTAAATACGTATTATGTATGCAGCATGTAATTCGTCATGGATGGACAAATTTTGTTGGGATTCGTCGTGATCATGCCTGGGACAAGTGTAACGATATTACTTTCGAACAGAGGAGAGCAATGACCTAGTGCGCGTGGTGCACGTGTGCCGGGTGGAAACCACGACGACTGCCTCCGGGCAGGGCATTGGACGCCGCGTGCGACGGCAGGAACGACGAGTACGGTGATACTCTGCTTCTTGTGTAGTAGTGCCCCTGAGACTGCTCGTATAGACGATAGCAGTGACGGTAGCAATGGGGCACAGGCTGCCGTATCTAGCAATACATATTTGAACTCCACGAAATGTCACAAAATATTTTATTGTTTCGCTGATGCTACGAATCAATAAGTAATTTATAAATAAAATACAAAGGATATTACGTAGTTTTAATAGTGACAATCGACATGTCTGAGGCCGTGGAGGGGCGGGATAGTATATTTTAATTTCTGTTTATATATTATTTCTTAATATTATTCGAATTATACTACTTTCATAACGCATCTTGAAAATAGTATAATTGTGTTAATATATTATTAACTGATTTTTTAAAGTATTTTAGTACATTCCTGAATCGCAAACGATTAATTTTTTTTAATGCTTTTGTCGAATGTCTTTTTGTGCATCGATTTTTATTTGAACGTTTAAACAAATTTCACTCAATGATTTTACAAAGTTATTGTAATATCCGTTGAAGCATGTCTACTAAAAATTCAGTTTTTGAAAACTGCTTGAATTAATTTCAAACTGTGAACGTTTTATTATTGTTTCGAATAATTTGTTATACAAATCTTTGAGTTAACTTAAACAAAAGCGAAATACACTTTTGCGGTTCTCAAAATTAGTCCAGTTTTTCAGTACAAATTTCGCTGTAGAAACCAGAAAAGATGAAAATAAATTTTCACTGCCATTTCGATATTTTTTAGGGTTGCCATTGTTACCAGCGGACTTATCGTTGTTCTGCAGGTATAGGCCGGCCCCGAAAATGTTTTAAATATTTTAGGCTAGGTAGGTACAGACAGATATTTAATCATAAATATTTTTTTTTATCTGAAACATTTTTGGCTGTTTTCGTAGGATACTGTATCTTTACAAATCTTGTAAACCATTGACATTAGTTACCAGGCCTCACAGAATTACTATCAAGTGCAGAGCAAATGTGTTTACTGCACTTATTACGTTCCAACATTGAAATACAAAAATAAGAGTAACGCTTTAAATAGACTATACGAATGACGATTTCGCACTCTTATAGGAACTTGTCTGACAATGAGTAGCTAATAAGCAGAAAATAAATAATAAAAATATCTTTTCAATATCAGTTATAAGGTCCAGAGACAATATCGATAATGATATGAATCATTTCTTAGAATCAGTAACGGGGTTGGAGTACTTGTACAGAAGAATCAGCGGACACAATTTGGGCAAAAACCTAATACGATAGCAGTTAGCAACCCTATGTCGATATACATATGCATACATAGACACGTCCGCTGATTCAGTAAATGGAGGTCGATAGTCGTCGTTTCAACTCACCTCTATCGAGGCATTGTTATATACATTCCTGAAATTTAATGTTCGAATATTGTATTTATTGCCCTCAGGTTCGATACAGTTGAAAAATAGGATTTCATCACCTCCACATTAATCCTTATATGAAATTACTTAGGTTGCAATTGGGATTGCGCATATGCAATTCTTTTGTCAAACAAAAATAACCATAGACGTGCTAGAATATTATGTAATACTTTAATCAACGATAACTTTAAAGTGCATTCGGAGTATAGAGTACACACACGCGCGCGTTTGTGTATATATATATATATATATATATATATATATACATATACACAAACGTTAACGTTGTGTTACACGTGAATGCAGATAAGATTTCCGTGCAAAGAATTTAACTGCGCAACAATTTCTTTGGTATCTTTAAATACAGTACGTTCTTCCGCCAAAACATGCAACGCATGCTATTCCGGCATAATGAAAATATATATATGTAAATATATTAACTATTTATGTTAGTCATATCGGAAATTGCATATGCTAAATTTTCAGATAATTGAAAATCAAGATATATATATATACAAACGCGCGCGTGTGTGTACTCTATACTCCGAATGCACTTTAAAGTTATCGTTGATTAAAGTATTACATAATATTCTAGCACGTCTATGGTTATTTTTGTTTGACAAAAGAATTGCATATGCGCAATCCCAATTGCAACCTAAGTAATTTCATATAAGGATTAATGTGGAGGTGATGAAATCCTATTTTTCAACTATTTTTCAATATATATATAGATATATATATATATATATCTTGATTTTCAATTATCTGAAAATTTAGCATATGCAATTTCCGATATGACTAACATTAATAGTTAAATATGTACAATTGAGTGTAAACAAGAGCTATTTAGGTTCCTATTGGTCAGCGCATAACAATTTAACATACAACTAATAAACCATTTTTTAAACATAAGGTGCCATTAACATATGTACGGTCCTGCGGAGGCACGTGGGTCAACACGACTTACGTGGCTCAAAACACACGCAGTGTCCGGGTCGCGGCGAGATCGGCAGAGTCCACGCAGTCGAAGAGCGAAGAGGTCGAATGTTAGGTGGTGGGGGTGGTATGGACCAACTAGAAACTTGTCAGGGGGGAATGGATAGTGGTGGGATGAGGGTCGAGGTAGCAATCAACTCTAGAGCGATGTCGTACCTTGACCAATCTTAACGCGACTTGTTTTAAGCTATACCAGTGGCGGCCTTAGAAATCACTCTCGATCGTGCCAAAATCATAATGGCAAGGGTTTCGTTGATCTGCCGTGTTCTGCCATGATATTCGAAACTATGCGAAAAGGTTATAATACTAAGCAAAAACTTCGTGTTATACAAATACTGTCTATTTTTGAACAATGACATAATTCGTACTACGTTTTGGAAGGGATTAAAGATAAAAAAAAATGCAAAGATGAGATTATTCAGGATTCTTAATGCTGTCCTACGTGCATTTTTTGCCTGATATTTTGGGAAGGTTATACATATTGATTGTATTGATTCCTGTTGATGACTTCAAATGTTGTCATGCGTAGTATGTACAACGTAAATACATAATCTGACCTGACAAGTACTGTACAGCCTTTTTTATTCTGTGTTTACTAATATTTATCTTTACGTATATACCACATAAAACGACTGATATACAAGAAAAATGAAATGAAATGAAATGAAAAATTCTCTTAATAGAAATGAATCAATGGTAACAATCATTCAAAAATTTAGTATGATTATTGGTTATTAATAATTACCTGTAAAAATTAAAAAATCTCTACTACCTTTTAGTTTAAACATATATGACCCTTGCATTTGTAAATAATTGCTACAACAATATAAATATAATAATTCTATTTGATTTTCGTGCTGTAACATTTGAAGCTTGTATTATTGGAAGAGTACTTTAACAAAGATGAATTAAAAGTATTGTTCTTCTTTATTTGGGGTAATTCAAAATCGTATATTCAAGCTTATATATTTTCTCATTATTATAGCTTACATATTCACTCATTCAATGAACGTCAGTGCATACAAGCGTGTATGCATATGTTTGTTGGGGATGGGGAAAAATGGGAAGACCAAAGGAGGTCAAATTGACATGAATGTGTTAAGTGGAAAGTGGAAAGTATTTCTAAGGTCAATGGCTTTGCACCACGTGTCACAATGTATGCCAGCAAGTGCACTACACAGTGTATTACATTTCAAGGTCGTATGGATACGGACATGACTTTGTCTAGCTTTCTCTTCCGTATTCATCTCTGACGAACATTACATAATTCACAACTTACGCGATGCAGATCAAAATTTGTGGTATAACGTAGATATGTTGCAAATGTTTGATGAATCAATGGATGAATAAGAAGTTTCATTTGCGACCATATTATACTGCTTATTATTGTAGGGTATAATATGATTTCTGTACTTTATACTATTTTTATTTATACTACTGTATTTATACTAATTTATAAAACAAAATTCATTCACCAATAATTTTATCATTCATTGGGAATAGTTTAATGTAATGGTTAATTGTGGATGGGACGTTTTTAATATATACTGTATATATATATCATATTCGTCGCCAAAATATTGCGTTACAGTTAACATATGAAACAATTATATCACATAAAATGTTTGAAAATGATTATAAACAACGCTTTATCAATTTAAACATCGACTGTATGTATTTGTAAAAATTAATATATTATTTATATCATCTGTACTATCGACACATGTAGTTGTAGATGTCGTGTAGAGCTCGTATGCAAGCTCGAATAAAAATCAAGCGGCAATGATTGACGTTACAGGTTATTCACCTTATGTTGCATAGCTACTACTTTCTATTCTTAACTTCAAATTCCTATCGAAGGGACATACTACGATAATATTCCCGCCATAGAAACATTTGGGACAAGAATCTTCGGCATGTTACGCTATCGCGTTAGCAGGCCTTAATATCTAATAACATCGGATCAACGGCCTACAATATAATTATAACTATCGATAGCGATAATAACTTAGGAGCGAAATTCGCAGCCGAATGAGCATACGCGATAAATAAAACTGTACATATATCGTTTAAGTACCAGTCGTCGGTTGTCGAACAAAAGGCAAGTCAGAGCATTCAGATCTTAGAACACTTCACTTGGAAGATATCCTGTGCTTGCGGCCACATGTTCGCCAGCTGACCAAAAGGACCTCTCAAGGGCCCCTCATCTCTTTGGGACGCTTTCTCTGACTTTCGCGCGTCTTCTCGGGTTTTTCCGCATTTTCCCTTAGCGCGCACATGACGCCCTTGCTGAAAAGCGAAGCGTTGCCACTCCCACGTACCCAAGCGCGATTGGAAACCTAACGAGATCCAACCCCATTAGAGGAGGATAACTTTAAAGGAGGACCAAGGAACTCAGGAAGGGGGACCAAGGCCGAAATGGAAAGAAGAAGAAATCTCGCAGATGAGATCAGCATAAGCCTTCAAGAGAACAACTTTGGCAGATCACTTGCACAGATCAACACTATTTCTTGAACATACACAAAATCCCCTTATCCCACTAATAAATACGCAACAAAGACAATTCCAAGACAAGTCTTCCAAAACCTACCGCCGTTGAATCGTATGCAACGACATATGTATTTTGAATACAACATGAACTTTTTATAAATAAATTATATTGTGTGTTTGAATGATTGTTTGATATGGTTGATGGTGTTGTGAGTCCTATTTAAAGAAGAGTAACTTACATTATCTTATGGATGTAACATTGAAAATAGTGTTCTACTTTAGACCTAATCCTTTGGAAAAAGTATTGACTAAATCGAGAGGGCAATGACACACTTTCTGGTAATTCAAAGCATACACGAGACCATATTATTAATATGTAGATGCAATTGATCTAAAGGTTTTGAATTGTTCAATTTAAATACTTACTGAAAGGTACAACTGTTTTTCGGCTAACTAACATTTACATTACAGTTTATTGAATAAGTTAATGTTAGTCCCGTAGTAATGGTTGCTAAATACACTCAATATTATTCACAAAGTGTGAAATTGAAACTTCGTATTGAAACATAAAGTTGGAAATCCTTTTGTCTTTAAGAACATATTTCCCCTTCAGTTTTCATTTTTTGTACTGGATATTGAATGATTTGTTGAGAATTGCGCTACTGAATTTGAAGTTAGTACTTTACTAACATAAAGTTTCTCGATAAGTTCTATTTTGAAGTGTAGATGTCGCATCTCTACAGGCACAAGGAAACTGCTTTTCGTGCTGGCCTGCAGTGGGGGCCTCTCATGCACTTTTTACCCCCACCACTCGTTTTTCACGGGCAGCGCGCACTACAGTGCACTACATATTCGTTGTGCGTAGTGTTGAAATTTGTTGACTAATGGGGATCCTAGTTTTATAGCATTGTGCGTTTCCATGACAACATAGCTGTGATTAGAAGATCCCAAAACGACTCATGAGCTGACCTTGCACAACACTAATCTACATGCTTTTTGAATTGAAGTTTACCTGGTAGAAAATAACTAAACATATGTTTTGCAATTTTTATCATTTTCGGGATTCTATAATAAATTTGTCCTTTAAATAAGGAATTATTTTTCCAGAATCGTCAAACTTACCTAATATATAACATATTTCTTCAGAAAATATATTTTTCGGTAAGAAATTCAGTGGTTCAAAGAAGAAAAGTAGCCGAAAATTAGAAGATCATTTATTTATATCACGAAACTTAACGCGAAATAATTTTTGTTTAAATAAGATTTCGTTTTATTGGAAAAGTTAGTACCTGCTGCAAGACAAGCATCTATGTATTCTGTATCCCCTGATTTTCACCCTGAGATAAAACATTATTTTTGAACGTGATAAGAATTCCAAAACTGATGCATAGTATTAATGAATTTCAAAATGAGCGATAATAGTCCACCGGTGATTAATCCATGGGATACGTTGTCCACGGCAACTACGTTTGACAGAGGTAGGTAACATAACCTCAAGTGCCCCGCGTATTTTTAAAAGTGCATTCGAAATGCTATTATAATGCGTAAACGGTACGCTTTTTTATCCTCATTCATTTGATGTAGCATTTTGAATGCTACGTGCCTTATGACCATATTTTTGGTAATTCTATCTGCATTATTGCTTCGAATGAAACAATACTTGTATAAGCATTAATTTGAAACAGTAAAATTTGAAATAAGTGCTATCGTGTTTATATAGTTTTAATTTAAGTTTACTGTATTTATTGTGCAATATTTTATTCATATGGCCACTATTTTATTATACTGCTTTCCTTAGGCGATAATGCACAAACAACAGTACGATTGGACAACGAAAGTAATCAAACGAATAGGCAGATTGTGAGCATAGTGGAGCCCTCCAGTAGTCTATTAATTCAATCTCTGCTACAGCAAATATGTATGTTGTGTGAAAGCGATACAGTACGCAGAGAGAAACTTTATTTTGGTATAGTATTTCCACTTTTGACAAATATTAAATTTAACATGTTACCTGCCACACCACAATATTTTTGCTATCATTAGATGCTTTTTCTATTGTAGAAAATAAAGTACAACAATTTGAAACAACAGCTTTCTGATTGTGTTTAATTGGAATATTAAATTTGATCAAATAATTATATCAAAAATGTTATTGTTCTGAGGGAAATTATTATGAGCACTATGTTCAAACATTCCTTTAGTTCTTAGTTATTATAAATTTACTTTTTAGTTTTTATTGTATTTTGCAGTTTTGATACAAACAGTGAAATAACACTAATATTTTGCTTTTAGCAATTTGTGAGAGACTTCACCAATTGAACCTGATAGATAATTCCTACAATATGATGGAATTTGAACCATTAAGATGCCAATACCAACGTGCACTGTATCACTTGTTTACAGTAGCGCGTGCTGCAACTGGTTGTGACACTGCATTACAAGTTCCTAGGTATTGAGAAATATATGTTACATACACCTTTATATAAGTATATATAAATACTATGACTTTCCTCTATTTATCTTATTATAGTTCACTAATGACAGATTGGTCTCAGTATCACAAGGAGTTTCAGGAAATAAGCTTTATTGCGTCTGGAGGATTTGGTAATGTTTTTAAAGCTTTACATCGCCTAGATGGTACTGAATATGCTGTGAAAAAAATAATAGTACGTTCTGGTCGAGTTAAAAATGTAATGCAACACCTTGAGGAAGTGAAAACTCTAGCCAAATTAAATCATACCAATATAGTGTCGTACAAGGGTGCATGGATTGAACCTACATTACCTTCATTTTTCATACCAAGTTTAGTATCTGCCAGTCACTCGCAAAGCAGAATCAGCTCCATAGAACATACGAGAAATGGCGCCTATAGGTCGCGTGTAAGTCAGTCTTTCAATACACAGAGCCAACAAGTTTCTAGCAATACTTGGAGCAGTCAAATTTCAAAAGAAAGTGATGAACCAGATATGTTGTCGCAACATAGTAACATAGCAAATGGTAAATCCAGTGTGTGTAATTGTATTAAACAATTATTAATTGTTCCAACTTCATGAAATTGATATATTTCACGATGTTTCAGAAGTACAATTAGTGGAGGAATGTCTTACTAAGAAAAGTATAGAGCAAACGAATTCGAACAGTATATCATTTAGATGCGACGATGATCAACAAGATAATAAAATAGAGAATAATACAAATTACACAAATGGTAGTAATTCGAACGAAGTGTGCAGTGCTAATAGAAAACTCTTACCATATGTTCCCCAAGTGGTATGCATATGTTTATCATTGTTATGTATTAATAATTATTAATAATTTGTGTATTTTTTACATTGGTCTTTTACCAAGATTTTAAAGAAATGTAAACATTTTTCGTGTTTAAAGAATAACAATTATGCAACATTATACATTCAAATGACACTTTGTGAAAAAACTCTTCAACAATGGCTTGATGAAAGGATAGAAGTGACTTCACAGACAATGATAATTACGATAGTAACACAAATTCTTTGTGGTTTAAATTATATACATGCTCGTGGAATTGTGCATCACGACATAAAGGTAATAAGTGAATTAAATATGCGCAAGTAAAATATATGTTTAAGTATTTATTATTTTAGTATTTAACGATATGTGTAATATTTGATTCCGTTTCAGCCAAGCAATATATTCATATCAACATCAGGGCAGCTTCAGATACAGTTAGGAGATTTTGGATTGGCTTGTCCATTGCAAAGAGAAAGCCATCATTCCATACTGGGTACACATATGTACGCCGCACCAGAACAATTGCAAGGAAAATGCAATCCTAAAGTACTACTTTTACGTTCTTACTATTACAGTCGAACCATGGCCTGCATTACATTTTTCTAGCCGACCTTGGCTAGCTTTGAAATTATTACGGTCTAGTAATTTAGCTAAGGTCGTACCTTTTTCATATAATATTGAACCTTCTAATTCAAATTATAGATTATGGGAACGAACAAAATGCTAGTCTTATAGAGGTTTTCGCGTTACCGAGGTTCGACTGTATTGCATTAATTTGTAGGGACATCCTAAATTAATTGGCAAACCTTCTAGAGCGATATATACAGTCTAGGAATAGTAGTCCTAGAACTTTTAGTCCATACAAGAACTCGTATGGAAAGGATCGGAATAATTAATAGTTTGAAAAGAGGTCAAATACCAACCGCATTGGCTGCCACTTATCCTAAATGGGTATGTATTAAGTTATGGTATATTTTCTAGTGTGAATAGACATGTATATGGAATTAAAGGTTTATTCTTTTTTTGTTTTACACAGGCGTACATAGTAAGTCAATTAGTCCAAGAAGATCCTGAGAAACGGCCATCAACAAATCAATTATTACAAGATTTAAACGAAGATAAAGATGTGACGATAGCACGTTTGAAAGATGACCTTGCACAAAAGGACGATGCAATAAGAAAACTACACGAAAGAATATTAGTATTAGAAGAAGAAACGACTAAAAATAATACGTCTTTGCGCGATATATAAACCTTTCGTGTAACTGCATTAGAAAAGGAATGCAATTTTAGAAAAGGCGTAGTATTATTTTTATAAAAGTTACTTACAAAATGGAAACAAAAAGTTTAGAGATATGCATTCTGTTGCAGATATTCAATAAACATTAAAAAATGTCATATATTATACATTTATTAAATAATTGATATATGCATTTTTCGAGTATTTTTATCGTGTAAATAAGTCTGTATAATAACAAAATGATAAATGCATAGTTCTCATTTTTTTTCATATAGAAGGTGTTTGTAAATATGTTTTGTCGCTTTACCACATAAACATAAGGATATATATTTTATTAAAATTTATTTATTATATTTTCTGCAAATATTTTGTAAATTTACCAAAATATAAATTTGTTTAAAACTTTTAAAGAACTTTTGCGGTAAGAACACGGTATAATCAATTGAATCATGTTATGGTTCAATACATTGCTATAAGAATTGCATGTTTTTTAAAACATTTCATTAATGAAACATAATTTATTCTGCATAATACATTGGGATAGGTAATTCACTTGTTAGTTTTGAATTATATCAAATAGTTCAGGATCCTGATTACTTAATTAAATCAATGACAATGTTAATAAAGAGTTGAATTATTCATTGACATTAATTACATATGTGAATATTTTGTATACAACAGTATAACAATATCTATTAATATGTCTTTATTGTTTATCAGATGTATTTCATTTATCCATGCTCTAGTACTATAATATCTAGTAACTCTTTTAGTTGGGCTCCAGCCTTTATTCTATTAAATTGAATTTGAGGAGCAACACATTGTTGTATTAAATGTTGTACATTGGGATAACTTTTTAATATATTCATAGGTATATTGTGTAAAAGACCACCAGGTAATATACTGTTATCTGCATTAGTACCTAACAATATCTGCAAATATAAAATATCTTGTTCAAAATTTTAATGTTTTCTTGTTACAACTATGATGGGAATATGTTTTTCTATTGCCTACTGAAGAATTTGTGTTGTCGTAACATGTTTGTACAAATGATAGAATTTTATTAATTCTTTGCATTCAAAAGATTGGTAAAAGGATGTGGTATCCCGAAATAGGCTAAATATAAAATAATGATATCAAAGACCACACTGTACTACGAAGACCAAACATTCATAGATCAAACATTTAACATAGAAGTGGAAAGTTTTTGTCGCCTCACTGTTGTTATTTGAGTTTTTGTATTAAATTAAGTGGTGAGTGAGAGTTGCCTTCTGAATGCAAAGGATTAAGGCTTTTACTAATAATAAGAACCAACCTTGCATATTGCATAATAGTTGTGATCACTGATTTTATGAGTACATATTTCAGCAGAAGAAAATGCTAAACATTCCGGGCAACTGAAATCTTCTGTATTTACATGTAACTCATTCCAAGTTGTTGATATCCCTATTGAACACATTTAAGCAATTTTCAAACAAAGATATAAATAACGTTTCAAACTTTATGTTTTTGCCTATGTTTTTACCTAAAGGTGCAACATTTTTGTCAACAATGATCATATTTTCTAGATCCATAAATTTTGCATTGTTATTTAAATCAACCGCAATATTATCTGCTGATATATCAGTTAAATAGAAACCAAAATCGTCACTTTTGTAAGTATACCAATAAGCTGCATCTAGGAGGCTTGAAGCTATTTTAGCTCGCAATAACCAGGGTTTATTATAATATGAAGTTAATGGTAATCCAACATACTCTTCAATTACAATACGTCCACAGGCACCAAAATATTTTGGTACTGGCCAATCTCTGTCTGCTGACAATATCTATAAAAATGTTTCGGATTGTATACCTTTATTTGTAATAATCTCTCACAAATGTATCATTTTTTATGGATCGACTATGTACAATTTTACATTTTTTTGGACCTTTTGTAAACTTAAATAATGTACCTCTAAATACTGAATATATTTAACCCGTAGCTTGTGATAGAGCAAACTTTGAAATTTATAAGTGCAGTTAAATGAATTTTAATTAATCGAATTATTATGAAATAATTCGATGTAAATAACTGTGCATAATATACCTGTAGTATAAAGGGCTCAGGATTTAAAACTGTTAATGTCCAAATATTGATGTCTAATATTTTTGGATCAATATCTTTGTTATTTTGGTATACATATCGCAAAAGATTATTCAAATGTTCAACACTGGGACATAATCTTAGACGACTAAAGTTGTCTCGTTCAAAATCCAAACTGACTTCCTTCTTTATGAGCTCACGAAAATTGATATTAAAGATATTATCTTTCGTCGCTATATTGAAGGAACAAACACGAGAAGAATTTGCATTTTGGCAAAGCGTTTTGTCAAATTCATTTAATTCTGAGGATTGTGCCAATTTCTTCAGTACAACTTTATTTTCGTTAAATGAACCAAAAAAAACATTTTTGACACCTAGGTAGTATGAAAATACGGAATGGAAATCATTAAGTACGATATCCACTTCATGAATGTAATCACACGCAGAAGTACCATAACATATTGGACATTTATGCAATTCCGTTAAATGATTCACGTTCGGTCGAAATGTAATTATTGTAGAGCATTTTAAAGCGATTAAAATGGTTACAATACAGAGTAACTCCCATTTTTTAAATTTTAATATATTATAAATATATGAAAAAATCATGTTATTCAAATATTCCTGATATGTATTGCGTTATAATAAAATATTTTTTATACAGAGCAAGCTCAGTTTGCATATTTACACTTTGTACGTGCATTGCGGATGATTTCACTGGCAATGAATGTGAAAGATCAAAGCTTTGAAAACATCGATATTGTCTCCCGATATATATCGATGGTAAAAACATTTAGTTCGATATATCGAAACCATCGATGTTTTTTTTATTGTTTCGATGTTTGTATAGAGTACCATTTCAGATCGATTCGACTTAGCGGGCCATTTTAAAACTTTAACAGATAACATTTTACTAAGGCCATTACTACTTACTTACTACGACATTATGTTACTAAGCGGTGGTTTACGCGATAGCATAATAGTATCATGGATGCACACGACAAATTCCACGCATTGATAATATTGATACAAAGTAATATTTTTTCATATAACGGTACAATTATGTGTCTAGATTTTTCGCAAAAGCACAACTTATAGGGACAAACGCCATATCTGGCGGAGTAACTCTTACGCATTTAAACGTTAAAATTTTTGGCAATATGTATCTAATTTTAGCATGTTCTAAAACAAATGTTTATTTACCGCTTAATTTGCCTTAAGGGGCTATTCCTATTTGGAGGGCTCAAACGATCTATTTTTTATTGCATCCTCTTAGAGTACTACATGTTCAAAATGTATGCCCAAAATTCTACGCTATCTACGGGTTTCCTTTTCAAATTATTGGAACAGCACGAAATTTGAAAACGATTCAGAATGACACACTGTAGAAAATAATGCTCAAGATAATTAATTACATGAAAATTACATAATGTTTCCTTGAAACATGGCCCAACGTATCTGAAAAAATTAATAATCCTTTGGTCTATAATTACCTAATAAATTCTCATTCGACAAATCGTTTAAAAATAACGTTTCGGAGTGGGAATGCATAACCCGTTAAGGTATGAAAAGTGGCCAGATTGATTTCGAAAATATATTCAATTAGTTGTCTGAATTGAATTTTAATTGCTCAAACTCATTAAAATTCTCTTCTGTAAATATATTCTTATTGTATATATGTAATTGGTATTAAAATATGTATGAATATGAGAACTTTTTTGAAAACTATGCAGTTTTGCAATAAGGATGGCGTTACCATATTTATGTTCAAAAGACATGCTTGATCAAATATTATCGAAACGATGCAAATCATGGCATTGTACCAAACTTGTCGAACAATCGGTTAAGTTTTCTTTGTACGATCATTGAATAAAGCGCCTGCGTCATCAGCTGTATACTATTTATGAATATGAAACTATGCATCACGCTAAGTATGGGGTGCGGGTAATTTAGAATTTTAATTTATGTACCCCGTGAATCGTAAGCGACTGATCATCTCTACCATGGTACACAATTTTAAATTATTATATTCGTTATTCCAATTCGTAACCAAGAAGTATGAAAGCACATTTTAATGATTTTTAATTGTATATTTTTCTCTCCATAATCTCGTTTTTGAAATCGAAACTTACGTATCCTATTTTTCCCGAAAGCATAGTACCGAATAAGTGTAACAACTATTTACTTGAATACTATTTTAAAAACGAACCCCTTATAAGCTTTTCTATGTAATTTCATCGTACTTTTACATATTCAAAATTTCAATAAATAAAGAGAAATAGCAGAACAATCATTATAGTTGGTTATCATTTAAATACAGGCGACAATATTAAATATACTCCTATCACAGTGAGTGTAGCCGTAAGTACTGTGAGAAGCGACAATTATTAACTTATGCGATTATTATAATGCTCCAACTTATTATGGTTAAATTGAACAAAAAAACAAGATGAAAAATACTATATATACAACATTTATAATTGCATTATATATTAAAGTATACACATGGAAATTTTTTAATTAATTCGACTAATATTTATTAGTCGGATTAAATGTTAAGTATTTATTTAACATTTCTTTCAAATACAGGAAAATGTTTTAAGACCCTTGCACTCAGGTCAACCATTAATTATGTTTTAATCCTAATGAAAATGAAGTTCTTGTGCTGAAACTTTCTTTCGCGATGTAACTATATATTGTATTCTGCAAAAGTAACAGTAGAGATTTGGCAAATCAGGTGAATTTTGTATTTAAATTGATGTTTAAAAAGGTTACGTAAAGAAGGAACAATATAAAAATACATATTTTGTGCATCAAGTGATGACTATCCCTTAAATCCATAAAAAAAAGTAAGACAAAAAATACGATGCTGTTAGTACTCGTTTAAAGAACATCGGTACACCGTAAATTATTTATCAACCTGATCGCGATATCCTTAGAATGACGAATCAGTCGGTTGAGGTTCGCCGTCGTCAGTCTCTAACTTTCTGACAGTGCGTGTAGAGTAATTGTCGTTTCGTGAACGTTAGGTGAAGGTTTATAACGCGTCGGTTGTTTTCCGTAGTCGTGCACTAGTCGCCGCGTGAGTCGCGTCCATACGGTTTTCCCGTTCACGCCTCAGCTCTATCGTAATTTAATGGAAGAATTTCAATCGGTTCGAGTGCCATAAATTTCTGCGAAGATAAAAAATTGCTTTATGCGACAAGTTTTAGATGGATACATGCACATCGTGGCTTCTCAATTGTGTATTCCAACATGATCTTCGTAATTCGCGGTGAGTCACTAGAGCGACACTTTGTTTATTCGATGTACAGTCCGCTTGAGTTTTCACGGTAAAACTTGTACGATTTGTGTGGATTGGATAAGTGAAAATTTACAGTGTAACTGGAAACGTTCAATTAAAGGCAGCACTAAAGGGGGGTGGTTGCTTTAAGAAGTGTCGTCGCTGGTGAAATGTTCTATTTAACGATCAATTGAATGCGGGTAACATTTAAATGAAACTTGAATAATGCAAAGAATTTCTGTCATCTTACTAGTTCAGTTACGTAAAGATCACGACTTAGGATCGAATGTGTTTCAAGTTAAAACTAGAAGCATTGCGGTATAGTTAAACAATTATTTTTGCTCTACTGAAATGAATGATAATTTATGGAGTAAAGTACATGTTTCGTTTGCCTTATAATTGAATTGATTTTATATTATTCGAATGATAAGAATTAGAACAATTTATGGTGAAGTACAATAAAATGTATATATCTCTGCGGAATTAGACATTCGTCGATTTTCAAATTCATAATTTCTAAAAATAACGTTACACGTGAAATATATCTTATCTGTTCCACTTGTAACGACCTGAAGAATCGTTTCTTTCTTAATTCCATTATGATTCTTTTTACTACCGAGTATGCAGGTATGTACTACTATTCTTATCACGTGCAGTATAAAATGATTAAAATTGTTTGTACTAATTTGAATATAGAAAGAATGTGATACTGCGTATTAATAAATATTATTTATAATTAGTTGTCACCTAATTACTTTACTTGTTCTACTATCACGATAACGTAGATAGATAAAAAAGACGAAGATTGCCTTTCGCGAAAGGCTATTCGATTTTTTGACTGGTAATAGTGCAGAAGTTTCCGACGATAAGGCCGTGTGATCACAATTTGATAACGTTATCGCTTTCTTATCGTTACGAAAAATCAACCGCTTGCTTGCACTTGTCGTCTTGCGTGTATAATTGCAACAAGTATATTAAATATAAAGTTATTTACATAGATCGTGTTCGATAAAGGAATTTGTGCATGCAGTATTTTAAATTTGAAACTTATTACAAATAATTGTGAGTAGGTAAGACGTAGAGAAGCCTATACTGTGTATAGTTTATGATAAATAATCAACTCGTGTGGACATTGTGGTGTCGCAACGGTCACGAAAATCTGGACTTAGATGACGACAGGATTGACGAAGAAATGATCGTAAGCCAAACTTCGGAGAACAAGTTTCCTTTAATTTTACAATAGCAAGAATCGGCATGCACCTCTGACAGGCTCGGCTGTACTTAAAGGTATTGACTGATCGGTGGTGAAAACAGTTCTGAATTTTGGATTCGAGTAAGGTATTAGTAAAGTTCGGAAGTAGATGCGCCCTTAGAAAAACGCATATTAGAGACTATGGGGTGTGACGGGAAAGGCGATTGTAGTGGAGGAAACTGCGGTAGAGTAGAAGCAGCGTACGCGAGGTTTATGCTTATAAATTATCGTAGGTTAGCGGAGTGCAAGGACTGTCAAAAATGTGTTTGTCAATTGCGTTTCGTGAAGCTGTCTTAATCTTCTGAATTACTTTTATACTTTTAATTTCGGCTACTCAACAAGCCTTGCTCGCGCGCTTGTCCCTTCGCACGGAGGGTTTAGGACGGAAGAAACACAATGCGGAAGAGGATGAGGAATTGATAACTGTACAGGAACAGATACTACAGATTTCGGCTTATTGTAGACAAAAAACAACAATTGTCCTTTTGTCTGTGGTCACTTCTTCATAGGAACCTCTTAACCGCCCTTGCCACTGTATTTATTATACATTACATATTTATATTATTTGAATATATATTCTTTATTTATTCTTTCGAATTATAATTTTTCCTGATTTGTATCAGTTAGTTATCTTTCTAAATTTTCTTAATGAACGAAAGTATCAACGAGCAAGAAATATTATTTATTTTTGTTTACGTACTTTGAAAAAGATATTTATAAATTCTGAACATGTGTTATTACTCGAATGCATTTTTTTACGTAAGTAACTGGTAGTATAAAACGACCGAATTGCGTGGAAAACGATGTTTTGTGGTTTTTAATCACGCACTCCTGAAGGTCTTAACGCGAACACATATGTAGCTTCACAAACAACCAGATTATGTCATCGCTACTTCGTTCACGTGTCTGTAACCTATTTACATAAAAGTCTTACCTCATTGCGCGGGAGAAAGGTAAATAAATTGTGGATGGTTGGTCGCGACGTATATTTAACAAATAAAAATATCACATTTCTTGTGACTTTATTACTAAATATTGGAAAGTTTGTATCGTTTAAAGTGTTTACAATTCTTCTTTACTCTACTAAAGTATATGAATTAATATAATATTTATGAGAAGTAGCTGTATGAAATTATAAGGTACATTAAAATACAGTTGAATATAAAATGTTAGAATCAACTATTTATCATATAACATGTTCCTTACAATGAAACATTGAATTGTCATATCGATGACAAGAAATTGATTACTAACAAGTTGCAGCTTCCATAAGTATCGCTACCTATATTTTTAATAAGATGATTATCTAATTTTTCTTACATTTGAAGAGTGATGCACGAATGAAGAATTCTTGTCCTAAACTCGACCTGATAAGAAATTTTATTACTCCCATTAGTTTCCACAAATTAATGGGATGGTAAGCGGAATGCGGAAGGAAGGGCGTGGTTAGAATTATTTGATGCGTCGTGTGTCGAAGGCACACCCTCAATCTACCTACGCGTGCTACCCACCTTTTTGTTTCACTGTAATTTTCTTCTTCTACTAGTTCCTACCAAAGCAATGATTAAAACCTTACTATTTCATGCTTACACATTTTTGTTAACACTGTTCTTTCGTTTTATTAAGTATTGCTACCAAAATAGTTATTGGACAATATTTGTAATTGTGCAATGAATTTTCATTGTTTTTTTTTAACAGAACATTGCGCGTTGTTTTAAATTTTACTATTTACTTAGTATGGGTTTTATTGATCCCGTAACTAACCAACTGTTTACAATTGCAATGCCCTGGCTTATAAATTGTAATCGAACCAAAATAACATCAGAGTAATTTGCACTAATAAACGTTCATAGACTGTTCCACTTTCCTCAATACAAAATTGTAATCATTACAGTACAATTATCTTATTCTGTTAATATATACCTATATGTATTTGAATTCTTTTCATTTTCCATTGTGATAAAATTAAATTTCGAAAGGAATATTATTTGTATTTCATTTGTATACATAAAAATGCACATTCATGGTTGCTTTTTACTTTTTGCAAGAAGGCGTAGTGTACTGATATAATAGACAGGAAAGTGTGGTGATCTCAGTTTCATGGGGTCGACTGCTTTCATAAATTAGGAAACATAATTCTATCGTTTCAATTAAACAATTGTCCACCGTCGTGATGCAGTGAATCAGACGGAAAGCACTATTATGTGGTCACCATTTTAACCGCATTGATATGAAGGGCGATTATGTACTTTTAAATAGTAGTGTACCGTTCATAATACCATATTGTTAAAATACATTCATTTGAAACCTTTGCTTTAGGAAACAGTAGTCTGCGCATTTTGTAAAAATAAATCGAAACACAAATTGTGATTTGCAAGTTATTTATTAAGTCAAATCTAGACATAAGGTGCTTTGGAAAACTATTTCTTTAAAATGGTTTCACGACACAAATGTGCCGCAGTCCTGTATTTATCATAAATCTTTTGAGTTATATTTTATTTTTGAATAAGACAAAAGCAATCAAAAAATCATGGAAAGTAGATATGATTTTTTCACATGAGAAAGTGAGTTTTGGTCCAGCCTGGTGACTTTTAGTATAATATTTTAAGTTTAACTTATATCGATTTTTCTGAGTGACTGTATGTATAATTTTAAAAATCTGTAGTGTTTTTGTAATCTTTAGTTGCCACTATTTTTACTTAGTTTTTGCGAGAATTGTACATCTAAGATCAACGTACGCATATCAACAAGTCTTATTGATATATATTATCGTAATGGTATCAACTTTTCTCATTTCTTTACAGCCAAATAATGTAGCGGATAATGGAATTGGCCGGATGACAAAGAGATAACGAGTGTCGCTGACTGCTGATAAGAAACGCCGTCAAATTGAACGGGAAGCTGAGATCTAACTACATTGGATTCGGGGACATTTGATTTACCAATACGCAATGTGCAATAATAATAAGGGTAAATAATAAGCGAAATATATTGCCTGAGTTTTGAGCATTTCTGCGTCAACGAAACTGAATACATAGTTAATTATGACAAATTGTGGAGGATTCAAATATTTCGAATGATGTTTAAAAAATAATGTTGCAATAACTAACAGGTGGTAAAAAATGTTCCGATAATATAATACTCGAAAAAGAAGAATATGTGACACATTAATTTTGGAAAAGTGAAGGAAAAGAATCTATGTTTACTCACTTAAACAATGATTAAAGTGCTATTGACAAAATTATTTTCACGAAACTAATCGTAATGCCTTATACAACATATGTTATTATATTGTTTCTTCTACTCTAATAACGAATGATATTTTTGGAATTACGTAAGGGGCTGACTATATGAATACACGAGTTATAAAGTTCATTTAAATTAAATTGATCGGAAATTTAATAAGCATTATATATGTATATATATGCAATACCTATTCAGATTTTTCAAAGATATGTGTCTCTCAATTTTTCGGTATAAAGGAAACTAAATTAATTAGTTTAAATATTGGGTCATACCATAAAGATAATATAATTTTCTTGAAAGCCAAATTTAAAAAAATGGGTCCCGTCGTGATCATCCCTTATCTGTTTGCTGTCTATATTATCCACAAATATAGATCAAATATTGCAGTTATTACAAACATTTAAAATGACCGTCACTAAAAGACATATACGGCATGTTATATTACATGAAATTAATAAACTTAATAATGCAACTGCGGAGGTGGAGAACATATTAGAGGTATATAAACAATTATTAGTGTAAGCCACTATTAAAGATGGATTAAGAAATTTCGAACTAGCAACTACATAATTAAAGATGAACTTCGTGCTGAGAGACTTGAAGAGTGCAGGTGTATTACCCGTTTACTGTTGTACAAAACCCAACAGAAATTGTTGAGAATTTTTCACAAGCGTTGAGTTACCGATAATCAAATACAATTAAGTGCACCGTCGGCTTAAAAGTATGGGAAGTTGTACAAATATTGAATGGCTTGTTAATGATTCAATGATTCGAAATTAATATGACAAAAACTGATAGTAATTAACTCTGTTTCGATATGTTTTAAAAATTTCTGTATAACTTGGAAAATGCCTGGTGATGCCAAATCTTTAGCCGGCAGTGTATGTATTGTAAGAATGAAACGAATTATGAATAGAATCATCTAGTGCGTAAGAAAAGAGAAAACATTGATGATTCAAGATATACAGCGACAAAGGTATGCACTTCGAAAACGCACGGACGCAGCATATGTGATTCATTGGATGCGTTACAGAATAGGATAAACTACAACTGTACATAGTACATACACGCCCGTGCAATATAATCAAGTAGGAGGCAATAGACTTGGAAAATTTTTATTGGAAAAATACTACTCTTAATATTGGTCCACTGTTGGAAATTGCATTCTATGTCCATTTATTTACAATTTATTTACAATTGATGAAAAAGCTTAATTATTAACAACAAACGTACCACAGTATTAAATTAATTACAGATTGCATTCCATTAAAGTTTCCTGTTATTATGTATAGTTTACGGACATATGTATCTTAAAATTTTGTAATAAATTATGAATATACAATTCGTCCGGATCTATGTACGTAGCATAAATTTGTAACACACGCAGAAACTATTTTCCTTTTACCACATGTTATTTTTAAATGTGCCAAGAGTTCTTGTGACATCTTTAAGTGACATTAATGTGGTTGTCGTATAGAAAACGTAATAACTTGTAAATTCAATTAATATGCGATACAGCAAACAATGACAAAGGCAGCCTTGGTGTCGCTTAGCGGATGCTTGCTTTTCTTTTTCAACAAAAGGGCAGCAAACTTGCAAACTACTTTCCTTGGTTTTTTCTTTAATGCGCGGATTATGGAATTTAATTGTTTTTCTTTCTCCTATAAACTGATGTTGAATGTTTGCTACACGTAAATTGAATAAAGTGCGTAGCAGAAGCAAATCAAATAAATATGCATCGAACTTTCAATCAACCGAAACATTGAAAAATATATTTCATCCAAAAATGCATAATATTTCTTTGTTTTGTAGAACATAAAAAAAATGTCACGCGGTATAGACCAATAAAAGTGACAACTATAGGCGATGGCACCGTTGGTAAAACATGTATGCTGATCACGTACACAACAAATGAATTCCCTTCAGAATATGTGCCTACTGTGTAAGTGCTGATATTAAAAATTCTACAATTTATTTTCATTAAAGACGCGCGAAATTTATTGACCTTAAGTTATAATGTTGGTAAACTAAATAAAAATAAATCGTAAGGCAAATAAAAATGTATTATTCATTTGTTGACTAAATTTATGTTTATTTTAAATAGAAAATGATATATGTGTATATAATTTGTTCTTAGCTTTGATAACTATGCAGGAACGATATACGTAGATGGGCAGGAATTTGATATGACTTTATGGGACACTGCTGGTCAAGAAGATTATGAACGAATCAGGCCATTATCTTATCCAAATGTATTTATGACTTTTATTTAACAATTTTCTCTTGCTCGTACTTTTAGTGTAGTAATTTTTAATAATACTAATAATTTAATTTTATTTCCAGACTGACTGTTTCTTGATCTGTTTTTCAGTGAATTCTCGTACTTCTTACGAGAATGTAGCGAATAAGTGGCATCCAGAAATTAAACATCATTGTCCAAACACACCTATAGTTCTTGTTGGTAAATATCTTTAATTATTTTTAATTTATAACGAAAACTTTAATCAAAGGTATTTTATATATTTTAAAAGAGTGATGCTTTTACATTGCAAGGTTGTTCACTTCCGTTTTTTTTAAGGCACCAAAGGAGACCTTAGAAATACAGAAAATGTTGATACAATTACCCTTAAGGAATGCAAAAAGATGAAAAAGAAGGTGAAAGCTCATAAATATGTTGAGTGTTCTGCTCTGAAGCGTGAAAATTTGGAAGAAGTTTTTATGGAAGCAATTCGGGCTGTACTGAGAAAACCATCGAGTAAACTTTGTTGCTCATTTTGAGCATTAAGTTATTATAATTAATTGGTAGGGAGATTGACTTATAATTTCAACGTCTAAGAAAATATGTACCCTTCTAAAGACCATACATTTTCCTATACCCTTTGCCTATACAATATTTAAGAATTGATTCAATAACAACGAAGAACAACGCGAACAAACTTTTGTAAATATATTAGTACTTATTACACTATTAAGAGTGTTTCATTGTACATCGATATTATAAAATAGTGTTAATAAAAAGAAATTAACTTCACCAATTATATTTATTCAACATATTTGTATTACGAAAAATATATTTACGAAATATTTTTTACTGAAATGAACATCTTTATTGTGAAAAAGAGAACAGACTGCTGTTAATTGAAATCAACTTGAAAATAAACTTTGTCATTATTTGTCTAATTATTTTTTTATAAATAATTCTCTTATATTTTAAAATTATTTTCCTTCATCATATATGTATATCCGTCACAATAAACGCAAGTAATTAAATACTCTTGTAATTTACTTATACATACAAACTTCAATACAGAAAAACAGTCGTAATTGAAAAGTTTCAACGTCCAAAAATTCCTTCAGATACAGGAGTTACTTTCTGTTGTATTATTTTACCATAGCCCCCTCGGCCACTATCAAAGTCCGATCTGTATTCATCTCTTACCTATAAGAAGAAATTTATTATGCTACAGCTAGTAAATTTTAATGTACTACAGAATGTACTACAATGTACTACACTGTAACGGATTACAGTTTTCAAAACTGTACACCAAAATCGCAAAACCTATATATTGCCTGCAAGATACAACTCATGGTAAACATGAAGAGATTTGTACAGTTTGGCAACCTACTCTTTGAGAGAAAACTGTACGCCTTATGCACCGACTTAAATCAATTCAGACAAAAAAATTAGATAACAGAAGGTTTAGTCTTTAATTTGCTATCAGTTCAAACACATTTGAATGAGTTTTAGCATAGTTATAAATTCGATAATTCTTCACTAGTGTACAAATGCTGCAAATAAATTTTTCCAGTACCGTATAATAATAATAATAATACGCTATACCCACAGTGGCCAAACTGCAGCCTAAGAGTCGCATATGGCTCTCCTAGATCATTAGTGTGACACCCACATTTATGACTTATTACAATTTCTTTTTACAAAGTACAATTCAAAAAATGTACAAACAAACGATGACACACATAGCCATGCACATAAATGTTTTGTAATATTGTTCTTATCAAGGATACAGCTCTCAAATATTTCTGATGGGCGATAATGGCTTCTATCATGACAAGGTTTGGCCACCTCTGTGCTATACAAATAGTCATATTAACAGAAAAAATAATGTTACACACTTGTCCGCCAGTTTTTCCTCTTCCATATTGTCTGCCTTCAATAAAGCCAGCATCCCAATCAGTCCTGATTATTCTGTCATCTAAACGTGTTCCATTGACATATCGCATACATTGTTCTGCGTCAGCTCTTTGATAATATTCAACAAAACAAAAGCCGCATGGGGTCTTCTTGTATTTATCTAATCCCATTATAATTCTTCTGATATCACCACATTTTGAAAATAATTCATATATTTGTTCTTCCGTTGTGTAAAAAGACAGATTTCCAATGTACAATGTTGTGGAATTTCTTAAAAGCCTGTCCTGCTCGGCCCGTGAACCCTAAAATTATAAATCATTAATCAATGTCCCCTATTAGCAAAACAAACTAAGGCATAATGTGTATTATATATATTTCCTACAATGTCATATCTTTCTTATTGCTGCAGTATGAAGTTAATGCAACTTAATGCATTATAAAGTTTATGTGATTTAGCAGAAAGAAAGATATGCGATCCATAAATAATTACAAAAATATGTAATTTTTATTATATGTGAAATATATAACATACAATAATGAAAAAATACATGTATTCTAAAATTCCTTTATCCAAACAGTAAGGTCTCTATATTATTTTGGACACTAGAGTTCCTATTATAATGTTACAACGAATAATATTATAGTAAACAGTAATAGGAACTACAATTATTATAACAAATAAATCGAAACGAGAACATTAAGTTATATATTTTACGTTATATTAATATTTGGGGTTTGTATATACAGAACAGATATACAGCGTATTTCAAGTAATAAAGAAAAGGCAGCGAATAGTGTGTTTCGACCGTACGTCACTTTTTTAGAACAGTAACGACGGCGCGCGTCTAACAATTGTAAGTTGCTAGACTGCGCTTCCCGACGGCAAATTAATGGCGGCGAGAACTTTTAAGCGATTAGAGAGCCTTTGAAGAACTGTAACCACAGTAGCTCCTAATCAATGCGATATACTTTATTGAGAACTACAGCTCGGTTATTGGTAGATAGACAACGGTGTTATGGCTAGGTACAACTGTTTCTTACGCTGGTTAGTGGTAAACTAAACTAAAGGCTCATCATGCTCTACAAGGTGGACTCCGAGTGGGTGGAGTTCTATATGTTTTTTAAAACACAGATACTTTATTGGTGCAATCCGGCATAGCTCCCACCAAGGGTGCCAAATAAGACCTTCCCCTAATAATTAGGGAAAGGGAAAACTCGCCGTGGGAAACCCTACGACGCGGGCGGCCAACGTCGCCGCTGGACCGCTAATTCTGTCATCGGGCCTCACAGGCCCTTATCGCCTGAGTACCAAGAGGCCCTTGACTTTGACTTGTACGCCAGGAAAACTGGCGTCTCGACTGTGACAAGTCTCGCCATACTCCAGAATCCTGGCGCCTTGAAATAAATACAAATTCCGTCTAAGGACGGAACATACCGGCCCCCTTGAACGGCTACGTTCAAAATTAAATTGTTAGCAAATGAAAGGGACCAGCCAGCCAATTGCACCAACACACGACTCCACACTACCCAGCCACTTACAAACTATCGCATGACACTAAATGAGCCTAAGAAATAACGAAATTACATGGTAAGCACCGATACAAACATAGATATAAGCATAAAAGCTACAACAATAAAGGCCTTGAATACACATCAAGTAAATCGCATACGAAGAATGCGCACTGTAACATATACAGAAAGAAATAAGATGATAACAAAATTATATTGCTTATCGTATATCAATTCACACATAAAATTATCTTATAACGAGATACATAGAATTCTTGTCTTGGGACAACACTAATTGAAATCAATGGGTAAGGGGCATAGTTTCTTAACACTCCTTTTGTAGATTCCATCGGCTGTCTTAACTGTGGCCACCCGGTTCACTCCATCTGCTCCAGGGTGAACCTCCAAGACTCGTCCAAGTGGCCAACGCAATGCTGGCAGTCCGTCATCTCGAATTAACACAAGATCGTTGACGCTCAGCATCTCGCTGGACCCCTGCTTCCATTTACTGCGAATCCTAATCTCGTTCATATACTCTTTGTGCCATCTAACCCAAAAATGCTGCTTCATTTTTTGAACGTGCTGCCATACAGACAGCCTGTTAGATGGCACGTCGCTAAAGTCGCGCTCAGGTAGAGCGGTTGATGACCCACCAATAAGGAAGTGTGCTGGGGTTAAGGCTTGTAAATCATTTGGATCCGAGGACAGAGGTGTCAGAGGACGGGAATTTAATACACCTTCAATTTCAATCACATAGGTATTAAGCTGTTCAAAGGTTACCAAGGTGTCTCCTACGGTCCTAATCAAATGATATTTAAACGACTTCACCGCAGCTTCCCATAAACCACCGAAGTGTGGTGAATTTGGTGGCGAAAAATGCCATGATACAGATAACTCGTTCAAATAACGAGTCATTTCCTGACTGACTTCTCTGCGACGAAGAAAGTCAAACAATTCTACCAGCTCATTATTCGCTCCGACAAAATTCGAGCCATTATCGCTATAGACATTTTTAGCCTTGCCGCGCCTCGCGAAAAATCTTTTCAAAGATGCAATAAATGCTTCAGTAGTAAGGTCACTGACTACCTCTAAATGCACCGCCTTTGTTAGAAAACAAATATACACGGCTACATAAACCTTTAGACGCTTCTGATTTCTAAAGCGCTTTTCTTTTATGTAGAAAGGACCGCAATAATCCACCCCTACATTCTCGAACGGACGTGTCGCAACTAACCGATCGCGTGGAAGATCGCCCATCAGGTAATTTGGCGGACTGGTCGGTTTCGCTTTGAAACATCGCAGACATTTGCGGATCATAAATCTTGTGCTGTTTCTCCCATCAATTTGCCAATAAACCTGTCTAACCGCATTTAAAGTCGCTTGTGTACCGGCATGTAAATTCCGAATATGCTCATTTCGAATAATCAAAGTCGTAACTGAATGAGACTTCGGTAGCAATATTGGATGCCTTTGCGCATACTTCATATCCGAATTTTTCAACCGACCCCCTACTCGAATTATACCGTTAGCATCGACAAAAGGTGTAAGACCCAGTAGCTTGCTCGATGCGTCAAGAGGCTTATTGCCCTTTAGTTGCGCTAATTCTTTACGAAATACCTGCGCTTGTGTCAATTTAATAATTATATCGTGAGAGACCCGCAATTCCAACGCGGTCAGCTCACCCTTCAAATTGCTCTTCCTCGACGCGAGAGAGCAAAATCGGAGGCAATACGCTGTTACCCTTTGTAACCTACGAAATGAAGAAAATTTGGAACATAAATCGAATTTATCTATGTCTATGACACTCACTAGTGCTATGTTGGCGCGTTGTTCCGGTATCTTTATCACAGCGTGATGCGGCAGATAAAATCCTTCCTTCACTTTATCATCGTTTATGATGGACATGTGTCCAAGTTCTATATATTCGGAAATGAAATCCTTATACTGTCTATATAATTCCTTCTGACTCCCTAATCGACATTCTAATGCACGAAATCGCTTTAACGCCCTCTGATAGGAGTCACCTAATTTTTCTACTTCTCCGTTAAAGGGAAGTCGCACTACGTACCTACCCTCATCATCGCGAGAAACATTCTGCTGATAATGCTGTTCGCATACTTTCTCCTCAGCCGAAAAATACCTTTGGGTCGGACACTCCTCTAATTCCCAAAACTTAGCAATACTATCCTCCAAACCGAGGCGAGCTAAATAACAATTGCGCTTGGCATTATTGGGTTGCGCACAGCTCGTCCTACCGGACAGAACCCAACCAAAACGCGTCTTCTGTAATACACTTACTCTATTGGGCAATCTAATCTGACCAATATCTAAAGCCCTATAATAAATGTATTCCCCGAATAATACATCTACCTCAGTAGGCTTATAAAACTCGGGATCGGCTAACCTGAGCTTTTTTGGAACCGGTACCTTCCCCGGGTCCACCTTACAAGCAGGTAGACGACCCGTAATCACGGGCAGTATTAAAAACATTACCGTTTCCGAATAATTCGAACACCTGGATTTAAAGCGTGTTTTCACGTAATACTGTACGCTACTACTATTTGCACCCAATCCCAAAACTGGTACCTCAAACGTGTGCAATTTTAAACCAAGGCTCTTCGCGAGTCGCTGCGTCATAAAATTAAACTGAGCACCCGGATCCAGGAGACCCCGGCATTGCTTTTCTTTTTTATCGCGATCTAAGATAATGATACGCGTCGTGGCTAAAAGTACTTCTGACCGCTGGTACGACACTAACGCCCTTATTCCATCTGTCGGCCCTGAAGCTCGTTCTTCCCCTGGTGCCATAGTGGCTCTTTCAACTACGGTGGCCTCAAAATGCAATAACACATGATGTTTTTTGCCACACCGTGAACAATTAGCTTTCCTACATTGAACGGTCGAATGACCTGCCCGAAAGCAATTGTGGCAAATCCTTGCCTTTCTAACCTCTAGCACCCTAGCACGCGGATCCAACGCTAAAAACTGCCCACAGTCCTGTATAAAATGCCCTTTCTGGCAGACTGGACAACCTACACCTTCCGTACCTTGAATATAAGCATGATGCGGTCGGTCACCACGCTTCGCGAATTGCGGTCTCTCGCGTTGCGAACTCTTGGGCTTCGCGACTAACAGGCTCACTGGTTCCGCGTCCCTAGCAAATTTATTTAAAAATTCTAATAATTGCTCTAACGTAGGCATGACGCTCTCATCTACAGAACGTTCCCAGTGAATGCGTGTATCTTTGTCTAATTTAGCACCAACAATATAAATTAGCATTTCGTGCCAATCAGTGGGCTGCCCCAACGACTTTAATGCTTTTACATGCATCTCGACTTTGTCCGCTAAACTACCTAATGCGGCTGTACTATTCGATGGCACTTCCTCTAACTCGAAAAGCGCACGAATATGCGCATGAACAATTTTGCGTGGTTTATTAAATCTTTTCTGCAACAACTCCCACGCGATCATATAGTGTTCCTCCGAGGCACTAATCGAACCGACCACGGTTGATGCATCTCCGAACAAATATGATTTTAATAAATGAAATTTATGTACTACCGGTAGTGACTCGTTCTCGTGCACCAAATCCCGGAACGTATCATAAAAACTGTTCCATTCGGCATAATTCCCATCGAATGGCTTTATGTGTATTTTCGGAAGAATTGACCGTCCGCTCGGCGGTGATGATGACGCCATATTAATCGTCGAAAGATTTTGGGGGTTATTCGCGGTTGCTACTCTACCGCGGCCCTTCCTAATGTCATCACTACATTCATAATAATGTCTTTCGAACTCCGCACGTTCAATCTCGTGCTCTGGATTATCCTCCAGCGACTCAATTTCTAACTGAACACTCCCGAAACTATTATAAATTTCCTCTAATTTCTGTTGACGTTGATTGAACATCTCAACGTCAACCGGATTCTCGACATCGACGACTGCTTTGTGAAGCCGTGTTAACTGTGCTTTATATGAACCGCGTTGTCGTATTAGCTTCTTCATTAATTCCGCCATGGCAATCGAAATTTGAAGGTATATCCGAAAGGAGTCTTAGGAAAGAAGGAAAAGTGAGTCACCACCTACCTGAGCGTAATTTATGGCGTCTTCAGCCCTATCTTCGAACGCTGCCACGTGGTCCGTCCTGATCGTCCCCTGCAGTGATCGCTGCTGTTCTTGACCCTCCGTTGCACAATATAGTTTGGCGACGTCCAACAGCAAGTGAATCTCTGCGCCAAGTCTTCTTGTTGGCACCTGTGTAGACGATGGAGACCCAGTAGCAAACAGCTCGGCAGAAGACCCAGAAGCACGAAGTACCTTCCTTCCCGTCGTGAATCACGGCTGCTTCCTCAATAGATGTGGACCACTCTCAAAAGGGTGGATCCGGCTCGAAGGACCAATGTTTCGACCGTACGTCACTTTTTTAGAACAGTAACGACGGCGCGCGTCTAACAATTGTAAGTTGCTAGACTGCGCTTCCTGACGGCAAATTAATGGCAGCGAGAACTTTTAAGCGATTAGAGAGCCTTTGAAGAACTGTAACCACAGTAGCTCCTAATCAATGCGATATACTTTATTGAGAACTACAGCTCGGTTATTGGTAGATAGACAACGGTGTTATGGCTAGGTACAACTGTTTCTTACGCTGGTTAGTGGTAAACTAAACTAAAGGCTCATCATGCTCTACAAGGTGGACTCCGAGTGGGTGGAGTTCTATATGTTTTTTAAAACACAGATACTTTATTGGTGCAATCCGGCATAGCTCCCACCAAGGGTGCCAAATAAGACCTTCCCCTAATAATTAGGGAAAGGGAAAACTCGCCGTGGGAAACCCTACGACGCGGGCGGCCAACGTCGCCGCTGGACCGCTAATTCTGTCATCGGGCCTCACAGGCCCTTATCGCCTGAGTACCAAGAGGCCCTTGACTTTGACTTGTACGCCAGGAAAACTGGCGTCTCGACTGTGACAAGTCTCGCCATACTCCAGAATCCTGGCGCCTTGAAATAAATACAAATTCCGTCTAAGGACGGAACATAGTGTAAAAATTTCGTTGCTGACTAACCTTAAAATGTTGATCACGATATGAGCTTAGGTCGACGGAGGGTGAAGTTGAAGTATTTGCTTTTACTACTGCCATTTTAAGTCCTTTGCACAAATTTGTGAAACTATTCTTTTTTATAGTTTTGCAGCACTCAGAAATCTAACTACACTCTAAATATCCAGTTTTACTTAACCTAACCCAAACTTGACATTGTTATCAAACACACGCGACATTGGTATACTATTTATGTGCATGTACCTTCTGGACACGATGAGACTGCCATCTACCAACGAGAAGACTGTACGAGTACATCGACAAATTATTCAGTAGCAACTATTATTAATTTAAGACAATGAATTCATTCAGTACAAAATGAACTTTAAATTCAAATAGGAAATTGGACAAGCATAAGGGCGACAAATGCGTACGAAATTATAAATCTGATAAAACATACCATACGTTTTTCATTAATTTGCAACAAAGTGTTGCTCTTGTTTTGAATGAAATAAACTGCGACACAAACATGTTGCGGCAACGAAGAATTGAAAATTACGAATATTCTCAACGATAGACCTAATCGTATTACATTAAATGATATTGAATATATCTTTGAAATGTAAGATTTTGTCCAACATATTTAAGTTCATCTTTGAAATGAATAACAAGTTACAACCCTCCTTTACTTCGCACGAAATACCACCGTCTGATTCATCGAGAAGCAGTTTTGAATTTGACACTAAACCAGGCTGTTTGAAATTACTTTCAAGTTGCTTCAGAGTTAGACGTAAAAAAGCAACGGTGGCGGTTACTGCAGACCACGATGCCAAAGAATTTGATTACGTGGTTGAGAAACTTGTCGTACAACGTGTACCGTTTCTCTTCGTTTCGATACAAGGAACGGCCTTATCAAGTGAAAATGACCATACCCGTGAATCTAGTAATACCAGTAAAGAAGTTGATTCTGCTAGAGATAATGGCAACTCTAGTAAAGAAGTTAGCGATTGTCGGAAATCATTAAGAAAAGTAAACAACATGTATTCTACTGTATCAGAAACTCAATCTCTGTTATATTGTTCTGATAGATTGAATCTAAATATGATACCCCTGGATATTCCTAATAAATCTTTGCCCTCTGATATAAAGGCAACTGTATTGAATAAAAGAAACAGAAAACGAACACTTCCCGATGATTACCACTCTAGAATAGTTGAATTAATGAATACAATGAGTAGTTTGCATCCAGACTTAAAAGAAAATGAAAGACCACCGAAAGATCCTTGTCCCTTGAATGTAAAGAAGAATGGGAGTACGTCCACGAACATTTTTGCCAACAAATTTTTAAAGAATGGTAACGACAATCAGATGCCGACGGTATTTAAATCGCAAACTTCTCTTCAAGAACCAATTTTGAAGATAAAAGGTTTATTGTTTCGGCTGCATTATAGTATTTAGACCTACTTACACCAACACTTATACGTGTACAATATGGCACACCGTTGTAGAGAGTACAAATAGAGGGGTCCACCGAAGGTGGTCACTGCTTTCGCAAACGTTCCGACTAGGACTCTAGATCTGCCACTGGCAAGATACTGGTAGATCTTGACAATGTACCAAATCTACACATTTTAATCTACGTATATCTTCTGTACGGGACGTTTGCGGTAACAGTAACCATCCTTGATGAACATCTTTCCTTGTAATCTTTCTAACGAGGTGCCATACACCCCATTGGGCCTAAATATTATAGTCCCGCCGTTTTTCACATAGCACTTGCTTGGGTAATGATTTGAAAGCAATTGCAATTATCGTTTCAGAGTTGGAAATAGTAAATTCATCTGGAGGTATGGTGAAAAACGAACAAAATGTTTGTTACGTGAATCAAATACAAAATACGCCATTAGACAATCTTGAAGATAGTTATGTTGCTAAATATAAGGAACCTATCGTTCAATCTGTCCAAAACATTATCGATAATTCTAAAGATCGGGTGACATCAATTATTGGTGGGAATCAAATTAATGTACATGGCTATAATGAAATGAATAGTGAATTATACTGTAATCATCTATCTTTTACAAACGAACCTAAAAGTTTATCTGAATGCGTTGCGAATACTGATGCCTCAAATACAATACTAAGATGGAAAATAATTGTAAAACACTATGAAACTAAAACGCTACATTGCACCAAAGCTTCGCAAGGAATGCGCAAATATTTGAACACAAGTTAACAGATTCTGCTATTTAGGTACAGAATTAATTTAAAAAAATCTGTTTCATTATTCAACTTATTAGAACAACAAAATGTATTTTTTCTTTAAATAATGAATAATAAAAAGAAAACGTGGCAATTTGAAAATATAGATATTGTTTTCATTAAACGGTGTACAGTAGCACCATCTACACATAATCCTATAAAAAAGGTTATGTTATTGGAGCAAACAACCTCGTCTAGCATAGCCGGCTAGCGTTCATTTTTTGTTGCTGGTAGTTATTCACGAAATAGCTTGTACATAATCAGGTATCTTTAATTTTCTCTAGCTTGAGAAAAAAAGGGCAATCAATATGGTAAGCACAAAATGATAGTATACAAATATGCTCGAAACGTTTAAAGCACTGATATCATAACCTTATGTGATTCGTAATCAAGGTGTTAAAAATGTTAAACGAATCGCAAATTTTCCAACCTTATTTTTTTTATTAAAACAGTAATTTCCGTTCAACAACTTGACACTTTTTTACGAAGAAGAATATTGTGTTCCAATTTTTCCTATTCGCAATAATGTTTCTTTATTATGACTTAACCCTTATCATTCTAACCACAGTTACACTGTCGAATCCAAGGCAACGTTTCATTCCGACCTGCACACACACTACCAAACAAAAGTCAACATTTTATTCCATTCATAACACTTATTTAAATGTTAAATTAACATTTCTTCAGTTTCAGAAATATATATATATACATACTTTTATTCAAGTTAAATAAGTCTTGTTTATTTTGTTTTCAGACGATCGGTAAAAATAATAAGATGTTGCAGCATATTAATTACAGAGTTAGAATCATTTTGCAAGATTCTAGGACATTTATAGGCACATTTAAAGCCTTCGATAAGCATATGAACCTTATACTCGGCGATTGCGAAGAGTTCCGTAAAATTAAACCAAAGAATACAAAGCAACCAGAAAGGGAAGACAAACGTGTATTAGGCTTTGTACTCTTGAGAGGGGAAAACATTGTTTCCTTAACTGTGGAAGGACCTCCACCTCCTGAAGAAGGACTGCCTAGAGTACCAATTCCTGGTGCTGCACCCGGACCTGGTATGGGACGCGCAGCTGGCCGTGGTATGCCTGCAAATGTTGCTGGTGTACCAGCTGGTTTACAAGGGCCTGTAAGGGGTGTTGGTGGCCCATCACAACAGATAATGACACCAGGAGGCAGAGGTCAAGTGTCTGCACCACCACAGATGCATCCAGGTGGTCCACCACGTATGCCAGTTGGTGGTCCTCCACCTGGTATGATGGGTCCACCACCAGGCATGATGGGTAAGATGTCACAGATTTTCTTTAGTTGCTAGCAATGTATTATAACTCTTATTCTATATAAGAAATTTTTTGAAATCTATTGTTTACATAAATTAGTTAAAATTGTATTATTTGATTATAGGTATGCCCCCCGGAATGCCACCTATGGGACGTGGAGGTCCACCAATGGGACCACCAGGAATGAGAGGTCCACCCCCTGGTATGATGCGCGGGGGACCACCTCCCCGTCCATATTAATAATTTCTAATACACTAAAATACTGTAATTGATGATAATAAAGGTCTCCTTTTTAATGTTAAGATCAACTTCAATATGTACATGTATTATACAGTGAGTCATAATTGGATTGTATAAGACAATATGAAAATCAGTTCAACAATAAAACCGCAACAATAACGTAAAAAATGTGATTGAAAAATGAAATCGCCTTTCTCGTACAATTTTACGATACTAATATGTTACAGAAAAAAAATCCAGTATTAAAGTATCATGCGTGTAGATAACAGTAAATTGAGAGATCAACATGGCAATGTTTCTTAATTGATAGATTTAATTTGTATCAAGCAATTATTTACAGATAATAAAACACGAATAGCTAGTTATCAATATAAATTTTTAATATACATTCCAGCTGTTGTGTTAAAAAATTTGTCAATATATTTCACTGATTATAAACATACTCTCCGTTCCTTCTGTTGATCCACAAATAAATGGAATACTATTTTTAGTGATACAACAGTTGAGTTTCAAATTATTTACAAGATTACAATTGCTAACTGAACATCTTTTGAGTGACTTATTGTAGGCAGTTAATTTTTAGAAGTTTGTCAGTATCCTTTTAAATATACACATTTCTTTTATAGAAGTAAAGATTTGTCTTATATCGAGGTGCGTGTATTTACATTTGTGTAATTATTTTGTATTCCTATTTCGATACATCACGCTAATCTACAAACTTAATCGAGTAGAGGGAGTACAACTATTTCAGCGCTTATAAAAAACAGCCTTCGTTCGTAAGTTTGCTTATTAGTACCAGGCCTTTACAGTATTCTATATTTGTCTTACATATAATTGAATGATACAAAGAATGAGCAAGTGTCAGTATTAGAAACTCCTATTTAGCATATACATTGTATGTACAAAATTGTGTTGCATGATTCTTTTGGCTGCAATGATACAAGATATGCATAGTCAATTTTTCTTATGGTACTGAAGATTCTATATTAAATAAGATACTTCTTCAATGAGAGGTGACATATACAAAATTAGTATATATTAATATGTGTGATAGGAGGCAAATAAAACATGATTTAAAAAAAAAAGTTTATTACTATTTGTACGATACCAATGTATTTATCTCTGAGATCATTCTTTTTTGCATTTACTACTTTTATAATTTCAACTAAATATTAAATGGATAATAGTATGATTCATTGTAATAACAGTACCTCCTACTTATAAAACGGGTTATTGCTTTGGAAATTTATATAGCATATAGCGTGATTGCACAAAGATTCAATAACATACTGTTAACATCTATAAGTGTGTTTCATTAAATGTTTGATTGTCTGTAACTATAAATTTGGCATGTGTTAAATGTAAATCATATTTAAATATAATTGTTCTAATCAGTCGTATTGTACATACCTTGTGTTAAATACGTATCAATTTGGTAAAGCATTCAACTAATGAATACAAACCATACTTTGCAAAAAAAAAAAGAGTCAAAGCTACTAAGATTAAATACACGGGGATTATTTATTACTTATACAGTATAGTCAGTCCCTTTTTGCTAGATTATAATCTTTCACTTCAGTAATGCATATCGTAAAACTTATTTTTACAGCTCATTATAATTCCATGTACTAATAGGATCTAGTATTGAGTATTCAATGTTTTTAAAATGAATGACCATAATTTGACTTGTATGCTATTTTATTATTGTTGATTTGAACTAATCTGTGTTGGATATATATGGTAAATTCAAAAGAAATTATTTATGCGATCGTATGTAAAAATTGTAACTGTTGATAATAATTTAAGCAGTACAGTATCTCATACAAATCCTTTCGATTATAAAAAAAAGTGTAAACGATACTACATAATGTTATAAAACGAAAAGTAAAAATAATACTAAATAACAGAAGATATTAAGTAGGATTTCATTAATTTACCTTACGTATTTAGATTGCAATTCGAATATTAAAGTATTTCTTTCTTTTCAAATTTCTCATAGAATCCGTAGAATTCGTTAAATAAAAATTTACTTGCCTTAAAGAGAAAAATATGAATTAATGGGAGGAGAAACGACAAAGAATATAACGGACGCTTCGTGAAATAAGTCGTGAAATAAGTCGTGAAATAAGTGTAAAACGAAACGAGAGATATTGTAGGAAGAAATTACAGTAATTCTCCTTTTTTTGTTATTTTCGGTTTTTCTGGAACTATCTTTAGGGAAATATTTCAAATTGACATGCATGAGTCGGAACTGTACTCGTTTAAAATCATAAGATATTTACGAACAGTCTTTAATTTCTAATCGAGAAACTTATGTTTTTTTGGATATATTTCAGTTTGCAAAATATTTTGCACATAAAACATGTTATTAATTTACAATGAACAATTTACAAAAAATGTTTAAAGTAATTATAGAGTTAGATGCCTGTGTTACATGCGCTTTTTAACACAACAATTTCGTAGTACGTTTCGATAATTTCAAACTGACCTGTGTTCCTCATCTTTAACAGTAGTAATTACAGCATTGCTTTCTACAACTAGAATTTTATCCTGTACATGTACATCACTGTTACTTGGTTCCTTCGAAAGACGAGCATTCGCGTTTTGTATCACAGTCTTAGATTCAGCGGTAAGAACATTAGATGATTCAAGGAGATTAGAGAGTGCTTTACTTTTTTCCAAAACATCCTGCCTCAGATTTAACATAATGGTATTACCAGACTGAAAAACGTAAATTTTATATATATCCCTTTTGATTGAAATGCTTTTGAAGAGTTGATTTTGTGATTATTGAAAACTATTATACAATTTGCGTATTTGATCGTATAGTAAATTCAAATTTATCATTAAAGAAATACGATGAACAATGTTAATAAAAATTATTGCAATACCATAGTTAAAAATATATCAAATGCAATCACATTACCTTTATGTTGGATGTTACGGATTCCGTATGAGATGAGTTTGTTGTCGATAACATAGTTACTGCTTGATCTCCATTATTTAGCGTAATATGACGTGGTAACACGCTAATAGAGGCATTGTGTTGATTCGTAACACATAAACTTTTTCCTCCCATTATTACTTTTCCTAATACTTCCTAAGGTGTACAGGATTGTATTATTGTTACGTTTCAAATATAAAACACGATAATTATTACCACGTTCACGACGACGTGCTCCACCAGTGGTACATGACACTTTTAACATAAGGCAGCGTATGTCCACTGGTAGTACACTGAGTATAAATGGCCCATGCTATCTAGAATCCCCTTTCATCGCTTTAATTGAGACTTTAAAGTAGCATTCACTACCTATGTCATTAGCGACTACTGTGGTATGGGGCGATATTTGTAAATGATTGTCGATCTACATTTAGACCTACAGTTTTAGATGGATGCTGAATCACCAGAACCCTGATGTAAAACACGTGTGTCTGATACAGAGGCGCAGGCTCAAATCGGCAGTGGTAAGACTCGAACTGAAGATCCTTCGATTACGAGGCCAGATTCTAACTAATCAAGCTACCACAACTCTTCTATTCTTTTATCTAGTTACCCTAGTCACTATCTAGAACTTAGAGCCTCTGTAGTAATATATATTGCTGTATTCAGCGTCCTCGTGAACGTGTTAATATACGAATTAAATGTCACCATACCTTGCCAGCATGAGAAAGAGTCACACCTTTGGCTTGACCCTTTTGTATAACGATTACGTTAGTTTTAGATCCTAACTTTGTGTCCGGGTGAGGTGATATATTTACAGTTTTATTAGAATTTAGAGTAACACCCTAAAATATTGTAAATATTAAATTGTTAGACTCAATTTGTCTGTTTTTATCAGTGTAAAAAAGATTGTTTACCATTTTGGCAGTGGTTTGATTGTTGAGCGTTGTAGGCAATTTTTTACAAGTTAGAGTAGTTATTTGTTTAGCCTGAGGTGGTCCAGGGCCATTAGATACTGTTGTAACAGGACACACGGCCATCAGTCGATGTGAATTAGCTAAAATCGTCGTAAAAGAGGATAGTTTAAATTAAGTTTATATTAAAAGTATGTAGTTTCAATTGCGCTATGATCGAATTGTAGCAACACTTACTCGAAGTAATGGTCTTAGTTACCGGAGGTTTTACATTAGGATGTATTACTGGCACAACGCGCATCGTGCTGCTTGCCACAGAATTTGAATTTTCTGAGCTCGATATCTTTTGTACATGATGAAGCATGGATGATACCTTAGAATCTGTTATTACAAGCAATACAGTTTAAGGCGAATAAATAAAAAAGGAAGAGTCCATTACGTACATATTTTCACAAAAATTGATCAGTACTTAAACTATCTTGCGCCGATGTGTTTTGAGCATCTGGCTGTAAATTATTCCCAGTTGTACACAGTACATTGGATACATTATCAGGCACCACAATTGCTGGGGCATTTTTTTTATTAAGTTCTTTTTGGGTTGCGATTATCCTCCCTTTAGATTTTGTAATACTTGCTGTCGAGATTACTGTATTCACATTTCCCGATGGAATTACAGAACGGGTACTGGCATTTTCTTCTACTGTTAATTCCTTTGTTTCTGTAGTTAATGCGAACCATTTTGAAAATAGATATCCTAACAATTCTATGAGTAATATATTATAATGTACGATTAAATAAAACAATTACCCGTATCACTTTCTTCGCAATTAATATTTAGTGGTATTATTGTAACATTTTGATGCTGCAATGAATTTGTATGTATTCGTGATAAATGAATTGTATTCTCCAGTGATCCTTTATTGGCAGTCCCATGATTAAGACTTCCGATTGAACCTGAGGATACCACTAGAACCTACACATTTTAATACAAACTAAGAATATTGAAATTATTAAATTTACGATTATTTGAAACTTTGTTGATTACCTTATTTGGAAGTGTTGGAGAGAGAGGAGAGGAAGGTCTGCGTTTTTCAGAAACAATACATTTTTCACTGATATCAGACCTATTACTTTGATTATTTACATCCTTATTTCTATCTGATTCAGTGACCTACAATGTATTACACAAAATAACTTATAAGAGCTTAAAAATATTTGTTCACGATATAATAAATATGTAATTTGAATTACCTCGGACAAAACGTTTTCATCTCTTAATTTATCTTCATTAGGCGAAATCTCGTGATTGTTAAACAACTTTTCTTGCACTTTAATCCTTGCAGGAGATTCATTTCTAATATCTATAATAACAGACTCATCATGTAATCAATTTTACCTTGCTCAATTATTATGATTACGTTAACTATTACTATTATTAAAGATCTAAGCTGGTTGCATTGACTAAAACCACACATTTACCAAAAAAGAAAATATATTTCCTTAAAACCTTTTGCATCCTCTGTTTTTTCATGAACAGGGAGATTCCTCCTGTTCGCTGCTGCTGTTGCGAGGGACAAGCTATTAGCTAACGTTGCAAATGCAGATCTGGCCTTTAATCGTGGTAGAAGTGGAATAGCACGACGACCTTCAATAGTCCAATCAGTACCAGTATTTGGGCCATTTAATCTATGTTGCAATAATTAGCGATAGTATAATGGTTGAAACACAAATAGGAAGAATTATAATATAATTATATAGCGCGATCATTTTATGTGAAAATGTGTAAGTATCTTAAAAACTATGGGTATTATGAGAAAGTGTTTCAGACGAATGTTGTGCAATGTCATTGACGATGTAAAAAAGCCCTATCAAATTCTATAGAGGAACTATATCCCTTTATTGCATATTGTAGCCAACCTTGAAATGTTTTCAAAGCGCTGGTAACTTGTGACTTTCACATAAACCACTATAGAAATATTAAGTACCCAAGTTGAGTTCTTAATGCATACTACGAAGAAGTTGCTTGGCCAGACATGGTTTTAAAACAAGCTTTTTCCAGACATGGCTTTGAAACCTAATATCTTTATAGCATGAACGTCAATCCACAAGTCAATAGTATTTTGAACATGTTTCAATGTCCACTACAAGAATATGCAATAGAAAATATAATTAAAAAATTGTAAATGTGCTCCTTACAGAGCTTTCAAATTTAGATGTTATTAAATAAAACAAATACAGTGTATACTTTATTTCAATGGGCACTTACTGTTCTGCTATTGTTGCTAATTTTTCATCATTGACAGCTCTTCGCACTTCCGCACGATGTCTTTCATTAGAAATATGTAAAACTTTAGCCAGTTCTTGTAGTAGCTTTTGTTTCTCATTAGTAAAAGGACCTTGGGCACGTAAGACAGATACCATACTTCCGTAAGCTTCCAACTCTAAATCACAAAGACATAAATTTCAATGTGTAAACAATATAATATCTAAAAGTAAGAGATTTTTACACTAATTAATATAACTTGATACAAATTTCTACTTCGATGATTTTAGAAATCTTATACATTTTTAGAATCATTATTTCCTTATCGATTTAATCTTTCCTTTATTATAGTAAAAACAAATATTTTTTATTGAACTGAGATAAATAACGGTTCAAGCTTGCCCTTTCATATTTTTAAATACTGTTATTGTTTTATTGTAGTTCTTTAGTCTTTAAATTCTTAACTTATTTATTGGGCTGCTTATATTTTTGTATAAGTATAATAGAAGTTTTAAGAAAATACCTCTATGTTATTTTAATGCTGTTTTCGACTAGTTATTATTATTGTCAATAATAATGACATACTTTTTGAATAAGATTGATTTAACGCTTCGCGTTTATTTTTTGAATTAAACGAATCTACTCGTGCATAAAGATATATATTTTCTCGCCTAGGATAATAGTAAAGTGTAACATGATTACTTTTATACACAAAACAAATTATTTCGAACAATAATATGTTCTAAAAGGCTGTAACTATATCGCTAAAAATAACAAAACAGTTTATGGTATACTGATTATATTTAATAAAAAACAGATACATTTTCATACAACACTAATACATTCATAAATAATAATGCTAATTGACTAAAGTTTCGTTGGATATCCATTTGATATATATCAATAACATAAGCGATGGTTAATGCAACGTATAACCTTTGGTTTAAAATCAAAATACATATTTCCGATGCGTATAATTACTTTGCGACTGTAAAAATGTTGATTATTACTGAAGCGAGGAAAGAATTATTAACCGAGACATAACCTTACCCAAACATCGTAAACATTTTCTGCTTTCATCGCGGGTCATCATTTCGTGTTTCATCGGCCACATGATTGCATGATTTAATTGTTATAATAACCACGACAAAATATAATAACTATTCGTACACTTTTCCCACATTTTCGACGTTTCGTTGACAGTATGTTAAGTTGATGATGAAGTTGCCGTATAATTATATTTTTATTATAACTAGTTTTTGTTGTAATGTTGGTATGAAGCAAGGACAGTGAACGATATGTTGGCCAACTTGGTCTGATTGTATAGATAGATATTTAAAATTGCAATAAAGGATGCTATACGAATTTGAAATTTTTGTAAGTTATACTGTAGTTAATGTGATTGAATACATCCAAATTAATTTCAGTATAAGATTGATACTTCACTAATGAAGTATAATCATTATTAATAAATTGTTTCTGTGGTTGTTTCTTTTGAAAAGCCTATATTTTCATGCCCACAAATTTGGGTATGAGACCCGTGAATTTTTCAATTGAAATAGTAGTTAATAAAGTAGTAGTAATACTTTACTAATTGCATTATTACAAAAATGTTTGACATTTAATTGACAATCAAATTATTAAAATTTACAATTGTTCATCGCGTCCGGATAAGTCACCCTGCTAGTTACTGCCAAACAAAGTTATTAATTATACGATAACAATTAGTACCTTACTTAAATCTACGATGACGGAAACTTCCTTAGACAGTCTACTTTATATTCCATGCATGGAACATCACTAATTAATAGTAAGAAATTGTTAATTAGTCAATAAGTAGATATACATATATCTTATTAGGTACGTGCAATCAAACAATTATTTGTTTTAAATAAAAACCCATAAAAATTGGTATGCGAAGATAGCTTGTGGTCTAAATAGGTACAACCGTAGAATCGTAGGTTCAGCTATAAGTTGATCAGAACCCGCAGAAGTGCAGTAGGCACGACCCTAGAGTTGTAGGTTGATCAGAAAATGTAGAAGTCCAATAGGTCTGACACAGGGATCGTTTTTTCATCTAAAACTTGGTCAGAATCCACAGGAGTCTAATAGATATGACCCGAGGATAGTAGTCCGCATAACCGCCGTCAGATCCCTTCGACGATTTTCGGAAATTGCCAATACTACCGAGCGCGACCTGGCGCTACCAACGCGCATGCGCGTCGCGGAGTGAGATAGATCTGTAGCGCGGCGCGGCGTCACTATCGGTTCAAGCGTTGCAGCGTATGGGTCGTTTATGCTGCCGCAGGTTAGCGTCAAAAATCACCCTGCAATGCAATAATATATCGGGGTTTACTTTACTACTGCATACGCATGACTATTAACTTCTATTAATTAATACGCGTCTATCCAACAATCGTTTTTCTATCGCGGGAGTACAATGAAGTCTTTCTCAAGCCTCTTTTACTGGACGCTTGACCGTCCAACCGGTCGAGGATGTACACGTCTTCTTCTGGTAACATCGGTTTTTTGATACGCGAATAATTAATCGTTTACTGTAATATGGCGTTAATTAATTTATTACTTTGTACGATTCTTCGGATCTTTATTATATTTTGTTGCGCGATTATTCGAATTCGGCGCGGTTCTAAGGTTGCGTATCTTCTGTTTGTAATGTAATTTATATACGCACTTATATATTTCGTTTATTATATTTCGTTTCGCGACAAAGGAACTCGCGTATTCAGCAGGACTCGACCCCACGACTTTCAATTTGCGAGCCACATAACTATCTGTTTTCGTCATCACAGCCTCTATAACATCTTTTTATAATCATAGTCAAATATTTGACATCTGTTGTTAGGGGCCTATATTACGCAATATAATAAAAGGTCGTTAAAATGAAAGTCTGGCTGAACACTGCTGGAAAATTGAAGAAAATGCGCCAAAGCCAGAGAAAGCGTGCCAAAGAGTCGAGAGGCTCTTGACAGGTTCCTTTGTCCAGCGGTAGAAAATTTGGTGGCCAGCATAGGATATCATGGGATCTGACAACCTCCGGAGGTCGTACGTAATTCAACAGACTTACAATTAATTAATTCTTTATGCTCTGTAATGAAATCTTCCAAGCGAAGTGTCCTAAGATCCGAATGCTCAGACTTTCCTTCCGTTTGACTACCTGCGACTGGTACTTAAACAATATGTAGCTCTATTTATCGCGTATGTTCATCCGGCTTCGAATTTCGCTCCTAGGTTATTATCGCTATCGATAGTTACAATTATATTGTCGATCTTTGATTCGATGTTACTAGATATTAAGGCCTGCTACCGCGATAGCGTAACCGACCGTGCCGTGACCACTAATGAGAATCGGTCACGGGGGGTTAAATTGTTGCATCCACTACTGCTCCATCTGTTTTCTTTGATTCACTCGTTAAATGGCTTACAATGTTCTTGTGTCAAATATCAACATTGTAAGGTTATATAAAATACTTCCAACGTAATTCTTACTATGAATTCCGGTGGAAATAATAAAACGAACGCTAGAAATGATTTTAAAAATCATTCATTTGTAAATGTCGCAAGCATAAGTTCAATTTATGGAACTGTATGTACTATATTATAACAAATGCAGATGTGCATAATTAGACCACGACTAGTTACGGTTGATTAATATTAACCATATATATTATTAGTAACAATTTGTATTTATATTTTGGCATTCTATATGAATACCTTATGACATGAGTTATATCAACTTTGTTCTTCAAAAGAACGTCGAGTATTTTTTAACGAAATTGGGTCGGAATTACAGGACTTCAATTACCAACAATATATTAATATAATTATTTATTATTAAAAATTAAACCTAATTCCCTGATACAAATACTAAAATGCTCCTTGAACTGTTCACAATGAATATGAATGACAAAATTATCATTAAGTCTCTAAAGCACTCCATATCATGGTTACATAGAAAAGTGAATCTAAGTACAAAACGGAATACTCATTACGAGACACTAGGGGTTTCAAAGAATGCTACGCATAATGAAATAAAGGCTGCGTATTATAATCTGACATTAAAGTACCACCCCGATAAAAATACAGCTGAGGCTGCAAAACAAAAATTTCATGAAGTCTCGCATGCCTACGATGTACTTGGTAAATATGAATCACGTAAACAATATGACAGAACTATTTCAATTAAGCACGGAAGAATTTATTCAACTAAAGAAAAGAAAGTCCATCCTGCCGATAAAACCTTTCACCATCCTAAGGGAAAAATATATAATTTTGACGCATGGTTAAAAGAACATTACACAAAAACCTTTCAGAGTCAGATGGAATTTAAAAAAAGGGAAAAAGAGAAAAGACAACGTCAGGATGATACTGATATTGGTGCTACTATCATGGTGGGTATATTTGTGCTATTGGCTATGGCAGCAATGTTTCACAATTGGAAAATGCAGCGCAGCAATTCTGTGAAAGATTCGACCAAAGACAGATAACATTATAAAGACGAAATTAAATTTGCTTTGTAACTATAGCAAAGTCAATTAAATTAGGAACATAATTGATTATTATAGTACAATACTAGAATTAAATATAATTTGTGTGATATTTATAGCATTTTATTTATCCTTATTTAAAAACAATTATATGTGCAACTTTTCTTTATTCAAATCATTCTTACTTAATCCATTCAAATATTATAAAATCGAATAACATAAGCTAGTTCACCAGCAGCAGAAATTGTTTTTTTCTTCAAATCTGACTGGCGATTATACTTATATTAACTTATTATAATACTTATGTTAATCTTTTACTTCACCTTGAAGCTAATATTTGCTTAAATGATTTGGCCACAAAGTGTTAATATTGGTATTGAAAATAGATAGTTGCTTTTGTGTTACACTATTTATCTGTGAATTAAGTTCTACTGACTTAAAGATACATATACCTTAGTGAATATGTTTTAAATTGTTTATTATATCAAACAATATTTATATTGATATATCATATTAATAATATAAAATTTGATACATTCATTACAAACTATTTTAATACGAGTTATATTTCAATCAAATCTTTTATATTTAATATAATTTGTCGTATACATTACTCGTAACATTATTATCTAATTTAAAATTAAGCTTATTTAACATTCGTTACATAGTAATGAAATTTCTGAATTTAAACATTGAACTATATTTTTTTACTCCATATACTCCTTTAGCAAATATAATTCAATAGGGTCTACGGTATGGTAGTCCAGATGGTACAGGCATTGGCATTGAAACAGGTCCAGTTGGATAAGGGATGGAAGGTGCCATACCAGGAAAATTGGTAGTAATTGGATAACCAGGACCACCACTTGTAAACTGCGATTGTCTTATTAACTCCTTCAATTTATCAACTTTAACTTTACGTAGATGCATCAATTTTCTTCGTGTTAAAAACTGCTCTAGAAATTCATCAACTTCCATGTCTCCAGCCAAAAATTTCTCTGCTATAGTCTGTACATGCAAAAAATTTTAATACATTTATTAGCTTTAACATAACAATATATTTATTATACCTCAGATTCTTGTTCTATCTCTGCTGCTGCAGTTTGAAGCAAATCTAACGCAGTACCGACTGTCATTTCTCCAGATTTATCTTCTACAAGTAAATTAAAGAAACAAATAATATCAATTTTACAATACAAATAGATAGAATAGAAAAGATTCCATTATAATATATTAATAGTAAAGTTTATTGTAAAACTATATGCATTACCGAAAAATGCATACACATGAAAGGATTAAATTATGTTGATTATAGTAAATATTACTGATTCCATTTGACAGTTCAAAGTCACCAAATATAATAAAGAAGAAAGCATACTTAATTCATCTAATTTTTCTTTCACACTCGTGCATAATCTATTTCCTTTTTCGCTTAAGTCCTTCAACATTTGCTTGCTTTCTTGTAATTCTGGCTGTTTTGATAGATTAAACTCTGCCAGCGATCTGTTGCTTGCCATTAAGACATCTTTCTCGGTTTCTAAATCTTTGAACTATTGAAGAAAATAAATTTTGAGTACATACAGTTCTGCATAAAAAGAACAACAAATTGCGATAATAAACTGTTCAATCACCTGTTTCACATCTTTCAAGATCTCATCAAACTTCCCATCATTATTTAGTAATTCTTTGAGTTCATCGTTTGTCAAGTGTAACAATAATCCCAGTGCTGCAGGTATGTCAGGCTCTTGGTTCGATTTAAACATTTTATCAATCAATGTAACGAAACTGTAATCACGCTCATGAATTTTATTCGTATCTCTATATGTGCAGCAGATATATGTACATGACATATATATGTTATTAAGCTGTTCAACAAAAAAATAATATTTTTTGTCTTTAATATACTTAATTAGATATTAATTATCGTCGAAGATTAAAATCACAATTCTAATAAAAAGTTTCTCAATATATGCGTTTCAATTAAGTGAACTTAGACCGTGTATAATATTTTTCGTAACATTCGTAATCACCATAAACTAATAGTACATAGGTCCGCGACGCTTTGTAACTTATCTAAGTTTCATTGTATATTTATTTATATGTACAAAATGTCCTGTAAATGGTGCAAGACCCGTGAAGGGTTGATTCTGAACATTTTCCTTTTGCAAAATGTTGATTAAGGTCTCATTTTTGCATTAGTAATAAAAAACAGAGACCAATCAGATCCCACAATTAGTGCGCGCTCAGCTGTGAGAGCGCAGTTTACGGCCGCTTGTGGTCGTGAATAAATGTGTCGCCACCGTGTCGGAGTAGTAGTGTTGTGTCTATACTCCCTTCAACGAGCGGAGTCAGTAGACGTAAACATGCTGTTGCGTATCTATTGGTGGGATATAGGGAGTTTATGCAGGTTCGGTTGCCCGTGGAGCGCTGAACCGCTCTGCTTGTGGTGAAGCGCGGCGAAATTAAACACAAGTTATAATCTTTAACAAGAACTACTATTTATTCAGTAAATCAATGTAGACAGTACTGGTTGCAACGAGTTATAAAGAAGTTCTCCCTCAGCGAGGCTTTTTCTTCTTCCCTTTTCGGCTCTGTTTCCTCTTCCTGCATTCCTTGCTCCTCCTTTTGCCTTCGTCTTGTCCAATGGGGTAGAGTCTTGCTGTAGCTGGGCCATGGAGGTGGTAACGCTTCCGTTTCCGCGTGACGAGTCAGGGTGCGCACGAGCTAAGGGAAAAACGCGGGAAAGCCAGAAGATTGCGTCGAGAGTAGGTGGGAGATATCAAAGGCTCCCTTGTTTCGGGTAGGCCATGTGGAGGCCGGTTCTGGGTATCGTAGTACTCAACATTCCAAGGGTTGTGTACATTCCTTTTCCGGTTTCGAATTTCGCTCTTAAACTACTTATCGTTACAGTTTATATTGGCGGTATCTCATTTGGGATTTCTAGGGAACTGAAACTCGGTTCACGCGATAGCGTAACAATGCCATTCACGTCTTAATGGCAAGTATCACTAGGTAATTCACTGGCAAATAACTAACTCGACCGCGAGCAGAAGTTTAGTAACAGTTAAACTAAAATATGCGGCGTAAGAATAAATTTCTGAAGTTTTAACAGCGGTGTCAGACTTGCATCCATGTAGGCGGACGTCACCTTAATCTGAAAAATTAGGCGATTTTTCCATTTACGGTATAGCTTTGTAATAATGCCTTATTGATCGACTTTCACATAACATTTTTGTCCTGTTCTCATGCATAGAATATGTTGACAACGTTTATCTGGAAAAACCTCAGACACAGCCAATAATGTACATACTAAAGATTTATAAACAACAGATAGCTATTATGAGACCATTTATATCATTTATATAAAATCACACTGATCTTAGATTAATATTGAGAGAAGAAAAACAAATCCTAAGCAATTATAATGACTTGTGAGTAAAGGTAACAAATATATAAGTAAATACGAAGCGCAATTTATACAATTGTATTTCAGATACAAAGAAAAATTTGGTATCCCTTTTGCAATATACTTGAGCGATAATAAAGTGCAAGCAATTGTTCAATTGATACCAACACGTTTACAAAATCCGAGACACTGTGAGTAAAAAAGATGTGCAACAGTAGAGTAAATTATCTTGTTTGGTCGGATACATAACAATACACGACTTTTCATTTAAGTATGCACAGCTATCTAAAATAAATTATTCGATCGCAATGATTAAACCTTTATTATTAATTAAGATATTTAATAATAAAAAATCAATTCATATGTTATACATAAGGATTTCAATGTTTATAATATTCCAAGACTTTTCTCAACAGTAGCATGTGGTTGACCCATTTGTTCTCTGAATTCTGGTATATTTAATATGTCTTCGAACCTAAATACATGATAAAATCAATTATAATTCTAATGTCATCTAGTATCTAAAAATTTGGTCATCTTTATAAATCAGGCACAAATTAAATTATATGAACAGAATTAAGGGAATGTTTTGGAATAAACAAAATTACCCTATTTCTTCATCTTTTCCAAGTAAGACATCCTTCATCATGTTCGACGATGGAAGGAATGGAAGTCTCCCAATTTTTTCAGTTGCTTTTAATTCCATCGCTAAACGCATTGGCGCATGTACCCCTTGTGTGTTTTTCAATAATACCATATCCATACGAGTACGATTCTTTTCATACTGAAATGTACGTCACATTTTCATAGAATAAACCAAAATATCATTAATTTAAAACATAACAAATAATTTATTTACACTTCTTTCGGATGCTTCTAATGGATGGGTGTAACCTATGTGTTGTCTAGTAGCTGATAGTCTACAAAAATAGTACGTAAATAGCGAAAATTGATTTAATATTATATATTCCGAATTGAAGTTTCGGTAAAATTATATAATTATATATTCTTACCCAGATATCATTGGATTAGGTATGCCATAATTGTCATCACGAATATTGAATTGAGCTTCCGCAGTGGGTTGTGGAACTATTGACGGTAGACCGAAACTCTGTAATACATTATATCAACGTTATTATTCTACGTAAAAGTAATTCTTTCCTGAATTTTCGAAATTGTAAAAAAAAGGTTATACACGAAATATTCCTGACATAGTCTTATTATAATATGTCCCTTAAATACTTATTCTAATTTAAATTATTACAAATTTTCTAGATCTAGTATGTTGTGATAATTTCAGAAATATCAATTATGTTTTACCATTATTGTTTAGTAATGTGTAATACACGAGTTGATGAAAAGCAAAAGTCACTGCGCGGATTTACAAACACAATATAGACTATGTTCGTAAATTCATTCAAATAAGACTGACGTTTCACATGCACAGCAAGTCAGTCGGATGAGCATGAACTGTATAAAACATAGAGCACTGCTGTCAAGGATGGCTCGCGGGATGATTGCGTTCTGCAATTCTTGAACGCGTCACCATGGAAACACGCGATTCCACGCGGCTACGATTTCCATTTGTCGAGAAATCGATATACACTATAAATATGCGCCAAATGGGAGCAGTACATGCGCACAAAAGACGAAAGGTGTGGGAAGACTGCGTGTGACGGATTCAATTACTGGACAGCACTAACATAGAGTATAGAGTATACATAGAGTATATATTAGATAACATTTTCTAATTTGAAAACCATGTTATCGACACTGCCCTTAGTTTACACACATTGAAGTTCTGTAAAATATTAATAATTAGAAATGTTGAAATGCAAAACAAAATTGTTGATACTTTTGTACAATTTCACTGGATATCTCTACTTGCATAATTTACTTCGTCTAATGTTATTGATGGCTGTTTAAATTGTTTCTATTTCTAAAATTATTATTTCAATTAAATCATTATACGAAGCGTACCTACAAATGGAGACATAGTTTTTAAAAATTTCTGTTCGGTGATTGAATATTGTTTCGTAAATTAATTAAAATAATGATAACATTGAAAGAAATAAAACAAAATATAACGAATCAACTTTCTGAATCATATGATCATGTAACAATATTTTAAATAATAATAGAATTTCAAATTTGAATATATTAAACGTAATTCTTAATATTTCAAATGTGATTTATGAAGAAAATATATTCAAATATATGCAATAATAAATATAATTTACATTTCCAGGCAACCTATTCTAGCAAACTTGTTTGTATAATCAATGTAATTGTACCAGTTATTGATAAAACAAATGTGAAGATGGCGAGGAAATATAAAATGACATCGTTCGCGCTTAATACGAACAACTAGTTAGTTAAATGAAATGAAATTAGGAAGTTACATTATTTACGTCATATTAATATTAATGCAGTAAAGTTATTTCTGGTTTATTCAGAACATCAGATATGGCTACATACAGTAGAAAGGTCTCCCTTCGCGATTCATTTATTAAAGTATTATCCAGAAAATTGATAACTTCCAGAAGGGTAAGTAAAACCTGCATCGCATTTGTAATATGATAGATTAGAAGATAGCTGTATGTTTCAAAGATTTATATATCCTATCAGATACATATTAAGAGTAACAGTTCTTAATTTTATAATATTTCTTATCGAAGATTTGATTGAAATAATTTCATATATAAGAAATAATTGTATTATCGATAATAACAGGGAGCGGTAGTAACACGTTAAACATCTCACAACATATAATAGATCAACACAAATAGACATAGTTTTAAAGTTATCGTGCAAAAGAAATATTTTTTAATTTTTATTTACATAAAACGAAACAATGATGCTAAAAAAAATAAATGGTTTTATTTAACATACATTTAACATACCAAAGTAATATACCTAACAAAGACAACTGTTAGTATTAAGTGTAATGAAAGTCACATGAACTGATTTTGTACATAGGTGTACCATTAATCTGCGTTATTATCATACTAAAATTTAGTTGTGATGATTAAGATTTAGAGTTAAATGAAATTAAAATGATAACTACGAAAATAAATCACAGTCACAAAACCCTTCTTCCCTTTTTTGATACAAATAATATATACAGACAGAGTTTAAACAGTTCTCCGAGATCATTTTTGTCTTAATAACTTCAACATTACTTGTTATTCAGCGAAATTGTTGTCACGAAATATAGTCAGATAAGCAAGTAACAGTTTCGTACAAAAAAATTTGTTACAAATGTAATAATTTTTCCGTAATTTCATTCCAAATTCAAAGTGTTACTACCGCCCTCGGCCTACCCTAGGTGATTAATTGCATAATGATTTAAAAAAATGATTTGCATATTACTCCAATACATTGTGCTACCAATATTCCACATATAAACTGTAACCAAAATATAATAAAAAAACAAAAATAACCATTAACCACATATAATGAATAAATAGCCCAATAGACTGAAAGGAAGTTACCTTTTTCGTGCCGCCGCGAGACTTGTGTTAGAGTATATCGATTGGTTGACTGAAGAGCCCATTGCTGAAGAAATCGGCGATGATGTTGCGGTGAACATCCGAATGACAGAAGAAAAGAAAGTCGAAAAGAAAGCTCTTGTCCTACAGGTTTATGAAGCATTCAATATTCATTTTAAAATGCTTCGCTCTAAGTAATAATACACTTATGATAATGTTTATGACAAAAATATAAACAAAACTAACTATAAGACGAAGTAGAAATAGAAGTATGACTTTAATCATTATAATCTCTGTAATAATGAATGAAACTAAAGATTAATTTTTTAATTTAAGGATCGCTCTATTTTACTGATAAGGCCGGAAGAGAGATCACACAATGATAGCAAATATATATACGAACTTTTTAAGAAGTTTCACATATTTCGAAAGTATCCAGAACGTGTGAGAGAAGCATTAACAGGCCTGATTCGTTATCAATACCTAGAATCTGATCGCGTAATTGTACGACAAGGTCGTCCAGCCGAAAATGTCTATTTTATTATAAGTGGAGAAGTTGGCGTATCGAAAATGGTAATTGATACCTGGACAGGTATGTAACATGAGTTTTTCTATTAATACAGAGTGGACTAAAATAGCAGTACAAGTAAACGAAATACAGTAATGTCTTGATCGACGCGAAAGATTTCTACACCATGCAAGCGGAAGGTTTATCCCCACCACTGCGGCGTATATCCCTTGAGGCGTCCCAAGTTCTCGTGGCGATCAGTGTAACGCGATCCGGGCTCAGGTATGTCGGTGAGCTAATACTAATAGAACGATGAAACTTTGCTATTTCTCATCCTTTTCTTATGAAACTTTTACATAGCATAGCTGACAATTGTCTGATTAAAATGACACCAAACACGATATAATTTGGACTATACTTACTGCCTTAATTGCCAATAATAAGTTTCGACCGCAGAAAAGGATAGCTAGTGAAAAGAAAAGAGAAACTGCGATCGTGGCAATCGGCAAAGATTAAAGGCCCAGTACACGGTTGAACATACCAACTTATTACCGTTAATTAAGGCAGTAAATATAGTCCAAATTATATCGTGTTTGGTGTCATTTTAATCAGAAAATTGTCAGCTATGCTATGTAAAAATTTCATAAGAAAAGGATGAGAAATAAAAAAGTTTTATCTTTGCATTAGTGTTATTTCATCGATGCGCTGGATATTGTTTTTTGGCTTGGCCGCTCGATTCTCTTTCTTTACTCGCTGTCCTTTTCTACGTTCGACGCTGTCGGAAAATTTCAAACAATGTAGGAACTACACGATGGAAGCGAACGTTCAGACCCGAGGCTTTCGCATCGATCAAGGCATTACTGTATAAACTTTGAGTTCTGCCAAAATTTTAGATATAAATATTTTCTAATGATTTTGTTACATTATATAATCAATTACTTCATTAGATTTTTCGTTAATATTTGCATTATAAATTTATTATTCTATAATTATGTACATGTTAGAAATTATACTTTAAGAGTATGCAGGGTAGATCTTTCCCGGACAGTTCTGGGGTAAAGACTGAGCGGTCAATCACAGTTCATTTACCAAAAGGCATAACCTTCCCCACTCCGTGGCCAGATCCTCCAGGAGCAGAGTCCCTATACCTTGGTAATACGGCGACAGGCCGATTGCCATATTTGGTCTTTCACTCCATATTCAAATAAACACTCCTTCGACACCAGATGGTTGGAAGACCCAATGCGGTCGCCAGCCATCGTCGGCCAACAGGATGTTCAGTCTCATTCATTCATTCTTAAAAACCTCTTGTAAACAGTCAATCCTTGGACATTCGATAGTTGAATAGCGTCGGGCCACCAGCCATCGTCTGTCGTCCAGATTGCCCATTTCTAAGACACTCTCCAACCGTACGCAGGCTAAGCCCCTATCATAAATTCTTCCCCGAATGAATAGCACTTCGCCACTCGATCCTTTTCTTTTTGTTAAAAATGCACTGTCGCTAACATACATTATAATTATTATTCTTAGGTGTTGATATATCCAACAAAATTTTAACCGTTTTAAACCCCCCCCGTTAAAAAAGAATATTGCAAAAATATTGATTTATTCTTTGCAGCCCAACATGTAGTTAGCTAAATGAAATAGACTTCGCTGAATTGGGGTTCTTTTTGCAAGTGCTTTCCATGCTTGATAATATTTCAAAACATACAAGTGCAAGTGCAGAATGTTTCAACTAATGTGTTATAACTTATTTTTTCCCAAAATTATTGGAAGTAGTTTCCATGTCCACAATTCCATTTTTGTTGTCCATTGATCGTTGTATTCTTCTATACATATTACTCTTATTCAACCGTCCAATGAATGAGTGAGGCTGTCCGTCCATATTTCCTTAAAAACGCTCTCTGTAATTTGTAATATTTTTAAAAGTTCCATTACTTGTTACTCCGTTTGCATAATAATAAAATTATATGAATAATAAAACTATCAATATATTATAGATATTAAGTGCCAATAATCTTCGGTTTACAATATACTTTTTTTTCAATTCGATACCAAGCCTTCTAAATAAGTGGTGCATCATATGTCCATTGCACGCCGTCGAAAAATTATATAAAACCTTTAATATAGATAGGTTTAATATAGAAATAATATAGATAAGATATTTAAGGATTCAAGAAAGTAAATATTACATCATACAATTAATTAAAATTTATCAATGATGTGCAAACATATATTTCGAAGATTTCCCAGACATTGAAAATGTTATGTATCTTTAGGAGAACCAGAAACAGTTGACATGGGTATTTTAAGTCATGGAGACATATTCGGTGAAATTGCTTTGTTGCACAAAATTCCAAGATCAGCAACAGTAGTTTCAAGAAGTAGGTAAATTTTAAACTTATATTGTAATATAAAAATAATTCTCAAACATTAGACCATATAAGAGTTAGCTATAATCTGTTGCCAAGTAGAACCATCCTTTTATAATATACTTTATAATACTTTTATAATAACAAGCATTGTATTTGATGGATCGTCATTTTTCTGTTTCTCTAGCCGTAGTAGAATTGATTCTTATTTCACTACAAGACTTTGACGAGATGTTACGATCTCATTTGCAAAATGAATGGGACATCTTACAGGATGCTGCTGTTCATTTTAATTATTTTAAATCTTGGAGCGATGAGACAATACGTGAATGTTGCATTCTCAGTAGACTGCAGACCTTTCAACCCGACGAGGTATGAAAGTAAATGAGATATTTAGAATTATCTTTAAACACTTAAAAATATTTGAATCTTTTGATAAGCTCTCACTAGTAAGAGATGCATATTGCTGTGACTGATAGCGACTTTGTATGTAACATATTTTATATGTCCATTTGTCCATGTTTATATGAAATATTTCAGATATTCCACGATTTTGGTCCATCTTGTGTTTAACTCTTTATTGCCTGGCGATACTCTGTAGTACTACTTATATGTAAAGGTTGTAATGAATTCACTAAAAGTTTGTAAAAAATATTTACAGTTGAAATATGTCTTGCTTTAAAAATATTTGTAAAATATTGTGATACAAACATAACAGCGACATAATTCAAGCCTTAAAGGGTTAAATATTGAAAAGCTTTGAAATATTTTAGTTAATATTTATTTCTTGTTTCATCGAAAATTTCTGTTCCTGCTAGCGAAGTATAATAATTTCAAATACGTATTTGGGACTATGATGCGAATATGAAACAAGGAACCCAATAATTATATAAATTCATAGTAATTTTTGTGCTCAACTTGTGCTCTATTAACAATTTATATTATATTAAAATATACGTTCGCGAGAAGTAAAATATACTTCTTAGATACGGCTTAAATATTTGATGCTTGAATTAAGGTAGTTAAATGAAATTATGGGTGATGCAAGTAGACTGTGTGCCTTGAAAAACTATAAAATTGACATACCTATACATCGTCGATAGTTACTTACTTGCACAAATACTGTATGTAAGTGTGTATGAGTTACAAAGCAATGCAAATAATTCGTTCCACACTAAAACTAAGGTGCACAGAAAGTATATCAGTACTTTTTTTCTCAGATATGCTTATACTGAATTGGTAGAGATATACTGTAAATAGATTTTTCTATTTACAGTGATGTAGTTTCATCCAGATTTAATCTTTCGCAACGTCTTTGTAGTATAGTAATGTGAAGCAGAGCGTTTGCATTCATAGTATTTAAGACATATGAAACCATCGGTATAAACTTAAATAGACTAACACAATAATTATTTAAGGTTTTATTAGGTGATGGGAAAGGAATGGTGAACTATGTCCACTTCTTAGTAGAGGGTGAATGTCGCTTAATAGAGCACATGAATATTCGCGAGCGACGCACCCCTTCTGGAATGCATTACGAGTTATATGATTCTTCAAAGACAGATACTGAGATGAAAGTTAGAGAAGCATCCAAGTCACATGAAACGACGGAAATAATGGACGAACTGCAATATAAGTTTGCTGCTACACGGGTAAGTCTTTACAATATAGCGGAGTAAAATAATTGAAAGAATTAAACGGAGAATTTTAGTGTGTCGCAATTTCGGGAACAAATCTAATGTACGTATATTTCAAGGAAATTAAACTTGGGGTCATAGGTCTGTAATTTGTTGGGCTAGGTTTGGGACCTCCATGACCTTTGAACCATTCCAATCCATCCTTGCTATTTTTTTATAGCTTTAATAGCAATCGAAATAATTTAGATGTTCGACTTAAAATTAACACCCTGTATATTGATTGTGTGAGGTTCGCTTTTCAATAATTGCATATTAATATGGTTGTAAATATGGTAGGGAAATTGTCCATTTTTTGTCAGTATCATTACAATATCTTTCATTTATGGGATAGGAAATTTGTATGTTTTTTATTATGATACTCTATTTAAATAAACAATTGAAAGGAAAATAGCTTGGATGAAGAATCTTCAGATTATGCAGATCTACTACTATCATCGAAGCAAGCTGACAAGAAAATAGATTTTGAACGTGCAAGCATTATTACAACTACACTGTTAGATACTGTAAGTGAAATAATTATCAATATTCTCGTAAAGTCATAATGTAATTCAATAAACCGAAAAGCAGATGACTCATTGAATTAAATTCTCTGAATAACATTATTTTGTTACAGTATATTTTACTTTAAGAAATTGTTTTTGTGTTTCTTACTGGCATTATTCAATCGCCTACAATTTAAAGCGAGAACGATTCATATTATATTGCCATATAACAAAAAAGGCCAAAGGAATGCAAAATACTATATTTCAATTGCCAAAAAATCGTTTACGCACTAATGTTAATATTAATATAAATATATAACACAAAAACCAGAATTTATTTTCAAAGTTTACTCATTTCGAAAATGAGTAAACTCTGCTCTGTTATTTTCTCTCCCCTACTTTGTAAGCCATATATAGCTATGTATTATTCCAATGTTACGTAACATTTGCAAATAATAGTTTCAATTACAAAGATGACTCAGTGGCACAATATCACGGATGTAGCAGAAATTTTGATGAGAGAACCATCATCTACGTCACAGCAGTGTTATCCAAGCGATGTTCGTACAATATTTATACAAGTTTGTACGTTTTACAGGGGTGCGTGTTTCGGATTAGGTAATCCTTATTATACAAAATATTTTAATTGAAATGTATTATTTCCGTGCAAAGTATTATATTTTTTGTCAGGCGAAAATATGCTTAATCGAAGAATAATAGCTAACACATCGGTCAAATGCTTTTTGGTCCCACGGTATTGGTTGATGACTCACAATCGCGCCAATATTTGGGAACGTGTGAAATTATTTATGGATTCCAAGTTTCCTACGACGAAACAATTATTTAAGGAATTCGTCAGGAATCGCAGGTTAATCGGCTTCTATGCTCATTAATTTCATTAGAAAAACTATTCTAATGTCACGATATCATTGACATTAATTTCCAAAGAAATGCTGCATATTTTGTTGTGTTCAAACACCTGAACTGATATATTTGGCTACATTTCAGATGGATGGAATACAAGAAAACTTTATTTAATGACGTGGGAAAAAGAGGTCGGTGTATTCGTAGCAATGTTACGATACACGATGTTCCTTATGCAATTAGAATCGCTAACAAAATGGATGTAGAAGAATAAAAGGTTGTACGAAACTTTCATAAAAAGCACTTAACTTTCTTGGTCACATCGAAGCAACAAAAGATGTGGAAAAAGTTCCAAAGTTTTAATTTAAGTGATATGCAGAATGCACAGCTTAAACATATTCAAGCTATTATTTCCTTAGATTTTGTAAATCCGACGAAATGTTTCATTGTAGATCGCCGGCTAGTCGTAGTAATCGCATTTGATTATAATTTCTTTAAACAACTACAATTATCTCGGCATCTGCTGGGTTGATTTCAACCTGCCATGACACAAATTTAAGCTCTCGGTTCAGGGAACAGTCTAATTGACCAGTAGATCGGCCCTCGTGTATAATTTCGGTTCAATTCTCAAATAAATTGTTTATATAGTTTCAAAAAAATAAAAGCCGCATGCAGTAATTCGTAAATGGCTTATTGCCCTGTAGCGGTATCCTTTACCTTCAGTTTAGGCACTCGATCATTAATCAAGCGATTCCAGAAGCCGCGATAATTGCACTGACCCGGAGTGCATTATTGCCTATTATTCAATTATTAATAACACTCAGAGCGCAAACGCCACGTCGTTGAAATTGCTGGTAGCTATGAATTGTAGCTTTAATTTAAGACAAGCCCGGTGAAAAAATACGCTCTAGGAGCCGAGAAAACTGCATTTGTTTAAATTAACGATGTAATCCAGGAATTCGGTTTTGAATGTCCGGCAAACTACGGAAAAGGCCGCAAACGCGAGATGGCGCCACATGTTCGATTATCGGCATTAAGTTACCGACAAACTTTTAAAAAGTTGTTATCTCGGTTCCAAGGGGTTGTTTGTTAATAAATACCGTGTGAAATAAAAGGGAAAAGAATAAGCTACACGATAATAAATATCCCCTAGCTCTAACTATATGCAGCTGGCCGTAATAACAATTTAAATTTTATAATTGTTTATAACAAATGAACTTCTGGTGGAATAATGATCAAACCCATTGGAGATGGTAGCTTATAATTCTAGCTTTAATTTGTGTCCTTTGGTCATTGACGTAGCGTGCCGGAAAGTGCCAGTAATCGCAATTGTTTTTAATTTACTTAAACAAATTCAATTTTCTCGCCATCTGCTGGGCTGAGTTCAATCTGACATGACACAAATTGGAGCTCTCGGTTCAGGGAACAGCCTAATTAGTTTCGGTGCAATTCTCAAATGAATTGTTATATAGTTTATAAAAAATAAAAGCCGCATGCAGCTATTGTAAATCGGTTATTGCAGTGTTGCGGTATCCTTTACATTCATTTTAGGCACTCGATCATTAATCTAGCGATTCCAGAAGTCGAGATAATTGCAGTCGATTCTTTTGTTGCAGGTATAATGGATGATTGGCTGGCAAAGAATAATATATTGAGGCTGCAGGAATTGAGTATTGACATACAATTTCTGCGATGCATAACAATCAGTTCGATGACATATGATGAAGGACACTTGACATTTAATTTATTATCCTGACGGTTTATGTATATCTCTTGTTATGGGCGTTTGGTTTTCGGCTCAAGTTCGTTTCCTTCGGTTGAATGTTATTGAACACTTTCATTATTGTAAATAGATTTCAATACTTACTTCCCCCAATCCATATATCCACGTTCATTAAATAATGATAACATTTCAAGTAGAACTTACATTGTTCGCGATTGAAACTAGTCAGTAAATTTCATTAATTCTAAACGAAAAATTGAAATACGTTCATGTTTCGCTTAAGTGCCTCATTACCATTTCCATGTCGCACACAAGTTACCAACAAATGGAAGGAAACGGTAAGGAAGGGGAAATAAGTTTTACTAAAACTCTTTACTTATGTTGTATTGCAACGAATACTACAAACATTTTATGGCACCGATATGTTTATCCATTTTAGGAGACTTGAATAGAAAAATTCAGTTCGCATGAAGTGAAAAAACCGGTCAAAATTCCATTTTGTTGCAACATATTCTGTATTTTATAACAAAATGATTACAATATGAGCGATTTTTAACGCATTTATTTCTAATATCAATTCTATTCCGTTGGCGTCTGTTTTATTTGATAGCGCCCCTTATTTTGCATTGAGAATCACAAGAGGAATCGAGAATCGAATATCGCAATGCTGACCGGCGGGAATGCGCAGTGGCAGAGTGACGCGCGCCGTAATGGCAAGCAATCGCGCCAAGAGTATAAATTTTTTAAATTTCTAGTAGAAATAGGTAGAATTGTATGAATACTATCAATACATCTCTATTATATAATTATTCATACTGAGTGTAAAATTTGTATGATACACACTCGTGTTGTAGATAAGTAATAACATGATAAGAAAAAGGGGCAAACGAAATCTTTTGTACTGTAGCTTCTGCAACGATTTAAAATGGCGTAGTAGATTCATTTATAATGTTGAACAATTTATAATTAATCATTTCTACGTGAATATATGTATATTCACCTTTAATCGAACTTTGTAATAATAATATTGTTGGGTTGCAACTGTAAATGGATCTTTTCGAATTAATTTTCACAAGGCTGCTTATTGTGCCTGCAAAAAACGATTGGATGTGGTAGCAAGCACGTGATAGAAATAATTTCCATTGCTCTACCGATAACAAATGGTGGGGGATACTTTTAACATATAGTCCCTGTAGTAAATAGTAGTTCGGTGTGTCATAACCGCGTTAAAGGTTTCCGTTATAAAACGCATCTATTTGATTCACAAGTGACCTGAAATAAGAATTTACATTTAACACGATAGTAAGCAAATGGTCACAATTAAATGAGTAGTACTAAAACGTGCACAGGTTATGTTACACTCAAGTTTAGAAAAACTAATATTATCTAATATTCTATAACCTGCGATGAATATTTTCATCTAATTATTTAATAGTTATAAATAGTATCTTAAATAAGAAAATGGATACAAAGATGGGAAAAAAGGATATTATACAAGCTGTTGTGCTTGCGGATGATTTTCTAACCAACTTGACACCTGTGCAAGACATGTATCCGAGTATATTAATGCCTGTGATAAATGTACCACTTTTAGATTATTTAGTAGAGACTCTAATTAAGTCCAAGGTCCAAGAATTATTCCTCTATTGCAGTAACCACGTGGACTTAATAAGAACATATGTTAAACAAAAGAACTGGTTAAGAATATCAGTTTCTTTGATCGTATCAGACGGTTGCACATCCATTGGCGATGCTCTTAGAGATATCGATACAAAAGGCTCAATACGTGGTAATTTTATACTTATAAGGGGTGACGCATTTATTAATGCCAATCTTACAAGTCTCTTAAGTAATCATTGCGCAAAACTTGAGAAAGACAAGGGTTCGACCATGACTATGGTCCTAAGGAACTTTGGTTCAACAACTGACTCGTTTTTAAAAAGTGAAACTTGTTTAGTTGTATCTGATAAAAGCAGCAAGAAGATTCTACATTACAGCAAGCTAAAGAATAATGAAAAAAAAGTAAAGTTAGAATTGAATTGGTTCTTGGATCATAACGAAATTGGAATAGATACTTGCTTCTTGGATACTCATGTATATCTGTGTTCTCCTTCAGTACTTCCATTATTCTCAGACAATTTTGATTTCCAAGTAAGTGGTCTAACTTTTGTTTATTCCTAATGAATCTTTTATGGAAAAGGTTGATTAATAAAGGACACATTGTACTCACTTAGGATAAGTCAACGAAACATTTATTATGTTATTTGGAATTAATCTTTGCTTATTATTAACAGACAATGGAAGATTTTATCCGTGGTGTACTGATGAATGAAGAAATTTTAAACTCCCGAATTTATTGGCAGCAGTTAAACTCTGAAGATTATAGTCTGCCAATTGTATCATGGAATGCGTACCATACTCTTAATCGAGATATTTTAAACAGGCACAGTTTTCCACTTACACCAAACGCTGTACCATTTTTAAAGAATTTCATTTGTATGCCACAATGCACTTATAAACATAAAAATACTACCCTCGCTAAAGGATGTATATTAGGGAAAGACAGTATATTGTGCGAAAACAGTATACTTGGAAATGACACTGCTGTTGCAAGATCTGTTATTGGCAATAATTGTTTGGTAGGCCGTAATGTAATGATTAAAAATTCATATATTCTGTCGAATAGTAAAATTGAAGACAACTGCACAATTATAAATAGTGTAGTATTTCCAAATTGTCTTATTCGGCAGAATGCTCAAATAAATGGAAGTATATTATGTCCTGGAACGAGTATTGATACTCGAATGGAGTATGTTGACTCTGTGTTGGAATCGAAAAATAAGAAAATTTTTATAAGAAAAATATCAGAAATTGACGCAGATAATGAATTTCAGTTCTATAAGGACTATGATATGATCGAATGCGATGATTATTCAACGGATGCAACAAGTTGCGATAGTGATTCTGAATGTAATTCGCCCATTCCAGATGATACACACATGTTCTTGTCTGAAGTTATTGATAGTTTACTTAGGGGCTTCCAAGATAAACTTAATTGCGAAAATTTAATTTTAGAAATAAACTCGTCACGATACGCGTATAATGTTAGTATGAGTGAAGTAACATATAATGTTATTAAAGCAATACTAAGTTTACCTTTTCATTATCTATCTGAAATGAAAGAAACTGTTACAAATCACAATTATCAAAGGAATTTGAAGATCATGCTAACTTATTTTTATCCCATCATCTTAAATTATGTTAAAACAGAAGATGGGCAAGATGATTGTTTGCGTGCTATAGAAGAAACTGCCAGTTCAACACAGGAAATACTACCATTTTTGCAACATTTGTTACATTTCCTATATGATACAGATGTACTATCGGAGGAAAAGATTTTAGATTGGTATGAATCTACTGACAAGGATATAGACGCGTTTCAGAAAAATAAAATAAAAACTGCAATAAGGCCATTCATTAAATGGTTGGAAGAAGCTGAAGAGGACTCTAGTGAAAGAGAAGATGATTAAACAAATATAGAGCATAATAATTTAAACGAAATGTTTGTATAAAAAGAGTAATATTTAAGATTTCTTGGATTTCCTCACAATATTGAATAAATCTTTTTACTTTAATTTCCTTTCGTTATATGACCATTTCCTGAGGAAAGTATATGTCAACTGCAAACTCAAATACGTCACACACTTCTAAATAAATCAATTTTAGGCAGACAGTAATTGAAATCAACTTTATATTAATACTTAATTCATAACTATAACTCGTATATTAATCTAACAAAAGAATATTTTCCATATGTAATATAATATCTTTATTTTCATGGTAACTGTTGATGAAATAGTACATTTTTTGAGCAACAATACAGATCAGGTATAAATAAATTATATTTGATAGATTATAATTCATATTAGTTACAGACGTTAATAAAACGTTTTAAATGACACATTAACAAAAGTAGAAATACAAGTTATCATTCAATAGGCAAACTCGCATTGATTAAATTATGCCAAGCTTGATGGCGATGATCCGGAAATCTGATTACATCCATCCAATGTCGTAATCGTGCTCCTTTGCTACTACAACCTAATTCAAGGCCGCCTGAACAAAAATAACAAATATAGCGTTATAATAATTACATAGAAAATTTCCTATTCGCATCAGGCACAGCTTAAAAAAATGTAACGTGAATTACCAAGGTAATCGTTACTCTTGCCCAGATCCTTGTCCCACACGGTAAGACATAATGTAAATTTCATCAGGTCTGTTAGTCTAGTAGGAAAGATGAACTCTTCGTTCCATTCTGGACTTAAAGTTTTCCACTTAACAGTTGTACTTTGTGAATTGCGACCTTTGATTTTCTTCGACACCAGTCTCTTAGGTGTAATTCGCGCGATTGAATAATCCAAGCTACGTTGTCGATGATTGCTCGTCACATTCTCTGTAAGGCACAACTTGACAAATGGATCAGAAAATCCATTACTATCCATCGGAAGAAGATTTGCGGCTCGGTGAACTGTAACCATCAATGCTCGCCGTTTTGTACAGTAACTTAGACTCATTTGAATCTGTCCTTGTCCATTGGAAAATTCGCCCCAAACTGCCCCTTCGTTGTCCACCTATGCCAACGTCGAGCTCTTATATCTTAGTGTCTGGAATAATGTAAGTAAAGTCGGCCGTCGCGAAAAATTGAAAGCGCGAGAAATAATTAAGATTATCAGAATGATTGATCCAGACAATTATACATTTATTCCTGAATAATCTATAGCGTTAAAGGTACTAAACCAAAATAGATAATAAAATATAAATCTTATTACGTAAAACTAAATGAAGAGAAAGGTAATTAGCGTAAAAAATTACAGTGTTTTAGATTGTTTAAATTATTTTTATACAGGGAGAAGCATTTAAGACAGGCGACCTGAATAACTCGGTTGTTATAGGCGATAGAAAAAAATGTGTCAGACGAAACTTATTTGTTTTCGAGGATGGCATAGTCTCATATTAGTACTTTTTTTGTAGATAGACGCGTAGAGGGCATATGAAGGTCCAATCCGTTTTTCTAACTGGAATGATATATTTTTCAATGTATGTACTGTCTAATAAGGCTCTATATGGCGTGTACGGTGACCTATAACTCAAGGTCATTCAAGATCGTTGATGGTCAACTGCGATGGAAAATATTTTACTTTGAGGAACTGATCGAAGATTTTCGTCTCCAAAAAAGAACTATTAACACGAGATTATGGCACCCTTGAAACCAAGCAAGTTTCGTCTGACACATTGCTTTCCATCGTCAATAGCGAACGAGTTCTTCAGGTGACCTGTTTTAAATACCTCGCCTTGCACATACATTTAGCGTAACAAACAAAAACGCTGAAGATTCAATTGTACATACGGGGTAGTGATTTTGCAGTGGAACATTATAGTTTTTCGTTTGCCGTGGTTGTAATTCGTGCAGAGGAAACTTCGCCTCTCCAAGAAAGTCTTGTCCTGCTGGGTCGTCCTGGAGAATCAGAACATGAAGAGTCTTGCCATTCCATAGCTATTAAGAAACAGTAAAGTTTGGATGGAATTCTTGAATTTCATTTACAACTACGTATTATGTACATTTATTTTTCATTTGTATCAAACAGATTGCAATTTTCATACATCGGTCTCTGTTGTCCCATAGAAGTTTAATGTCTCGTTGAACTCCGGATCCCGTGTTTTGTGAACTGTTTTTGTTCGTAGTCGTTTCGTAGCCGCAACTATATCTATTGGTAATATGTTGAGCTTGCAAAACGGATCGGCGAGACCATGAATATCCATTGGCTGCAATCCTCGTGCTCGCTCCACTTTGCACTGGAGGCAATGAACTGCTGGGTCGTATCGCAAGGAGACTTCGAGAGTTCCATAACTTTGTCTCGTTTCTATTTTCAGAAATATAAGTTAGGCGTCTCCAATTCTTATCGTCAGCCGTTAACAAAGTTATTTAATCTGAGACCGTAAACTTTTAACCGTGGTACGACAGTGTAGCATAGTCATGGACCCTATACAAACATTAATTTTTCCTAGAGACATAGAAATGCATAGCAGGACGTTCAGCTTTAATTTACCCTACCAATCTGCGTTACCATTTTAAAACTGTATCTGTGTCGTGTTAGAGTTCAATAGTTAAGTTAACCATTTTTTTAATGAACTAAATTTTTTCTGCCTAGCAAATTGTATACCCACCGCTCTGCGTTACTTGTTGTGGCAAACCGATTTGATTGATGCTGGGGAGACTGAAGGGCTTCTCCAGTTCCGCATTGGATCGATTTTCTTCTAGATCCATGCGTTTCTCGTAGATTTGAGACTGTTCGTGGATTTGCTCCGTTGGCATGTTTTTTATTGCCGGTGCCATTGGTATCATTATAGAATTCGATCTACAATGTATCAATTGATATTAGCTAAACCTCTACTCTTTCATTCATCATTTTTACGTACCTGAGGGATTGTACCTGAGTATTTTTTAACTGATCGCACGAATTGATTTCTAATTTACGAGTACTCTCGCTTAGTTCGTGAATATCGTCGAACTTGTTGGACTTTCCTTCGTTAATTTCATCTTCGAACGATACACGTTGCTCAATCTGCGAATCATTGCTAGCTTTCGGACTTGTTTTTGAACGAGGACTAGTAGGAGATGGCGAAAGACGACTGCACTGAGATGCGATAGAAAGAGTAGATCTATCTAATTGATCTGATCCATCTTCCCGGTTGTTTAGCGGCGATAGTCCATTGTGAGATCGTTGTCCTGAAGATTTAGATACGCTACTAGTCGACTGAGCAGAATTGGGTAACGTTAAATGAGTCTTGTTAATAATACTGTCTTGATTTCTTTGTAAACTCGAAAATGAATTAGATTGTCCTCGAACTAATGCCAGGCGACGCGTACTTTCTTCGTCAGAAGAAGAATCTGCAGGTTCTGAAGATTCAAGGGACTTATTGGCACTGATTGTCCAAGTAGAAGCTTTAAGAGCAGATCTCGACCACCCACGTTCCTTCATGGAAAAAAAATATATGTATATATTACAAGGCTTCATCTGGCTCCTCCCTCTTTTTTATTTCCCATTCTTGACATACCTTTTTCTCTGGCAAAATGTACTTTGGCATTCCATTAAAAAACCACGCACCACTTTTTTTCCACATTTCTCTCGTCTCGGCACATATTCGACAAAGAAATTGTCTCTGGCCACTGCTCGACCGTCTAACAATTCGTTGCACAGTCGTTCTTTCCCTCATTGTGAAAGCCTCCGAGCATGTTGAGCTTAGTTCATTAGTTTCTATACCACATTTCTGGCATATATATTTCCGACAATCTTTACAAAGGTTCGATGACGCGCCCAATACTGCACCAAATTTTTCACCGCAAAGGGCACAAGAGCATGTGCAATGTGCCTTACTCGAGCATCGGCTACTACAGCCTTTTCTTGCATTCATTCTTGTGGCAGTTACAATGCAGACATTGCGTTTCATATTCTCCAATCTTTCTACCAACCTGCCTATTCTTTCTTGCTCTGATAAATCCAAAGCTTCCGCTCTTTGGATCACCTGAGATATTGAAAATACATCGAAATGGTAACATAGTCCATTAATACTAAGATAATAAATGAAAGCGACAGAATGCTGATAAGTAAATTAATGGATTTGGGCATCAAATTTCCAAAGTAATATTCGTAAACCAAATTTATATGTAATAAATGATAATCAATGTTTTGTTAAGACAGAAAAGTTTGTATCCATTCAAAAATGTTTACCTGTATAATTGCGCGTTGTTCTTCCTCAGTAAGCACAAATGATTGTGGACATCTGTTTGTGCCACTTGAAGAAGAATTAGAGTAAGCGCCCCACTTTGAATCCAGGGAACCAGTTTTAACAGACCACCCCGTTCGCAATCTAATTAACGATATTTTATTAAATATATAATTTCGTAAAAAATATATATGTGTTAACCCTTTGCACTACAAATTATATTTCCAATAATTCTCTAGTATTTTAAAGGTTTTATCTGAAATCGAGTGTGACTTGACAAAGGAGCTCCTGTGATCAAAACTGATGTCGAGTCACACTCGACAAAGGAGTGCAAAGGGTTAAAATTTATCAAATTGTTAGAATATTAAAAATTCTCAATTTCTCACTTTGCTCTTAATGCCAAGTGTCTATCATTTGGACAGACCCATCTGTTACCTCTGCCTGCATCTTTTACTGTGATATCCATTGTTTAATTTAATAGAACTTTGAGACTATAATGTGATACACATTAGCCTGTAAAAAATAAAAATATATAATAGATAATAAAAGAGATAATAAAATATACATTCCTTGTAACAAATTTCTATTTCACATTCTATATTAATTATAGTTGAACTCAAGCTAATTTATGTTTTTCTTGGTATTTTATTTTATAAATATTACTCAATTAGTTTTCACAAATATAAACTATAGAATCAACAATTTGTATATACCTACATGTACTTGAATTAAAATGCACTTTTATTCTACCCGTTCTGTATAACAGAATAAATATATAATACATAATGGATAACACAAAAGACTTGTAGGAGTATTTTCTTTTTTGTGTGTGTTGGAATTCCTAACATCTATGGGTATAAATATGTATGTTATTCGGGTTTTAGCATTCCGCAAGTACAGTTGTCGAACGGGACCAACCCTTAGGGCTTAGTAACGCCATTCCAAAAATTCTAACGAACTTCAATTCACAAGAAAAAGTTCAGACGCAAATCTTAAATTCCGATATATTTGTCTTCATGGTTTGCAAGGCATCTTGTATAACAGTGCCATGTAAACATGTGACATTCTTATCTTTTATATTATACATGATATTTTTGTACCAGTATAAAACGGGAAAAAATAGGGCGTATAATAGAACAAACATGTATGTCAACCTATTTTAATAAATATATTTTCGACGAAACTATCGCAATCACTCAAGTAATTAATTTTGTATGTATTTCAATCAATAATTTGACTATTAGACATGAGGAATTAAATTCTGATAAAGCTGATATTTCAAATATACATAATTCTCTTAAAGACAGAATAATTTAATATGAATAAAATTTGTGCTACAAAATGAGGAAATATTATAATATAATCGAAGAAAAGTAATACTGCGATGGGCTGAGTTTAAATTAACAAAGAAAATTATATTTTACGAGGAAATTGAATTTCGAATTTTATTATGTACTTCTATGCATGCGAATCGCGAAAATTGATTAATTCTTCTAGAATAAATATAATTTCCAATTATACACGTATACCATTTAAATAACAAACTAAGTAATGAAGTTTATTAATACCGACCAAGAAGGTAAAGTTTAAAACAACAAATTTCGCTTAAAGACGCGCAACAAGTATTAGCTATATACGTGCTTTCTGTATTATTTAAGTAGCAAGAGGGAGACTATATTTGTACCTAAATCGATAATTCAATGGTTCACACTTGTAGCGACTCTTACTTTCTGAGTATCTACACGGGTATAGTACGTGCAATGTTGGAAATGAAAAGCTATTTAAATTCAAAGTGTTCCCGCATATACTAAAATTAAACAGATAAACAAACTAGAAATGTATAAACCTATTATTGTCATTGTAATTACTATTGCTATTTTTATTTATAAAACGTATAAACTATAATAAAAAATAATTTATTTATATTACGAGAAAACGTCGTACTCGTTAATAATACCGGATAGTATAATAAAATAGGTTACTATTACATTATTTTGTATAGCCATACACCCATCGGGAATAAAAACACGAGAAGTAGAACGGAGGGGAGAGCTTTCTGACGCGTGGCAATCGTATCGTGACTGAAAAAAAATGAGCGCGAAAGTCCTACGTTGAGGGCGATCAATCGAAGCTCGTGACGTGTGCTATGCTCGCAGGTTGCATTGTTACCATTCCAATTATTCTTTCATTTATAAGCGAAAAAATACTCAAAATAAATACAACAAATTGTACATCATTTTAATTTAGTATTAACACATACAACATTTAGTATTAAATGTTTCGATATGGAAAACTTTTATGCGCTAAAATTAGAATTGAATTTTTGTTTGTTCAAATCTAAATACAGAGACAACACCGTTGAAATTAGAAATTAAGAACATCTGTTCTTTCTTATACGCTTGAAACCCGTACAATGCCTGAAACATAGGAGCGAAAGCACGCGTAACTTAAACATATGATACCCGAAATTATTAATGAATGCAGCTAGTTTCTGGATCTATAGCACAAAATTGTCACAAATATGTGGAATTTTATTCATGTAGTACAAGAAAATTATCTTAAATGGTGCGATTGCATACTTACATTGATATGTATAAACGTGTAATATTTGATTTGGAAACCAACAGCCGCCACGGTTGAACATAATTATAGGTCAATGGACGATTTTTGAATGCATTTTCAAAATTTGTATTGTAGAATAACGTTGATAATGCCGAGTTATTTTCCAGGATCTTATAGTTGCGCGAACAAACGTATAAGCACAGAGTTGTTCTTTCCACGGTATCAGCTAGCCGACAAGTGGGTGCTATTATCGCTGAAACTGGCCAACGGCTCTGCTTCGCTTTCGATACAGGCGCAGAAGGGTGCGAGTCATGCGTGCGATTCGCAGGGATGTACCTAACAATAAGTTTAGCGACAATGCCGTCCCTACTAAATTAACTAAGATAACCGGAAATGAAATGGCATGTATACTATCTGCTTGATGTCCTCCTCTCATTAAGTTAGCCTGTCTTATTTTTGCAAAGGCAGCCGCTTTCATGATTAAACATAAATAAATATGAAATTAAATGCTATTTTTATACATAAAATTGAAGTAAATCAATTTGTAAAGATATTTACAATTATTATTAACATTATGTACAACTTGCTTTTAAATTGTCTTTCTTTTGACAAATAAAATAGAATAAAGTCTTAGTTTTCAGGTTGTATAGAAATGTGTACATTTTAATCTGTTAATTTGTAATAAAACCTAAGATATAAATAATGAGAATAAATTTAGATAATAATAGTCTCTTACTCGATTTTTTTTATACATCTTTATATACCAAAGTTGTGTTTCGGTAATATATTTCAATTCCATATTTCATAAGAATTCCATAACATTTAGATTTGCACGTATTATGGTTCTGTCTTGTACGTATACATAAAATGATTTTAAGTTCATAGTAATTTCTTTATTTCATCTCAAACTAAAAAATTAAATAATGGCACTGTTTTTCAGCATTTAACGAAAATTGAATATGAATTCATAGTTTCTCAAGATCTATTTTAATTTAATGCCAATAATCGTGGATAAATCGGAAATAACGCGTTGCAGCGAACAAGTGTCCTTGTTCTACATTGTAATTATTGACGTGCTGCATTTTGCAGCTGCCGACGTTATATGCAACTTACGTAAATCTTGGAAATCAAATATATTTAACTTGATCAGATTTTTCAAATTTTTATTTGGCAATGAAAATTAGGCATCTCAACCTACAAATCTTTATTGGAAGGAGCTCATAGTTTACGCAAATATTTCTGTCATTTTCTTCAAACCGTATTTTTTAATATCATCCTACAGTTATGTATTTAAATGGAATAAATGTTATTCTATATAATTTGGAATTTCTTCTGAGTCCATAATTTATACAATTTGTAGAATAGAATAGAATAAGCAATAACATTAGCAATAATATGCTAATGCAGAATCTGCAGTATAAACTTTATTTCTAACATACAATTAATTCAGCTAAATATAATATTACAAATAACAATCATTGGCATTAAAACATTTAACAAAGTAACAAAAAGTATATATATTATATACATATAAGCATATATGCGTATTTTTCATAATATTATGAAAAATACTTGTCAGCATAATGTAGCATTTCAAAAGCAACTTCAACCATAATAAGAATAATAATCATCCATTCTAAACGAATGTGATGACGATCGCTCAAATGTGAAGACAAAATACCCACAAGCTCTACACAATGATTCAATTTTTCGTTTATAACCTAAAAAAAAAGAATAAAATATATTTGTTGCATACTATATATTGTAAAGTCAACCCACGACTGTTTTATAACTTACTCTTGTACGTTTTGCGATGTTAAAATAGGAACAAATTTCTTGGTAAAGTCGTTCTAAATCATCTCTTTCCCAATAGAAGTCTGGAGTATCTAATAAATCTGAACTTAAATTAATGGAGTGCCGCAAAGCAAATAACTCCCCTTGCTTTTTTAATACCTCCTGCCGAGTCATTTTAAGCTTTCTACCAGCCTTTAGATCTTCAGTAACAAATTCAATTGAGTCTATATAATTATCCAGAGATGCTTCCCATACACCTAACTTTACAGACTGTGCCATCGCATTTGAGAATGTGTATTTGTCTAAATTTGTTGCATTTGTGGCTAATATTATATTACCATTTTTTATATGACTACGTCTCCTGCAATGCATTTATTACATTAATGACGAGTTAATAGAAATTGCTTTGATTGTGATTTTATGCAGCAAAATATAATAATTATAAACAGCTTAGAAAAGTTTTAAACTATATTACCCATTTTCTGAATAACTATAAGACATCAGTTCGCTTTCAGATAGGACAATGTGGTTCAGGTAACGATGTTGTTCATATTTCCTTAAAAATTGCAATATGTTTTCACACTCGAGTTCAGAAATATTCCACATTACTATAGCACCTTCTCGGAAAAAAAAGATATCCCTTGCTTCACGTTCTATTTCGTATTTTGCCACTGCATGTATAACATCTGGTAACGCTGCAAAAGTAATCTAAATAAAGCATAAAAAAACTAATGTACAGAAATATGTTGGAAAATTTTTTTGTCAAGCCCAATACTATTTATCATTTTCATACAATTAGGAACAAGTTGGACTGATTACCAATTAATAAATAGAGCATTCTAAACATAATAAAGTGTTTAATCTATACTTACAACAGTAATCAAATGAATTGCATATTAGTATATGTAGAAATATCATATAAAAATTACATTATAATTATAAAATGGCCTTGGAAATAACTACCTCGGGTTCATTTCATACATTACAAACATTTTTGAAGCACTGGAATTCTAATGTGTCCCTGTATGTCAATTACTTGTACCCGTAATAAATTCACAGATTTCATTATGTGAATTTCAGATATTTACTTCAGAACAATATATACAATAGTAAGACACCACAGATACTATAATGGTTTCTTTAAAGTAATATATACCAATAATGCAATTAAGTATTGAAGGTATAAGTGGAAAATGAAAATATAAATTATATTCTAAGATATTTCTTAAGGGGAACAACAGCAGTAATGTTATATTCTATCCAAACTTGAATAATATAAAATAAAAATAAAAAATATATTCAATAACATATATGAATATTTAAACTTTATATTTCATTCAAGGAAAAAAAGTTAAAAGTAATAAAATAATTTGTATATATAATTATCTCTCACAATAGTCATTAATTTATATCATATAAACCAATTGAATTTGATCTTAAGACCATAACATTGAATCAGTTTTGCATTATTCCTTGACGATAAAGTAAAACTTTATTCTGAAAGTAAAATATCTTTCAATCTATTAAATATGGACTGTCGCATGCACCCAATCCTGATGCAACACCACCCTCATTAGCAGTAGCTAACTTTGTCCGTAACATATGACCACTTTGCTTGTTAACATATATATTATTTTCATCTGCAATTATAACACCAAATATTCCTAATTCAGAAACTAATTCTTGTAGTTCTGTGCTCGTATTATCCTCAGGCCTAATCATGTAACTTTTATGAATGGGTGGATGAATTTTGTTCATAAGAATCCAAGCTACTCGGTCCTGCTTATCTTTTACAGATTCCAGAAATTGTTTTATATCAAGTCCATATTTGTTATTGCAACCACCTTCTCGTTGAGGTTTTAGTACAAAACGATGTGGATTTTCAATTGCCATTTCTATAGCAGTATCTCCATGTTTATCAAAGTCTAATGCGTAAAGCTCTATATAAAATAATATAATACTTCATCAACTTCTGCTTTAATGGTCATTTATTAATACCAAAAAAATTAAGATTAAACAGTATTCACTTACCAGTGAATATTTTTTTGATTTCTGTACATGCTTTCTCATTATTTAAAAATCTACTAATTACCCCTGGCTTTGCAAGGGCCTGCTGTACTTTTTTAGTGCCCGCTAAATGATACTGAATAGTAGGACACTTAATTGCTAATGATCTTTCTATTAATAATCTTACTTCCCATTCTTTTTGTGTGTGATACTGTCCAGGCTCATATCCACATCTATAATATACTACAGATACAATGTAATTGTCCACAATTAATTCCTTTTTGCTGCCCAATTTAGCAGTTGCTACTAATTGCGTTAAATTTCTGCGAATGATTCTGATACTTGGATTCTGTTTTCTAATTTCAAATTCGTGAAAACGTTGGTCACATATATTGTATGTAACATCCTCAATAACGAATAAAATTATTCCTCTGTAAAAAATTGTACAAAAGATTTTTAATTAAATTTTGAATTCGATGTTTTCAATATATTTACATAAACTTGCAAATGACGTTAGTCATGAACATACACTTTGTTCCCATATATCTTCCATGCTTCAACCATACTTGAACATATTGTTTGTAACGCATTATTTTCTGGAAGCTTTTCTATTTCCTTATGGTAACCAAGTTCACGCAAAACAAATTTATGTAATTCTGTTGAAACAGGTCCTAGCCAACCAAAGCCAGAAGCAATTGTATTTATTTCCACTTGTTTCCAACAACAATAAGCTAGGCAGTTGTGACTTGTGTTTTCTTGAAAACAACATGTGTCCAACATTAAGTCTGAACGCAATATCCCAAGGGATATTTTTTGCGCTGATCCTCCTTCGTTGTTTACAATATTACATATATCAAATAATTCTTTGGTAAAACTGTCAACTTTTATTGTCTCCTCTAAAGTTTCTTTCAAAAAGTTATAATCCTGAGCTACTTTGTGTATAAGCACATTTAATATTGTTTGTATTTGGCAGGCATTATCAAATTCTTTTTTTGGAAATGGAGATGGAATCAAAATAAATGGTGCAAATTGTAAGACATCCTTATTAAAATCTTTTTTTGACAGCATACACATTCCATGCATAAGAGCCCAATCTTTTGCTTTCTCTATCAGTTCTTCAACATCTCTTTTAGAAGATGGTATATGGAACATTAAATCCATTATTGTTCCTTTGGTGTAGATTCTTACAAAAAACCTTTTAAATCAATAATTTAAGGTAAGTCTTGTTGTTTAAAATAATTGCTTTATTTAAAATTATGCGTTATAGTGTTTAAAGCATTTACAAAGAATTTATTTATCTAATTTTACATTAATATTTAAAATTGTCTTTATTTGAGTAAAAAAGAATTTAATTGTTGATTATATACTAATTGAAATCAAAGCAGCATTTGCAAGTTGAAGGTAAAATGAATATTAATATTCCAGATGTGCAAATTGTTGTCACTTTGATACAAAACATTAATTATATATCAATAATATACACCTAGTAACAAGTGTAATAATAATTTGGGGAAAGCAAATTAACTATGCTGTTAAATATGTAATTATGAAACAAGCTATAAAATATGTAAATAATAACATCTTCTTTTATCATTTAATGAATACATTGCATTGGATAATACATACAGGTATATATGTAAAAATATAATTGACGATACGCACAAAATAATAGGAATAGATATTTTAAAGTAAAACAGTTTAAAGTTATCGATATATAATTTGTCGAAATAGTTCGAACAATTACAGTGTGTCATGGAAATACGGGCACGAAATCTCGTTGAAGAGTAATTTTCCTCACCACGTTTTAGAATTCGAGCATACTTCCACCTAACGTTTAAAATACAGCCCCGAATCAAGCAGCTACCTCAAAAGCTTTTTGCCTTATTAATAGAAAAATATACATTTCATTCAAAATACCTATCTACTCAACAAAAATATTGATTGCAATTTTAGTTGGATTATCTTGAATTAAAGTAGATTTAAATTGGATTCTTAATGTATTTGCAGACTTTACGAGCATTGCGAAAACTCTCGCAAAATATATTTATGAAATTAATATCGAAAAGATATAAATGACTTATGTTAAGTTATATACTTCCTTACACGTTCAGTTGATAATATTACCAAAAATTGTATGGTTACCATTTTAGTAATACATATTTGAATCGACACTTTCGTAAGTAAGGTTATGTAGATGCTTGGAAAATATTTATAAATTACGCTACCCATTTTTATTTATTGCTTTTATGACTCCTAATGTAATGTTAATATTTTGTTTTATTATTTAATTGTTTAATCTTTATAGACGTATAAATAATAAACATATTATATAAATGATGATATATTAAAAGTAATGAGAGATTTTTATTAGGAGAATGGCATATAGAAACTTCTTTTTTACAGAAAACTAATATAAAAATAATATATATATATAATATATATATATAATGGAATGTACAATATTGGAATCTTTAAAAGAAAAAAAGGAAAAGACCCTGTCCTCCGAAAAAATCTGTTTTTTATACTTGTTTCTAAATTCCATCTATACTAAACGAATACATGAAATGAATTAAGAAATCTATTTGTAAAAAAATAATACAAAATAGTTCCTAATACATTAGAACGTAACTTTTTTGTATTACGAAAACTTTTCCTTTTAATATATTTCATGTGATAAAATGAAAGTATAATTATAGTTTATTAGCAGAAACAAAAAACCTATATTGTACTACTATACATATTTCATTTATTGATTCATATTATTAACAATATTACAATGTAGAAATTCATATGGCAGTTCAACATTAAGGATAATTATTTTAAGATACCCTATTTCTTTAAAAAAATGAAAGCCAAATGTTCAATAATATTCTTATCGTACAGAACATAAATTAGTGTTTTCGTTCTTAAATCCTTATCTTAAAGGAACAAAAAAAATGTCTTAAATACTTACAACTAGTTGACGTTGTTATAATACTAGGTGTATATAAGTTTTGCTGCATTAAGCCTTGCACTAAAGCTTCCAAATTATATTCCTCAGATGTTGCCCATGCTTTCACATTCCATGCCTACAAAGGATCAATATATTTTTGGTTAAAACATCATATTATTAGCAGTTTACAAAGAGGATATTATTATGCCAAAACTTAATTCTTTAATAAAATTTCGATGAATTTATACAAGCAACGTTAGGAAAAGTGTTTTGTAAATGTTTTTCACTCTTTTTATTACATGTCATCATCCTTTAAGTATCATAAAATCATTTTCGCCAAAAATTAAAACGTTTTATACTTCGCTAATTAAATTACTCACACTACTATTTTCTTCATCGGTAGATAATGATTTTCTCTTCTTAGGCCTTTTTTTCAATTGAACAGCGGAATAATTATTATCATATTTCTTTGTAACTGTTTTTAAATTGCTTTCGCCACATTCAAATTGCGTACTTGTACTGGAACTGTATAACGAGATGATTTGGTTTAATTGTAAATTCCATTTTGTCGTAACAGCACATCTCGCTAATATATGATTACATGACACTAAAGTGGTGCTAAGTTTTCGACAAACATCGAAATTTATGTTACTTCTGCATGTCAGTGTAATGCATCTTTGCAACGTGTAATTCATTTTAACGAAATATTAAACGTAACGACTTTGTTTATTATGTACGTAGTAAATGTAATGTTATTAAACGCTTTATGAATAATTTTTTGGTGCATTTAAACTAAATACAAACACAGTTTTGCAATGAGAAAATTGATAATCTTCGCGTTACGAGTAAACATTCCCGGTCTCGTTCACAATTCACAACGTGGACAGGTTTGTGCATATAGATAGTAGATATGTATGTATTCCTTTTATACATGAAGATTATAGAACAGGAAAGTGGACAGGAGGAACTTATACTTTATGCTTATATAGATTCATGTGAGTATCAAAAACCAACAATGTTAAATGAATCAACATTTACTATACTTAATAATATATTAAACACTATTATTGTAATTGCGCCTTTGTAATCAATGAAAATTTATAATGTTCGATTTACATGTAACACTCATCATTATTATAAATAAAACTATTCACATTGCGCTAATTAAATATTTAGACATTAGAATGATTTGAATTAGTTACATTATATAATATTATATAAAATCGTACAACATCCTACGATTAAGAGTTTAGTTCTCTGCTGATTTCATTAATATTACGGTATATTTTGTAATAAAACTAAGGGAAATGAATGAATAGGAATAATAATCATGCTATAATTAAGTTTGATTTTATGAATTAAAAGATCTGTACGTATAATAATGTATTGAGATTTTGTTTAAAATTTTATTTGGTAACTCTTGCTATGGAAACGCTCCTTAATTGGAAATGCGCATCTGAACAGAACATATAATCTTCATTGTTATGACATACTAAAAAACTACCGAAATGTCAAGAAAGCACTATCATGCATTTTCGGTCCAGTGACACATAATCTAAACTATAAAATTGTATTTTGTTTAATAGTATTCTACCAGAAAGTATGGAACTTACGCGAAATTTTATTACTTGCAAACTCAGATGCTACTTTCTTAAAACGCCGAAAAAAATTTGTTTGTATCACGTAAGGCACATCAGGTAATGTAAACTGCATAATAAATTTAATTCAGGGCTGAATTAAAGTAAAATATAAAATATATTTCTTATTGTGTGAAACTATTAAGTCCTTTAAATAATATTAAATAACATTTCCTTTTCGATGTCGTTTAAAAATTTGTTTGATAATTTTAAATTTTCGTCTGTTTAGAACGAATCAAATAGTGCATGAAAAACATACATACAAATAGCTTGTTCAGTAATTTACTATGAAACAATTTATTTATTTTCCTTAAATATGGGTTAGAAATAAAAAAAATAATCAGTCACACATAACTAGTTATGCGTTGTACCAGACACTGTTATGTAAATTATGTGAAATATGCCCTAGATTGGCAGAAGTTGGAAAATTGGAAACACCAAAATTGCAAGGGAAGTACGAAACTGGTCAATTAATTCTACATAGAGTATTTGGTTACCGTGGTGTAATATTGTTTCCATGGACAGCTAGAGTTTACGATAGAGATATTTCAAGTAAAAGAGGAGAGTAAGTCTATATAAGTTAATGGTTTAATCAAACAATTATAAATTAATGAACAGGATGCACAGAAATATCATTTGATTGTAGCAGCGCAAATGATCCTTATAATGGTGTGGGAAAAGAAGTAAAAGGTAGAACACATACATTTTATCAGGTATTAATTGACCAAAGAGATTATCCTTATATAGTAAGTACAAGTATACCTGATATATAGGTAAAAATGTATTCTGCAAGTTCATCTAATGTATTTATTTATACACAGCGTGCTCATGCGGAAGCTGTGACATTTCTGAGTAATCACGAATGGAGTAGTGGTATATATAGAGTACCAGGATTAGATTATGTTGCTCATGAAGATGTTTTACCATATACTACAAACGAGGATACTGCACTACAACACGAACTGTTCAACAAATTTTTAGCTTATAATCCAAATCGTGATCCATGTTTCATTGCTCAAGAAACTCTTAAGAAATGGCAAGAAAAGAATTATGCATTATTAGAACTGTCAGATGTACATAAAGAAACTACTGAGAATGTTCGTGTAACTGTTATTCCATTTTATATGGGTTATAAGGAAAGTCAAGCTGCACACTGGGTAGGCGTTACAAAATAAAATGAATGTACTATAAATATATGGAATAGATATAATTCTACATTGATCGAATGAAACATACAGTGGTGCTATTGTATCCGTCTGGAAAATTTGGGTGGTTTGACTGTGCAATTACGCGAGAGACACTGGAGGATATTTAGTCTTTCCGGCACATTGGAGACCGTTAGAGGAAGGGGTGTAGTTGGACAAGAACCTGTGTTATCAAAAATGGTTCCTGCTTTCCAATATAGTAGTAATGTGAGCCTGCAAGCTGCTAGTGGCCATATGTGGTAAGTGTTTCATTGCAATCCAGTTTTAAAAATGTATTTTTATTAATACAACATTGAAAGAAGGTAGACATTTTGGAGCTTATGCATACATTGTTACTATTATTTAATTACAATACTACTCCGTTTTGTTGTTATATAGTAGTATTATTTTAGGGGCACATTCAGAATGGAAAGGGAAGATGGATATGCATTCGATTGTAGAATACCACCTTTTTCTTTGGAATCAAAAGTAGAAGAGCCACCTACACCAAACATTAGTTCTTAATCTGACTGTGTAAAATGTGTGAAGCGATTGTAACTATTTGGATACTCTAAAAATTGATCAAGGATTAAACTTACTATACATATGACCATTAATTACATAGTAATTATTATATTGATTGTAATATTTAATTATAAATATTATGAGTAGAATTTAAGCTGTGTAGTTTTTTATATATAGTAAATTGAAAGCATATTATTTTCATACTATTTTTATGTTTCAACATTAATTCATCGATTATAAGCGAATAAACTATAATTATATAAAAATATTTCTTTTTTGTCCTGAAACTAGTCTAAAATGGAAAAGACAAATAATTTTACTGTACCGGTAAGCGAAAGAACAAGAGGCCCAACAATTATTTACTATTTGAAAAAGAAGCGTGTAATTACAAGCAAGCCTCGAAATTCAAAATTTCGGACCGTCTGCAACTACAAATCGAATCTCAAAAAATGGGCCCTCAACTATATAATTTCGAAAGATGAGAACTGTTTGATGCATATCTAAAGTGAGGATACGTTGGCCATCAACTCCGTTCAGTACTGCAACCATAAATCGACTGAACGGTTGCTCTGGTCACCGTCCTTACATAGGACGACCTGGTGCGCTTGAATGATGCGATGCAGTGGAACGACTGTACTGACGCGAAAGTATTAATTACAGTTGTACAGTTGAAACTTTCAATTATTCACCGATACTTTCTGGTAGACATTACTGTTTAAATAATTTTAGAAAAGTGTTCTCTAATTTGCTGGTCCACATTAGTAAATTAAATATTTTCATAAATTGTCTAGTGTAAACAAATTTCGAATGCAAATTCTATGATTTTTAATGGCCTCTATGGTAATAAACTTGTTTTACTCCGTGCAATTTTAATTTCAGCGAAGGATATCCAACCGATTATGACAAAATTAAGTGTGAAGTTTATAAAACCCACGTAAATACGTAAGTATGTAAGTTTTAGTCACAGATGTCTTCGAGTAGAAGCGCAGTATGTGCAAAGGATGATCGGTAGAGGAAGCAAGTGCATAGTTACTAGGACGTAAATTTACCAAATTTTTAATTACCCTGATGCTATCGTAAATATTGTTACATTACTATATGCGGGCGAGTGAGATCAAATACAAGATGTAAACATTTCTTCGTGAATGAGGATAAATTTTGTTTATTCTCCGATTAATAAATAGTAATTCACTTTTTGATTGGTTTATAATGTAACTTTGTAGTTATTTAATCTGAATATCTGCTTAAATATCTTTATTTGTTTTCCGGATTGCGAACTAATGTGCGATGTAGATAGTATTATCATTCCTGTTCCGTCTATCAAATGAGCGGAATACACGCAATGAATGTGGTATGCCTTCGCGGTTTCTAAACTTCGCATAGTACTTGGTGGAAACTCAAATTCGTTGCAGCTGGAACAAGACGAATCTACCCATCACGATGGTTGCCTGTGAGTTGCGTTTTTTATTTGCGTTTACATTTTCATTTTTCGTGTATTTTCCAATACAGTATTTCTACAATGCAAATATAAAGAGATTAAACATTTCCACGGTGGAAATTTAACTCTATTAAAGGTTTTCTTCTGCCACTCCCCGTTCTTATTATCTGCTTTTATGTTGATACTTGCTATCAATAAGATATTTATACATTTACCCGAAAAAAGTTTGATTTAACTAATTTGTGACAACGTCTTAATTGTATAGAAAAAGGAATTGCCCCCTGATAACCTTTCTGAGAAACAATTATAACTTATTCAGAATGATGTATAATTCGATGAAACTAAAGCATATTGACGACCGGATATTTTTGCGTATATTTCGCATGTTAAATTGAGAATACTGTCTAACACATTTCACTCGAAACATATCTAATGTACTGAGATATGTATGTATGTTCGTTAGGACTTACCAGTTATAGATTGCTGTTGACATGACATTTGGAAATTTAATATTGTAATAATAATGCAGATAATTAAATACATTTAATATCATATTACTTAAACTAATTTTACGATTACTTTTATGTTGGATACTTTATACCATTTAATATGTATCTTTGCTTCTTTCATAGCTATTCTCATTTATATGTTTTATTTACAACACATATGTTAATTAGAAATTGTTAATTAAATCATGTTGAAGTTGCCCCAAGTTTTCAGTATATTCTTAGTATACAGTATTACTTAAACCAAGTATAAATCACATATACATATTTATGCATATATGCACAATGACTATGTAATATTTCGATAAAAACAGAGATCAGATAATATTAATTGTTTTTCTGTACTAATAAAAATGTGGTAATATTAATTCATTATTTATCTCCACTTCCATATTTAGTTGCATAGTTTCTAGAATATCACCTCAATTTCATATATGTTTTCTAGAGAAATCTACTTTTTTTGTTGGATAGAAATTAAAATAAATTATCCCTTACATATTTTAAGAAACTTTATTACCTACTACATAAAAAACAGAAATGTTAAAATGAAGGTTATAGAAATGAAGTAAAACACACTTTTTCTATAAATGACGAGCATTACATTTTTGTTTAAGCAGCAGGAGTTTTGACAACAGAAGTTTTGGACCAACTACATACAAAGTTTTACGAGGACAATCGTAATAGTTTGTCACAAAATGTGTGCACAAGAATTAATCCGCTGGAAGCTTGTATTTCTCGAAAGGTTTTGCAAGAGTCGCAGCATTTATTTACTCACAAGATCGCAACAGAGGGCAAACCTATAACAAATCAGAAGAATTCTGGCCGATGTTGGATATTTTCAACATTAAACGTTATAAGAACTGCTGTTATGAAGCAATATAATCTAGATGAGTTTGAGTTTAGTCAAGCTTATCTCTTCTTTTGGGATAAGGTTAATATATGTTAATGTTCAACATTTCTTGCGACAAGCACATGCGATATATACTTACAGATGTATTAATTAATGCCTAGGTCGAACGATGCAATTACTTTCTACATAATATCGTGAAAACAGCTAAAAGGAATGAACCAGTCGAAGGTCGCCTGGTGTCATTTTTATTACACGACCCAATATGTGATGGAGGACAGTGGGATATGATAGTTAATCTTATAAATAGACACGGTCTTGTTCCCAAAGTCTGTTTTCCAGAATCTTATAGCTGTGAATCTAGTTCACGTATGAATACCATTTTGAAAAGTAAATTGAGAGAATATTCTAAAATTTTGAGAGATTTGGTATCTATTGGCGCAACAGAAGAAGAATTAGAATCACAGATTCTAGAACAGATGGTTGTTATCTATCGAATAATTGGTATTTGCTTAGGCATACCTTCGAAAACGATCACTTGGGAATATTATGATAAGTCGAAGAATTATAATTGTGTCGGTCCTATTACACCATTAGAATTTTATGAAAAATATGTGAAACCTTACTACAATGTAGATGATAAAATATGCTTAGTGACCGATCCAAGACCATCTAATCCATATGGAAAGCTTTACACCATAGATTGTTTAGGGAATGTTATAGGTGGGAGACCTACTCTATATAATAATCAACCACCTGAATTATTAATGAAATTATGTGCAGAAAGTATAAAACAAAACGAACCTGTATGGTTTGGATGTGATGTAAACAAACGATTAATAGTTAAACAAGGTATACAAGATATGCGGGCATATGATTTTGAATTAATGTTTGGAACTAATATTCAAGTGAAGCTTACAAAAGCAGATAGACTACTTTATGGTGATTCCATGATGGTCCATGCAATGGCACTCACAGCTGTTTCAATTGATGTAAGTTAATGAACTTAAGAATACAACTGTGTTCAGATGTATTGATTAATTTCTACATTGTGTTTCATAATATAAGCAATGATATACAGTATAGGTACATAAAGCATATTATAATTTATTTCTTTTTTCAGAACGATGGTAAAATTAAACAGTTCCGAGTAGAAAACTCGTGGGGCGATGATCATGGGCAAAAAGGATATCTATTATTAACAGCTGAATGGTTTTCCGAATTTGTTTTCGAAGCCGTTATTGATAAGAAATTATTACCTGCGGATGTTTTGGACGTATTTAAACAAGAACCTATTACCTTACCTGCATGGGATCCAATGGGTACTCTTGCTCATTGATAGTAATGTAAGCTTTAACACTTCAAGATGAAATTTTTTTAGTTAACAAAAAAGTGTATAAAACATTAAAAATGGAACAGCAAATAAAATTTTATGCACACTGGTACAGCAAAGTACAACAAATTAAGACTTTAACACTTTTATAGTTCATTATCAACAGTTAAGAAATAATTCTAGAAAATTTAATTACAACATTTGAATTACCTAATACCCTGTTGGGTATAAAATAACATATATTGCTGTAATTAATAAAATGTATATTAACATAGTTTCTAAAATTTCATGTGCTCATATGTGTAATCAAGTTTTTAATTTATCGTTTCCACCCTTTATTTGATTCTTAATAATTAATTTTGTTTTAATTTTTTCCTGTAATGCTACATATTTCATTTAAGGCTATTTGTATTATTTATAATACATAAGTTAAATATATGTTACATATGCAAAGAAACAAAACAAATTATTCTTTAAAAAGTTATTGGAATATATCCAAAATAGAATTTGGGTCATCATTTATTATCATATTTATATCCTAAGTACATAGTTGCAAACTGAGAAAACATAATAATTGTGTATGAAGATTAATAAATATGTTAGAAATGTGAATCTTTAATTTAACAATCAATACATTTTTTTGTTAACACTTATTTAGAAATTACAAAAAAAATACATCTTTGGAAGCAATATTCTGCATATATTATTTATTTTCAAGTATAAATAACTAATTAAATTAACTAAATTCTGAATTTCTATACAACTAGTTCTAAATAGTTTTATGTCGTTCTTTTTGCAATTTGTAACAATACGTGAGTTTAGCCCATACACCAAGACACATGTTTTGCAAACGAATGTCGTTTTGCTTGATAGAAAATTTATAAATGGTTCGTATCATTCTTTTTGATATTCTTAATTGACCTCTCTGAATTAAGCTTAAAGCAGTATAGAGTTTGCAACGTGCCACCAAAAGGGGATCTCCAAGGCGGAGTGCCAATTGAAATTGCCTCACAGATATTTTACCTGCCATTTCAGCCTGTATAAAAAAAGATCAAATTTGTATATACATGGGATAAGAAATCGTGATGTTGTTCTAGATAATTATGAAATGCATAAAATAAATAAATAGAATTTATAATTCCTGGATGAATGTATGAAGTATAGCTTACACAATATTGAAATTTTTCTCCTAAAGCAGAAAATGCTCCGCCTAAAGTAGATAACCACGACATAGCGTGATCAACTTCTCTCCTTTCTATCGCCATTTGTGTTATCCTTTCATTCCTACAATTGTTGATTTATGTTTTAATACACATACCACAATTCTGCAATAAAGCAAAATTAATTATAATTTATTTATTTTTCTTACCATTTGTAATCTAAGAATTGCTTTTTTGGTCTTCGTAATTTAATTAAGATCTTATCAATGCTCGCATTTTCCGACAATTTATGTAAAAAGAGTAGTAATAATTTTTTATAAGCAGCTTTACGGTAAGCTTCTGATCTCATTAATGTTGTAACATATATAGATACAACATATGCATTACATCCCGTTTTGTTTAAGCAAATTTGATTTACTCTTGCCACAACATTATCATTTGATGTTGTCATATTATTTGCTTGATCCCTAGTTTTAGTTTCTTTCACTTTTTGTTCATATCTAATTACCGAATATGGTGTAACGATAATGCTGTCAAAAATTGTAGTGCCCCTATGTATGATCAATTTGATTGGATTGGCCATTTTCGTTTAATTTCGTAAATTAGGCGACCTTAATATCGTACAATGTTGTTTCGCTATATGCAAAGACATTACTATACAACGATGTAAATAATACATATTAAAAACTGCTATACAAATACTGTCGCGATAGTAGTCGTCGAGAATTCTTGTTACTTATCTTAAAAATAAATATTGGTCAAAATGTTTACACAATAGAAAACGGTGTTGTGTAATTTATACGTTTAAGTAAACAGTACAATGCTTAACATTCTCCAGATATTTTGAAATGTCTTGTTTGGGGCGCAATCTTTTGAGTTGACAAAAGTGAGGTTATATGTTTAGTTGACTACACCCATGGTACATAAAGATATGCATCAAAGATGGTGGGGATGATAAGATGATACGTACTATACTCATAGAAATTATGTGCTAAAGAAACGGAAGAATTGCTTTTATAGTGTTAAAGCGTATAAAACCTCATTCTTAATATAAATTTACATTCATTTCAACAAATAAGTAATACTTTTATAATATATATTAAAGGTAGCAATCATAAAAAGTATAATTACTCCATCCTTGTTATTTGCAATGTTATCACAAAATTTTTAATGTTTCAGTTGGTAAATAACATATAACCGTAACGTTAGTGTTTATTGAAAAATACAACTAAAATATGGAAAAATTACTTTTGTCTTATTTTTGAAGTAATAATAACTTAACCTATAGCTGGTTTTGCATGAAAACTAAACGCTTGAAATATATTTTGTCTGGCAAGTAAAAGTATAATATGAATATAACAAACGCGATACCAAGAATAAAGTACTCTTCTATATAAAGTATGTGACTGAACAATTTAATGAAGTAAAAACAAATTTTATATTAGGAAATTGTTGTTTTAAACAGTATATTTTACTTTAAATTTGAATCATTTTGAATGAAGTAATCTTATTGGGTATTGTATGAAGATTCTACATGATGCATTAGGCAGTTTTTAAAATAACGAAAAATATGAATTTAATAGCATAAAATATTAACGAAATATAGAATTATCGATATATAATTACATATTCTTATGTGAGATGCGATTAATTCGTTAGTAACATTAGAAATAAATTATAAACTTTAAGATATCATGCTTCCATTAGTGATAATTATATGATTTAAATAAATAACAGAATATCGTATATTCATTTTATATATCAAATTCATGCATAAATTCTTTAATTATACTGTCACAGATCGTACATTTATCAATCAGCAATAGTTATTCTATATTTTATTGCTTATATCTTTATTATTTTTTATATTAAAAAAAATCGGTAAAATGTATTTGTTCATGAATTAATATAATTGCAATTTGCATTTTGGCGCGTGACAGTTATGCAAATGTGAATTATCGATTAAGAACATGGAAATGCGATTAAAACATGTTTTCACAATATTTTTGTATCAGCATACATAATAAAAATATTTCATTGATAAATGGCAAGCTGAACAAAATATTTGTTTGTGTTTCAGAACATTTTACCGAATATTCACATTCACGCAAGTAAGTTTTTATGTAATATACAACTTTTAAAAACGTCTGAAATTACAAATAATTTAAAACGAACAAAATATGATACTACTTGTACAATGCAATTTCATAAGTCTAATTTATCATTTAAATAATTGTTTACTAGGTGATCAATTTAATACAAATTATATTATACAGTTCGGGGTAATGTAGAGGATGATTTGCGCCACTGTGCGCGTTATACCACTGCGCAGATATTGGCATTTCCCAAAATTCAACCGACCAGTCACACTCTACTATCTGAACACACCTCTATGATACACCAATCAGAGGACTGGCATCTTTCGTTACGGAGTAGTAAATGGGGCAACATATACAATTGAAATTTATTCAGCCGCGTTATATTTACAAGGAATTACGAGAGAATTCCCTTCAAAAATTTTGTACATGTTTTAACATTGCGCTCAAACAAAACTTTCGACTAGATTTCACGTTATAAAGACTGTGGTCGGAAGGTAAGCGCTTAGCTCGTACGTCGCTGGATGTCCTACGAGTACCCCACCTTATGATTCGGCCTAAGCTTTGACGCGATACATACCTCTATTGGTATTGGGGTCTCCGACGCGATCGTGGCAGGTTGGATTCACCCCGTTTGTCACTAAGAAAATAGTTTTGCCTAATCGACATTTTACAGTGAACCATTCCGCTTGTTCGTTTTTTCAGTGAAACTTTAAAGAAGAAAAATCACGCGCTACGCGGGTTTCCATTCATTTTCTAAATACGACGTTTTATTGCTGACATTTCTTACATTAAACACGCGACAATAAGGTATGGCGTTTTTGAGAACGGTGCCGCGTTGCAGTGCCGGTAAAAAGCTAAGGAAGTGTCTACCACTTCCTATCGGTTTTCTTGAGAACGTGACGAAGCCATCGGTACAGTTAGTGCAGGTGCACGAACGTGAATACACCGGCACTAGTGCTGACGTGAAGCCGGCTCCACGACAGATTGATCCTTTGGATTTGAAGTTTAACGATCCGACTGCAGCATTTAAGAGTAAAACTACGAAAGAACTGATTCGTGCTTACATCGTTTATCAACTATGTTCGATCGAGTATATCGCCGAGAACAATATGAAGGTAAGTTAATTGTATAATATTTGCTTGTTTTACGTTGCGTATGAATTACTGCTAATGTATTTATTACAAATGAATTATCCGTATGACGTATAAAGTGAGGTGAGATAGCATGACATGTGCTTCGTCCTGCATTTCGGAGCGTACTTCACCAGTGATACGGCTCCGGCTACATTAGGTTATTTCTAAAATCTCATCTTTCGACATATTTTTCGAAAATTGTTTCGATCGATGTCAAGAAATTTATTAATGGAAAAAATCAGAAAGGTATATTTTTCCCATATTTGTGATATTATCTTTGGATTTGGGAGAAACTTAACGAAATATTCGACGTCACATACATTTTAAATGTCGACATTTTTTTGTAATATACAAGGTACATATCTCACAATCGTGTAGAGTTCATTATAGAATATGATTATTACGATTCTTAATTGGGCTGCAATTATTGTGAGACGTGTATGACAAAACCAAACGTTACATTTTTTACTTTGCGTAAAACTGCAACTGCAATTCATTATTATAAATTATTCATTCCGGATTATTTGTAGATAAGTAATACTATTTTGCTAAAATAAGGTAAAGAATATTTTTCTATTAAAAGAATATTTAATAATGGCCATTAATGTTAGCTAGAACGAGACGAAAGTAAATATTTGGTATTCTGTATCTATACATATATTACATATACACTTTTAAAGATCAATTGATGAAATTATTACGTTGCAACATTTCTATAGCAACGTCTAACACAGGTAATATACGAGTATAAGAATTTGCAACCTCGTGCAACTTTTGGATTAAAAATAACGGATCTGTCGAAAAAAAATGATGTCGGTAAAAGATTTGTACGTTATTTTGTACTACTGGCAGGAAATTCTTTCCATAGTTTCTGCTTGTTCGGCACACAGTATGTATGATTTTAGAAGTATGTATACAGAATTATTAGCTACATTCTTCTTTCTGACACATATGTATAATATTTGCACAGTATTTTATTGCCTCTATTTTTAAGAAGGATAAAGAACATGTAATTTTAACGTAATTGATAATAGTAATCGTGTCGGGAATCGTAGTCGATTTGTACGAGGTCCTGGCATGACGCGTTATTGATTTTTGTAGTACATTGAATCGACCTAGAAATTTTGTCAGAAACTTATACCTAGTGGCGGTGTATTACGTAACTACCAAGGAATGGTTCGTCGAGCAGCGATCGTACAAAATTTTTTTAACGTTCATCATTGGATACTCCGGTACTCTGATGTATGCTTGCGAATTCTTTCTTCTAGTACGTTCTATTTGTAATTAAGTTTTTCCTGCTCGCGCATAGCAATCGAAACCGCCGCGCATAATTCATTTTTGGTCTGTTAAATATTTCATTTCATTTTCATTCAGTGTGTTATTAAAGGAACAATTGTTCATTTTGTTCAATTCTTCCATTTTCAGTTGAAGCTTCTAAATTCTGGGTTAACGTTCTTAATAACGCTCTTTATTCTCTAAGGATTTTTAGATTTGTAGCTGTTTTATTTGATTTAATTCAATACAACTTCTCCCATCAGTCTTCTTTTTCGTCGTTTTTTTCTTTGACTGCTATGTAACAACTAATTCTTACAAATGAACACTAGGATCACTATTCTGTGATATCCAACACTTTTTACACTGACGTTATTAAAGTAGTATAAATTTAATTATGTTTCGAATACGAATTGGTTTTATAAGCCCACACAATTTGCTATAGATCCTTTATCGTTGAAGAAATTTGTTAATAATATTGAATATCCAGTTTACATTTATTCATCCTGTTTTGTTAAATATTATATTTCAATATTTTCAGGAGCATGCATAGTATGTATTGAATTACTCGAATTACTTTAAAGATCGTTTTATCTCGATTAGTGCTTGTGCATTAACAAATGTGTACAAAATTTATGGCTCGCTAATTCTTTCAACCTGGCCATGTATTATGTATATCGATTTTAATTTACATCGGCTTCGTTCTGGTTTGAGTACAAGATTACATCTAAGTTCTGGTCTAAATATCGTTAACAGGGTAGGATAGAAATATTCAAAATGAGCATGACTGTTAATGTAATCACACTCACCAATAATATATTAATCCATCAGCAATCAATTGATTAATTTAAAAAAAAACTGCAAACCTTTTGGTCACAGAATTTTGCCATTAAAAAAGATTGAAGTTGGGCAGTTTATTTTTTAAATATACGGATATGTACTTGCACCAAATCTATAAAAAGTACGAGTAAAAGGCGAAGGAGCGTTTATTACATTTTTGTCGGACAATGCTTTACTATCTAAGTGGCAATTATTTATGCTTTTGCGAAAAAGTTAATTACCTTTTTACGTTAACAGTTTCTCTTGGTTTTCGCTTCTCCTTCAGTACAAATTATGAGATGCCCGGAATTCCAGTTGTCACTATATTCGAGATTTTTATCAATAGTATTGTTATCAGAAATAATCGGATGCGAAATGTTACTCTGATTCGATAATTGATTTTCATTTCGCCAATTGAACAATCATTGAATTCCAACAAAAGTACAGATTTGTTCGTGCAATAGTCGAATATAGGAATTAACAAAAAGTTATTTATACCGCGTGTTATATAGCATTTCCATGCTAGACAAGTACATTAGAAAGGTACAATAATTTTTTTAGTACCATGTGCACGTATATATTACCAAGTAATGGCAGTACACACGATATGTTAAATCTTATTTGCAACTCTAAAATTTTTAAACAATTTGAACCCATTACCTGAATGAAAGTTTGCTAATATTCGTTCAGTGTGTTCAACAAAGTAGAATGATTTATGCATTTCTTGTCAGACGTAGGTACTATATAATGTATTAATAGTATGGTTTCATTATCACGTTGATTATACATATTACTGATACGTATAACGAAAATTGAATCGTTCGTAATTAATTATAGCCTGATTTTTGCAAGTGTATAAATAGAATGACGAGTATGTACCTGGTGATTCAGCTACCCTGAATCTATAAACCGTGCCACTCAGTATTGATTATTATTGATTTTTTAAGTGTGACATTACTCGTCGCCACTTCGCTTTAGTCCCTTTGTTAACGGTGCCAAGTATCGCTTTCTGCGATACAATCTTCAGCAGAATATTAATTGCCCTAATCTTTTGTCATTCATTATGGCAAAGAGGTCAAGTGTGCAAGATATATTATATTAAATTTTTTCGGTGAATTTTTGCCAATGAAATGGTATTATTTTTTCAGACAATTGTGCGGAAACTTTTATCAAATGATTTTTAAGAAAAGTTTTCACAATGGACTAAATAGAGTATTGATTTAGAATACGTAGAAAATTTTATTCTGTAGTTCATGGAATAAAAGTTACTGTTATTGCTTCTTCTTTATTTGTTTATATTCACCTATAAGCATAGGCCACAATTTATTTGCAGATGATTCGTCTAATTTCCTCATATATGTACATGGATAGTTTCCTTCTCCATTTTTTTTGTTAAATTATCTAGAACTGAAGACAACGTTTCATATCGGGAGACTTGATTCGAGATATGTTAATTAAAAGTACCTTTTTAGTTTGCTCACCTTTAAAGTTTCTTATCTGTTCTTTAAATGCCCCCTGCGCGTTTCAAACACGTCGTACACTTAAACTTTACACAATAATACTTCTACGTTCAATCTGATATCGACACATACATCGAAAGATTATCTCATTAATTAATTGTAATCATGTAGGTAAGAAAGATTAAAATAATCCAAAGACTAGGAGTCTCCAAAAGTTTTGCCCCTGGGTTCTGGGTTTTCCGGAATTAAACGATAGGATTGAAGAGAGATACAAGACAATTAGAGTGCGATTATTACAGCTTATTTCATTTTTATCTAATCAACATGCACTATATCGAAAGACAGTTTCAAGTGTCCAGGTAATTAATCTCCGATAGCTACGTTAATCTGCTGAAGGCTGAAATGGTGGCGACACTTTTTATTTCCTGTGATGCAATATTTTTTACGCATGTCCTTTGTACACGGTGTACTATGACAAAATTGGTAAAATGTAATTGCATAGAGTAGCCCTAAAGTATATGTATACTTACACAATGACTCACAGATTCGTTCACGTATCTCTAAATCTTAAAAATAATAGCTTCATCTTTATATTCTGGCAATTTAAGAAATAGACTCTTCTTTTGTTGTGCCTATAATCATTTCATCAAACCTATTTATATCTTATACGGTAAACGAAATAATATTTTTCAATCGTTAAATACCTATGAGAATGAGTTACGGTAAATGAGCAATATCTAGCCAAGAGAAATTAAAATATCTCTTAATGTGTATTACATAATTCAAATAGAATGCCGACAAATTGTTTGTTTCAAATACAATCACAACTGTTGTGATTATCGCTTTAATGTAAAGAAAGTTAATCCTAGTTGTGTCATGTTCATCTAATTCAGGTGTTTCTCAAAAAGATAAATGGAACTACACCTTTTCGAAGATAATAAAAGTCTCCATTTTGGTTGGAGTAAATCATATAGAGATAGAGCATTTGTCGCAGAAATAATGTATAGAACTTGTTATATCGGGGTAAAAATTAATGTTTGTTCGATTGAGGAGGTATTATAGTTTTTGAACAAGTGGCGAATTAAATAATGAATCGAACATTAAATAGTTCAAAGATTCGGGAGAACTAGATATGTATGTAAATTCTAAGAATCTTACCTGGTCCTTTCTAATTCAGGGTTAAAGTATTTTTGGCACTTAACTGTTATGTCCAAATCAAATGAAATATGTTTTACTAAAACATGTTTTATACGTTAGAAATATTAGGAGAGCAGAATGTTACCAGAGTAACTTTCCATTATAAGGAGAATGCAAATTATGGTATAAAAAAAATACAGCATCAGTCGTATTGCGGACACATGGATTTAATTGGCAAAATATTTATTAGCATATAATTATTGGGAATACATTTACTTGTTATAGATTGTGCAAGTTTCAGAATTAATCAGGTATGTTAGAACGATGTTATACGTGTCACGAGTCTCGAGCAAGGATTTCGCGAGACTGTTTTATTCCATTGAAATTCTCCTCGCTTTAGAGCAGATGTTGTGTTCATTGGTAGGAAAAATTTAGAGCCGGAAGTTTTGCCGAAGACGACCCCCACATGAAACAGCTTCGTGAGTTAATGATGGTGTCCTTGGAAATTTAGTCGAAGAAGAACCAGTTCTATCGTTGTATCTATATGCGTGTGGTAAATTTTGCAAATTTCCTGCTTTCGGTTGAAGGAATTCGAGAAATCCAGTAAATGGCTATAGTTTTTCGTTTGATGCTGTGATATATTTTTAAATTATGAACACTGGATAGTTTAGATATTATAGTAAGTTAATCAGAAATTCGTTTTACAGAGAAATATTTATATCAATGTACATTATTATTATGGAATATAATAGTATTATATTATTCATATTAATTCTCGGCCGGCTTCAAGTTATATTGTTGAAATTGTTATACTGACGGATATAAAATTGCGGATACAAACAAAAAATTAATTTCGCTGTTAAGAACTGAATCTTAGTTGCTTATTCAGTATATTATTGTGTCACTTTTCAGTCGGAATATGAACTTTCATTAAATATAATTATTCATTTAGTGCGAAGTTAACAATTTCCATTCAGAAACTACAAACATTAATTCGAATTAATACTATTTTTTGCCACATTCTGTAATGACAATATAGAATGACGATTGTAAGATGTAGGAGAAGGTGTTATTTTTTTCTATTGAATCATAAAAGCCTTTGATAGCGCGGAAAATTAAAAGGTGCTGGGTCGGGGCGCGTTTAATACACTATAATCTATCTACAGATACTGCATCTTGTGATTTCGATCTATTACTCTTAGGAGCTTTTTGAACGTTGCCCAACGAGTATCATCGTAATCGTGTAACTCAGCAAACTTTATTTAGTGTTTAAATGAAAATCACTTGAAGGAATATTTGTATTTTAAAATTAATAAATTATATTGATATCTCATCCGATTATTATTCAATGAAAATATTGTCGGTACAATAAAATATTAAGTAACCGTACAATTACTGATTGTTTATTTTATTATTTGAGGCTATTGCACAATAATATATATTATCCTTGGCCTTATATAACAGAAGATGATATGTGTACTATAAATTCAATTTGTTGAGGTATCCAATGATTCTGAGATATAGTAAGTTGTTACAAGGAAAAACGTAATAAAACTGTTTTGCTAGTTTTGTTATTTTCCAAGCAAAATCAAGGAGTTCTGTAAGATCTAGAAGCATATAAAGTCCGAGATATTCAAGTGGACCCGTATGTACATATCGACTAATTTCAACATATAACTTTCGCGAAAATAATTTAATATTCTCATTCGCACATTAACAAACACCGCAGTTTGATTATATTACAGTGGTTTGAAGCCGTATTTCAACAAAAATATAGAAAACCATTGAGCGCCCAGATTAAATACATATACCAAAATACTGCAAGAGGGAAAAGAAAACGAAACCAATAGAAATAATCGTATTCGGAGGTCCAGCGTTAAATCTTGTTCAATAAAACGAAAAAGAAACCTTCTGTTCAATCTAGTACACGCGTAAAAACGTTTGGCTGAAACACTTTGGCATTAGGTAGAAAGCATGAAATCGTGGTAGGAAGAATAATTGGTTCACTGGTATATACGAGCACTTCGAGGTGTTCCTAGCCTAGCTGTAACCCTGAAGTGGCTGACTCAAAGCGAAATGTCACGCCTCGAGGCACATCGCTGCATAGACTTGCTTTCAGACAGTTGCCAGACGACGATACCGCACTGTTTCGAAATCTTTCCATAAACATCGTGTCTAAGTTCGTGTTGCACATACTGATCGGGTCGCGTGTTAGGCGCACGACTGCATTCGCTATGCGCCTTGCATAAATGCAATTGATGAACGCACGCGTGGACGCGTTCCTTGCGAGGTTCGGATGATTTTCTTTCTTGGACAACGTTGGTGCAGGGCGAATTTATCATTGAGTTCCATTTGTCGAGCGTCCGTTCATTCCACGGGCTGCTTCGACGAGTGTAAACGAAAATTGGCATTCGTTTATTACTTCAGGGGTGGTTCTGGACGGAATATTATTAATCCTTTGACTGCGGTTGGCTCTAACAAGAGATTGTCAGCATTGTACAGCTAGATATTCGTATGACAGTTGCTGAGGGTAGCTGAGCGCGTAGCAAATATAATATGATAATGCGTTTAATATTGTATCTGTTTAGTAAATCAATGAATATCTTGCAATGGGAAAACTTTACTGGGCGTACAGAGGCTGCTTGTATTATTAAAGGGAAACATCGAGCTTTGAAACTAGATGATGATTTTTTACGAAATTTTGTTCATTGGTAACGAACATTTTCTTCCAATATGAGAAATTCTTCAGCCAAACACATAAGTCGAATAAGTTAAAATTATATTGTTAGGTAAACTTTATGCTACTCCACACTATTCTACTTCACGCTGTTTGCTCTTCGATCCACACTACTCGGCTGCTCAATCTACGCTGTTCTGCTCCTTCATGCTTTCATGAAGGAAGGAAGGAAGGAAATTCTACTTTATGTAATTACTCTGTTTCATGCTTTCATTCGTACATACATTCGTCATCAGTCATTCCCTTAAAGCCAACGGCAATCTTACAAAATAGGGACACAATTCTGCAGGCCATCGCTGCACGCCTGCAGACCATCCGTGTCCCAGGTACATTCCTCATAAATACTCCCTACAGTCAACGTATATGTACACATGTAGTTAAATACTACGCACTCCCACAATAGTATTTTATATGGACATGATTGAAATTGGAGTAGTTTATTACCTTATTTTACCATAATTTCAGTTAGATTATGTGTAACAGTACTATCTTCAAGGTTGTCTGTTTTCTTTGTATTATTAACTGAACTGAACCGTTTTGCATTAAAAGGGGGGGGGGGAATTCTGTGCTGGTGTCTATTCAGCAACATTAACTGGTGCAGTTTTTGTTAAACGCTTCCTAGTCGACGCTATTGTTTCTTGACTCAAAGTTATCTGTTCTATAAAATTGAGGAAATCCAAAAGGTCGATTGTCGTAGTCTTTCGGCCAGGCGGTCGACAATAAAAATAAAGAAATGACTCTTAAAATGTTATGCTCGTTACTATTTGTTTAAAACTAGGAAAAATTACTGATGCACTCTACAATCGAACAAATAATAAACGAATTCTAATTCTAATACTGTATTTCATTATAATATAATATGCAGAATATTATTCTGAATCTATTCGATTATGCCCTTACTTGTACAGTTGCGAGTGACCATTGTTTGGTTTCTATTTGTCTAAGTACACAAGTGATAAAATTATTTGAGTAACTATCGCGCTGTACACTTCAGCCATTTCTTCTCATCAACTTCTAATTAATAATAGTTTCAAAATATTCCATGCATTTGCTTCTGTGCATTTACGATCCGATTTGTCAATTTACCGGACACCCTGTACATACACGTGTGCGTAAATGAATGGAAAAGAGAGCGAGAGAGAGACAGCGAGAAATGGGACCAATGTCTCTCACCGGATTGGACTGAAACTGAAACGACACGTGATAAGTAGTTTCAAGGTCGACTAGTTCGTTGGAACTTGCCGCGATTATGGCAGGGTCAACTTTGTGCTACAAGGAATCACACATCATAAATCGTACTGGAGCCATTATATGGGGCACATTAGTAATGAACAATTGTAATCAGTCAATCAGATGTGAAATTGGCTCTTTTTTAACTTACGATTATATTTCCAATTAAAGCCGTCGTAGTAACAACGGGGAAGCTCCAAATGTACACCCTTGAATGTACATTTTACACCTATCGCGATCAAAGTGTACATAAATCTATTTCTCTTGGGCAAATCATTACATTAAACAGAATTATTATGTTATTAAACTGTGTATCGATAATTTGTTTGTAACAAAATGCTCGGCGTTTAAAATGTTGCACACCTTTTCTTGTGTATTTAATCTGGATATTCGAAGAAATAGTATGCAATCCGCGCAATGAACCGGTAATGCGAGTTGTGCAAAATAATGAAATTTAATGTTTTCGCCTGGTCAATTTTATTTATGCACACCGCACGATTCGCGCAATCGCAAGGAAATGTAGTTTAGCCTCTGGCAGTTTTTACGATCGTCTCTAATTGCTAATATCTGTCAAATAAATTACGTAGTTTAATTTTTCGTCTTCCTTTTTAAGATTTAGTCGTGCCATTCGATGTTGGATATTGATTTACTTAATAATTGCATATAGGATTCATCTAATAACAAGTGGCATACTTTGTACAAGCTGTTCATATGGCGATTACCGTTTTTTTTAAGTGAAAAAACGTAAACGCGTTGTCCAGATTGTTCTTGTTTGCGTCCGTTTTGCTATGTGTATCTGCACTTAGATCGAAGAATCCGTATCAGTCTTATGAATGAGATTCGTTACTTACAAGTGTACAAGTTGTTGCATAATACTGGGATTAGCAGCCAAGCTTAACAAAATAAGATTCAGCTTACTGTATGGATGATGTGTCTCGTGTTTTTTTCAACGTACAATTGTATTGAAGCCAAATGGTACAGTATACTAACACTTGATAATTTAAAATTTAAATAAACGTATCCATAAATTATATGGGCAATTTATATAATTCCTATGCTGCATAATAATCTGTATCAAACAAGATTTAAAATCCTACTAAAATACCCGAGAAACTGATTATCGCAAAAAAGGGCGAATAATTATTTTTAAACTTGCATCTCTTTTTTGATTTACCTATGCTTTATTAAAATTTACACACAATTTGAGTGGTAATAAGGGGAAATTGAAAAAATATCTAGATTCAACTAAGGAAAGTTTTATAAAGCATTAAAATCTATAAATTATTTTACACGTATTATTTTTAACAGAATTATTTGTACAATTTGATGAAAATATTCCAGTGAAAGTGATACAGTGCGACAAGTATGAATCTAGCAGATAAAATTTCGCGTACCATATAAATTCTGTTTTAACATTCAGATCTTTCGTTACTTTAAATGGGTAAAGAAAAGTTTCAACTGAAATTTCCTTCTGGTTTCTTATGTATCTCATCATAAATCATGCGTATGTCATTAACATTACGTAAAAAACAGTTCAAATAAAATTAACGCGTAGCCAATGAACGATTGCCAGTTGTTCGTGTCAGTGTATCATCATCAAGAAACTCAAGACGTATGTGTTAAGTGCTCGTCAACTTTTCAGTACAGCAGACGTGTTCAACTCAACTTCACATCCTCCCGTTAATTGATCTCTGCAATAATTGTTCATGAACTGAATGATTTTCATAAGTGTACTTACATAAACAGTTGGATTTTTGTGTGTTTATTTAGTTCATTTTGTCAATCACAGTGCGTTTATCGGAAAATTTGTAACGCAGAATAATCCATAGAAAATAGAAAAATTGTGTAATTTTATAGTATAAAATACAGTACAAAATATTTGCTTTTTCATGAAAGCTCAAAAATTGTACGTTTAAAGAATTTCCATTTTTGTATTATCGAGTTCTTATTACTTTATACATTCATAAATGAAATTATCAACGTAGCAGAAAAAGGTCTTTGCAACAGATTTTATATAGATGTTGTTTATGCAAAAATGTTTAGCGTGTGGTGATATCAATCATATATACACGTCGTTGAGCAAAAAAATAGGAACTAGAAAATAAGCACATAGTACATACATATACGTAACGACAGTTTGGTTTACTTTATCTGTGATGCAAATATTAAATATGTGGTGCTTTATGCGCGCCCATCACTCGCCACAATACGTGGTTAATAACTTACGTATTTCACATACATATTTACGTTTTCAATGTTTGTTGAAGGCTTTAGTGCTTATTACAAGCCATAAAACGAAGGACTATAATGTATGACATCTCTTAACATCGTAAGCATCTTCAAATTAGAGTGATTTCCCTGGGCAACCGTGCTTATCTTCGTATGAGTACAAACGCTCGACTATTTGACGATTACTGTCGGAAAAATGTTTACTACGTTTCTCTATAATCTAAATCTAAGCAAAATATTACGACAGTTGTGGCTTGAAAAAGAATTGATTGTAATACTAAAGTTTTTGTTTTTTCCATATAACATTATACACGCAAAGTACAATTCTCGCTATGCCCAGCCTTTTTTCATTATTAATAATAATGTAATTGCATGTAAAAAATAAAATGTGTGAGAATTTTTACGATAACACAGTAGCTTGATAACATATTCATATGCAATGTTTGAAGTAGCTTATATCGAAGAGCCAATTATCGAAGGTGCAACTAAAATATGACGCACGATAGTATGTTATAACTTATTCAACAAATAATTTGTTACATAAAATATTACACGAAAAGAATATTTTCTTTGTAACACAACAAGTATATGTATATGTAACTGTATTGTAAAGCGGAATTTGCTGAGGAACTCTGTTTTTTCATAAAATTCATGTTATTTTGTATTTGCTCCTATTATACTTCGTTATACACTATTGCTAACAAATTTAGATGTAAAGATCGAAATATTTGAAGCAAGTTATTTAAATATAATGAAGGTATTGATCCATGAGGTGCACGACTACTTTTTATCGATCATACGTACTAACGTCCCAGCGTTATAGTGTACCAACCACTTTTACTATATGATTAACCTGGTCTTTCAACCATAAGGACGAGTGACCGATAACAACGTCATGTCCGACGTATATTTCAGCAATACGCACTTTAACGGAGACATTATCAATGCTTAATTGCTTTTAAACCACCTTCGTTTGCATTGAGTGCCGTCGTTTGAATTGCAATGCAGTCATCATTATTAAGTACATATCAGTGTTTTGGAAATACAAGGTAGTACAGAATATCTTAAGTCTTTGTCGGATTAGTATTAGTGTATTAAACGATGCTACACGTGACGCGATTGATGCAATTTATTTATACGTTTCTTTGTATAGATAATGTAACAAATTTTATTTGTAAATTCACATACGTACACGTCGAGTGTACTCACATATTTCGGAACGCGACTGGTTAGAACATTTTTATTAAAATGTTTTACACAATTCTAGATCTCTGCTTAGATTTATTCACTTACGAATAAACACTGAATATATGCAGTTTATTGATGGCAGCAACTTCATCGATTTATATTCAACATTATTCATATACCTACTTAATTATGCATGCGCTTAAAATAAATTCTTCTTTTCATTAGACCCTCCATAGCTTAAAATATTAGCATCCGAGTGAAAGTGACATGCTTCTACTCTGGAAAGCTACTACATAGTTTGTAAGGTATAACTTTGGAAACTATGATCACAATAGTGTTTCACAATAGTGTTTTCCTCGGTATACTGTCGAGTTACAGAATGATAACGCGTTCAATAGCATAAAAATATATATTTATGATTTGAGGAAGCGGCATATCTTAAAAAAATAGTATGAATTAATTTTTTGTGCTGAACATCTGAACTGCTTCTCGTGTCAAATCAGAGGCATATATTTATTGCCAGATTGGCAAAAAAACAATTGAGTCTACCAATTTTATCTCTGGAGAATATTTCTAGTTCTAAAAATATATTTTTTAAATATCTCAAATGTCAATGACGTGAAAAAAAAGTAACATGTATTATTGCTTTTATACAAGACGCTTACCTAACTTATAAAAACATATTAAAACGAAATGTGCTAAGGAACGCATTAAAAGATATTATTATCATCTTAACAAAGCTTTGAAATTGTTCGCAAAATTTCATTCCGAGGCAAGTATAACTTTAGAATTATGATAGTAACTTTATAAATATTTAAAAATAATTAAATTTTATAATGTCTGCACTCATCTTATAAAAATGCGTTAATTATAAACCAAATTTGCTCGCCCATTATTTCAAATAGTATACAATATGCATCCGGCGCACGCATGTTATCAAGGAAAATTGATTGCGAGACGTGAAAACTGCACGAACTTATTAGTGAATGAAGCACTTGGACTGAAACGTTTCAATGAAATTAAATGTGCATTCATGCGGCTCCATCGAAAACGTTTATCAATGAGAAGCGGAACCTGGTTTCTAATTACTCACTATCATAAGTACAGGTTGCAATTTAAACACGGCGTTCACGGAACAGTTTTACTTGTCATTTTCTGGTGATATTCCGAGAACACAGGTCGAAGAACTCGAAGTAATGAATTGATACAACGTGTACGATTTGTTACAGTATATGGATAAAGCGGTATCTTTCGAACGAACGTGGAAAGTACATATATAGCCGTCCTTTTTTTTTACATATTCGAATAGACTTGCAATCAAGGTGATAATGACGATATCAATCGGCAATCAAAGGCTTTAATCAACGGAATATTGAACAGAAGATTTCAGCCATGTGGAATCGGATATTGAATGGGGGATTTGGATATACTGAAAAAGTTGCAATTATTATATCGAGAGGGGATTGAAATATGTATATATATAATACAGTAACAGAATTAATCGTATAATATTAAATAATAATAAATGGATATAGTTATTGCATATAAAATATGTGCAACGTTGAAAATATTTGCATTACTCGAATATTTGCACGAAGTCTAAAATATTAACATTATTGTTTGTTGATTTGAACCGCAGTTCATGGCATTCATTTTTCTGTGAAATATAGATGCTATAATCTTTTTGTATTATTCAACAATTTAATACTATAGGAGTGTAAGAAAAAAGCGTTTATTCAGACATGAACGTTTTAATAGAAAATAATGCAAGATAATGTTGAACACAACTTATGCATGCCTGTTCCCGGTCGCATTTCGGATCAAATCTTGCTGCTTATTATGTCGTTTCATCGCAATTCAGTGTGATAAATATAACTATATTAGTAACTATATAATTTTAACTCATAACATAAAACAATAATTAACTAATCAATTTATTTTGCGTATCGCTTTTAAATCAATTAACTATTTTCAGTGATACGTAATAATCCTTCGTTGAACATTTTTACTCCAATTTATACAGTAACTTCTACAGGAAATGGACTAGAATTCAGTTACATTTAATTATAAACTTTCATCAGAAAGTTTCTTAATATAAAACATTTTCCACCTTAATCAGTACTCCAATTAATTTCTACTTCTTTTAATATTGTTTATCATTGTTGATGAAGAGGCATGACTTTTTAGGCAAGCGAAGAAAAACATCAATTCAATATTCGTATTATTGGGTTTTACAGAGAATAAGACAGAAGGAAAATAGATCGAAACGTTTTTATTAATTTCGGAAGCAACGAAGTTATCGAAGAAATCAATGATAGGATTTGATTCTAAATCGTTCTCAGACACGAATTCTATGACATAGGCTTCCAAATCAGTTCGACACATATAACCAGTGTCTCTTGCGTTTAAGAATTTGATATCGATATAAATCTAAATTCTATATACATTTCATATGTATACAGGTGCACGAAATTCTTTTTATCATATCACGTGTTGCAGTTAAATATCAATTTAAAGGTTTATAGATATATGTTGTCTAGCATTACGACCTGTTTTTCGAGAATGTAGTGTAAATACAATGGAATGTAGATGAAGATTCATGAAATTGTTTGCTGTTGAACTTTGGACTTCAGGTGTTGGATCGAGACATTTAATTGATACTTCGGTGTCTTATAAATTTCCTTCCCACTTCGGGAATTTAATCTTCCTTTCTTCTGCAATAAACTTCGGCAAAAAGACCTTTAAGTTTTAACTTTATCCTTACGTACAGTATGCATACTTTTAGAATACGAATAAATTAATCTTAGTACCTGCTGCATTGAAAATTCTAACTACTTGCACTGATTGTAGTTCTCTTTCCTCGTATTATTTCAATATTAGTAATACATGTAATGTTACAAAATTTGCTATCTATGTTGACAATCAAATGTGTAGATATTTTATAAATCAATCCCAAAATGAATAATTGCCTCTTGTGGCAGCCGTAATTTAAATATTTATAAATTGGTTAATCACTAGTACTGATAATGATAACGAATGATACTGAATGATAAGGAATTGTCGAATCATAGGAATCTGTGTAATACAAACTTGTTACTAAATCCTATAAAAGCTTAACGTGAAAAATCAAAATCCTGGTAGACAAATGATGTAATGAAAGACATTATCGGATTTTAAATGAAGAATTCTATATACAATTGATCCTAGATTGGTTCTCAGGGAGGGAAGGTCCAAGAAGAGGGAAGAAACAATTATAAGGATATTTTTCCCACTCGTTAAAATGCTTGACTCAAAATTGTTGCACCTTTCTTATAACCAGTTCCAGAATCAGACGTTATTAACCCATCAAAACGCGGGGCACTAGTTTGAAAGGATTAAGACAATGAACAAGGAATTTTCACCGTTGATTTCTTTATTATTTTACCTTTTATATTAGGTATATTAGTTGTTGGAAATTTTCCTCCACTTCACTCACAGTTAATATTCTTTTTCCTCTTCTTCAACCTTTGTCAAGGAGTGATCGATCGGAGGGAACTAACAGGTGACAAATTATAAACTTTGATGCTTGACACGTTATTCACTTTACGGTACCTTTCAGCGGTAGATTATACTGTACTTATCAATAAGCATATATAACGGCGACAAACTGTAATAATCTTCGCAAAACTTACTTATCAGTGTTACATAAATAAAACAGTAGCCGATATATCTAGCGGCTCGTTTTTGTAAATATTGTCAATCAAGATATCATATACACGTGTTACACATTTTGAAATTACGAACTTTCAATTTTTGGGTTCGATAGCGAAGAAATACGTAACGTAATGTAATATAACTATCGTAATATGTACTACTATCTAATAGTGATCAAGCAAACTAAGATGGTAATAGTTGTGATTATGCTTTTTTTCATTCTTGGATTAATAATCAATTGACTACTAATGTTCAACTTTGAAATAGCGAAAGCATTTTGTGTACCTGCAACGACCCAATTATTTTCTTTCTTTTCAAAAACCATAGAAGTGATTTGTAATGTTGTACCGAGACTTTAAGCAGTCGTTAATGTGAACAGAAAATGGTATTCAATGGAGTACGTTGGGTGTCGCATTCAATGGCGGGAAATTCCCCCATTGGCACTTGATTTCTACGATTTCAGTGATAAATTATCTGGTGAAACCTATCGAGATCAGATCGATACGGAAACGCTATCGCAATTACGTTAAACCCTATTCGTTTGCATCAGAACCATCAGATGTACTATTTTTAGGACACTGTTCATTACGTTTCTCGTCGTGCCAGTTCGTACGAATTTTAAGGGAATATTAGTTGATTAAATTGCTAATTCCATTTCTCCCCATTGGAGATTGTAACAGATACAATAGCCATTCATTTTTATTAGCTGCAAGGGTGAATCCAAGGAAAGTTCATTACTGACATTATAGTAATTCATTTTCATTACTGCTCGATCAGAAGTATAAATTTAACATCTATTATATTCGCTGTTAGATCTTTTAGATGTTATTTAACCGGATTTTATTTAACAGATGCTGAATCTAATAAAAACACGATGGATGAAATATGAGACTAAATATTTTTTAATTACAACATTTTAACATATGTACATAAATTTTATTGAATTTTTGCCTTACCTTTGCATCGTAATATTTGTGCTTGATGTTAATTTTATGGTATTAATGGAGAAGGAATATATATATATATAGTATCCTAGTTATCTTTTGTGCTTATTTTCAATCAATGTGAAACGAGGTCAGCAAATTAAATCTAATTTTGTGAGATGCTCTGTACCCCGTATATCTTCTAAACTCAAGATCTAATTGTAAGATATTTCCAAGATGGTTTCCGCTGCCACAAAAAAATTAGGACTAGAATATCCAAATCGAACGCATGAGTAATACAACATATATTGGTTTGATTATTCAGGCATTCAGGGTTCAAGTTTTATTTATTTATCAATAATTAAGAATGATTTATTTTTAAATATAAGAATATTTCATACTCAGTATTCTATTTGAAACACAACTACAAATAATGAAAACAAAATTCGATACTTTCCTTATTCTCTTTTGCAATGAGGAGAGAGGAGTTTAAGTAAATAAGGGCTTTTCCATCTATTCCTCCCTTCCCCCATTATAAGAAAAAATAAGAAATATCTTATAGTTTAATTCGTTATACAGTGTTCCCAGTATTATTACTGTCCCATAAAGTATCACTTATCAGGTCAGTATTTGAGAAACAATTTTTAACACCGTTATTGCAGTATTTTCCAGTGCATAATAATTTCTGTGATACTCTGTATAATTTAAATATAACTTAATATGAATCCTCTCACGAATCTCCATCGAAACAAGTTACTCGATAAAGAAGAAACCCGTAGAGAATCAATAAAACAGGCAAAATAATATATGTAAAGAGAATACTAAACCGAAACGAAATAATAGGCAAATGAAATGATGAATTTACAGAACGCAAAAACAGTTTGGCAGAAATGTTAGAAATAACGTGCTTCAACTTTGTTTAACCCTTCAATCCTGAGGTTGAAATACTGTGCGTTATACTAGTTAACCAAGAATGGTAGCAGTTGTCGACAAGCTAATGTCTAGGGATGAACGTTTTTGCCAAGACCGTATTGATCCTGGCACAGTTACTAGATGTAGTTCATACAGTACTATGTGCCTCAAATCAATGGCTTGCGATCGTCATGTCTGTACTGTATATCAGATACACATTGCTACAGGATCTATGCATACGATATTAGGTTTTTTGTGCCATTATCACATCTCACAGAGTTTCCCAACGTGGGGCCCACGCGCCACAGGGGGCAATAAATAATTACTAATAATTAAAATAATATAGACAAAATTTTCATTAAAATTATTTCGGAATTGAATTACAGTTCTCCATTATATGCTTTGAAAATTTACTTACTGTGTTCTATCAACAATTTCCTATGATTTAAGTTTCTTCAGCGAACAATTCAATTTGAGAATATTAAAAATTATGTATATGTTACGCAGGGGGCATAAGAATTTTGGAAAGGCTTAGGTGGGGCATGGCACAAGAAAACTTGGGAAACACTGCTCTAAGAAATTTGAACAAGTACCTTCCACATTTTTCAAGCTTTGGAATTGATAAGAACACATTTAAAAGTAAGCTGATTGAAATGTATTCTTTTTCTCGAGGATCTATTTTTTTTTGTATGTCGTTTTGTTGTAATTTTGAATTGCTCAAATTGAAATACTTCGAAAAATCCTCCAGCATTGTCAGTGATGCGGTTGTATCGACGTTTTGTCTATTTTTGTACTAACAAGTACTGTACGATAATCTTATCTACCGTTATTCTTTTTTGCTCATGTGCTGTGTTGTTATGCCCGTTGTTAATTACGATACTCGTCTATTTGTACGCTATAAAAGCTGTTTTATAATGAAGTATTATGCAAATATTATATAAAAAAGTATAATAACGAGGCGAATTTGAAGTATCGTTTATTGCTCGTAAAATTGGGTAAATAGAAAAATTTCAATGAAAGTATTTAATTAATTAGTAATTGTTGTTTGACAAATATCCAACTTCACGTATCTAAGGTACTTTGAAGTCGTTGGGAAAGAAATGACTCAATATTTAATATAAAAATGTAACTGATAGTCATCGTTAGTATCAATGTGATCGTGGATAACAGGCAAACCTTATCAGTATAACTTTATCCTAGTTACTTGTTACCTTTCAAATGTTGTCACTTGTCAAAGTTTTTATAATATTGTGGGTATACGAATAAATACGAATCTTGTACTTGAAAGCAGAGACAAATCCTTATCATCCTAAATACAAATATAATTATGTAATATCTGCTGTTTCTATTTTCTCTCCAAAATGTGGGAAAAGTAAATGTGATTGGTGTACAGTGGTGGGTTTTTATTTACCCTAATGGTCGATGAATAAAAACACAAAACTTTTAGTATAAAAATAAATTGAAAATAATACATTATTCAATTAACTGCTGCTTAATTCTCGTATTAATAAAACAAGTATACATATAATGCAGTCGAATTGTCGTTTATAAAATATTCCAAGCATAATGGAATATTCACCGCAATTCTGCGAAACGAATTTTACATGACCCGAATATCAATGATTCGGATCTTAGATCATTCATGGGTCTTACGACTGCTGTTTTCATTCTCCATATTTCACACTTTTTTGGCAGGTGAACAAAAGTATTTTATATTTCATGCACAATTAGTAATTTAGTCTTGTGATACTAATTTCTTCATTTATTCAACTGTTTCGCAATGACATTTAAAATTGTAATGGGCAATTATTGCGATCAATTAAAAAATTGTCATTTTTACGACCAAAGAAGTGAACAGAATGCCTTTTTTAAACAAGAAGTTATTACAAATTTTGATCATTAATCCAAAGTAAATATTAATATCTGCAATAAAGTTTCCACAATTTTATTCAGGTTGTGAAATTCCATAATTTATTTAGTCGGATATTCCTAGATTTAGGATAAGGGGGTCAATGTACGTTTAAGCTTTTGGACTTTCAACACGTTCGATTCGATGGGAACATTATTTAAAGGTCAAGTGTATCATTGTTCTATGATGTTGTTCAATTTCTGTGTCAAGTAACGAAGTGGGAATTTTTACGCTCATCAGTAAGAGTATGAAAATCTTCGTGTCACATATCTCTTATATATTTTAGATGACAAATTCGCGCAGATAAGACAAGAAAAGTGTTGGAAAAATAATGTAATTATATCTAATTAAATCGGACAATTGAGTACGCTATAACATACGCGTAAGTTCACTTAATGCGAGTCAGATGCATTTATCTTGGACAATCGATAAGTAGCTGGTCTGTGAGTCAGGGATATAATTCATAGAACGTCACAGCACGTTAAGCAATTATTATTTATGCATATAACAAATGATGTATAGCGTTATATCTGTCATGGAAATACTTCCATATTTACTAATCGTAAATTTTGATGATTGTTACATGTGATTACCTCAAGCGAATTCTTCAGTGTTCGCTTTTGAAGGAAAATCGAATTTGTTGAATCTTTTCTAGATGCACGCGATATAATCGTTCTTTTCTCAATGTTTTCCGGAACTGAGAAACAAATTTATATTTCCATAATGGAGTGCAGCCAGTAACGAACGAATGTGTATACAAATATATTATATTTAAAGATCTACTACATGGAAGTTGTTTATTTATCATACATTGAGAATCGAAAAATACGAGCGCAAACGTAGCATCTCGGGTTAATCATAGAAATACAATTGCAACTTCATCTTGAAATAAATTTGAAAAATATATTCAAAGAGTATAAGAACCCTTTTCCTTTTTTTCAAACGGAAAACATAACGTAATTGTTTTAATGTACGTGAAAACTGTTAAATGATGAATCTATGGGGAAAAGTTACATGTGCCCCTTAACCCTTTTACTCTTACTTAATTTGGGTTAGTTCGTTTGTGTGAACAGTAGAATTTTTTTCGAAATGGTTTTAGCATCTTTGGATATGCAGCATTATTCTTATAACATCTGCTGTGACGTACTTCGTCTAAATGTCTAACAACTATGTGGTGGCTAGATATTCTTTTCAATAAAATCTTATATTCTGTTTGGTCTATGATATTTCCTATAGTACACGATGGCTTATGTCGGGTGCAAAAGGGTTAAGGGATCTACGAACCAAGCTATATCCTCATGGGAATACTTCGAACTCTGTGTTCCAATTTCTCACAACTCACAGAAGCAATTTTAATCAAGTTTTGCCCGAATACTTTGCCAATAGAGGTAAATGAAACGAATGCGCGGTTTTGTGCTAAATATTTTTGAAAAATATTATAGAACGGGCAAACTATTGCTGAAAAACAGATGATTGATCATTTTGTTCGCAAATATAAGGCAGTACTTCTTAAATTCCTATATTTACTGTGTTCAGAAATTTTTTTTGAAATCGCTACCTACGTATGTAAAACGTTAAAATTAACTTACAGCTTTGTATTCTGTGAGACTGCATTGACGAAGTGATTTTAAAGTGAATAAATCAAACGATTTCGAAGGAGAGCAGTCTTTTGGATAGTAGAAATTTAATTTAATTTCCGAAATTCCAATTTATACATTTCTAGTGGCGAGTGTTAAAAAAGAATTTTAAGAAGTTATACAGAGAGACTTATATATTTAGAATTGACAAAAAAGAAGCAGTAGACTTTACTTGTTTTTAACGTTTTTCAGTTATGGGTTTCTTCAAGGAATGTGCTGTAATTATACTTTACAGGCACATGGTTGCATCTCTGTAAGAAATATAGTAGGAAGAATCACAGCTGGCGAATTTTTTCGTAGAAAATCGTTATGGTGCATTTAGATTCCCGGAATGATTCTCTATACAGGGTGATTTTTGGTTTTCGAACTTTAACCGGTGTGAAATATTCATTTATCATTCATTCCGCGAATACCATCGTATATATTTTAATTTTTTTAATGTAACAAACTATTGTAATATGTCTTTTCCCTTAGCTGTGCTCCAATTGTTGAAAAATATCAGTCTTTTCCAATAATTTTCGGTAACCTCGTTTTAATTGTTAGCGCTAGAAGTACAATAATTATTATTGTGAAAATTGCATTCCATTTTTGTTCTGTGAAAAAATGTGGTCCGTTTATAATTAGTTTCATTCGTTTCAATTCATTTCCACAAAATGTCAAATGAACTCAGTCAACTTTCATATGGAACAAATTGCAGTTTCTTATTCATTACATAAACACGATCATAGATATATATCTTAATCGTTTATGTAACAAAGTTGCTTATGACGCGTTTGTTTCCACGTGCGGGGTAAGAACGTAATTATTTTCTTTTTACACCTTATTCAATATTATACATTGTGCACTTTTTAAAGATGAATCATGATGTGAAGTTGGGATAGAACTAGAACATTACCTCGGTAAGATGGAACATTGCCACATCTTACCAGCAGCACGAGCTGAGTTTCAAACTCGTGATGCGATGATAAATGGGTAAGATGTAGTCGAGTTATTTCGCGACCTACCTGTTCGCCAGAACGCGCTCATTAGGTTACTGTTTCCATGCTTTTCTTAAATATAGCACGATAACTATTATCTTAGAAACGAATAGAAACAAATTAGAAATAGTTCGTTACACCTGCAATTCACTGCGATTGCACAAATTATATTGACGTCGAGAAGATGTTCAGAAAATAATACATTGATTTATAAGACGAATAGTATATTTCAGTTTTCTCGTGCCTTTATTTTGTCTCGTAAAATGTATTTTTCCAAAATTTTTGCAGCCACAAGAAATAACGTGTGAAACACATGGAACCGTGATTAGTGATTAGTATATAATATCCTTGAAGCATGTACTATATAGTACATGCTTCAAGGATATTTTATACAGTTAAAAAGTCACGGTAATTTGAATGGCGACGAAAATTTTATAATAACATTATAAGTACACGAAATTTTATACGCACACGTTGGCCATACCTAATCTTTCTTTAATACATCGCCAATCATTATATGTTTCAATTTGTACATTTATTATCACTTTGATTCTCACATTTTTCATACCCGACATACATTTCCCGTTCTGAGGAAGGACATCATACATTTGAATCCATAAGATCCAAAACAACATAAATCATCCTCGAATAATTTTTCCGAGAACACGAAGAAGCCGCTTTTTAAAAAATAAATTTTTAAATGAATTTGGTAACGGTTTTGCACTTATTTAATATAGGTGATTAATTGCGAACAACACGATTCAATGTATAATTCAACTTAGAACGAACAGAACAACTTAGAACCAAATGTTTAACTACTGATGCAATTAACTTGTTACACTATTATGAGTTCAGCAGTGCAATTCCTTCGCACAAATTCAAATTAACATCAGTACTCTTATGAGCACGTTTACTTACTTAACGTTTATTTGCGTATTTCCATAATATATAGGTTTATATATCGTTTTTGTTTCAGCTAATGAAATTAGCCAAGCAGGTAATGGGCGAGAAACTTTTCACGAAGTTTATGAAAGCTACATTTTACGGACATTTTGTCGCCGGCGAAGACGAAGTAGAGATCACCCCTGTACTGAATAGGTTACGACAATTTGGCGTGAAACCGATTCTTGATTATTCTGTTGAAGAGGATATCTCTCAAGAAGAAGCGGAACGGCGTGAAATACAGTATGTATTAGCATTACTTCACTTTTTTGTGTCAATGTTTTTTTATAGTATTTATACTTTATGGAGAAGAACGAGCGAAGGTCAAATTACCGTTATAGGATTATGCATTATTTAAACATATTTGTGCACCGGCATGAACATTCTGTTTGATTTCATAGCCGATGTTACTATTGGGGCAGCAAGTGTGTAACATTAACATTAGTAAATTAACTCGTTCACTATCATGTGTCACATAATTCTAATGTTACGATCCCTATGGCACATGAACGTGACATCTATCTAACAGCAATAATGTCGGATTCTATAAATGTATCACATACTGTAGCATACAGTGGCGAACAAGCGGAAGTTCAAACGGCGTAAACAACATGAAAGCGCATCGTATAATTTTACAAGAAGGAACTGCAGAGCGTACGTTTATCGTACAAAGTGAGAAAAAATCTAATATTTAGCACAGACATTACTTACATTCATACTATATACATTATACGTACAAATGCCAAACTTTCTTTTGGCCGCCACTGCAATTTCGGGGGACATAATAAATAATGATAATTGGCAGAGGTTCTACAGGCAATAATTTAGGATTCGATAAATTTTTCGTTAGTTTCAAGTCACGTTCTATGCGATTATTATTTAAGTAATAATAATGCTTATTTCAAGCGATACATACAGTGTCAGTTACTGTAGTCCACCTTCAGGATATGAAATATATTTTTAAAGGATATCAACGAATACATGAAGTTAATAAGAGTATACGCAGAAAGGTATTTGTACGGAAATTAAGAATTGTGTTACAAATATTGATAATTTTACAGAAGCTCTGTGTCAGAGGCTGGTGATGAGAAGAGGGAGGGACCCATGAAAAAGTACCATGTCGCAAAAACATTCGCGGACCGTCGGTACAAAGTATCTTCGGCAAGAACGTACTTCTATCTTAATGAAGCCAGTTGCGAGCGAAACATGGACATATTTATTAGATGCCTGGAGTCTATAGCAGGTGAGTCAAATTCTTGGGTTAAAACTATTCTTTTTCTTTATGTAACAAGCAGAAATCGGTAAATGTTCTTTTCTTAGAAGATATTCAGCAAATTCTCCTTTCCTTCTCTTGCATTTATTTCTCGCAAGTGGGAAAATTTCAAATGAAGATTTATGAATTGAATTTTTCATTTTATTCTATTCACAAATGCACCTGGATTCGTAAGATACACAGGTGTCTGTATCTGTATCATAACAATGTCTGATTTACAATACTTGGGGAGCTCCAACTAAAATCGAAGAGAAAACAAAATATTAGACATAAGGTAGCAAACTATCGAAAGAATTGGAAATACTTAATCGCTCATTATACTTTAATTGTTTTCTAAATGACCCGTAACAAATTAATACAAAATCTACGTGTCACACAGACGCATTAAACACATGAAAAGTATATTTTACGTAAAAGTGGACATATGGACCGATAAAAATGATATGTGTCTCAATTGTTGCAAGAATCAGAAATCTTTCAAGAGCTCCTCCTTGTCCATCCGTTTTAAATCTTTCGATATCCAATCCTAGAATTTCCATAACATTTTTATCAACAGAACGAACACTAAGGGAATTATACCGCAGAAAACGATTATTCTCGGCCGAAATAACATTTTCGCGCAACACGCGCCTCATTTCTCCAAATCGGTCACATAAATTAATTAACGTTGTTAGTTATGGACATTAAAGGTTATCGCGGATAACGTTAATCGTATAATTATCAGCGTAAAATATCAAACATCGCTCGCTCAATAATTCAAAAAGGAAGGAAGAAAAAACAGGAAAAAAATACAGGGTGATTAATAAGAACGTAATGTTGTTATACATTGTAAATCAAATCTGGGCTAATCGTACTAGCAGGAATTCTTGTATATCTATGAGCCACGTGTATTCCAGATTGGTATTCACATATGTATATGGAACGGTACGAAATGTATTCCTGGACATTCGAAACGAGTTGAAAAATCGTATAGCTAAGAGAAAGAATAGAGGAATCGTTTAAACTAGATTTCGTAATATTTCGATAAATGTGCATGACACTTTTAAACGTCATCAATGAATTATTACAGAAAATAAATAATCTTGTGTTAAATAAATTATTCAGATGCTAAAATTAAATAGAGGGTTGAAAGAGATTCACATTTCTTCTCCTGCTTCTCTGTTCTTTCCTTTTTAATTTGTACGCAATATTGACGATTAACAGAAAGTTTCAAAAGGTTTCTCTGTTTTAAATATATTGGGCTATAGACTTTTAGCGATTGGCTTTCGAATTTTAACAAGAAGTCAAGACCACGAAAATGTACTGTCTATAAATAACTCTACTACAGAATCTTGTGTATTCAGCTATGCGACCAAATAACGTGATATAGCGGTACTTTGAATTGCTACAAAGATTTCTAAGTCATTCGAATAATCGAGTTTATCAAGGATAATCGGACTATATATTATTTAATACACGTTCATGATAGAAGTTCATTTAAGTAATTAAATGGTCCCGAGCCGAACTTTTCTATTGATATAAGATAAAAGAAAACTTGTTGTACTAGAATATAAACATTGAGATACACGAACAGGAAAATTGTGCAATTAGCCATAGTATTATATAATACTATATAAATTAGTTACTGTTTATTGACGTTTTCGCAGATGACCAACAAAAAACACTGAACCTCCAAGTCCTCCAAAAGCAAGCTACCAATGACTCTGAAATTGAGGCCATTGGTAAGAAACTCTACCCTCCAATTTCCATCTCTTATTTTACCCTTCATTATGTCCAGCGTCCTTTTTCTTGAAACGACTGATCTTCTTACTTGAATAATTTTAATACTGTAATATGTCTTATTTCACATTGTTTTTGTACAGCTGCTTCTATGGGAGTTGGGTTCACCGCGATTAAATTAACTGCTCTTGGCCGTCCACAGCTTTTAGTAAGTAGATCTTTTTCATCGAATATTGAACGACGAATTACCAAAGGAAAATTTTGTATTATTCGTAAATTACATTAAATCTTCATTATTATTTTATACAATTTCATCTATTTTATAAATAAGTTTCGTAAAAGATACTAATTTTCCAATAGTTTCGTTATTTTATGAATGATTTTTATTGGAGTTTCGTTTAAGAACAGTTTTCAACAACGTTTGATATGAAACAAATATTACATTAATGCTTAACATATTTTAATGATAATTGCTTAATGCTATTCTCCCAACAACTGTGACTGCGTTACATGATTATATATTGGATTATTTTCAGCTTCAGCTATCAGAAGTAATTATGCGAGCGCGACAATATATGTCGGACGTCGTGGGTGGTGAAGGTGCCGTCCTTACTCATCACGCCAAGCCTGATGATTTCATGAAAAAGTTCGAGGAGGCACACATTAAAGTCGAGGCTCCAGTACAAAAGTTTTTGGAGAAAATACAGTCGGATAAGGAGGGGTAATATTCATAGAAATTCTCGTTAATTAATATTTCGTAATAATTTTCTATCTCACTATTATAGTTATAATTATACAAAATACTAATTCTAATTAATATTGGACAATCAAGATGGAAATAATTTTTTGTGACTTCAGTGTGATTCATCTATTTCCATGGAGTGGCATTCTAGACGAAAACTACGAACTCAGCGAGACGTTCCAGGTACCAGATATAAAAACGGGAAAGATGGTGAGGCTTATGTCGCAGCTCACATCTAAGGAAGAAGAAATGTTCAGGAACATGATAAGGCGTCTGAATAGTATTGTTACGGTACGAATATATAAGAACGGAACAACAAGGCAATAACGGGTGTAGAAAATAGTTGGTTACATCTTTGGAATGATTAGGAGTTTAAAAGGGCATGTCACAAGACAACACTGAATAATTTCAATGTATTTTTTACTTGTCTCTTTCTTTGTCTTTCTTGTCTTTTACTTGTCCATTATCAAATATTGTCTCTGAACAATTGCCTCCAATATCTATGGATGCCGGAGATGCTTATATATTATGAATAACCTCGCCCCTAGTGTGCTAGAAAAATGAAGAGTATCATTACCAAGAAAAGAAAGTATAATTGTATATTGAAATTATACGAACATATACCGAATTACATAACAATAATAATACAGAGCTATTAGAGAGCATATAATTATTCAGTTTTGCCTCGTTCTTGAACGTGATGTCCCTCTATGCCTAATTATTCCAAAGCTATGAGAATTGTTGGCATAAAACATTTCGTCTCCATTAATCCTTTCGACACGGCTATGTCGTTCGCGAGTATGATTCCGCTGAATGGACATTCGACTCGCGAACAGGCTTCTACTGCATGGAGCAGTTTTAACGCGAACGCACACTTTACTGTCGGGTGAGTATAACATTTGATTCATGGTAAAATCATGCAAATTACTGTTAAATTGTGCGGAGAATAGGATATTACAATGTACTACACAGTCACCCTGGTCACCCTTCAGTGAACGTGCGTCGATAGGCACCAACGGGTGACTGTAGTCATCCGTTGGACATCATGGGCACGAGATAATGGTCGACTATAGTCACCCATAGTGTCGAAAGGGTTAGAAGATCGACCGTTTTCGATACTCGTATAAGAAGTATATTTAGTTTGTTAGCAAAAGACAGAATTGCTAACTTTTATTTCAGGTAGCCGACAAGCTAAACGTACGTATAATGATAGATGCCGAACAAACGTATTTCCAACCAGCGATTTCGCGACTGACATTGGAGATGATGCGCAAGTACAATACACATAAGGTAATAATTTGCTTGCGTTAGATGCGATATTATCACTTAGTAAATTTTCAGTGGTCTAAATCCAAATGGTGTACTTCCTAGGCCGTGGTGTTCAATACCTACCAGACATACTTGCAAGAGGCTTATAATGAAGTGAAAACGGATCTAGAACAAGCTGAACGTCAAAACTTTTACTTTGGTGCTAAACTCGTTCGTGGCGCATACATTGAACAGGTAAGTTGTAATATCTAGGCTGACTAATGTCTCTGCAATCGGCAAATGTTTCGTCCTTCTGAAAGATGATAACAATATCGAAACTAAGAGTGTGATGTCTGAGTCGGAGTTGTCGTATTCACCTGGGGTCAAAGAAAAACCATCAATTTCATGTATGCACGTTTTTATTTGAAAGCAAAATTTTAAATCAAACTTTGTGAACTAAAGGAGTGGCAGTAATTGCAGTACATACACCACCTGTAAATGTACGTGGGTATATTTTTAGCTTTCTGCAATCCCTTAAAGCACCAGGGAAAATTGCAAGTTTTATTTAAAAGTATCATCCTTATTGCGATTTATTAATTTTGATGAAGGCTTACATAATAATATTTTTTAGTCATACAAACGCAGGAAGGAAATGTAATATTTCTGTTAGAGATGGTGAATATGAAAAGTTTGTTTCTTCATAAAAGGATTCTGCAGAATTTAGCAAATATATATGTATACATTCTTCTCATAAACTATATATACCTATTTTATTATTGTTATTGTAACTGCATAGAATTTTGTTTAATGACATTACGTCTTTATTATTATTTTTTATAATAACACTGTTCATATCGATGCATTACTACTTTACCCAAACGTAGCAAACGTATTGGAATAAAATTATAATTGGACAGTCTAAAAAATGACGTGGCTTTATGCGAGAAATTGCGAATGTGCTAGGATTTGTGGTTATGCTGTCAACTAGCAATTTACGATAAAGAATTGGCTACTTAATATAGGAAAGGGCAAGGGCTGCTGCAATGGGCTATCCTGATCCGACCAATCCATCGTATGAAGCTACGACCGAGTCGTATCATAGAACACTGATGGAGTGTTTAAGGCGGATGAAACAGTACAAAGATAAAGGGGAGGATCCGAAGAAAATCGGCATTATGGTTGCATCCCATAATGAGGACACAGTACGCTTTGCAATTGAGAAGTATGTTCTATAGAGTATTTTATGATAATTTATAAATATGCAAGATATAATATTTTCATCGAAATATGTGCATAGAGTTATACGATTTGATTCTGTACAATTTTTACACTTGTTTTTTGTGTATGTATAAAGTGAGCATTTTATAGAGGACGATCTGTAATATATAAAATGTTATACAGAGAATAGGATACACATTTTTATGAACTTTCTTGATAGTACAAATCACTGTGTTACGAGTGGTAGAAAAATTTGTTTTTCTTGTTGAAAGGAGTATTACCTTGGCATATGTATTAGTCTCAGAAGAAGAATAATCCATTTGAATATTTCTAAATTGCTTTTATTCAAATGTTTGCTTTCATTAATGGAAATAGTATAAAATGAATAGATACTTTGACGAGGAGCATAAACAATATTACTCACTATATTGTCCCTTTCATCAAATATTCGTGCGGTAAATGATAAAATATTTTTTAACAGTGGTTATTTGTATGTTATGGCACATCCTATGTACCACATATATATACTATTTATTAAAGCAGCTAACAATGAGACTAACATATTTTGGTAAAACAGAATGAAGGAGATTGGCATCTCACCAGAGGATAAAGTGATCTGCTTTGGCCAGTTGTTGGGAATGTGTGACTACATAACATTTCCATTAGGTACGACCTTTTTTTCGACAGAATAATATCACTCAATACGTACAAGACGTGTTATAATACTACATGTGTATGTGCTGGAAATTACTTATGACCGAATTATTAAATTTGCAGGTCAATCCGGCTACTCAGCGTACAAATATATTCCTTATGGCCCGGTTAAAGAAGTATTACCATACTTATCGCGGCGTGCGCAAGAAAACCGGGGCATACTTAAGAAGATAAAGAAAGAGAAACGTCTTTTGTTTTCAGAAATTATGAGGCGTTTCGTGAGTGGTCAGATATTTTACAAACCTAAAGGAAACTATACTCCCGTCTGAGCAGCTGACCTCTTTGTTTGCACAGACAGATTTTAAGTATCAAACTTAAGTAGTGATTGTAAATTATTGAAACAAAAAAAAAATGGAAAATGACTCGTGTGGTACGCAGAGCAATGAGCGCGCGTGTGTGAATGGAAGTACATGCAGTGTTATTCATTATACAAAATTGCCTTAATGTGAACATTAACAAGTGCAAACTGCTCAATATCGCACCATGTGGTAGAACTATGTTCATTGCTCGATATGTCCGTTAATCAGAGGCTCTTCTCAGCGATTGCGCTATAACTTTTATAAATGCGAAGCACATTTTATGCTTTATTGATGTACATCGTGTTCAATATTCCGTTCGAACGCCGTATTGAACACATGCATTTCTTTTACTACGATTTTTTTTTGCGAAATGAAATTGAAATACGAAAGGTATTATCAAATAATCAGACTCATGACGACTTCTAATAATGTTATATTTTTTACAAGGGATTTCTATGAAATAGCTCTAAACGCGATTGCTAAAATTTCGAATTCAACCAAATGCACTGTTATCCGAAACGTACTAGTTCTGTGTTTTATATTTTATTTAAGAATCTCGAAGTGCATGCGTGCACGGTTATTTATAGCAAATATGTTTAAATGTTTGTTGATATACATGCGTACTTTACTATCGTTTGAAATTATATATATATATCTATATATATATATATATATATATATAAATATGGTTTACATATGAAGCTATGCAATCGTAAGGTTACATTTATATAGTGTGTGCTGTATTTATCTAAGTGAAATACAGTACTGCCCGCATAACATCGTCAGCAGTTCTTGTAACTTGGTTCGCAGTGAGCTTTCGCAAAGAATAGTACGTTTCTACGATCTATTGCCGCCTGTTCGTATTTTCCGATACCAAGTAATCGGTATCTAAATCACATCCGTCGTTTCTCTTTTGCTCACGCGACTTGTTGAAACATTTAGGCGCTCTGATATGATACTGGACTGCCAACACTTAAACGGACAGTACTGTACACGCGTGGGATAAACATTCGCTGCTAGTTCCATAATATTTTATGCGTAGTTACCAGGCATAGATATTACCAAAGGTGATAGTATTGGCAAACTTTTACGAATCGTAATAGAATCTGTTTGGTAAGAAGTGTTTGCACATTATTTTTAAGAAATGGCTCCTGTAATTTTGTACTATATGTGACCATTTGGAAATATTTCCTTAAATTTTTTTTATATAAGTAATGTAAATGTACGAGCCATTTTTATTTGTGCAATTTCTACGCATGTTAAACGGAAACTAAGTAATGTTGGGCTGAAACAGTGATGGACTACGAAACTTGGAATTGACACAAAATATTTAATTAATGACGTTGCATAAGTTTTTAATTAATTTTCCATCAGCCTAATGTTGCTTTCCTCAACAGACGAGGTAATAATCATAGTTATAATATTAATAAGTAATAATAGTAACGATGGATATAAGACGCTGTTTGAGCAATGTGTCCAATTTATTAATATGGCTTATACAAAGTTTCTAATCATTTTGCTTTTCAAGAAATTTAAAAACCAAGAAAGCTTTATTATGATTTATAACTAATAAATTTTTGTCGAGTTTTAATTAATTGCTTTATATATCAAACGACGATTCCTGTGCTTTTGCTCAGTTGAAGTTCATTTATTTCAAGAAAAGTGTGAATTAACGGTTGCACAAATGTAACATTTATTTTTAGCGAGACCAGAAATTATTATTCAGCGAGAATGTTGAAGTATAATTTAGTATTATATATACGTTTTGTTTCCAGCAATGAAAATACTTCGACCTGTGGTGGATAAGTCCCACGCAGTTGAATAACACTCCTGATATTTTCTCATCAGTATTTTTTTAGAGATCAAAATAGAACGTTTTTCTTCGCCAGAATTACCTACTTTTTAAGTATTACTTCAAACAACAAATACCGAATTTTACACCAGTGTAAACATTTTATCTTATTTATGTAATTAGTACGAACGTGTAATGCTTAATGAGCTCCTGTGTTATACGTCTGTAATTGCGTTCGAAACGTGTATGTAATTTGTATACGCAGTTATTCTGAAAAGAATTATGTTTTATAGACCAATCATTTCTTAAATGTGTGATTTTGATTGAGATTGAGCAAATCTCGGAAACCATGTTATATTTGCAACCTAAGAGGAAATTTAATCGATGAATAAAGGGGCATTGTTAAAGTTATACATGCTATAGCTAAATGTTTTTATGCGGCTAATGGTATGCTGAATGCGAGTGATTTAGGTATAACTCTATCTGTTATATTTTAGTGTTCGGCCGTCACGTCGATACATTAAATAACTTCTATATGTCTCGTGATGATGACAATAATTTAGGTAGTTAATGTTATAAACTTGTATCCTATAAGTATATACAATATGCCATGATGGTTCGCATTTGTCATCACCAATGAGGTAGGACTTTATTATAGGTGAATGACACGAGACTAGGAAAAAAGAAATGTGTAGAGAAAGTGAAGGAATAGTTATTACACTCGTGCAATATCGAGCGAGTCAATATATTATATGAGGAACGTCCGCTATCAGGAACGTGCATTTTACTGCCACAATGAACTTATACGAGATAGTTTTCCTTGGCTCGAATATTATGCAAATTATCTACCTATGTGTGAATAATATATTTATGATGAAAGTAATACAATATAGTGTTTACAATGCCGTTTTTGACACTCAATGTTGTTAGTGTCGATTGATGTGTATTCAATTCAGGTAAATGTGATTTGAGAAAGAGGAAAAAGAAGGCGGTGAAATGACTAGAATAATGTTCAGAAATTTGCTTTCTTTTACAGAAACTTTATTATAAACATCGTTTATAATAAACATTAATGGAAACATCGTTTTCAGATTATATAAATACGTGTTCAACTGGAAGATTAATTGAAACGTCGTTCAATATAAAATAAGATGATATTTATTAATTCACGAAATACAGTTAGTTAATATATGCCTTTCCAATACCATTTATAAATCCATGTTCTTATACTAGGACACGAATACATGCCTCCAGTTTTTGTACGAAAATTGACCGTAACTTACGAAAGTACCTTTCAATTATTTAAGAGCATGTACTCTTACTGTGATCAAAATGAGCAAATTTATTGCTGCAGATTTTGATATTAGGATCGTCTATTGGAAGTAGCATTTCTTGTCCTAGTTTTTGCAAACTTTAACAACATTCTTTCCCTCGCGCTTCGCGAGCACCATTTGAAGTGCTTCATTTGTATTCTCCGATTATACGGCTTTTAATTATATAATTTTATTTCAAGACTGAAAAATATATTGGTAGACATACAAACGTGATATTATTATACGAATTAATCTTATTTTCACTATCTTTGTTTGAATGCAATATTCCTTGTACAAATAATCAGTCATGCGTTGGATATTATGGCAACAAGAACGGTTCAATTAATGTTTTAAAATCTGTCTGGGAAATAGACAAATAGTCCGGCTATTTGCATCTCATCGGTTTTATGAATTAGGAAATGTTTTTATATAAATACCTATCTCCTACATTACCCATCAAACACCTTGATGGTTCATTTTGTAACAATATCCGAAGTAACACGTGTTAGTTTCTATTTAAAGTTCCTTATATCGTTTATCATTTCTTTATTGGAAAATCTGTAAGAAAACGCAATTTTATTATCAATGCATGATCACATAAGTCACAACTGTCATACACAAATGTTCTGCAAGATGCCTCACGGAATGTAGTTTCGTGATATGGTGAATAGGTATACGTGGAAAGATAATATTTACACAGTAAAAAATACGATAAATATCAAGCAACATTAGATCTCTTAACGTGTTACACTCATTTGGTCGCTACAGTACAGAATGTATAGCATATGTTATTATTCAATAGTTTCTAGATATGCAAAAGTAATAGATAACAGTGTTACAATATGAAAAATAGGTAAATTACGGATGTTGGAAAGAAGTTTTATTAACGTGTAGTGTATTTGATATTAGAATTACTCGAGTACCCCGCAACGTTTATAATTAATTACCGTATCACGATGCTGTTAGTGTGGTAAAAATTTGAGTAACCATTGGCTTTCCTTTCGTTGAAGCGTTTTTTCTTTTAATTTTTAATTAATGGACTTTGGTTGAAAAAATGTGCCATTTGTACGTTGAATCCTTAGCATACTTATTGTTAGTGTCTCAATTTTCACGTGTGAATAACAAGCTTTCGTATTGATCGATAGTATAGTAATAATTATAATTAAACTATATGACTAATACTTACACTAAGTGTCTTATAGTATTTCATTTCGATTCTGTGATACACGGGCAGATGTGGTTTACGATCTCCATATTCCGTAAGATTAGAATTAATTTGGTTTGAAAGACATCAGGTACATTTCGACGTTTGAACGCCAGTTATATTGATTTGTCAAAGAGATATTACTATGATTAATATGTTCGATCGTTAAGAATGTATATTCTGCTATCGCTCAGTCTTGTACGATATCGATATATCAAACCGATCGTACGGTTGCGGAAACATGAAATCGTCCGCAAGAGCATTTGTATTATATTTTGATGTACGAAGAATTTCTTAAGGTCTTACGTATACGTTCGTTCCATTCAACTTGTAGAGAGACTATCGAGCAAATGTATCTAAAAATCGTCCTGGATGTACCGTCCACCTGTTCCCCTCAAATCATTCAACTGCATTTATTCATTTCAACATGAACGAAGAAAGAATTGAGCATAAAAATGTAACACTGCACGTTTGGTGCAGTACAGATTCGAAATCTTTTCACATTCTTCACCTCAATTTCGTCGAAATATCATTTTATTAATTGTTTTCTTGTTTCGTGACATTGTTGTCACGCAAATATTTTTGGTAACCCTTTGCAGAAACTGCAAAGCCGGTATAGAATTCTTTATGAATGCATTTGTTAAAGCAACGCACATGAAATAAACAAATGTCTGACAGTTCGCATTGATATTGTACGTTATTCAGACGTGTATATCAAATACCTGAGGAAGAAGAACAAGATTTAATTAAATGTGTTCAATCTCGAAATACTATCGATTGCCAAATATTGCAATTAAAATTTTAAATATGTAAAACAAAGTATTAAAAACTTACTAAAGACTCAATCTTACGAGACAGGAAGAACACCAGACTCTTGGTTTATAGCACTCGTTCGATTTTCGACAATACTCGGTCGATGCTCGACGATACTTGGCCGATGCTCGACGATACTTGGCCGATGCTCGACGATACTTGACCTATGCTCGACGATACTTGGCCGATGCTCGACGATACTTGGCCTATGCTCGACGATACTTGGCCGATGCTCGACGATACTTGGCCTATGCTCGACGATACTTGGCCGATGCTCGACGATACTTGGCCGATGCTCGACAATACTTGTCCGATGGTCACCCACAGTTGATGTAGAAGGCTGCGGTACAGTACCTTTTGCACCCAAATTGTGTTCAATATTAGAAGCAAAAGCGACACTATTTGCTCTACGTCGCGTGCGTCTTTTAGTCATAGTGTGTTTCGTGAAAAGGTTTCTGCTTCTAATATGCCTTCTGGTCCTTCTCAAGCCGAATGGAACGAACTTATCTCAATCTTTGTAACGAGCCTTCGTCTTGATACTCGACGCATGGTCACTCGTAGTTGAATCTCCCAGTCACAATGGTGCTAAGCTTTTCCCCCTTTTGGCAAGTCTGATCTCTAACCAGATGTACGGAACCACCGAAAGAAGTAGCACGCAGGCGAGACCAAGTACACGAAATCGCGTGCAGACCAGTCCATGTAAACCGAGAGTAAGTGCAAGGCCGAGCCATCTCCAGAAAAGTGACGTTGACAATGGGCCATGCCACGAATTCGGATACAAGCCCAGTACTAATGCTGTACAAGAAAAAGAAATGTGGAAATATTATGGGATATTCTGTATGTGTAGGATGCTTCGAAAGATTGTCACGGAATATTTGCACGAATATGTATTTATCTAGATTTTTCTCAATCTACACACGACACTATGCTTGTTTATACAAGTTTCACTATACAAGTTTCGCATAACACACTGCATACAGTAGATTGAATACGTAATGCAATTTTAAACAGGATAAATATAACTTACTGTATATTAAAGTTTCCCAAATAGAATTACAAACCCCCCAGGCAGCAGATATAACGTGAAAGAGTGCTGGATCATCACCAGATGGTCTCCAAGTAATTAAGACCAGCAGCAAGCATGCGTGGAATACAAATCCTACAACTTTTCAATGAAATAACATAATTTATTTTTAATGTGATATACGCTCACTGCATACGAGGATTAATTAAGCAATATATTACGTACCTACAACAAAATATCGTTTAATATGCCTTAGCAACATTGATAGAGTAACACCAGCCACGGCTTGCAATGATGCTAAGCTCAAAAAACTTAAAGTTACTGTGCCAGCTCCTCCCAAGGCACAGACTACATATGCCTGTTGAAAAATGGTTAGCTATTTATTAAATAATATAAACTGGTTTACAGCTGTTCGTCTTACTAAATAATTGATATGCCTGGGGTTGTATTAGTCTGGAGGAATCAAGAATACGTGTTGTCTTAAGAAAAGAAACGCAAACCGAAATTAAATATCCATTGAGCTGATATTTTTAATGTTCTAGATTTTAAAGAAACATAAAAAGAAAGGAAAAGAGGAGATAGATCTAAACAAAAGGTGGTCATTTTTTTAACGAATGAAAAGTTTTACAATATGCTAATAAGGAACTATGGGCTAGAATTATAAAATAGTGGATCACATATTAATACATTTAATATTCACGATTTGCTCCGTACGATATTAAAATTATTTTAACTTAACTGTACTCACTTCTATAAAATCAGCATAGATAAAACCCTGTTCAAGTCCAATAAAAAGTGTCAACGGTGCAGCCAACTGCAACTTAGGATCTAAAAATGCTGCTTTCACAGACGCAAGGATGTTCTGTGCGCTGTGCTTTTCATTTACACTCTGTGGTTCTTTCATTCTGGAGTCTAGGAATGCACACGATATACTTAAACCTAGGACAGCAAGGCCTAGCCATATGCTGACCAACATCTTTGATGTACCATATGATAATGTAGGTAAATTAATTGTGCCATTGTAAAGGTACATTTCCTCTGGGCAGTATTCTGCTCCACAAATATCACTCACTTCATTGCTCATCGTATTAAGAGGTACCACATTTGTTAGTTTTACGAGTATGGCAGCGATTAAACAACCTGAAAGATCAAAGTTTCGTTCATATTAAATTTTACAATGTGGATCTTATAACAGGGTAATAACATAGAGAGTGTGTAAAGACGTGAGTTAGTAAAAATTACTTAATAAGTTAATAAAGGAGCAAATTATTTTGTTTACAATTTCACTGCAGTATACTCCCTTGTATGTTTATAATCATATATATTTTAAACATACAAGGGAGTATACTGCAGTGAAATTGTAAACAAAATAATTTGCTCCTTTATTAACTTATTAAGTAATTTTTACGAACTCGATGAATTTAGTATCATTCGTTTTCACCTTTAAAAAATATTGTACTTTGACTATTTTCTGTTATTACACACTTTTTATTACACGAAAGAAAACAATTATTCGGGCCAATCGAGTAATAAAATTCGAAAGCAAATTTATTAATACAACACTTTGAATGATACGTCGTGCATATACGTATTTGTGAATTTTATTGAAATTTTATTATTTCGAGATATTCATACCCAGAGCGAGACCTATGTCCTCTGCTAATTTGATTCCTCGGTTAAGTCGTCTCAGAAGGCACTCGCGTCTTGTTTCGTCAGGATCCTCAGGATCGACAGATACCAGGGCTAAACTCGTCGCTGACGTATTTACATGTGAAACTCTCGCTATGAAATTCGGACTCACACAAGCACCTAGCATTGCATAACTAGGTAATAGTATGTACCTGCGAGCAAAGTAGTATGGATGAAATGGTATTACAAATTTTCTACGCACTTATGCAACGACGTAATTGGCAGATATTGAAGAGATTACAGTGCACTGGGGTAATATATTATTTAACATCGATATTCACTTGCGCAAGTATTTGGGTTATTACATTTCGTTCAAGTTGACAATGAGCTTTGCAGACGTATCTATCATTGAGGGAGTTATCAAGGGTTCCACGATGGAAGTTAACGTTAAAAACGATTTAATTATCGCCCATCTTGACAGTAAACAGGTATACAAAAATACAGTTCATTAGAAATTGTCAGGGTTATATCTTGAAATCATAAATAAATGAGGATAGAGTATTATCGCCATTTTGACCTAATTTTCTGTAAAAGGGTCAAGAGTTCATATAAACTGTATACGAAGCCCTCCTGTACCCAATATGAGACTTTGATTCTACGGATACGCTTTTCATTTAACAGAGTGGGAATTATCCGCGAATAAATAAAATCTGCCTGTATAAATTATCCGATTGAGCGGAAAGTTCTTGCGTTATTTTATTTCTAATCGGGTACCATTATCTCATTTGTACCAAGACTGTTCAAAGACTGTTGTAAGATTGTTCAAAGAAACGAGATCTGAAGCGGTTTTCCGATATTTTGTCGAGAACATGCAAAAATTATTAAAGGAAATATAGAAATGGGTACCTGGTTGCTAACATAACGGTTGCGCACAGTCATGCAGTACAAAAACCGTGGACCACCTTCAATATCACCGATATTACTCCACAGGATATAGCACACGTACCATTTCGGGTACAGATGCAATCCAACGAAAACGGTGGTGGCCATATGGCTGGTGCTTATCGCGAGGTTAGTCCCGAATCTTTGTACAAGTATCGGCGCAAAGCAGCTGGTGATCGTCGCTGTTGCGTACAAAAGTGCGAGCAACATCGGTCCCAATTGAGGATTGAAAGTGCCAAGACCAGCCTGCAATGGAAATATCGGCAGCGTAGCCGCTGAACAGCTCGCGTGTCCTAAGAGAAGAGCGGCGCAATGCCTTAGGATGACCTTCTTCGGCGGCCTGGGACCGGAAGGAGCCGCTCTTACGGCGGCAATCAGACGTCGCACGGACGATGCACCTGCCGAGGAGTTCATCGAGTCCCGTCGACGCCACGATAAGGCGGACGTTCTCGTTGAACGACAAGAGATGGGAGAGTATGCTGCCATGTGCTGCGCATACAGAATTGTTTCTTTTGTTTGTGGAATTTTTAAAGGTTTTCATTTATAAATCGTGTATAACCCGTTCAGTGTTTAACATGGACGAAATATGTGGTCTAGTTTTGAACAATGTGAGATTCCGGTGGGTGAAAATACAGGTGACACCAACGAGATACTTAGCTGTATAAGAGCAATTTAAGTTGCAGGAAAGTGGATACTTCTTTTTATCGTATTAATATTGATGTAATATATTAGGTCTACCGGAAAGTTCTGTCCCATAATATGATCTCAAGTTTCACCATTACATGGCTGCCTCTTTTTACCATTGCGCTTCTGAATTACATTAGTAACGATGGAAATCGTAGTGTTCAGTTAAACCTTCAGGTAGACCTATTTGTATACAAAATTTTGATTATGCGCGATTCATCGGTAGAATGAAGTCTTTCCCTTGCGATTCTGATTGTGATAATTGGATTCTTCTAAGTAATGCATTCATATATTGGATTCTATTAAATCGTTAATCTTTTCATTCCGGCTATTTCGGCTCGACCCTCGTAACATTATACCTCCAACATAGCATCGTTGTCCCACAAGGTAGTGTGATGATGGCCACTGCTTCTAGCGCGTTTATGAGTGTGTGCCAATGGCGGAGGCTGTGCTGGCAGTCGTATGGGTCCCAAACCGCCTATCGGTGCTGGCCTGTAAGCAGGACTCTCGAGTTTCTCCTTCGACAATTCGTGCAGATTTGGCAGGGAGCCCATGATGTTCCGCTTCTTGCTTCTAGACGTTTCACTGTACGCGATTTATGTTTCTAAACTCGGTCGGACACTTTTTCGATTCGGAACAGAATCATTGCCAAGGGAACGCGGGATCGTTACCATTGTTGTAACTTATTCTCCGCTCTTCGTCCATCCATTTGCTCATCCGCTGGTTATCTGTACCTTGAACGACAAAAACGAAAGGGTGTGTTAATAAAGAGGAACACGACGTTGAGTTCAGTGGCAACAGTCTTTTCAACGGTCAGACTGGGTAACAGTTTGAATCACTTTGACGAAACTTTTCGGAAACAAGCGGAGTGATTTTTCCGCCAATTAATGACGATAATCCTTCCTTTTTAATTTGAATGAAAAATGGATTGCACAGAGGAGCCTTTCCCTTGGTCTGTCTGTTCCCACACGTTGCATAGTAGCGTGATCCACGTGATCACGGGTCATCGGGCTAGGTCTCGATACGTCTTAATCATTCTCTTTGCTAAACGTTCAGGTGACGGGTGACTATTTCAGCAAATAATATGCCGGAGCCGAAAGTGCGTGCGAGAATTCTGACGAATTAGGTCCACACTTCTTCCACGTCACTCTAATTTCCACGTCCCGCTGTTTTATTTAACCGCGGGTTTATAAGTATAAAGACTGTCTGCTTATTAAATTTAATATAATACAGAAACCTTATCTTCTCCGAAAAAGGTATAACCAATTTGATAAGAAGTAAATAAAGCATTTGTTCGAGTCAAGGCCTTTGCAATATTAGTTCATATAGCTTGGCGATTCAGCTAACAGATCAAGCAAATTTGTACATCGAGTCAGAGCACGAAACAATTAATTTCCCACATTAGCATTTGAGAAGCGTAATTATGTCCAGTAACTTGTTCGTTATCTGTAATAGCAGACTAATAGGAATTAGTTACCTCTTACGTTTCAGTAGATAGTCTTCGAGAAGTTTCGTTGAGATAAATACCCTATTAAAAAGAAACGACTTTTTTTTGGTAAATGGTGTCGTTACACGGTATAGTAACTATACTAGTACAGCAGTGTGTAATTATTACAGTATAGCAACATTTTTCAGGGCGATTGCAATTGCGATTAAGTGAATCCTTAAGTTATGCACGCGCCTAATTTGCAAATATATTATCCATAGTGTGATTAAATGTATGTGCAAACCTTTTGGGAGAAAGCTGTATTAGGTATACAGTAATATTAAAAACACATTAGAAAAGATGACTGCAATTGCGATATTTGAACTTTCAACATTCAGTATATTCAGCAATATTTTAGAAATCATCCGAAAAAGTATGACTGAATATCAAAAAAAAATTTCCAGCTTTGATCAAAGTGGATGAAAACACAATTTTACTGGAGAAGGTTTCCGAAACCCCTAAATGGAATTCAGTTGAAAAAAATAAGCATCGATGCATTTTTCATTCCAAGAACAATGCTTAATATTCAGAGAGACTTATCTATATTTTCAAAATGTGCAAATAAAATAATAATGACCGCTTCAAATATTCGTCGGTGTTCGGTTCCCTGAACTGTTTCACATTCTAAACAGGAAACGAAATAAATGAGACCACCATTGATTTCACCAAAAATTGCCGATGAAAGAATTCGTTCCCTAGCAAAGAACAGCATTATTGAGCACAAGAATTATAAAGAGGATCGAACGATCTTCAGCATCTTCACCATGATAATATCATGGCGGTGCAACGCGAGGATCTTCTGTAATTGATCTGGCAATTCTCGGAGTGCAGTCGCGTTAATTACGTAAGAAATAAGAAGAAAAAAGAAGGAATAAGCGAGGATAAAATCCGGTAGTCACCAGCGGGACCTTGAACGAGAACTTACAACGGAGGAACGGTTAGAATGATGAACGTTGAATCGGTAACCTTGATATATCGGTTCGTGGAAGGATTTCGACCAATCGTGCCGGTACGTCGATCGACGTCTATTATATCGTGAATGCAAACCGATGCATATCGCGTGTATCGACAGGTTTGACTGGCGTTAACTGTACGATTCATGCCGTAAAGTTTCACCTACGGGCGAGATCGTGGACGAATAGAGGCGGCGGTGTAGAACATTTGCAGCTTGGCGATAATGACAATAATTAATGTTGCGTAATCTAATATAATTTTGATTAGAACACCTGCCGCAGTTCTTCTATGCTAATGATCTACGTGGTTAATGCAGGGCGGTGGGGAGTTCAGACGACACCGATCGATGATGAACGAAAGTGGAAGTTGTTTTTTTATTCATGCTACGTGGAAGTCAATTAATTTGAGGTTTCATTCACTAATCCGACATGATTTTGACGGAGACATAGTCGTAGTTTTTTCTATACTAACGATCACGTCGGTTTTCGTTTGAATGATTTCACGACGACAACCGATCAACGATGAGGGAAAGTAGTTATACATATATGTGTACCTGTTTTGCGTGGAGTTGAAAGAATTTATGGTGTTGTTAATTTAGTATATGTATTGCCGTGACTATGCTATAAGATATATAATGGTATTCAAGAATTTGGTCATTCCAGGGATACATATTAGTCTTTCTAACGGTGATCTGATTGTATAAATATGTGATAATATCTTAATTCATTCCTAAGTATCTGTGACGCAGGAATGCAGTATATTCATAATTAATAGGATGCTGCGGTACTGGGTAGTTGAGGCGGGTAGAAATACTTATTGAAGCGCGTAATGTGGATTGCAAGTAATTGCCGCAGACCATTCGTTAAATTACTGTTAATACCTACACGTTAAATATAAATCATATAATTATTTTTCAGGCAAAAAATTGATCGAATGTGTCCCATGCATGTATACTATTAATATCGAATTATTTTTAACAGTTGCATTGAACATATATTGGATAAAGGTACGTATACTTCAACATTGTTTAGTTTCAAAATTTTCCAAGCGATACATGCACAAACATTTGTTTTGCAACGCATACATCGTAATTATATTTTAATTATATACGTAATAGTAACTATATCGTAATTATACACGTAGTCCTAATTATAGACGATTGGATATAGTAGATTTATCGGGACCATAGTAATTTTGCAAATATAACTACATTTCTGCATACTTTAGATTTTTGATTATTTCATAATTAATTTCTGTGGTTAATACGAGGTGTTTCCGTATTGGCGTAATTTTGATTTGTGTAAATTTGCCGTTGCATAAATTTTTAGAATATCGAAATAATGATGTAATTACAGTATTATACAGTTCGTCACAAAAGTGTTAAATTTTCAATTATTAATATCGCGTGTATTCTATTTTTTGTCGTAGCGATTCATGGAATAGTATAATATTTCATGCAAATGTATCGAATTTTTATTATGAGTATATAGAACATGCAAATCAATAAGATTGTTTTATCCTGTACGTCGTCAACAAGAGAGTTATTGATTTTATTGGTAAGGTAAATATAGACAACTTTATCGGAATATCTTAAGTCACTTTGTTAATTATTAGATTGTAGCAGACAACTCCACGTTAACATTTCATGAAGATGTCGTTACGGAATTGAAACATGTTTACTTTCGAATTTTTCTATTTCTCGGAATCAATAATTTGGAATCAATACTTAAAAGCGTAGGTTTTGTTTTAATTATTTAGAATATTAGTTATTATTCCAAGCTCACTTCCAGTCATTTACATTTCTATATTTATTAAATAATTGATGCTATTTTTTGCCACTATTTTTTAAACATTTTTCAATTAGCTCCTCTATATATTGGTTTTGGAGACATAACTGCTTTTAAGTGAACATTTGCAGACAATGTTCTCGCGTTGCTTTTCTTTACAGGACATTTAAAACAAATTTATGCGTTACAGTTAGATCACCTATTATTAACGATGTCTCGACCCATTTTGTATTGATTAATAATGAAGTAAGGCAAGCAAGGAAAACTTATTGTCTTGTATACCCAGTATGAGCACTCTTCAATTTCTGTGCTCGCGTGTAATTCAATTATCAAAGGAACATCTCCCTTTCGTCAAACATTTTTACACTGCAATTTATTAAATCCTATATGCGTACGTTAATTCTTAGACACAATAAATTGTGGAGCTTTCAATTTAATTTCATTAATTATTGAAAATAATCCTTCGGCATCCGCTAAAAATATTCTCGTAAAGTATATCATTATATGCAGACATAAACAGTACTCAAATGAATCAAATGTGACAAATAAAACGATAGAAAATCATCTAAAATACGAAACTTAAAGAAATAATTAAAACAATGTGACGCGCACTATAGAGATTCGTATTCCAATTCAGCAAAACGTATACAACAAAACATACGCTCTCGAACTATTTAAAACTCATTATCAGCAAGTAAAACTAGGAACAAACTTACTTTTCCACAGCTGCGTTGTAACATTGACCAAGTTTCGCCATGGTACTCTCTGTACCAATGAAGTAGCAAACAGACTATTAACACCATCCTAATTTCGAGCTATATTTTACAAGTAGCAACACTGTCCAGCAACAAGCACCACGCAAGGAAACAATCGGATATCAAGGTCAGGTATCACGTTTTCTTTCGAAACGCACGCACTTGATCCTTCCAGTCTCTTTTCTCACAGAAACGCTTGCGAAAAGAATAGCCAAACACAAAGTTGCTTCCAAATATCAATTCAACGATTCCCAGTGTTACGGTCAGAATCGCCTACTTCTCTTATCTCGCCGTTTACCCTACACATATTCGTATCACTTGCTGATCAAAATATGCATCAAAATATGATACTTTAATATTCACGCTAATGCATTTAATTGAAACACTCTTAAGAAAACTGTCCTTCGTTCGAATCACCACTTCTCCGTCGATCGTTTCAACTATTTGACCATACCATTTCGTTAGAACAATTTTCCCGTAAAACATTTCTATTAACTCGGAGAAAGTCTCATGATCATGCTTGCACGGCGAGTCCTCCTCGCAGAAATCGAGGCTAATACTAACGCTTTCGTAACGGGCGAAACGATCACTGTTCGTCCCGTCGAAAGTTAAGGCGGAAAACGTTTCGAATCGATGCACCGTGAATATTTGACGGTCGCGATTGAATTGTTGTAAAAGGGTTGCGGTATTATTCGTTCAGGATTGGAGGAAGGTACAACACTGAGCACGACTCACCCCTCGGCCGGACTCGTCGTGGCTCGCCATCGTTCGTTCTCCCTTAGTTTTGCTCCTCTTGATATGGTCGATAACAGGGAGAGTGCGTACTACATCCTCCCATTCCTTCTCGATTCGCAGGAGAATCTCGAGCGCACGCCGCGGGAACGAGCGTTTTACAGGAATTCGATTGGATTTTACAAGTTATACGGAGAATGGTCCGTGGAGCATGAGCGTCTTAAAGTGGGAAGCTGTAATAGATATCAATAGCAAGTATAGGGTGGTTCGAGGTTTCATGAATTTCCGTTTTACATTTGCAAATCTGGAGCCGATTTGATAAGAGCCATTTGTAAGAATTTGTATGATATATTATAGAACCGATAACAAAATATAGGAAGGATCGATAATTTTCGTAAATTTTACTTTTATGCCTGCCCGGCTAGCAACGACTGAAGGTGGGGTGAAACTACTAATTTGCGTGGAATTATGTAGAATCGATAATAAATATCGGGCTTTTTTTTCATTCGAATTTTATACTTGCATAGTACAAAACTGAAGGAAAGTATTCATATATGCAGGTAAAATAATTTATAACAACTTCTATGGGATAATAGCGAAAACTATAAAATCGATAATAAATATTGAACAGGAGGTACGAGTTTATCAACTTCGCTTTTAAACTTTCACGCCAAGAGATGGAGTGGAAGCTTTAAATTTTATGGACAACAAGTAATTTAGCAACTTTCGTGCTGAAAGCTATGGCGGATAGCATAAACGCGAGGGCGATCGAGATTTGTTTCATTCCCCATTTAAGCTTTCATATCAAAGTCTTAATAATTCCTATATAGTTATCGATTACCCCACACCCGATCAAAATAATCTTCGGAAAAATACGTTTCTTTAATTCGCCAGTTATTTCAAGGTAAAATGTAATTCTTCTTTTTTTTAAATACCGTTAGTAAGTGCATTTGTGAGTAAAGCAGTTAATGTAATGTTAGGTAACGCTATAAAATGAAAATATCTGAATATACGTAAAATCACCTGCAACAGTGCATATATTCTGCTGAATATTGTTTTACCCCTGCAATCCGATACATTAGAAGAAAAAGTTTTTCCAACTGTTAGTTGAGGATTTTCAGTACTATATTATTATTGTATATTTTCACGTGCATAAGTAGACTACGTACACATGTATCTTACACTTCCTATTGTAATACAGCGAGGTGTATTAGAACATACTTCAAGGAGATCCTTTTATCTGTACTTCGTGTTACTCTATTACCTGACAAGTGAATCGCTCGGTTAAGTATGTCAATGTTACAACGACAATGCGCCGAGTACGAACCATACATGCCATTTTAATCGCAGGGTTAATCACCTCTGACTTAAATATCACTGTGCTTTTTCTCATTAAGTGGATAAACGCTATTGTTCAAGGACTGCTTAATCGTAATAATAGCGCATCCACGCGTGATTCATAAGTTATTTGTAGCTGGATATAAAAATATGTACATATTTCTTTTTAGTGTCCTACTATTGTGGTCATTTAACAATTTCAGCGTGTCACTTTGTAAACAATTCGCCTTAGTTGCTCATTTCTTGTGCTCGTTTAATTTAATATTTTTATACCGCGAAACAGATTAAGGATCTTTATAAGTGCGCATTCTATGATAATTATTAGATAACGTTAAGTAAACTAATCGAACGTTCAATTATTTTGGTACACAATACACATACACAATACACATTTCTATCAAATACACAGTACTTTTATTACCAATAATATCATCCTGATTCCCTGCATATTAATTCCACTGAGTTATCATTATTCATAGAAATCAGCATTAAATAAAGTTTAACATCGTTATTTTTAGATAATCATATATTATCATTATCAAATGATCGTATTTGGAAAAACCGAGGAATCATTTGCCATAATTAAGTTTTGATGCATATTTACATGCGTATACTATACATATATACTATACTATTACACATATGTATGATTGTAATCGCCAAGATGACTGAAATACAGGATATTAACTAAGATTACTGAGGTAAAATTAATCGTGTCTTTGAATATAGGGATTCAGGAATTTTCAGAAAACAGGAACTGTATTAACCGAGGACCCAATGGTCAGAAACACACGTTATACCTGTCGGGCGTTCTTTTTATGAGATACAAGGTCGTGGCGTTGGCCTTGAAAATACATAAAAATGTCCTTCAGACAAGTCATCTGTCATCAATGTTATCTGCCTAATCTATACAGTGTATTTCAATATTAGAAATGATGTAAATACAAAGGCATTTGGACGTATAATTGATATATTAGATATATTGTAATTACTTTAGATGCATTTTTCATCTTCTATTTCTTTAAACAGTAAAGATTCCATAATTTTTGTATATCAGCTCTTAATACGCCACGTAATGTATCCTCCAAGTTCCATTGAATAGAAACATTTGTTAATACTATACGAATATCTGCATTGTATATTAAATTTCCACGTGTTAATATTAAAATAATAATGAAATTGAAAGCAAGTCGATACCTGTCGATATTGGTTTACTTCTTCTGAAGTCACTTTCAACGAAACGATGTAAAGAAATGTATAAATAATTTGATTTGTCATTAGAAGGTAATTAAAATACATTTTTACTTTTACAGAATGAATATAAAAATGTACATTTTGGATCTTGTGTATTTTTGCACATCATGTAGATATATTATTTTCATTGAATTCAATCGATGAATTTTTTCTACTTATACCATTTATATGCGGTGAATATTTAATTACCATGCTGTGAAAATAATTATATGATTTGCGGGGGCATCAGGAATCGGTGTCCCGAGATCTTCTATTTTTAAGCACTGGCCCATTCTTCACATTCTTCCGTGTTCTTATGTTCCTTTCAATACATTGATGGAGGCCCTGATCCCGCAAACATAAGCAATTTATTACTTTCGATTTCAAATATAAGTACATTTCGCCCCGCCACCGTTAAAAATATTTTCGGCACTGCCCAAACTTTATAATCTAAACGAACAAGACACAGTCAATCAATAGAAAGGACCTTGGATATCGAAAAATGAAGTGTATCTGATCTCCCACCACAGGTAAATCCGCATGAGTACCTACCTGCTAATGTACACTGCTCCGTTGGTGCCCCTTCCTCGATGGAGCTCGCAGAAGGTCCGATCCTTGGACACTTTCTTATAAATGAAGGTTGATCAATAGCTCGTTTCTCATTTAACGCTGCATCCCTCGCGCCCAGAGGGATTGATTCGTATACACGAGCCAGCATAAGCTACTTTTTAGTTACTTCGTGTTACTTCAGTGTGTTTGTGTTGGATGTAATAGTGACATACTGTTTCCTTCTTTTTTTTTCAACGCGTTTCATATGGGTCGGTGATACCGTGAGGCAGTTAGGATAAATACGTAAGTATTTGTTAAGTGGTTGATACGCATAGAAAGCGTAATCCGTAGGTGATGAATGTAAAATTGAATCGACGGTGTTGGAAATAAACGATTCTCTGTTTTCTTTTAATTGGGTTATATATTCTGAATCATTTTGTTCGCATTTAAAAACGCCAAACGCGTGCAGGTATGAATGATATATACCTGTACAGATGTACGGTAATATGATGGGTAGTGATGTACAAAGTGAAAGCTGAGACAACAAGTAGTAATAGTCTGTGCTTTGATGAATTTTACGGGTGCTTTCGTGAGGAAACCTATGTATATTCATTTATCGCGTTACTAAATGTATATATTTTTCATAAAAATGTCGAAACAAATATTATTTTATTAATTTGTGAAAAATTCTAGTTCCTTTGTTTCTGTAAAGTTACTTAAAATTGATTGATGCTGTTTCGGATCTTATTGAATCAATTGTGTATGTGTAAGAGTTGTTCGTGCGCCTGATAAAGCTGCGCTGTATTCTAATAATTATTGGGGTAGCAGGTGTTCTTTGAAATTTTTAACACTAATTTTACGATGTTAAATTATTATAAAATAATCACTATTATAAGAAGTAGCAATTAACAATGTTGCGTTTAAATTGATCACTTCCAAGCAGATAAATATTAAAATGGAATAAAAAATCGTGCTCCCTTGAACATTAAGCTTGAACATTAAGCTTTGAACAAATGGGTGGCTGGCAAGGGTTTGAATGTTAGTAGAATTGTTGTTCAAGCGATGCCAAACTTCTGGCCAGTGTTATATGAGCCACTAATTATAAAAATGTTTTCTGACGAATATTTTCTTCTTCCATATTCTTCCATACAAATTATTTTGATACGATCATAAAAAGAAGAAATAACTATCTTTACCCTGGTAAAATAGTTGTTCTATGCAATTGCAAAATTCCGCTAATAAGGTATCAATTGGTCTAAGTGATTTCCATAATTACTGATACAACACGTTGGCATGAAAATGATATCGTGGGATCAGACTTGATTAATTAGATTCAAATGATACACGGTTGAATTGTGTTCTTATATTTCTTTTATTTTATGTACTACATCGCACCAAAAAATTTCGTGACCGTCGATCTAAATTAACCCGTCTATGGTGTACTATTTTAATCCCTCACAAAAATATCAGATCTAGTCCGACATAGAAAACCTAATTCCCTGTCACCTACACGGTGTCACTAATCTTTCAGAACTCCTCGAATTTACATTTCAAAGGCGAGGCTCTCCATGTTTGTGGAAAATTCTGTTGCAAGTAAATTTCAATTAATCGCTAAAGGACACCAAACGCCTCCACATAATAGCACGTGCACGGCGACATAATCCACTAGCATGACCGTTTTGCATTCCGGATCTCATTCCAAACGACACGTCTCACGCACGTATTTCTGACGAAAAGCTTCGCGTTTACATTTCCAAGCTAACTGTCGGTCGAACAATTCACTACTATATAACCCAAGACATGTCTGCGTGTGATGCAGTGAACGCCTAGCGCACTGAGAACCTCAGTTCCAGTACTGTTTTCCATTATTTGCGCAACGCGCGTTATGAAAGTGTAAAAAGATATCTACATCTGGTCACAATTACTCGCACGTGTGTTTAAAAGTTCGTCAAGTGAATTTGTTTTCTGTTATTCGATATATGTCAACCATTCCGCTCTATAGCCCTTCACTTTTTCAATATATCTCCTTCTACCTTTTCACCGATGGGTTCATCGATACGCATTGTTGTATGCACAGAGTTTTTGCGGATAGGTGTCCGAGCAAATTTTCCTCGCGTGTCCAACGAATGTTTCTGAATAGAAAATGCTACGAATTTGTAAATATTGTTTTATATCTTGATTATTTTAATGTTTCCGAGTAATCATACATTTTTTAATATTTCGTTTATCCATTGCTGCATGCTTATTTTATCAACGCTCGTGTTTTACAAATTTTCGTTTACATTTAAGCAACGTTCGTGTTGGTCGGCCTTCGGTTTTATAACGTATATAAAGTACATAAAGTATATTTCATTCATTAACAATTCAGATAAGTGGTAATCAAAATATTTTACCGCGGCAGCGATTGTACATATTTTCAGCAGGCGATTGTTCAATTTCTGAAGGTGTACGTTGTGTGCCCTTCGTAGCGAAAAGGTTAAGGAGAACTAGTTCCGGTTTGTAGCGACGACAGTGTCAATGCACGGTCTAAATACTATTAGAACAATTTCGTTGAAATTATGTAGGTTAATGTTACATTTTATTACCAACCCTTTGTCGTAGGATTACGTTCATAGTTCAGAAAACGTTTCCTCAGTGAACTGTTTTATTAATCGCCTTGCGTTCGGTTAAATTTATTCACCTCATTTTTAAATTAACAACTTGTATTTATTGTTGTTATTTGTCATTAGCGACGAGATAGTTTTGGTTATACATGTTACGTTATGATAGTTAGATTGGTGTTTCGCAAGCACCTTCCACAGAAGTATTGTTCACGGTCTCATAATATATCTATATTTGTTATATTTATTCCGTTCAGATTGGAATCTTAGGATAGTTTCCTTTTCTATAAATTATAGTCCCATTCATAGATTCGTAATATGATATTGAAATGATCCAACTTAATGTTTAATACTGAAATACTTTTATTTCTTTATATTTTCTAAGGCACGTAGAAAGGCACGTCTTAACGCTTTCGAAGAAATGTCTCGAGTGAGTGTTGCACACGTCAAGAAACAGAATCGCGACGAATTTACGCCGCGGACATTGTACATACAATGTATACACCAGGGCAGGCTAAAATAAACCAATTAATCCATATACGAAAAATAGATTAGTTTTGTCCTTTATTCAGAACAATAAATTCCAACAGATATAATACCGAAATATCGCCAAGAAAAAATATTCAGCGACGGTCGAAAGTTTGGGTTCCCGTCGTTTGATGTATTCAGAAATATTTCGAGACTTATTGAAACCGATAGCAATGTGCGTTACTTGGATATGTTACAATTGAAAATATTCTTAAATTGTCAACTTGGAGTTGGGAATCAATCGTCAAATTTCTGCACAATTTGAAACGTCTGGCGGTGCCTTTCCGTCCGCCAGTGTACATACAAACCTATACTACTGCGGGGCACGCAGGAGATAAGGAACACATCTTACTCACCGACGACACACTTACTAGTAATTCAAGCAATAAGCTTAGCGTTTAGTTTAATAATAGAACCGATCACAATTTGAATAATTATATGCACGGCCGGTTCTCTATTACAAAAGCAGGTGACTTAATTGAGAGGCCCGCTATTCAACATCCAATCAGGAACTCCAGCCGCTGGTTATACGCCCGTGGGGCTCGTCCAGCCTTCCGTTTTATCATCGGCCTGCAATTACGGAAAACTATAGATCGTGTCGCGATCCTGCCGTTGTTGATCTGGTTTCTTATCATTCGCGTATTTCCTTTCACAATGCCAGTGTTAGTCCGCAGAGAAAAAAAGGATTAAAAAAATGATATACTACGCCCTGTTGATCGCAATTGCAGATTTATCTCGTTTCCTTTCTGGATTGTAGGCACATCGTTTTGATTGCATTCCGATTATTACGATAATCACGTTTGATAATTGTAGGAACTAGATTGGATCGAGTAGGAACAAATAAGTACGAGTGTTTAGTATTCACTCAACGTTGTACGGAAGTAGGAGTAACGTATAGTAGTAGGTCGTCGCTTATACAGGTGAGCTGTGGGACAAGCAAGAAATACGTTTTTGAAATACGTAATCAAAAGGCCGGTGCCGCGGATTAAATTTCGTCTAATTATGAATTATAACTGAATATTAATGAAATCTTTGTTTTAGACGCAATTACATATCAGAACATTCGTGCAGCTTCTTTTTTGTTAGTACACGAATCTTCGAAGCATTTCGTGGTATGTGCTGCTGAAACAGCAGCTTGGGAATTATTTTAACGCTTCTTGAACTCCTGTTCAATAATTTGGCTAAAACTATTCTTCGAAAATTTGAATCAGCTGAATCAGTTGACCGGGTGGAACACGTAATCGAATGTAGAACATAAATAACATCATCATACTTAAACTAACATACTTAAACGCATGTTTAAAAATTGTTCGATCGCATTCTATCGTTGCAATAGAAAGGCGTAAAAATTTCGTGTTACGTGCGATTGAGGATTAAAATTGCACTGTAAACTTTGAATTTCACGCACAATTAAAATATTTAAGACACACAAAATGAAACTGCTGTCGCAGTTTCTAATAGGAGGAATTACAATAAATACGAAAGATCGTGTTTCACGAAGAACAGAAATGCCCCAATAAAACCAGCGCTTAGATGAAGCAAATTAATTTCTTGTCGGTTCTACAATTATTCAATTTATTCTTATCTTTATTGCACGGTTGCTTTTGTGCTTGTAACAGCTTTGGCAATTTGAATGATAGAACGATAGCATCTTTAACCAGTTGCATGCACGTGACTACGGTATGTGATAATGTATATCGACTGATTGGAACGTCTAATTGGCGTGAAGTCATAACCCTGTGAATAATGGTGCTTTAAGTAAAACTTTAATCGCCGCAACCACAGACACACCAGTGATTGAATGGTAAAGTACACGCGTCCAAGCATGATTTCACGATGAATAATATTGTAGTTATCGGCGGGAAGATTGCGTTTTATACTCCTTTCATTTAATTCCTCAGTTTCTCATCACGCAGTTTTTAAGACAGCAAAGATTATTATGTTTTGGATGCTGATTGTTTCACTTTGGGAAGGAGCATATGCATGTGGTGTGCCAATAAATAATACGCTATTTCCTTACCAATTTCAACAATCACGTTTTCTGTTTACAAATCTGGTATTGTTACTATTTAAAGATTTGAATCGGCTATTATTTAAAAACCGCTTCGCTGGTGTATTAAAACGGGTAAATCGTTCGAGTGGGTACAACTTTGTCGAACTTATACTTGACTGTTATTAACAGTTTGCAATAATTTATGGAATATTTATGCTCTTCATTTTCGTAGGTATCCTTAAGTGTATTGGGTATTTTTCAATTCTTAGAAAAAAAAAAATTTGTTGTTTTAGAAAGATCACCATTTCTCTTATCTCTTGTTTATCATTGCAGATCGACACAAAAGCTTTGCAAAATATCTATAATAATCACTTTTCTCGTTCTTCGACATAAATCACGAAATTATCATGATATTCTTAATTTAGTACAGATAGGGTTATAGTCATCTGAGTGAAAACTGCTTTTCTACAGAACTCCGAATCTTTTTGGATACAGAACAGACGAAATTGGTATGCATCGAATAGCTGAGATATCTAACGTTAGACAATTGTGCACAGTACACAATGATTAAAGCAAGATCATGGTAAACTATTCAGTGGTTTACTCGATTTCCTTCGGCGCACTTCCTTCGGTCTTTTGCTCATTGGGCGTGCATTCGACTATAGAATGCATTTCCCGTTTCGCCTTGAAAGTATTAATTAGCCAGCAAGAAACGGTACAAGCTGTTCGTACTGTTATTAATCACTGTATCACGCGTCGACACATTAATTACCCAATGTTATCAAAGTTGTATTAATTATTTCAGCACTATATATATTATTTGATCATTTTATATTTTACAGGGTTCAATTTACAATAAAGTGTTGCATGCTAAATTTTAAGTTTAGAACGTGTACCCAATTCATCTTTTCGTTAGATTATTACTAGTTACTCTCCAAAACAATTATCACAGATAACTTCCAGCAACAAATCTCCCAATCGATTCGACTACATAAATATTACTACAGTCACTATGAAAATAGCAAATTATCATGGCTGGATAAAATTGAGTGAATACTTCATTCTTGATGTATAAAGAAATAAAATACTAATCAAGCTAGAAAACCTTGCAAATAAATCAAACAAATATATTGTACTATCGGCTTAATAAAAAAAAAAACACGCCACTTGCCTACAATAACCAGTCGATTATTTCAGTTTCTGTACAAACTGCAACAAAATTGCTCGTAGCAGGTAGTAACAGGCGTTGTTAACTTTACAGAAAAAAAAATAAAATGAAATTGTCTTCATCAATTCCTTTATTTTCATACAGTTCGCAAGTACATATTGATCGTGAAAGGAACGTCACCTAACGATGATTGGCGTCATCGATTCAATGCCAGCGCCTTCTTTTTACGAGCCCCGAGTTACGTTAAACACGTGAAATCCTTTTCAGAAAAAAACCATATTAATTATTGATTTTCCGTTATCACTTTATTCCTTATTCAGTATACCAAATTCAAGGTTTCACGCTGTTTGCGCAGATCATTGGGTGGAGTTAAAAAAAAAAAGTGTAATGATGAATAACGAAACATGATCTCGAGATACTGGCTAACATTTGCATGTCATACATATTGTAGAATTTTTTCAGATTAACTGCATTTTTTATTCTCTCCATTTACATAATCCAGATGATTGATATCAAGTTTGTTAAAATTCAGTTCAGATGAGTTTCAAGAAATTGGAATATTTGATACGTGCTATGGAGTTTTGAAAGGAGATGAAGATATAAGTAAAACAGAAATATATAACGATAATGAATTAAAAAAGGCAACAGGAACAGAGAATGTTACAGGTGTAATTCGATTCGTTACCTATTTAATTTTTCACAATTACGAAAATGCTTGAACCTGTATTAGAAAAATAAACGCCTGACCACTGGACATAAGTATGGCTTATGATTATAACTTATAGCTACCAAAGTACAATATCGTATACCGTTATAATTATATAACAAAATATATAAATATAATAAATATAATAAAAACATAATATTCTAAAGAATAATAATACAAATTTTAAAAATTAATATCGACATTCTGAATATTCTATATATACTATTAATAGTTTTAATTGACTTGACGGAAAAGAGGTATTAAAACAAAGACACGATAATGATTTCGAGGAAAAACATATTTTAACAACTTATAAATCTCGTTGCAGTTATAAATTATTCGTCACCGTTCACGATACTGCTATTAGATGGGAACATTTTTTCGAATTATCTCGTTATATTACAGTTGCATTACCGTTCTTCTATGTGCGTCACTTGTATTTGCAGACACGTGATGATTCCGTAAGAAACCGAGGTGTAAACCGAGCCCCGTAAGAGACGAACAATTACGTTAATCATTCACGGATAAAGTTAGTGACTGAATGATTCATTGGCCGATTGTGCGCCTTGCTGCTTCATTGATCAATATTTAATTCTTGGATAATGTGAATTTTAGAGTTCCCAGTACATTTTCTTTTCATATGAAAACACGATTAATTACGTCGTGACTGAGGAGGCTTTTGTTTTGCCTGTTAATATGCATTCGTGCACTCTTTAATCAATTTCTTGAAACAATCGGCATGGATAAGTATGTTAACCCTTTCGTGACTAGCGATAATGCATACAAGCCTCGCATGCGTACCTGAATAAAAATCTGTACAATGTATTTGGCATTTGTCACAATTAAAATTATCATACATGAAAAATATAATATATTTCGCTCCATTGAAAGTGACTGTGGATTAATGAAAACTTTCAGTAAGCAATTTTTGTTAATGTGCATCGTTGAAAACTTATTGTTAGCCTCCTTAGATTAGTGATCTGGATACGTCGTCGTAATATCAACTTTATTACATAAGATGAGAAGAGGAATCGACTTAGTTTGCAAATAAAAATATAAGTTTGCATTTGTTTTTTAAAATGCAAGGGCGTTTTACTGTTGCACCGTTGCATTTGTGGAATACAGTTTCAATTGCAGGAAAGTAGATCTCTTTAAAGTACTCTTTTTATAATGTTGACAATAAAAAAAAGTATAGCTTATGCCGGTTTCCACTAAGTTTTTTCGTTACTGAACCCCAGTGTATGATCATTGAAGCCCGTGAATGTTGAAGTAGCCCTCAAGGAAATCACATCAACAAAATTAATGACTGGAACATTGCACTCTTATTAACTGTTTTACGCGGTAATAAGATAATGATGACTACGAAATGAGCGGCAGGAGAAAATATGTTCTTTTTTATCATTTACGTTACATACATTAGAGCGTTACGTACATGGGGCCGGGCACAAGGATTAATGTTTAAAGTTAAAGGGTATATTGAACAATAAATTGTAACATTATTTACTTTATAATTAAATTATTTACATGGCATATAATATTTACATATTTCATTTAAATAATAATTTGCGCAGTTAGCTAGTTACGTAGTAAACAATTTATGTAAAAGAATGTATAATTCTGTTCTTGAAGATAATTGAAAATACTTGTCTGTGAACTTCAAGAAAAATTGCACAACACTTACGCAAAATACAGAATATATATTATAACAATATTCGAACACACTGCGTTCTTGCTTTTTAATTGTTCCAGTAGCTTTTTATTAAATCTCGTGCACTTCTTATCACTTTTATGTTATATTATATTCTTTCTGCATTCTATAACGTTTAACTCATATAGAATTGAATTTCTTTATTTTATAATATATTATAAAGTAACATGTTATGATGAACTGTTGAAATTGTAACTGAGGTTTTAGATCATTCCCCGTGTTAATCTCTTTCGTTTTAAGGTGTAAAAAGTATGATGAAAGAAAGATATCTCTCAACTGATATTGGGTATTCTTTCCTTAAACAACAAAACTTTTGATGCTCTAACGAATCTGATGTTAATGTCTCGTCAGTGTCGCAAATAATAGAATTAACATTATTAAAACGATAACTCTTGCTACGTCTCAATGATTTTGGCTCAAGGTAACCAAGTTGCATGGTGCACGCGTTAGAATCCTACGAACGTGTGTACTGACGTTTCTATCGAACATTTGCCATTCATTGCTACGTAATAATCGCTGCTTTTGCTCGTTGTATCTACCCTTTTATAGAAAAATGCTCAGAAGTACATGTATCATTGCCACGAACTAGGATAATGATTGCAAAGATTTTATAAAACTGTAGCACATCATTTGTAACAAGAAATGAAGACCTTACGTCTTTGTATTATGGTGGTGTATTTAAAATGACCGATCTCCTCAAATGAATACACAGTGGTTCTACAGACAAGTTGAGAAAATATAAAGCTTTTGACTTAACGATTTGTACGCCTGTAATTACGCCCGCTTGCAGCTTGAAGAGAAAGACTGGCCCTTTCGTTTCTGGCCATAGAGTGTTGGAATAACTTTCCTTGTAAACTCGAAAACTTTTTCTTGGATGCTTTTGCGCTGTTAAAGAAACGCCGCATGCACCAACTTATTAATACTCGTGAATAATATATTACGTGCAAAGTATTCAATTCGGGATAATTACAATTTAGTTTTATTAAAATATTATATTTAAAGATTTGCATTTTTGGACTTTTGTAAGAGAAGCAACATAAAGAAGCAAGGTCTTGGACTTTTATATTTTATAAAATATATTTTATATATATTTTATGCTAGCAATTAGTAGTAGTATCATTATTAAAATTTGAAGCTCTTAATTTGCAGGCCCACGTTTGTTAGGGCCTTTTTCCTTCATTACGATTGCACTATGCACTAAAATAGTTGTGAACCTTTGTCTTTATCACTTCATATGTCCATGGTATAATATAATTGGGAAATATTCGTGTTGGTCTCTGAGCAAGTCTTCTGCGGATTTAAGGGGCAAATCTGTTTTTAACCCAGCTTATCTCTAAGTTTACTACTTAATGAATTGCAGGAATGTAATTCGAAGACAATATTTGTCTACTGACTCTGATGTTATTTTACACACTTAACTATTTTGCATGGAAAATAGTATTTAACATTCGTGCTCTCTTACTTATGTGTAATTTTTTACACAATAACTAGTCTAACTGCAAAAATGCACAAACCTTGAATAAATAATTCTTGCCAATACAGTTATAATATATGTATTACCCTGTCCTGCCATGTGTGCGTACTGCAAACACGATGGTTAATTACAATATATAAATATTAAAATGATGCTATAAATTAATGCTTGTATAAAAAGCTAATAATTGTGAAAACAATAACACCTTATTAGAAACATTAATTGCCGCTCGATAAAAAACATGTCAGGCTTACTATAACTATTATAATTTTTAATCCAATTCTAAAATTTACCAGAAGGATTGGATTATCTCAGAATTCATTCTCGTCAGACTATTGTAATTAGTTTAAATTGCGTTTTTCAGATTTCTGAATGTATGCTCGCCAGACATCTACCTTTTTATGAAGCTTTCTAGAAAAGGTGAATATAAGTAAAATTTTCAGTAACCAAACATGAATATGGTATACGTGGAATATTATAATTTAATTTATCATTACATAATATGGGATCCACTTCATTCATTCATTCTGCACGATTTATAACTTTACGACAAAATATTCTTCTTGTTAAAAACATCATGGCTTTTGTTACACTGATTTCCATCATTTTTCTTCTACTTTCATTCTTAAGACGAATTTCGAAAAAAACCGATGCCACAGTTATTATAGTAGATGTTTAGTGTCTAATTTAAAGTTATTATATTATATAATATCAATTGAACCAAAGTTACTATTACATATTGCCTGCACAGTTGATTGTCTAATGAGCCTGCAATTTCACCAGTTTCTCGAACAATCGTTAATTGCAATTTATTTGACTGGGAAGTGAATCATTGTAATCGATATTAGGCATGTGCATATGTGTAATATATGCAGTACTCTAATGATTCTTGGGATCATAGAATACCAAATGCCCACAGATATCATCGATAATGGCGTATTTACGATCAGGTTAATGTTAACAAGTATGTAAACGCAGTACACAGGAATAATTTTCACGATAATAAATGCAAACTTGCAGGCACTGTGCGTCGTTGCGTTATGTAATCAATATAGAATGACAAGCCGTTCACTCGTTCTGTGGACATAAAATTTGACCGCGATTTCTTTTTAATATGAAGGAATTCGCGCATTGGTAATTGATACGAGTATAAATAATAATTTACATATTGAAAATCAACGTGAAAGATTTCATTTTCTACGTAGTAGGTGTACCATTAAGCAATGCACTACTTACTTATCATTTTCACTATCTCACAGAAACATGATCAGCAATAATTTACTCATTATAGCAATCGTTATCATTACGTGCAAGTTATCAAAAAAGCGCGAGGAAAAAATCAATGCTTTTATTGCACCTAAATTTGCAGTGTTTCAGAAAAAGAATGGAAAACAATATGAAAGAGTAATGACAATCAGTTTTACGACTGAATTAAATTATAATCTGTTGATAATAAGTTATGCAAATAATTTAAAGAATAGTTCATTGTTTATCGACACAGCTGATGATGTATGTACTTTTTGTAATATAACGATTCGAGTAAATGAAATCACCGAAAAATTACTGTTTTAATGTTATTGCTTTTATATTATTATTGTCTATTATTGTTCTTCTTCAATATATTGGTTATAAAACCTCTATGCACTATGCACTACAATAAATTATTTCGTTTCATTCATTTTTCTAAAATTATATTTGGAAATATTTAACATTCGCTACATGTCATATATAAAAATGCCAACATTATAAGAAACAAACTAATTTCTATAAATTCAAGCAAATTAAAATTCGTAAAATTCATTTCGATTCAATAAAACCAATAATGAAACAAACGAATAAAGTGAATTATCGCGAATAATATATTTTTCAAACAATTTTTAGACCATCACAGTCATCTTTCAAATAACCAAACGCGATTACGTTTCTCTCCCTACAGACTTCAACAGACTCTAATCGCCACACTGCCTCGTGATTGTATCGAATAAGGTTTGAATTCAATTTTTCTGTTCTCAGGGCAAAATGATGGACACTGTGATTCAGAAATTGCAATTCCTATATAAGCCATACGCGTTGGCCGTTGTCTCAATCGGATACGTAATTGGAGAACTAGGTCATTATTTAATTGGTAAGCAATGCATTCTAATCCACGCGTTATATTTCCTCTTCCTTAAGACGCCTCATAATTATCCTTGCAAACGTGGATACTCATCTAATTGCTCGCGATACAATGTCAAATGCATATCCCTGTTTTGTTAAACAGAAATTCTATGATGTGTAAAAGTTGAGATATACTCCATATATCTATGTATTATCATTTGTTTTCGAGGGATGATAACAAGTCGCAATGAATTTATGAATTTACCCGAAACAACAAAGATGATCATAGATAATTCGGAATATAGGAGCTGTTCACAGGCCAGAATTAACAAGCAATGTTAACACTTTGAGTTTTTTACAATTTTACTATCAAAGCACTTGATTGTTGTTTATTTTTTTTTAATTATTTTAATAATTGCATTGACAGAAGGACAAATATTTTAACAAATAATTTACTTCGGAATGTGAATAACTCCACACGCTAAATTACATTAGAAAATTCCAGCCGTCGCGTGATATCTATAATAATGTTACGTACGTTTATGTTCATATTCTACGAAAAATTCAAAAAGAAAAACAATTTTCATGAATTTGTCAATATTTTCTACATTCCGTGTCCTGGAGTTAATTAGTTTGGCAAACGAGCCCATATACAGTTGTACTTAATACTTTTCACAAAAGTATTAAGCAGCCCAAATAAATTATGAAACTGCTATCATTTATTGTTCATTTAGTTAATTGAAACATGAGAATAATTATAAGAATTCATTTCCTTGTTTAACTAATTCCTCGAGTCTACTTTATCCGCACACAGTTATTTCCGTTACACGCCCTGCGCCATTATTACAAATTCGTTTCGGGACGCAATTTTATATAACATACGCGCGCAGTTAGATCGGTGAACAGCGGAATACTCGTTATCACTGTTTTATACTTGATTTCAAGGTGTCACCAGCAAGGCGACAGCGGAGGATTTACACTATGGCGACATTTCCTGTCAATTAAATTCAACCACATTATCGCTCGCGGATCTGCCAGTACAGTGCGAGGCAGCCAAGAACCAAAGTCTGTAAGTTTCCCTCTCTGTTTTGTCGTTTACGCGGCAATAAATATTTGCCGAAAGCGGACATTATCATTCTGCCCCGTTGCACCTGTGCCGCCAATTGCGCAACCACGATAGAAAAACAGAATTAGCTATGTACACCTCCCACGTTACAGCCGAGGCCCACTCTATCGGTCGCAACTGGTGCACACTTTCACTGTGCGTCTACACACGCCGGCCAGATCCGTGTACGCGTATCCGCTTTACCTTCAATCGAATTAAACAGTATCGATCGCTGACAATATCTTGTTTCACAGTTGTGAGTCCCTGGAACTAAACGGAACCGGCTACTGCGAATGGAACTACAATGGCCTTGGACTGGACTATCAAATCCTGGCTGGACCGAGTTTCATCGCCGTGTTCACCGTCGTTGGCGTTGGTTTAGGCATTGCGGCCGACAAGTACAACAGGTATATTCGTACACCAGCGTCGGATCACGTTTACTCGCCGTTGCTATCCTTCCAAGGATTTCCGCGACAGGTACCGTTGTAATGGATGCACGTGTATCAAATATTGCCGCGACGACTATTGTTATTGCGTGCGATTGTCGATACGGGCGTGGACATAGCGGTTACCAATACTGTTGCCGTTTACGAGGAAAAATTGTTGAATATCGGTGTGCTGTTAGTACAACGCTGGATATGCGATTATGCAAACTGGCTTCCGCTCGTACTTCGGAGAGGATTGTTTAGAATCTAATGTGCGCTTCATTCAGGGAAAGGGTCGAGGAAGACTTTCATTTGGGGGAAATCTTAAGTGTTCGAACAAGTAGTTCAATATTTTTGTTTCACCTTCATCGGTTTCGTGGTTTATTTATCGATAGATTGCGAACGAATTCATTGGGCGAAAGTATTATAGTCGTTGACAGTGTGAACGGGGCATTAATCAGGAGCAGTAAATAATTATTTTTAAACAGCCTTAACGAAATTAGTAATATTTTTTCTTTTCCATACTCCACGTAATTTGTTAATTGTAACTTGCAGGGTTAGGTTGTTAACGGTGTGCACGTTAATATTCAGCGTTGCGATTGTCCTAATGGGAGCAGTCAAAGAATACTGGCAACTAGTCCTTCTACGAATGATCTTAGCGGCAGGGTAAGTGTAATGAGAGTATCTTGCATAGCTCGGCGGACAAACTGATTAATGGCTAATAATAACTTCTAAGTAAGAGCTCTGAATACAAATCACAAGCACAAATCGAATCGATCTACTGCTTAACTTTTCATAGATAACATAGATTACCTTAATAATTCTATTCGCCGTCGAAAATTGTGTGCCGAAATTTTATATTGCTGAAGAGCGCCCAATAAATAAACCATTTCAAAAGTCATTGGCAATTGACTCTACTTCGAAATATTGTCCAAATTTTCAATAAGCATAGGCACCGGTTTGCATATTTAACGATGCATTTGAGAATATTTATTTGCGCATTGTATCATATTTGGAACCAGACTTTAAAACCGCAATTTAATTCTGGCCAACCGAATACATTCGTCTAAAAGGGAAAAAAATACGAGGAAACGCATTGTTCATAGTACAATACCTTGTTCTGAAGTCAACATGTTAATGTGTAAAATGTTAAACAAATATACAGGGAGGCGGGATGCAATCCTTTGGCTACAGGTTTGTTGTCTGATTGGTTTCCGGAGGAACAACGAGGACTCGTCATGTCAATTTTCAATTGGGGCATTTACGGTGGTTACGGCATTGCATTTCCGGTCGGCCGTTACATTCCTAAGCTGAATATCGGGGATTTGGTATGTATTATTATGCTTAAAGAAGAATTAAGAGACAACCCTTTCACCCAGTAGAATTTCTTGTAATAAACAAAAAAAAGATTTTGTTTGCTAGCAAATAAGGTTCCATAATTAAAGCAGAATAAATTCACCCCTCTTTCAACATATCATGATTACAGATATTTGTGTACGATTCATAATTTTATCTACATCTATGTACTACCTTGTTTTCATTTCATTTTCATCAGATGACTTAATTCGTATGTTCACCTACGAATTGTCCGATTTTACGAAATCAATTAAATGATCTTTCATTGCACAATTTAAGAACAAAAGAAGAAAAAACATTCAATAGTAAAATTCTGGGGAAAGAATTCGATCAAATCATTTCAGAGACTGTAGCCTGTAACACTTTAGACGTTTCGTCCTGTATCAGTAGCTAATATTGAATGAAAAACATTAGGACAGATCTCACGAACAGACGCATATTTCGTCCAAATAAACTAAAAACACAAGTAAAAATTTATTCCCCCAACATTAATATCATCCAGTGATTTCTGAATATAATTGTGGAAATGCCACGAAATTTGACGGTAATCGAAAACTATTAATTGTTCGAACAGGGTTGGAGAGCATGTTATTACGGAGCTGGTATAATTGGATTAATCATAGCTGCTTTTACTTTCACTCTTCGTGAACCGCAACGGAAATCGATTGGCGAAGATGAAGCGAATGCCGGCGGGAAAAAAGTGCGAATTTGGAAAGTGATCTTGCAGCCAAGGATTATAGTATTGTGCCTCGCTGCCAGCATCAGACATTGCGGTAAAAAGGCAATATATTGATACGAAAAATTCAAATACGTTTTAGGGATATTTTAGTATCTAGGTGCTTGGTAGCAATTTACTATTTCAACGATTTTATGATTACCTCATCATCTTTTTATTAATTATCCACGGTCAATCACTTTTTGCAGCAGAATTTTGTACTCTTAAGAACAGTTCTACGTACTATAAAACTTAGAAACAGTTCAATTAGGTTCGTCGTTTAACAATTTACATTTTCTGTGTTGCCCGTTAAACGTGCGGGGTTTAATAACAGCAAGACATTACCAGTTTTATTCGATCTGTACAAGTTATAGCAAAGGACAAGTAAATTTTGTAAAATACTAAATTACATTTGATATAATAACTTATCGGTTTAGATGCTCGTGGATTTATCAAATTTCTACAATATTTCAAAGTGTTTTTTCTTCGATTTCCAGGTGGTATGTGCTTCGCTTACAACTGCGATCTCTATTACAGAGATTACTTCCCCGATTACGATTTAGGCTGGTGGTTGTTCGCTGTGACTATAGTGATCGGTAGTATAGGCGTTGTGGTCGGCGGTATAGTAAGCGATAAATTCGTGGCGAAAATGGGCATCAGATCACGCGTAGCCTGTTTAGCAATCAGCCAAATAATTGCTACGCCGTTTGCGTTCGGTTCAGTGTACTTCAATCCCCTATGGGCTATGATCACCCTTGGAATTTCTTACTTCTTTGGTAAGTACATTTGCATCCACGAAACAATAGTGGACAAAAATGGTACTACGATTCTATATTGAAGTTTTGTTCGACTTCTACGATACCTGATATATATTCAATTCGAAAATATAATTTGAAGTTCAAAGGGGAATGTTAAAAAGTCGCCAAATTTTGTATGAAAATGGCGATATTCTTAAGGTTCCAGCAAAGGGGAAACTCGCCATTGTTTATCGGCAATATGATGGGAAAGTTGTTTAAAAAGTTGAAAAATTGGATATGGTCAACTTCAAGTAGTTATCGTTTCGTAACAAATGCAAAATTTGCCCACCTTTTAACATCCTCGTTTGCTGACTACTCTTCCTTCACGGCCTGTATTACTATTTACACGTATTTATTTGCAATTACAGCCGAAATGTGGTTTGGAATCGTGTTTGCGGTAGTCGTAGAAATAGTTCCTCTTCATTTACGGTCGACCACAATTGGCGCTTTCTTATTCGTGATGAACAATATCGGTGGAAACTTGCCAATTTTGGTCGAGCCAACCAGAATGGCTATCGGTTTCCGAGAGTCCCTTTACATTTACTACGCTGGCTTCTACGGTATCAGTAAGTAATAAAAGAAATCTCTTAATACATGTTTATTAAAGAAAAATATTGTTCAATACAAAATTGTCTCAAACGAATAACAATATCACACTACTATTACAGTAATACTATATTATATATTTTTAACAGCAACATTATAGTATTGGATTCTTTACTATTATTGAGAACAATAATATATTATAATAATTGTAGCAAATTTTACATGTCATCCTCGTGTCACCTATTTCATTTCCATTTCAGAAATATCATTTAACTAACAAAAAATTGTCCTTAGGTTCCATTATGTTCTTCCTGACCATGTTCTTGATGGAAGGTAGCAAGGAGGAACCGCAGAAGGAAGTTCATACCAAATCAGAATTCGGATACGATAATAACACATTCACCAACGACGATGGACGGGTGACGACTCTAGAACTTCCACGATTATATCCAACACCGCCACATCGTTTCGAAAATTCTAGGTTATAGAATAATATAATTTCCAAAGACCAAATAGTTGTAAATAGTTTTTTCCGTAGCGACATAACACTTTGCACTCTAGAGTATTGTTACAACCTTTTCTTCCATAAAGTCGGTAAATTATGAACGCAAACTTGCATTGACAAACTTGACGATTATTTTCTCGCTTAGAAAACGAGACAATAGATTTTATCATTTATGTACAAAGGAATTTGGAAACTTTCTTGACACTTTTCAAGCCATGGTACACATTCATTTTAGTGCCCGAGGTAAATCGTTCAGAGTAGTACGTACTATACTTTTTCACCTGTATCTGTATAACTCGAATTTTGATTTCTCTGTTACATTTGTAATCAAAGAAATTCAATTCAGTGAATCATTAGATTTCGTTACAATATTTACTTTATCTTTGAAAATTGTTTCCAATTTCGTCTACTGATTATCTTTCCCGTATATTTAATAATAGTAAGGTGAGGAAGAAGAATAATAATGATAACGAAATTTGACGAATGAATGTTCATACCAATACAATAGACATTCCGAGTGCAAAGGGTTACAAAAATAATCTATCCATGACAGGGATTTCAGTTTGCATTAGTTGCAATTTGTTTCCCACTATGTTGCAATTATTATTATATGAAAATAAAAGTACAATACTCTTACAATACTTCGATCATACGAAGTTTTCAGATTTAGATTTAAATTAAAGGCATGTTATTTAAAATTTTATACTGTTCATTGCAAAAAGCTTTAAAAATTAATATGTCTTTAATAATCCTAGATTTCTGGATTTTATGATTATTTAAGTAATACTCGGTTTAACGTTGTAACGAAGTTAAGTAGTTTTTCGGGGACTCCTTAAAGTGTTAGTCAAGAAAACCGTGGTGTTAAGGAGTACTATAACAAGTTTGATGGTTGAAGTACAGTAGTAAAACATTAGATGTTCGAAGATAAATTCTAATAAATTGCATACGTTGTATTTATATTATAGCACGTGTTTCACGTAAGACCGGTATGAAATTTTTCCATTATTTGGGCAACTCTAATTGTTCTTATTTATTTATTGCGATAAAGAAATGTGTACCTCTTTTTACACCGTGTCCTTGTAATCCGAATAATTGATTATTTTGATTTGAAATGGATGTTATTAATATATGAGATATTTTATAGCTCACCTTTCCTTGCTTCAGTTACATTTCTCGACCCCTCACAAATCTATCATTACCCGCTTTTAATAAACCTTAAAGTTGCTAAAATTACGTTCGCTGTCTCGTGCTTCACTGCGTTGGCTACTTGCCTTAAAATTCTCAACGTAACGTTAACTACGAATAATCACCCCGCCTATAATTTTAATGACCAATACCTTAAAAATCATGGAATGGAAATCATGTAGTGTGCCGTAGAATATTACATAAAGTAACTGGAACGTTTTTTGATGAACAATGTACAGATATTTCTGTGCCAACGAAAAGCAATATCTAAGCAGATCTTCGACTCAATGCCTACATAGATTTTCTACACAAGAAGAATGAAAAAGAAAAATAGAAGATGTAAAAATGTAAGTAATCATTGGACAATAGGTGGAAGGAGTTTTAATTGAATTCCCTCGAAAAACAAACTTATCACATTAAGAAATAAATCGGAGCATTCGAAGTACCGAAATTTCCATATTAGTATGGTAATGGTAAAATTATTCTGGTAAAATATAAGACAACAGTTGAATTTTTTGTTTGTCACTGTATTATTAACAACAGTTTGTTGAATATACATACATACATACATACATACATCTGTTATCGTAAACATACAAAATACACATTCAATGGACACATACACGTCGCATTGCCTGTGTAACATTCGATACACAATAATTACAGAGATTCATCATCAAATCATTCCATATGTACATATTATTTAATATAAATAAAGAAAATCGTTTTATTTGTAATGTACAAAATAGTCGGGAAATCAGCCTCGTTCTATCAAGGCTTAAAACATTTGTCATGAACCGTTATTGTTACTGTTGTTGTTATTGTAGTTGTGAAATAGTGTACATATTTACATATTATTTGCGAAAATACTTTGACACGTTTATCGGCAATAAATAGCTTATTCAAGTGCAATACAGCCAACTTTAATAAACCACAAGTATCAGCCGTTCAAGGAACGTTCTTGATGGGTACATTTTAACAATGTTATTAAAATTTCGTATTAACAATACACTCTGCATATCTACATGTTTATTACATAGATATGATAGACTGATTGATGAACATTTACGTATTTATATAACAACGGTTTCCTTATTTATTTTACGTATAACAAAGTTAAGGAAAGCTGTCGAAAAATGACATATATTTGTTCACACCCATATTAGGGCGTACCGTGATTAAAAAATTGGTTCACGTAAGTTAATATGTATATTTATCGTTTCGATAAATACAATTAGATTAATTGCACGAATTAAGTACGAGTGGTAGATATCAGATGTACACGAATGAGGGAAAAATAAATGCATTCACGTTGAAATTAAAACGGTGCAAGAATGGTGCCGTTAGGCTTAAAGTATAGAAACGAAGGAGCCTAAGTCGTGATAAGTAGTAAGTACAATTATTCACTGTGAATACGAAATGAAAATATTTAAACGATGCAAATGTTCTCATCGTCGCGTAGACGATTAATAACATTAAACGTTCAAAAGTCATTCTATGTCTATTTTTGACTCTCAATTTTCATACCTTGCACTTGCGACAATACTGCAGGTAATTCGACGTCTAAGATATCTATCTATAGAAACGCATTACACAATGCAGTTAAACATAGTGCTTAATAAAATTCACATTCAACGTTGAACGGTTATTTTAGTTGAATCTGTGCGAAACTGGCTACAGAAACCAGAACGTTGATCTATTTTGTTATACGGAAACAATGTCTTGGTTTGAAGATTGAAAGCAGACGATTTTGATTTTAAATGCGAATCACGTTCTGGACGATCATGCTTTGACACACATACGATTTTCAGGAATTAAATGAATACAAAAGTTTTGTGATAGTTGACAGTCAATCAAACAATGGTGCTTGCAATGAAAGCGATGAAAAATATTTAAATAATCGCTACTCCTACGCAAATGTGATACATAACAAATACGAGTTTTCCAGGACTTTTAAAATATTCAAATTTCTGAAAAATCTGTTGGTACCAATTGCCAAAAGTTTTCCATGGAAGTTTAACCAAGGAAAAATACATTCATTTATGACTTTTTAGTGTCAGCATTTGCTTCATTGATTTTGCAACCTGCTTGCAATTCGCCTTGAGTTAAAATTAGAATAGAACTTCGATTAACCAGATTGTGAATATCTATGGTCTGGAATTATTCAGTGTCATGAACTTACTAATAATATACAGGTTGTCGTTAAAGTTCACGGAATGATTTTATTTTTAAGAGTAATCACGCCTTGCAGTTAGTAACAAATGAAATAATTGCCTCGATATCTTGGCAGGTTTTTATCATTTCTTGCTCGCATTTCGTGTTGTTTGCCGGACGCCGTGCATGCCTTAATCCATATAAATTTTTTAATCATGCAAGTGCGTGAAAAACAACGCGACAACACACACCTTGATAACGACAAGTCAATTATTGTCCAAAAGACAATTGCCAACGATCTTACACTACACTTTTTTGCCTTTAATACCTACAGGCTTCGTCTTGCTTTCAACATTGAAAATATTCCAAGCCGAAAGTGGAGAAGTTTATGCAAAGAATTAAATCAATAAAATTGGTTTACCTGCAAAATTTATGGTGTCGCTGAATTACTACGGGAAATCTTCAAACAAACTGTACACGTAAAATCGTATTTTCGTATTCTAAAATAAATTCGACCGATGTATTTCAATAGTTTAGAAAAATTTGTTTTTAGTTACTTCTCTCATGGTCTCAGTTAATCGAGAATCTAACTGATTATAACGAATCTTCTTCGAACAACTTCCGGTACACGACTTTCCATATCCTTGGATTTTAAGACTTTCGTAGTTAATTTCTAATTTAGAAAAACTCTGCACATACACTTTGTGAACGGAGCAGTCAATGCTCGTTTCACTTAATTGATTTAGAAAACTAGACCGGCCAATACTTGTGGATCGCTAACTATCGTAACGTAATTTCACGTTATGCTTGATAAATGCTACGGCACGACACGGCACATCGGTGCCATCGTGTGTATGAAAATAGGGGGAAATCTATACGTGTGGCTTCTGTACAGCCTCATTGCTGGTGCCACTATTTAATTCTAAAAATGACAGCACGTTCAGTGATATAGCGTGGTAAGAAGTCACTCGGACCGTATGCGACTTACAGCTTTGCAGTTTCGACTAATGAAACGGAAACGTTGATAGCTAACTTACAACTACCGTGATAGCTACGTGGATACTTCTAGCATCTAATTTTTCATTATTATATTCAATCGTCAGATCAAATTGGAAGAACGTTCAAATACACTGTCGCTTGGCTGATTTAAATGACCACGTTATAGCTTCGGACAAGCTATGCATAATCTATCATTGCATAAACACAGAGTAACTTGTACACATAGATAATACTATTGAAATTCCGCCGCGAAAAAAGGAAGTGAATAACTGGCGAAATAAAATGTAACGCTTAACTGACACAAATTCGTCTGTGTGCGCACTGATTAACTCACGATCGTTTCACCGCTCTCTTTATCTTGCTAGTGTGCTTCCGTTTCTTTTTCGCCACTTCTTCTAATGACTCGTCGGAGTAACTATTCAACATTCTCTCATGTGTCATATATTTTCCATTCGATTCAATTGTTACGCATACAGATAGAGGAAACGTTTCTTCCTCTTTAGACCCGTCCAATCTTGTCTCTGTTACGGTTTTATGCATCTGCGTGCCGGTGCATTCTATGCTTAATGTCTGCATGCATCTCAAAATATTCATTGGTTTTCGTTCGGAAATGTACTCGTTCATTTTATCGTAACATCACTTATGCACGGTACTCATTCATTCACAGATCTTTGCAGTTAACTGATGAGGAAATTATATCAAATGCCGTCGACTGCATTAAAATTATAGTAGCTTCTTTTTAAGTATTTTTTGTATGTCTAGCACCTCGCGCGTGTGCTTAATTTAAATCGTCGGTCCCTGGTTTTCTTGCTGCCCCTTTATCCCACTTCGTTTGATTCGTATTGCGTTCTTTTCTAGGTAAATTTACCAGGTGACGTCACAAATAATTAACCTGGATATTGAACGAAGAAAAATATGCTCGTGATTAATTGTCGTAAATGAAGCAAAACGTACTCTGATATTGCGCCACTTATATAAGAACATATTTGAAAATACATTATCGGCCAACAGTTTGGGATCGATGTTATAGTTTTACAAATAATGTCCTCTAATTAAAAATAAATATGATGCGTACGAACACTCGTGCGGTCGAATAATCCCAAACCATCGACTCATAAATTCACTTGATAAATAAAACAATATACGCCTTCCTCAATCATTTTGATTCTACAAACGCCATTTGTTTAAAACGGGGACCCAATGTATTGTTGACGATTGGCCGTTTTTTCATTAGGAAAACTGAATCTCGACAGAAGGTATATTCCTCTAGGCGTAAACGAATCTTACCAGTCATCGCTATTGATCCAACTGGTCATATCTGTTTCTCAGAAAACTACAGTTATACACGCGTCATACAATGCCATTCGTAATTACCATTCTCGCTATTATACACTTTCGCATAATCATTATGTACGCAATGAAACAAAGATAGACAACATAGTTTCCTATATCCAAACATTTTCATTAATCAACGCCGTAACATGCCATTCAAAGTTTCCACGTAAACAACGATCGGCAGCTTCAACATAAAGGAACAATTCGACAACGGCATTAAGTACGTCATTACCACGCCCGAGACGAATGTATTATTAACAGACTGTCCCCAGAAATCAGCAACGTATTAGCAGTTATAAATAAAACTAAGGCAAATAAATTAGCGTGAAAGTGTGACGGTGACGGGCCTCAGATATTTGATGTACACCTCGTTCTAACGTACCTGTTCCAATTATTATCCGAGAACCGACTAATAATACGAACCTCTGTTTTGGACCCACATACACTGAGTCATCGGCTAAACAGGTGAGATACTGAACGACCCACGCGTTTGGTCGCCGATCTCGAATCTTGTTAAGTACCCCAGAAGGAGAAGAAAATTACAGCGAACCTCCTTCATGGAACCGTGAAACGTCGGAAACGTCGGAAACGTCGGAAACGTCGTACACACGTCAACATTCCTCAGTCGAAGTGCTAGAGATCTGTGTGCTGGCTCCACTGGAGAAGCTACTCCTGCAAGTCTCCACAGCCAAAGCTGTGTCTGGTACCTGAACGAACTGAACCTTCTCCTTTGGCCAGCGATTTCTACCATACACGCAGTTAAAGATATTATATTTCGAGTCCATCTCGACGTGACTTAGCGTGCTGCTGTGTCGCCTCTTCAGCACCTTCTTGGCCATCAAGCTGCGATTGTTCTTGTACGAGAGCTCCCTTCTAAAGCAGAAGAACCTCCTCAGCTCACGTTTCACCCTTTTCGACCGATAACCGAACAACAGCGGGCTGATATAGGCGGCCAAGATCAGAAGGCTCGAGGCCAGCACGTCGTATTTGCGGGATAAATATTGGTCAGTGGATCGAGGTAGATTCTTCATTACCAACAGTATTACGTACGGTGACCAACAGATTAAACCCATTACGATCACCAGGGCGCTTATTCGTGCCGCCCTGGTCTCCTCTCTATGCCTAAATATAGAACCGTTGCTTATTCGGTCCTTCAGTGAGTTTATGTAGCTCGAAGTGCTTCTGACGCTCGAAACACGGTGCAGACTGTCGTTCCTGCTCGGCGCTGGCGTGATCGTCACGATCGGCGTCAACAGACACGCGGACGGCTCCGTTGTGTTCGAACTGTCCTTCTCGGTCTTGTTGCAGCTGCCCGACAGCTTTCTGCTCTCAGATGTATTCACCGCAATGTCCCTGCTTGCGAACGTCGGTAATCTACGGCTGGTTTTAACTTCTGAGGAATTCCACTGTACCCTTGGGTCCCCTTGACTCACTTGTTCTTTCACCTTTGCCTCCTCAACGTCGGCTGACAACAGCCGGCCTTCGCTTTGATCAATGCTATCGGCTTCACTGGCTGTTGCCACTGGCTGGCTGGCTTTCATTTCGCGAATGGTCTCATTCCCCGAACGTTCCGCTTCCACTGGGGTGATGCAAACTTTGAACTCGTTCCCCAGTAAAGCTGACGGATAATCGTTCAGAGGGGCGAATTTGTCGCTCGATCGAAACGCGTCCAGACTGTCGAAGCACTCGAACCGAGCCTCGTCCTCCGAATCGCTGCTCCCGTCAACGAAGTTCGCCGAGATCCAACAGCTCGACGTACGTTCATCCTCCGTCGAATCGCCGGCCGATTTTTCTGTTCGCTCAGAATCCTTGTCCCTCGGGCGAGAGTCGCTTTCGCGGATATCCCCGTTCGGCAAGGAATCGGACGTGGACTTGCGCGGGTTATCAGTTGCAGTAGAATCGTTTTGATTCGTGGACAGAGGAGAAACCTCGACCCGCTGCAAACCAACGGTGAAAACGATACCATCGGGGCTTCTGTCTTCCGCGGGCGGCGAGGACAATTCTATATCCACGGACGACGAGAAAGAACGCCGGCGAGACACCTGTCCGATCGGCTGCATCGTCTCGCTTGTCTCGTCTATCGACGATAGACTCGATATTTTTGGCAGCTTACGGAAGTCTTCAATGGTGTCTGTCTGAAAACGCGGCAGTCTCGACGAACAGTTTTGCTCTTCTGTGAAACTTGCCGACGATAATATTGGTCTAGAGCCGCTTCTCCTCGCTCTTTCCGAGTTTCGGTGCGCAGCAACGTAGATGCTGACGTAAATCCAACAGACAGCGACGAAGGGAATGAAATACGCGAATATGGCGTACACAATGGCGTAGATGAAGCCGTAGGTAACCGTGCCACCTAGGAGCGCATCGAAGATCAGAGGAGCGTTTTCTATGACATCGTTATTGTCGTCGAGATGGATGGTCTCGATAATGCCTATTACTCGTGCTGTTCCATTGACGTATGCATAGTCGGTCACGTTCTCCAGTACGCCGATGGTTGATTCCGTCAGGGAGTCGAAGCTGGTGATATTTGAAGACCAGATGTTGCTTCTTGGCGTGCACGATAACCAGAAGCTTCGAGGATTCGGATTGAAAAACGCGAGAAGACCGAAGGTTATCGAGACTAACCAGGTGGACATGATCAAGATTCCGGATTTCAGTTTGTCGATACGCGCGCGGTAACGTAGAGGATCGACTACTGCAAAGTATTGATCAACAGCGATTAGGAAGACCGAAAGTACTGAGGATGTGGTAACGATGGCTACGGCCCCCTCTGACACCGCACAGATGCTTGCTGTAGACGACGATTCGGCTATGGAATCGTGGCTAGTCGTGGTGGCGACGTCCATGATGATTAAAGGGTTCATCATGGCACATACCAACAGGTTCGACACGGTGAGGTTCATGACAAACCTGAAAGCAAACGAGAAACAACTGTTGTAATTGTTGGGGCGTGAACGATAATAATCCAAGTGGCGATATTGTGCAGAGTGTCGCATTGTTCATTGATCTTTTTAAATAACGGGATTAGAAGAGTAAAATGTTATTGTCTTTTTGAGAGCGTTAAGCTCATTCACTTTTCCGTTCACAATAAATATCCACTTACATATTGAAATTATTTAAAGAAATTACAGATTATCTTTTATTAACACCACTTTTACTGTAACATATTATGTATATCAAACGATGTATCGTTAAGTAATATCGCGTTAGCATATTGAATATAATTGATGTGACATAGCAGTTTAGATCAACTTCCACGCGATTTACTTCAATTTCAATTTGCATATTATCTTGGCACATTTATTATTTGTAAACCGTCGGCTACTGTGTATATCTATGTATACTATGCATGTATGCTGATGTACTATGTGTATACCATATAATTAGCATTTGGCATATGTACATTTGTTATAACATTAATATAATACAATGTTCCCGTGTAATTGTGATAACAGAATAAAAGCCAACCTGTTGGACATGGTCCGTAACGACGGGCGTATGAGGAATGCCAATAGAAGAGTACCATTTAGCAAGAAACAGCCGATAAGGGCAAAACTCCAAGCCACGATACTATGATTATCCCACCATCCTTCTAGATCTCCTAGATCTGAGATCGGTCCTCCTCCGACGATGTCTGGCGAATCTCCAACCATTCATGTATACTAGATATCACACAATTCTGGAACAACAAAATCACGAAAACTTGTAGTGGACTACGACTTATACTCTAATACTTTGTCATACTGTGTTATTGAACAGAATTTCATTCGATGGAAAAAGTTGTAAGCTGTCCCAATACATTGATTTTTGTCCCCCTTGTTTTTTTTACAATGAATATGTCCAATTTGAAAACCAATGTATGCCCAAGTACATAAACGTTATGATTATTATTTATGCCTGGAGGGACAGCATATTCTTCTTAGCAATCAAATATTCTTAGTAAGAGTATAAATAGGCAATAATAATTTTGCAGTGCGTTACTTATAGCAATGAAACAGAGTGGGGATACGAAATACTTATGCCATTTATTTATCTCCTACAAACGAAGACCAAAGATTATTCAATAACAAAAAAGCTTGCAGTAACGAAACATAAAATGTTTACATCTGTTTGATAACTCATTTGAATAATTTAATTTTATATCCCAAGGATTACTGATGCACGATGGGTGGATTTAAAATAAATAATTTTGTCTGTAAAAGAAATGTGGCTCATATTACTAACCATATCTCGATATTATTAATTCAAACAATTCTTTGTTGTTTAAATTTCGTACTATTTATACTTTTTATTCAAAATGTATATTTATAATAGACATTTCTCTTTTCTTATTCCAAGCAATAATAAATAATATGGTCACTTTAGAAAAGGTTACAAATCTATTTTTCGCAACAAAAAATTTGCAGCTCACGTTCATTCCATTTTAAGTCAACTCCGTTCATAGCTATTTTCAAAAATCCATTCCAACAGATGAATATGAATCACCAAGAACACAATTCATATACTGCGAACCAGTTTCATTTCCCTCGAAATCGTAAGGGCCAAAACCCAAAATACAACCTCAACATTCAACGATATGTTATTGCAATACTTTATGTTTTCTCTTTTAAACAAACACGCACAAGGCACACCGCGGAAAATATTTTCATCCAGATCTTCACAAGTACGATTGATAAAATGATCGGCACCGTTTTGTTTTGAATCATGCTCACCCAGCAACATTGCACTACCGTTTCCCGAACACTAATGCGCGTATGAAATGAAACAGAAGTGACAATATTTTAAATATTTGAGCGATGCAGAAGATATTCACAGTGAGTGTGAATTATTCATACTGTAATAATAAGAGCAATAATTGATTACTGAAAGTACTAACAGCAATTGGAGAATAATTAAGAGTGAGTTCATCGTCAGTAACAGTGTTTTTATTTTGAACGGAAACAAACACATCTGAATGCAGCTAATCAAACGCTAACAATGATTGAAGTTGAATGCAATTTAGATTGCGCATGTAAAATGGGCCAATTTTTCTTGAAATTGTACCGTGTGACCTCAATATATGTATATAGATATATATATATATGTAAGTATACATATATACTGTGGTAAACTGTTGCCGTGAGCTTATATTTAGACGTAACGGATTTTCCCGTAGGCACGTGATGTGAAAATATCCGTGGAGTGCACGAGTGCGAACTGTTCCCTGCGGTCGATTATTTCCACGACTATACCTCTGGACGATGTCGCGAACGAACAACCGTATGTTAGATATGAAAACGTGATCTTATCAATGTTTTATTGCACGATTTATGATAAATTAATAGTTGATTGTGATTTTTTAATTTAATTTTACTATAATCCACATTGTAGCATGGCATTTCTGTATTTACCATACCACGAACGTAACACGATCAATCATGGAAATTTATAATCGGGTGTGAAAGATATATACAGCGTATTTAAATACTGTTTAAACAGATTGTTTTCATTTCTGTTATATGTACGACGCATTCATTCTTCCAATACAAACATTGCTTGGTACTCCAATTTGATGAGTGTCGAACCGCAGTTAATCGGCTTAACTGGTTCGTCCTTTTGTTACCGGCACACCCACATTTGTATGTCCACGCGTACATTGACACGCTCATTATCACCGTTTCGAATACAAATATAGTGCATATTATTTTTATTTCTGCGGTAAGAAAATATTTCCTACAAATTGCTCCTAACTACATATTTAACATTACTGTTTTATCTAATGCAACTTTCAAGCTTTTCACTTTTATGTGAACTCGTTCGCCATTATTCCTGATGCAAATATATCTACGTATGTATGGACGTGTAAGGGTGACTTTTGTTAGTCTCCATCTCTTTGGTAAGCGAGCACTTTACTGGCAAGATTTCACGTTACAAACCGTGGAATGTGACTTGTGAATTCTAGTTTTTAGTTTTTATATGAATTCAAGCCACCATTCGTGACGCAAACACAGAGATGAGTTTAGCATTTTCCTCGTCTTCGGATGCATTTATACATCGCAGTGAGGAGCTCGCTGCAAAGGCAACAAACGAGATGAAAGTTAAGGTGTCTTGAGTTTTGGCAAGACAAATAAATGTTTCCTGGTTCGAGCGACGTCAATAAACGCTTGACGTCATGGCTGCAGCTTTCTCAGAGCGTTTCAAAATCCATAACTGACAGGCCACGCATTCAACCCCTACTATAGGTTCATTGGAATTTCGTTAAACATTGTCTACGAGAGCTAACAGTAAGTAATGGTTTAGGAATGCTAATAAACATCAACGTAACATTTTATCCTACCTCGAAGAACAACATGTGGCATGAAAGACACTTGTCTTTATGCGTGACTGTGAGCCATTGGTCTTGTATAACAGATTACCGTGAAACCCTACTTTTATTCATTGTATTACATTCATTTTAGCCATGAACATTGCTAGTGAAACGTAAATGTACCTCCTGTGACATTATCCCAATAAGGTGTAATTAATAATCTTGCTTCTGCAGTTGCCCACTATCATAATAATTACATGTGTAGAAGGTATTTTTTGTAAACCCCACGTAGTTTGGAATAGAGGACTGGTGGTGTAATAAGACTTCAGTTACTCTCAGTAAAACACTAGCTTTATTATAAATACGTCGACACACGACGTTACTCAAACACACGATACTTTTCACTACGCTCTGGATCAACGCTTACTTCGCTCTCACTTAGCTCTGCTTTAGCTCTGCCTCATTCATTCTTTATATTCTTCCACTCTTAGTTTCTCTTTCATTCTATTCCTCATTTGCTCTCACTCATTTAGGACACCCCCCCGCAGTCATTCCTCGGTGGTGGTCGGTCCCGACCACCCGAACCCTTGGGCCGCTGTACCCCCCATACGCACGACCTTCTCAAGTACTCAGCTCCGAACGTACCTTTCATACATCCCAATCATTCTATACATTCACGCAGTATTTCCAATCCTACACATGTTTGCTGCACCTCGGCCGCCTCTTTTAAACTGTGCGACTAATGCACTATTTAGAGAAATTATGGATGTATGGATGTGTTAAGTGGATAGATAAGCAATGCAATGTTCCAAAGAATGTGTTCGAGACCTCGATGACTCATTCGTCATAAATCATATATGTTTTCTTGCAACGTTAAATTCTGTCGGCCGCTTAATATCGAATCTGCAATTTGTGTAATATTTATTTTTCTTCGCGCCGCGCCGCAAAATATTTTGTCTTTCTCGGTGTTTTGAATGTTGCGCTAGTTTTTACGTTTCCTATGTGTTACTTAATCTGTTGAGAATTTTTATTTAAACTCGAATTCATTTTTATTTTGTCGTTTTCGAAATCGTACGATCGTAATCAATAAACGAACGTAAGAAATAAATAAATACCAGTACAAAGTGAATAACGTTTGATGGTAGTAATGGGCAGATTATGTGTCTCAATAAATGTTATTGCAATAGCCGTTTGCATTTTGTTATGATATACTACTTCAGTAGAAACTTTTAATTAATTTCTATTACGACCATTAGAGTATTATGTATGTAGTTCTTTACTTGCAGGCGAATATATTTTAATCCAAAATTTGCTCCTTCAAATTTTTATACAGTTTCTGCGAATTCGACATTTTTAATGAATAAACGAATTACCTGTACAACTTTTCTTCTTTATTGTCTTTTATTACCGGTTCACAATACTTCTTTCCTTAATATTTACAATTTTATTCCAAATACGCAGTGAATGCACATTTTCGAATGTAAATGGATATAACTAAGGCAAACAGATAAGTTTCTTGCTATAACAACAAGGCTACTTGTTAATGAGACCAGTTCTGATGCGGCAAGGCTAATTTTAATCAGCATAATTGTTCACTACACCAAATATAAAGTTTTTTGAATCGCAACAATAAATGTAGTTTATATTTTGAAAGAGTTATGCCCAAACGTCGCTTATTTGCAGCGTAGCATTTAAACGAATGAATTTAAAATTTCTACGAGATGTGAAAATGCAGTGTAGAATGTAATTAATTGAAAAATTATATGCTGAAAATTAAACAGTTACGTGATCTATTTATGTCCAAATACCTCTGTAATAATTCTCTATATATTTCGCAAGAATATATTAACCACCCTTAACTTTGTGGATGATTATCACCATTTCACTATGGGCGATTGCTAATAAAATAAAAGTACTACCATTTGTTAACGTATTCATAAATCAATGTTTAACACAATCTTCGTACCAAGAAAATGACCAGTCAAATAAAAAATCCACCACACATGTTATATTACGTCAAAAAGTTAAGGTGTATGTAAACGTTTGTGCTTGACTGTATATCAATGGAAATATAATTTCTGATGGTTTATGTCTTCACAAAGTCATCACAAATCCATGACGTGAATTTATGTGTCGCTTACATGTTTTGACAGACCTGACATAAACGATCTTGGAAAATGAATAGACTTTAACAAGCGACATTTTATTTTTACACACCCTTTGAATTTTCTTTTCCCTAGATCTATTATAATGAACATATGGTGTGTCCACGTAAACAGGAAACGTATATGTGCACGATTGTGTTCAATGAATGTTTAATTGTCCGTTGACATTATGATTCAGAAAACCGGCCGGTTGTATTTAAAATGTGATTAGTAATCTCGGGAATTTAAAGATTGTAATCCTCAGACGAGTAGACTTATTTCTAGTCTGATTGTGCGCTGTTTCCATTAATAACCGAAGGGGCAAGTATACTTTTATCAAGCAGTAATAGTAGTACTCTTCTGCTTAATACAATGAAACGTAAAAAAGTCAATCTCTAAAATGAAGTCTGTAAAAGTACATAGATAAAGTTCTAAAGAAATCGCTAAAGTTGAAGTAAACGTTGTAATCGTGAACAATTAAATTTTCATAAATTTAAGTTATTACAATATTTTTGTATTATACTTAAAATTATCTTAAACGTTGACCTGGACTATTTCATACACTGTTCAATCCCTTTGCTTTGTTTGTCCGAAATTTGATTCATTTAGTTTCCCGTAAACGTAGTGATTCGATTCTCGCTTACAGTTTTCAAACAATTCAGTGGTCAAATGCATGTTTAGGAGACTCAAGTTCTATTGAACAATCAAATATTTGTATTTGCCATTTGATACGGATTTGGAATTCTGTGCACAGGATGTGTCGAATACGATGAATTTACTTGTTTCCATTGATATATTCTTTGAAATGTATAGATTCATTCAAGATAATGCCAACTTCTTCACTGGTTTACTATTCGTCATCATTTATTTACTAGGTATTAACAATCGCGCAGTGTTGAAAAATATGAGTACCATAATCGACGACCAATAATAGATATTGCTGAAGCTTGTTATCTTGTAAAATGCGTACGCCCGGTCTAAAAAAAACTTATTCGCTTTTAAAATAACTCGCTTGTGATTGCTTAAATTTCCTTCATTTACCCTCCTGCTTTCTCTTTCGCACAACGAAGTGAACGGTTAAGATTATAATACGGTTCTGCTAAATACATTTTTCGTTCCTTTAAAAACACGAATACCGTCTTTCAGAGTTCAATTAATGTGTAAACAGAATTTTTTTGAAGAACTGTGACTTATCTATATCGCTTTCATTTAAAACTACAGATACATACTATTTATGTACTTCATAAACTTGTGTTTATCCTCGACTGATCCTACATAAAATACAAACGATATTAATAAACAGATTTCCCCTTGCATTGCATTATTGAACACCGACAATCCCCTTTATCTCCTGTCGCATACAATAATGTTGACAGTGCCATAATATTGACAACAAACATTGAACGGCTAATGCGCTCTTAAAAATGACAAGACGCGTGTTTTCTTTATCTTTAATAATTCCAGACAAGACGCCTTGTAACACTTTATATGACACATCCTGTGCCCTGTACAACAACTGCGGCAACTTGTATAATTTATACTGTACGTCGTGCGACCAGACTACTTGGCGGCTATAAATATTTCCGAAGACGCGTTTCCCGGCGGAAGAAAATACGTGGCATCGACAGACACCGTTTTACGACGAAAAGAAGTGGCACGGTTCCATAAAATCGCGAGAGTGCCCGCCCGGCCATGACGTTTGCGCATAAGCCCCGTAAGATTAGCGTCAGTAAATCTTCACGTGTGCACGCAATCACTTTCATTACCACTGCCGCGCGCAAAAGCCCCCGCACATCGTACAATATATGTACCTCTAAATATAGTTCGCGAAGTTTAAGCAGAGTCAGATAGGGAGTGCCCGAAGCTCCGCGTAATCGGACCAACGTGAATCCGAAACAGATGTCATTCGTACGTGAACGCGCTGATGACTGCCGTTGGCGTTGTTCACGTGAGCGAATGAATGCCACGTGAAACCGTCTGCACGATCCAACGACTAGGGGAATCTCGACGACATAACGAGGATCAAATGCTGCTTTGCGAGCAGAATTATCCGCGAAACACGTGTTTCGGACGGAGGATACCTTAAAGCCCGTTTGATGGTTTCCACGCCGATCATTTGGCGTACGAAGATCAACAATTCCGACTGAGAGTAAGGTGGTAATTGTGCACGGTGGCCAGTCGATTAACCGGTTTCGTCGGAAGATAGACAAAATAAATTGGATAGATTCTGCTCCGAAGTCGATCGACTGTGAAGAAATGTCGTTTCTGAATATATGATTCTGAATATATGATTTTGGAAGACACGATAATAAATATATTATTTGGTCGTTCTTGATAAGTTATAGGGTATTACCAGCTTGTTCTAAGGTAACCGTACGATTGAAAGTCTTAATGTATATATCAATTCAAGATCTGAACTGGATTTAGACTGTTAGGCTGATGCTGACTGATTTTTATATGGACAAATATCGTATATGAATTTTATTTGCTGGACAGGGCGTGTGTAGCATAGTTTCACGAGGAAAATGTGTGGACTGCCGGAAATGTTTATTGCATGGCCGCGACGTATGTATATTCATAAAAACATTATTGACAAGATAAGTGATATGCAAGTAACTTTAGCACGAGGAAAGAACTGGTTGATTTCTCAGTAAAAAGTTGTAACAGAGTTTCCTGTGAATGTTAAAAAAGTTGACCAAATGACCAAATGTTTCTAGTAATGTAAATTTAAGGTGAAATTGATCCGAAGTAAGTCAATACTAGGTTACAATTTACGTATATGTGTAACAGGATAGAACACAATAAATCCAATTCAATGGACAAAAATATGATAAAATTGCAAATCAATAATGCTGATAGATATTACACTTACAACAATCGAAAACTAATCTCTTAAAAGGTTCTACAAAAAATGTTCAAGTGCTTCAACTTGATTTGAAAAGATCGATAAAACACAGTATAATATGTACGTCGTTGAAAACAATACCTGCAATTTTCTTTCGTAATTTTTAACGTAACAGGGACCACAGCTTTTTAGGAACACTGTTCACGTACTACCTACACTTCTGGCTACACCCTTTTGTGAATTTAAAAATAGTTACCAAACGGTGAAGATAGGGGAAACAACAAAGGAATGTTTTTCTGCTATAGTTTCTCATGTAGAATACCATGACGCCAGAGAAGAACAAATTATCTTATGTTTTTCAATGCCATTTGGTCATTATCAAATGATAAAATCACGTAGTATACACGGTGTATTTTAAAACAGAGCATTTCTATGTATAGAAGCACTTCTTTTGTAATCAAAGGGCAGAATTCAACGTGCCGTACCAGAGTAAGGTCTGCCTTCAAGTTCACTTGAAATCTAAAATCGGGCAAAACAAGTGTTAGCAGACCTACGAGTGGGCCCGATGAGTTTATCAGAGTCAATAAACTGGTTTAAATGAGCGCGTTGAACTCGTCTTTCGTGGTTCTCATTAGACAGAGCAGAAATATGAAGTTCTATTAAAAATAGAGGACGTGACCGTGAAACAACTTCGGGGAATTTCAAGAAGTAGAAAAGATTGTATCGTATTTTACGAAAAAAATTAATGCCAATGCAATAATGATTAGCAAACAGTTTTTTTTTATGCAATCGTAAAAGGTGAGCGGGGGGAATACTTTCTATAATATTTTCGTAACCTTTTCTTAATTAATAGATACTGGAAACGGACTATACGTACGTACACTGTGCGACAATCACATGTCCGATCAACATTTTATTCAGTAAAAAGATCAATTCAACAGCAATGCAATTTACTATTTCAATCATCTTATAAATCTATTAGGCGGCACAGTGGAACCTTTTTAATTTGCAAGTAAACCTCGTTTGTTGCGTACAGTCAACACACAGCGCGGAACAGTGTAATTTAATTTTTATCTAAAGCACAGTTGACGAATTGGTCGATAACACATAACATTAACGTATCGCTCTGGGAAACAGAAGCATGAAAAAATGAATGTGTTTTCATTGACATTGTTCGCAATAATTGCGGAACTTGCCAGTTTATCGTTTCACGCATTCCGAGACGGTGACCAACTCGTAGACTGTACATTATATACAAATTGATTTATTCCCGCATCAGATAACTGAAATGATACATACTGTTATGTCACTGAACTCATCTTTTTACGCAACGCAAGATATGACTTCATCGAGTGTCGAAAGCTCAAGTTTCCTTATGGAAAATAGATAGTTTTTAAAATACTTTTTAATTTCGTTTCGTTAATACATTATTCGCTTAATACGAATAAACATGTGTTCGAAATATTCTTTTCTTTTTTTAACTATTCTCACTTAGCGCGAGATAAAGATTATGCAGTTGCTTCTCATAAAATTATTATTTGACGCCGTTTCCTATTGCTTACCCTTCGATCTTCTTTTTGTTCGGCACTGTATACGAATACTTGCGGCGAATATTTTAAATAGCTTTGGTATTTGGCCATGAGGTAAAAAAAACTGTTGCTTGAGCAACAACGTTTTCCTTGAATGTTGTTAAACGATTAAAATTATTGGTTTCGTTAAGTTTCGTGAACAAAAAAAAATGGCAAATCACGAACTTCGTTGAAGAAACCATAATCCAATCGGTAAAATACACATAAAATCAGGTGCATTTTGCTGCAATGTGATTATTAATGTGAACTATATCCTTGGCTCAACAGATATTTAATCTCAGTACAAATTTCGTTACGGTATCTATGATAAAACATTGAATGTCACATTTGTTTGAACGTTAGCACGTTCTTTTTTCCTGCGCAAGTTATCTGGTTCGTAATGAGTAAAATTGCAAAGAAACTTAACTTGCCATTAACTTCGGTAACATGTTCAAGTACACGTGATGGTACTTTTAATTGCCATTATCTTCGGTCAAATGTTTAAATACACGTTACCACTCTTAACAACTGCAATCGAATTGAAATAAAATAAACGTCGCTCAGACAATATTTGCCGTTAAATATCATAATTCATCCGACACATGCATTTCCCTTAACCCTTTCTTTTACACTGTACAACATGAAGCGCGCATTAGCGCTCACAAAGATTCGCACGACACTCTTCAAACTTCAATCGTGCACGGACAGACTATTTATATATATAAAAAAAAGAAAGATTACGCACAACATAAATCACGTGGTGAAAATGAGTTTTTAAACGCGGACAGAGCTCAAGGTGACACATCGTTTTCCTAAATGGAGTGCTGTACGTATAACCTGAACATTTAGGAACGTGTTCACTGATTCGAGAAAGAAAGATTAGTAAAGGTCACGAGCATATAATGAACTAGCCTTAAGTACACACCCCACCCTTTCTAATCGGTCCGAATGTCAGGTTTTTCACGGCCTGGACCTTCGATGAGTTCGTAACATTGAACTCCGCGGTTAGATCACTGTGCCCAAATGAATAGCCAGTGACAAAAATCTGAGTACACTTTCGGCAATTTGAAGAATTATACCCGATCGAACGATAATGGATTTATCGATCGAAATTTGCCACACTTCGATCACCGTTTAGCGTCGTATCTGTTCGGAAAATAATATTTTTCAAATTTTTAGACTGTATAGACACATTTGTGGCTGATTCTATTGCGTAAGATGGTTCCATATGTAATGTTGTAACCGAGGAAAGAACTATTTCTTGTGATAATATGCTACGCAATTTTAGTAGAAAACGGTTGCGTACTGATTTTACGTTTCGGGCTAATGTACGAAGATAGGCCATCTAGACGTTACATGTCTCTAGTCAATATTGAATTAGGTCTAATTACGGTGAAACAGCGTGTTTCATCAGTATTTGTGGGCAATTAATTCTATCTCAGCTTCGAATACAACGGGATACACTTTGACTTGAATGATGTTACATAACCGTCTCGTTCCTAAACTGTGAATTCTACTTAACTAAATGAAAGCGAAAGACAATAAAAGCTCCTCAATGTATACCAAAATTGATGCCATTCCATTTATACAGGACAAGAAGCTAATACATTTGTCCACGGTATACCAATATACACGATAATAATTACTATTAATTTATATTTTAGAATACGTATACAGCAACCAAAGTGAACCAACGAATGATTTTTGATTTTTATTAAACGCTTTCTTCATCAATATATCAAACATTTTCAATTTATCAATATCTGTCCTCTACTGCTACAATAGTATTGACAATAAATATTGCTCATCTGATTGTGAAGCCAGCTATTACACTGTTCTTATCTTAAGTTTTTTCTACACTGCCAAGTGTTTTTCTTTCGTTTACTACCAAATTACCGGACGTTGCCCAAACTTATCATATCTAAAACATCGCCATTTAACGTGAAAGGCTGCAATCCAATGTTCTGCAATGGTTCCCGATAAAAATGTGAATGTAATAAATAACGGTGACACAATGCATGCTGTGTATTTATACGTTCGAGACAGGAAAAGATCTTGTAGCACAGCTCGTGATACTCAAACGAACGATATCTCTTGTGTTATAACAAAAACGCGAATTTTGTATTCTGGAGAAATTAACGTTAAAATGTTCCGGATCTTCGTTGCAATATTGTTACCACCGCGCGAGTGATTTTTATCCGGGCACCTTAACAATCCGATATTACTGAACTTACGTAGGATATTTCCATTTGACTTTACGCTACTACAGTACCAGAGTCTTAGTAACACTGCGTGAATTGAGAAATCTGACTTTAAACTGATATGATAGGAACACGCGAGTTAATTAATGCTATTAATTTAACAGACCATTAAGAGTAAAAGAGATAGCGTGGAATTCTTTTTTTTCACATCAGCACAAGAAGGAAGTCGTCGTCTCGTGGAAGAGTACTGAGAACTTAGCTTCGTAGGAAATTGTCTTTTACACGTTCGAAATAGCCAAAGAAAAAACATCACGCTGAAGAGTACATACTTGGTGGTTAGCCGATGGGCATTGATGATATTCTTTATCGATGATTTAGAAGAAGAACGCGCCAATTATTATGAGAATGATCCAAAGCATTTGTGATATCCAGAAACAAATTTCTCTATAAAATATCAGTATAATTTAGGGTAAGCTCTACGTACAAGAACAACGTCCTAAGTTCTCTCCTTTTTCCTTTTAATTAATTTAAAGGAAATATAATGATGAAATTTTATTTTATTTAAAGAACAAAAGATGAATGCTGTTACAAGAATGAAATAACGTTATTCTTATCTTTTAAATATGGTAAGAGCACAAAGACAATTTCTTTCACACCTTCAAACACGATACAATTGATTATTCATTGGAATTTATAACTTATTCTTAATCGCTGTTATTGTAATTACGATTGCGTTATCGTACTTATTGTTCTTGTATAACATGGAATCCTTGTATCTGTTCAATGCAGAAAATATTCTGCGTGGATGTAATTATAACAGAGCTGTACCACTGTGCATGTAATCGTGTACTTATTGCGTGATGGTCTATTTGATTTCTCACCAAAACCAAATATAGACGTGACTTTATCAGCAGGTGTAACAATATTATATTGGTTAATAGCTGAAATAGCTGCAAAATATATAAATGAGAATTATTTGTCAGAAACATTTTTCAGTTAAGAAGTTGATATGAGAAATATTCTTGTGTTCTTCAACTTCCTGAACCTCTGCAACTTCTTCATAGCTATTGTTATTTAAAGATGCACGAAGAATAATTTCTCGACTATTACCCGTCTACCAAATCTCAATCTATCGATTATTTGAAATCAGAACTGCTCAACTGAAGCACTGTATGTATATTTTCCTGTCCTTAGATTCTATTAAATCATTCCACATGTACAATAATGTTTCCCATCAATGCAATAGAAAGTCTGCTATATTTAATATCTTCCCGCCATGGTATTGTACATACAGTTGTTTCTACTTGACTTCTACTTGAAGTTTTAAATATTACATCGCAAAATTAAAAGTAATCACTCTGATTCTCCCTCACAAATATACATAGTCCACAAATTTGTCATAAATCTTCTACGCTTGACCAAATTTATTTTGTGTAAATACTTAATAAAACAATAATAAAATTATACAGTTCCAATGTGCATACAAATTTCTATTATATGTATACCTAACGAATATATATGTGCTGATGTGTATTTTAGAAAGAGGAAGAAACGATATTATTTATACAACGACCCAATATATTAAAGTCGTATAACCCTTTAAAACTTCCCATATGTAAAACACAGTTAGTTGGTCTTATTAATAAAATGTCGATCGCTACATCCCTTTCTACGAAGAATCGCGCTCTATATTCATTTCAAACCAGAGCGGTCATTAAACGTCGCAAGCAAAAATGATTATCTACTATCTACTACGCAACTTAGTTAATAAAGGAACAAATTCGTAATAAATTAGATCAACGCAACGCTCACACGTTACCCTAAATCCCACCCAACCGTCTCACATGTAGTCTCAGCGCACTAATCTTCGACGTAGACATGACATTAGACAAATTTTAACACGTTACCTAGATGACAGTGTTGAAATTACTACCAGAATATATGGGGGCTCGAGGAAAGATCAAGGATAAAAAAAGATACAATTTCCAATTCGAATTTCTTTCTCTTCGTTCTAATTTTAATAATCTTGCACGTGAAAAATATGAATGAGAAGTGTGTCAAGGCTGAGAGTACATTCGGACCGCAGTGTATTGGAACGAAACAAACTCCTCGTTTTATTTGCATGTACGATATATAATTGACGAACATTTTAGGGAATAAACGGCATTAGCCTCTTGACAATCACGATAATTTAACCGAAGGCCATTTGTAATTATATCCGATACCATTTATAGTACACGTTTCAAGACCTGTCGTACAACGGTCGCGCAACAAAATATTATTGCAAGTTGCCCCGTGTAAAACTGTTTGCATAAAGCACAGATACAGCACAATAAAAAACAGTTGCATAATTTGTAGTAGCGGAAATCGGTGACCCACGAAAACGCAATTCGTACGCGATACGAACGCTTTCTTTCAGGGGTCAAGTCGAATGATGCATCGAGATGGCGAGAGAGACGTTTATAACATGATTCACGTATTTATCGTGTCGAACGGAAACCCGAACGAAGATTAATAAATTATCACGATAGATGTACGTTCGAGGAGATACTTTAAACAATTTATTTTTCTCGAGCAAGTGTGTTTGCAAGCTGGGTGTAGTCGATTCATTAAGAAAATACGAATCCCCGCGGTTTGCGCTGAATCGATAAGGCCCGACCGAAATGATCATTCTTTTCAGTTTTCGAATAATATTTGCATGTAAATCTAGTTCACACATACACGCATGAAGAATGTTAGTATTTATAGTTGAACCGACTGCGAAACTTCTTTTGGTATAAAGAAGCAGGTAATGGAGAATTTGGTGCACCTTAATATGACACAATTTCTGTTTACTTTCGCGTATTAAGATATGTGATAACATCGTTATTATTTTAAGAGAAAAGATAATTGCATGATTGTTAGAATATTCGAGGTACAGGAACGGCCGAGGCGGGCCATGTGCATTTCGCCGATGCACGCTGTCTTTGTTTAGCGTAGCTTTCTTTCGGGGCGAACCCTAAAATGGTTAAAAAGGGCCATGGTGACGTAGGCGTCCTCACGACCGACGCTTTTGCCAAAGGAGGGCATTCTTGTATAGACTAGCGTCGAGACAGCACAGTTTTAATAAACGGAATACCTTATTAATATATACACGCCTACGCAATTATTCTAATACCTAATCGAGGCTTCGATTCGAGTATTAGAGATTTCCCTTACATGATGTAATGCAATTATTGTAAGTATTGCAAATATGTAAGTATTGTTGTTTTAAAATTGAGACAATTAAAGGAAACTTGATTGTCGCGTGACGATATTAGTACAATTTAAACCTTTTAATGCCGGAGGCCGATATATCGGCTCTTGTTGCACTGGCGAGAAGTGCCGGAGCCGATATATCGGCCCGCGCCTTATAGCGCTTTAGTATTCGCATTGCGGGAGAACTCTATCTCAAAATAAATTTATAACACGTTATAAATGGTCTAATTTCATTAATAAATTTCATTTATTTCAAATAATAAATTCAAATGTCACTATTCGCCTCATCAACATTTGAGTTGACTCAATATCTTCCAAATAAGAAACATCACAAATGGGGAATGAAATTTTGGATGCAGACTGATGCAGTTAACCATTACTGCTTATCATTGCTTAGGAGCCACAGATCAAACAAATAAAGAAGAAATTCGAAAAACAGACATACCTGACTGGCACAATCGGCAGTAACAGAAAATATATTACCATGTACCTTCGAGTTATTTTTCATGTTTGTTATGTAATATTATTTATCTTGTTACAAAATATATCGGAAATGCAAAGTATATACTTTGTAATAAATGGTCTATATAAAATAATGATGAAAAGATGACTTTTTGTATGTGCAAATACGTTTTGTAAGAGAGAACTGGACTTTTACTTTCTTTATGATCTTTTATACCTTTGTTATTTATATAATTTTCAATGAATATAGAAAAACTAGAGTCATTGTTTTGTTCTCTATTTCGTCCTTAATGTACTGCTTTTTGAATCATGTAAATATTGTTTCTTGTTCGGTTTTTATGAGCATTTTCCCAAACTCTAGTAAAACCGTGAAATTCGGCCGGTTATTCTCGCATAGGCACCTCTTTTTCGCCTGGCACTAAAAGGGTTAAAGCGTTAAGGAGAATAATGAAATATTTTATATCGCCTTCGTTCTATTACTTATTCACGCGTATTTCAAATTAAATTCGTGTGAATTTTTTTACATATTTTAATTGAAATATTACTTTTCCAATGGGAACAGTTTCTGTATATGCTAGGCACATCTATCGATATTTTGTATTCAGCGCTGCTTATGAAAAAGCTGTAAGGTAGGGTACAAGGTAGCTAATAACTTCCAAAGTATTATTCCAAGAAAACATTTAGTAGCATGATTACGCAGGCTCTTGTAATTAAATCGTATTACAATTTTTATTTTTTCCAGGCTGGAGATACTTATTAGAGATGTCTTTTTCGCAATACAGCAATAATGATCGACACAATTAATCGACTGGGAACTTTTTTTAACAATCCTGTATGTCACTGCAGTAGCTGAAGCAAGGAATTAATTAGATTACATAAAAGTTCCATCCGATGTGCATGCTTCTTTATAACTGTGCACAAATGTGTAACTACACTGAAAGCAATCAAAAGTAATCATGAAATACGTAGCTTGACAAAAAACAAGAAACAAGTCATCTTCTATTACTGTGAAAATAATAATTTGTTAATATTATTAACAGAAGGAAAGAATAATTTGAGAATTGAGTAGAAATGATTTTTATTTAAAAACTTAATTTGAAACTGCAACACTCTTTTTAGAATTAATTTAAAAGTCAGAATATAGCTACGATTCTAAACATCGTACTGAAAATATTTATTGCGTCACATGAATATCAAACATGTTATCATTTATACCTCCTCTCTTATCGGTATTAGAAAATAACACTGTGCGATTTAAGTAGAAAATATTGATATTATTGTTTATTGATTCCAATAGTATTTCATTGCATTCATTTTGTTCCCACATAAATACTGTAAGCCTTTTGAATTTATTATTCAATAATTCTTAAAAGATATTAAAATTCATGGTTTAGTGTAGTACTATCTGAGTAACGCATTACACTTTGTTATACCTTTGTATAAAACAGTAGATATATAACATTCTAAAATTAATTATAATAGATACCTATTACAGAAATATGTACCTTATTATTTCATCCAAAATATGTTGGATACGAATCATTTTATCAACCATATTCCTATGAAATTTGCGATCCCATTAACCGAGGTTCCACTTTATATAAACAATCTACAACACCAATTACTATAGTAATACAATATAATGTTCGTATCCATTTCACAAGTTAAAGAAAACTCGATCTTTTTGCAATTCAGATTAATCATTTTAGGACCAGCTAAACTTACGACCTAAACTATCACCTAAACGTTACCATGAATCCAACCCGAAAAAGAAGAAACGAAGGAGGACAGAAAAACGTTCGTTCTCCAGAATAAAGAAACGATGTCAAGCTGTCAAAATACGCCGATGCGTTTTTATGTTATTTAAAACTCACACTGAATTGTGAGCACAATCCGCGGCGCGTACAAGAAAGCTTTTTTTACACATTTCTTTTTAAACAATGCTCGAAGTGAATTCTGCCGGAGACAAAATGAATGTTGACGTCTAACTTTTTCTTTGTGACAACGTTAAGCGTCGTGTACGTATCATTTTAAAAACCGTGAAAGTATAATTCAATTGTAACGGTTATTCGTTATAGAAAATACTTTCCCCTGTCCCCTATATTACATAAAGTTGGCTCAACTTTATTACTTTCACATACAAGGTGACCCGTTTCAATTATTAAATCTGTTCCCCCGCATAATAATACAGATAGCGATCATTTCTACTATTTTGCATCATTAGTGTTATGCGACCTTGAACCCCGCAAAGTACAATATAGTTCGGATTATTTTCGTGCATTGCGCAGGTAAGAATGCACGGTAAGTAGTTGGTAAGAAAACTGCATTAAATTACTATGGAGGAAGTCCCGGAATTTAAGCAACTATATTGTAATAACAAATTACATATTGTTTCACTGTAATAATTGTACACTCGTGACCAATCGACAATGTGATATATCTGTCGTAGCCAAATGATTAAAAATTTGATTAAATCAATGAATCCTTTGGGAAGTCATTTAAAAAAAGAAACAGCTGGTATTAGTTGTATATTTATATAGATACAACTTATGTTTTCGTTTCTATCGCGAAATCTTGTATAAATTGTCTACCTAAGATATAAAATCGCTGCTTTAACTAATGACCAATTCTGCTAATAAACCATTAACACGTAACTAACATTTTGAAGACTAATAATAACTAACTTTGTATAATAACTGCTTATAATAATAAAACGATTAGTTATATTTACACAATTTAAATAGGGATTTAAATTCGTTCCACATGATCAAGCAATCGATGCGGCTTAAAGTCTACTATTGCAAGGAAGAATAAAAAGAATAATGACATGATTTAACTTCTCGAATGTAATGATAGAGAGAAAGTGAATGCTAAAAAAAAAAAGTATAATATATGCGAACGTTTTTAGTATATGCACGCTTTTCGTTCTAAATAAAAAACCCCGAAATACAAGTTCAGCTTCTGACGGACTTATCAAAGTAAAAAAATGAATGGCCATTAAACAAATAATATATATAAAGATATATTATAAAAGGGCGCAGGAATCTTCTAAATTTGAAACGATTTCTAAATTTAGATTCAGGAGCCCAAGGCAGGAGAACGAATGATTTATTGCATTGCTATCTCGCGAATTTAAAGTATCCTCAAGTATACCCGCAATCTTATCGGGATTTCACGTTTTCGTAGTACGAGTGTACCGCATTGCATAAATTCCGCGGTTGGCACGAAACCAAAATTTCAATCAATTTGCCTGTTTTGAACATTAACAGACGTAATGTGTTGTTTAACTTGTTCGTGTGTGCCATTCAATTGGAAACGATTCAATAATCTTATTAACGAAAGCCGTGGCACCGATGAAATATCAGTTTTGTCTTCTTCATTTTCACTATCAATCGTTGTCTGCTTTCGCAACGACATTGTATTTAATTTATTTATAAGTAAATTGGCCAATTACCACCAAATTTTCTCCACTGAAATATTGTAATGCAACATATGTGCAGAATTTCATTGCATCAAAGTGTATCGTTAGGTGTGAATCGTGTTAGATGCTTCATAAACAAATACGGCATACTGAACCACTGTTCAAAATGTCCTTAATCTTAGTTAAAATATAATGTGCCTCAAGCCAATCATGCAAACCCTACTTACACGTATCATGTTTTAATTTCAAGGACTGTATGTAAACTTTTGTAAGTGACTGCATATCTTGTGATACACATATCGTGTGAGTGGACACGTTTCAGTCATTCAGAAAGAACATTAAGCGCCTTAATCGTGCACGGGCGTCAAAAGAACGGAAAAGTTTAACAAACTTCGCCGTATTTCAACAATCCGTACATTTTTTCGACTCGAAGTAACGATGATTCCACTGAATTCGCCACGGGAACACTGCATCAAGAATTCCTCTGGACGTCGATCGCATTAAATTTACAAAATCGTCAAGGATGTTCCGTTCGCATAAATTGCGTTATGCACAAGGAACAGTCGTAGCGATAAGATAAACATGATTTTCAACCGTTCGTGGCAATGAAATCGAAAAGGCAACCTTCGAGGCGAACTTTTCCAATGGCGTGTGAGAATGAAATTCGTGTCGATACGAAACTGTTTTTGTGAACAAATTTATGCCGTGCCTTTTTCCTCGTTCAGTACACGCAGTCCAACGTGTTAAATGTTATTAATTCTAAAAAATAATCGTTAGTGTCAAATAACGCTTGCACTGTCTTAAAGTCAAACGCGACGAAAAGCTAAATATTTCACATTTCCGCTACTGCAAATCGAGTAATGTGTTAGTAGAAATATGTTTATTGTACACCCTATACCCTGCAACTTCTGTTCTAGACTTTTTTTTGTCAGATGGCAGCAACAGAACACCCTGTATCTGGACACGAAAGACAATTTTTCCGGTGTAATCAAATTGGTAACAAAAACGTAAAAATTTTCAACTGCTCTTAAAACAATAATGATTACCCCGCTGTTACATTTTCTGTCCCTACAAAAATAGTTTTTAATTTGAAACAAATGATAAACTTTTACATTGTACCGCTGCGAAGAAAAGTTTTAATCGAATAGAAACTTTTGCTCTGTTTTGAAAATTCCAGCTGACGGGCATGGTAAATTTCTAGTTAAAAAAACTATATAAGTTTGCTAGGTTTAAACTGTACGGTGGTGTCAACATTGACCGCAATAATTGTAAATAAAAAAATGCACCTTGCTTTTTCATCATACTTCCGTTACACGAACTATTATCGTGTAATACACGATTTAGTACATACCTTGAAATCAATTCACGCTCGTATTTTAATGAATAATGCAAAAAACAATTTAAGGCGTATCATATTCTCAAAACTAAACTCCGAAACTGTATTGCCAGTAAAATGAAACGACTGTACGAAATCGCAATTTAATTTTTTCACGTTGCTCGATTAAAGAATCTTATTTATTGCAAAGAAAACTTTTACATTTAACCTTCAAGTAGCGGTTAAAGGATATATAGCCCTCCTCCCGCCAATACCAGTAACCATGAATGTGCGTTTCAATAAATTCAATGTAAAATGCTCAACTCTTGCAATGGAACATTGTAATATTCGTTATAGGCTACTTAACTGGTTACATTTATATATTCTATTTTAATAACTATTCAACCTCCAGTCATTTGAATATTCTGTTATATAAATCATTTTCCAATAGATTCTATAGCCCAAACCGGCTTCAGGTTATTTTATTTCTTGTTGCGCTTAATTAGTTTCAAAATGAAGAGCCGAATGTACAGAATGCTTCGTCCAAATTGAGCGTATCCAATATCATCGTTGCTTTTGCTGGCATGTAAAAAAAGTGGGAAGAAATTATATCTTTCAGAGGAGCAAATATTTTGATAAAGAACCGTTTTTATACGAGCTACCGTTTTATCTAGTAGAGTGATGTAGATTTACTTTCACAGTTTCGTAACGGACAGAAAACGAATTGAAGCATAAAATACAATTAACATTGAAAAATCCTGGAGTACGACAGCTTCTGATACCAGCGAAAGAAAACTTGGTACAATAGACAGTTACATAAAAACATTTGCCTCCTAAAAGGAAGCAATTCATTTCTTCGATACTCTTCGCTATCACAAGTAATAATTGAGATATTGCAGATGGAAAAGTTAGCCGGGACACTATATTTACTATAGCTCTATCGCCCTAAATGTTTCCATTGTTATTGATAAAATGTCTCGAGGAAAATGATTACTACCGGGGGAAAAATATAAGACTTGCCCCAAGGCCAATATTTATCCAGACTTTGACAACATGTGTGCTCTTAAGATTAATTCGAATAATGCATAGGACTCAACTATTATGTACGAGAACAGTATCCCAAAATGAAAGTAGATTCTAAATTATAATACACATAATTTTAAATAATACTGTAGGCTTGTTAAAAAATTTAAAATGTCATACTGTTTTTATTGAAATTGATATTAAGAAGCGTTGTGTTACAAATATATATGAAATTTCTAGTAAACTGAGTTTGAAAGTTAGTCTTCCTCTATTGCTTTTTTTATTGAGAAACACGGAACAGATTAAAAAATGCTTCACTGAAATCAGAATAATATTTGCTTTTAATATTTACACTATTTAATAACAGCTCGCTATTTTCATTAGAATCTAACAACAGCAAGAAATTATTGTGTTTCTATCGTTGATAAATATAAGAGACTTCCTTTTATCAATTCAATATTTAAACAAGAAAGACAATAATTTGAATAGTTGATGCAACTTGAAACAAATAAGAAGAAGAAAAATATAATATTCACCAGAAATATAAAGTTAATTTCCCCATGTTGCATCATAATCCTATCAATGCGGAAAGGCCTACTACATACTTGGTAACTATAGCGACTACACAACCGATATGATTAAGACACTCAACTAGAATACTTATAGTATAGTGACGCGCAATTAAAGAGTAAAGCTAACCGTGAAACCATCCACATGGAATTATAATGCGTCCCGCATGGAAACATGCAGTGATAGCTACAGGAGCTAAATGGCGAATTAATTTATTTATCGACATCGGGGCAACGTACCGGGCTACACTAAGCCGTGCAGATACTCTTCAATACTTATTGCGCTGTCAGCGCTCACTGCGGTAACTAATTGCGAAATGTCGAAGGGAAGTTGTGAATGATCGAATTGCAATTACATTGACAAAGAAACATAGTCGCGGAAAATTACAGATGTTATGCAATTCGGAATAAGGTTGCAAATTGCTTGCCGCAATTGTGTTCGACCAGATACATCTGCTAATTACGGAAAGCTTGACAATACGAAGAAATCAAGACCAGGCGTATGATCATTTTTAAATACCGACAAAGATAAGCGAACTAGTTAACATTATCATCAACTGTATATTTCATTAATCAGAATTATAAGAACAAAATATGCACTACAATTTTGATATTTCGTTTGCGTTGTTACGTAATCGTGTGTTTTACTGACTATTGCGAAATAGTCAGAGTAGATATGTTTACAGCTTTCTTTCCGCGGGAAGATGATGATCCAAAGGTTATAGAACAATTTGATTAAAAACAGTAGCAGAAAAGTAATAACAAAAAATGCAAATTATTACGAAGTAGAAAGATTACGCAACGATGATAAAAATAATGCAATGATATTATTGACTCTCGGATCGCGAAAGTAAAAGCACGATACCGTGTATTTGGTGGCATACCTCCGCGCAGGACTAATTTCAACAGTATGTTTGTCTCTAAAGATTGGCATGTATCTGGAATCTCTCGGTTAAATTTTCCAAGGGTGTTCTGTTTAAAAATTAGGGCCGTTTGTATATGTTTGGCGCGGTGTGTAATGCGAAGCATCGTTAAACGTTTCATAACTTGGAAACTGCCGGAAATTCCTACTGATCGTTCGATTGCTTCACCTCGATCCAAGAAATCTTACGGCAAAGCTTGAAGATGAAAAAAGCAGGCAGTAACTTTTTTGGGCAAGAATCGTATCCTTAGTGGCACTTAAAACAGATTTCTAATGCCCGTCGGATCACGTCTACCGCTGTACGCTATTTCTAATCCACGTAGGGTCACTTTTGCCACTACGGATCCGTGTCTAAATCGATGTCAAACAATGTCCACGAAAAATGTTCGCGAAGCCATTCTACGCCAATTACTTCCGTTGCATGTTTCCGACAATCTCTGTACATCGACGCGGAAAGAAATTATTTCAAGCAATTTCTCTAATTGTAAGTAACTTTCAGGCATTCCTGCAATCATAATATCTGGGTAAAAAGGAAAGCAGGAATTTCAAACTATGTAAAAATTCTTATAAAAATGTTCAACATTAAAACATATCATTAACAAGGCATACAATATTTGTACAATATTAGAGAACTATGGAAATTGCTCCCATGGATTACTTGTGCATGTAATTATTAATTAGTAAGTTCGAGGCCTCGGACAAAGGAGTCCACCAATAATCACGACCCGGTTAAGCGAGGTTCTACTTTATTCTTCACTCACATTTCATTCCTTGGCGGACTCGAAATTTCTCTTGAACTTTGCCAGACATTAATCTAAGAGCATATTTGTCGTAGTGAGTCTGCCCCTTCGTGTATTTGTCGTAGTGCCAAATTATATTGTTGCCCATGCTGTAGTTCGACTGGAGTTAAGCTCAAGGCTTAATCACGAGGAATTATATACACATGACAGGCGCCCTCGTTAAATTGTATTGCTTGACCGAATTTGAATAGATACGCATTGGTATTGTCAATTGGAATTCTGGAGTGAGAGAGGTACCAGTTTAAACACTTGACAGAATTATTTGCAGCTCTGTACTGTACAGAATAATATTCGTCCCGTTTGTTTATGAATAAACAATTTTGGTTGACAAATAATCGTCACCACAATGTCCTTACGAGAAAAAAATTCTCCACACTGGAACATTTATTTATTGAAACAGTGTCGTTCTTTGTTTCTTCGTTAAAGAAACGGAAGTTATTTTTCATCTAAATATGTAGAACGTCAGCCTTCAAGTGGTTCGGGTTCCTACTCTATAATTCAGTGAGTTAAACGATGCACTGATCCCAACATTAATGAACACCCCTATAATAATTCAAGAACGTCATCGACAGTTACGTTCTTTTTTTAGGTTGCGCACATTAGTAATTATTATGAGGCGGATGAATGTGGGAATCAGTTTGTCAATGGGATACCATCCTGTTGACTGAACACACTTTTTCCACAGTTACACCCGTTCAAATCTGATTTTCGGTGGGAATATCAATCAATCACGTTAACAGCAACAAAAAAGTATCAAACGAATGCCGTCGTACGAAAATAGTACGAAAGTAGAATAGCACGCTAAGATATTCGCAATATAAGATATTCGGAATCGCAGGAAACGATGAAGGAATGGCTACATTAAAATGAATTCCTTCCGAGACATGTGTTAGTGAAACGTACAGAATGTATAATTAGATAACGAATTCCTGACTTTTACGAATATTTGATCAGCTATCAACTGGAATTGCTTTGTGTGGCCTCCTTTGTACTCACGTCTTATTTTCCTGTTGCTTTCCTAGAAAGCATGAGATTCTTAGGCTGTTCTACACGGTGTCTGTACTTGTACACGTAAATTAAGTGTGCGGAAAAGAAAGAAAAAGAATTACCCAATTAATATTATTATGTATAAAAGTGACAGGTTGTGATACTCATAACATTCGTATTGGAATTAATTCTCTCGTTCGATTTGAAAGAAAAACATTTTCCATATATATATTTCACATCGCTGTACAGTATTTACTTCGTGCAAGTAAACTTCCATCCTTCAGTCAAACTTTGTCACATTGTCGCGAACGAAACGAGCAAAAAATCCTGCAAACCGTTAAACCGAACATCCTATATTTTTCGAAGACATTAACACACTTTCGTACAAAAATCTCCGTCCTGCCGAATTGCAAAAAAACTGTTCCAAGTTGTATTTCTTGGATTCGAAACGCTTTGAAATAAGCTATGAAAATCCCCTGCTGTTCCTCCCATTATTAGTCACTATTAACAGAGGTGAGCAAACGGTTAAAAAAACGTGTTCATTTGTAATTTATATCATGCTAAATTCTCGATCAGTCTCATTAAAATCTCTACCCAACATTTCGTATAATATGTGCATTATCCGTTTTCAAACAGAACAGGGCACGTGTATCTGCATGGGGTGTAATTAGAACGTCTACTTCCGGCTTGGTTTAGTACCGTAAATCGAGCACATAACGAATGAAGAAGAATGAAAAAAGAGGAATATCACGAGCGGACATCATGCTGTTCCTATGCGGGTTCCTGGTTCGTGCACCACGGTTAATGACGCAAATTTCTCCATTTCGAAGGTTCTGACGTTACGAATCGGTTGGACTAAGAGTTTCGCACCTCGTGCATTTAAGTTTAACATTCGTTAGACAAACGAAAGTTGTTAGCGTAAAATATATACATGTACAATGTACGTACACAAGTTGTCGTGGTGTACGTCGAAAACAAAAAAAGTAAAGAAAAAAACGAAATGTAAGATTTTATGCATACGGTATTCCACCTGCTAAATCCACATATTCATGTAAGTCGAACTTCGTTGTCATCTGATTTACTATAATACACTGGACGTGTACAAGTGCTTGTTTATTTTTGGGCAGATTACAATTCAATTTACTAATAGATGCACCTACATTAATATTATCATATCTTATTATGTATTACAGCTGCGTGCATAACAGAGTATCATGACATTCTAATATTGATTATAATGTGTAAGTTGCTTAGCTCTAATACAATAATAATGGTCGTGTTCACAAATACAAAACTTAATGAAACAGCTGTTCATTAACAATAAGTGCTAACTACCAATATGTCCGAAGTCGCACAATGACTTGTCGACGTATTTACATAAGCGCGGAAGGAAATTAGTTTAGTAATAATTAAAACGAAGCCCCGTCTAGATTTCAGGAAGTGTTTAAAAGAGTCGCGAAGGAAAATTAGTTTAAAATCAATTAAAATTCTAACAGATAGATTGCTATGATTGTTTAAAGCGATAACTAACCGAGAATATATAATTATTAAATATTATTAATTATACTGTAGTGCACGCACTGTAACAAGTGAATTAAATATAAGGTTAAATTTCTAATTGTTTAAATGGTTCGGTGAGTTTAGGTTACACCTAGAAAACTATATTGCTACATATTTTACGACGATAAATTAGTTGATCATTAAAAATAATCCCTTACTTTTGTCCAGTCCAAGTATAAGAAGTCTGTGTAACACGTGTATATTACCTTGTATTACCCGGTACATATTACGAAAGACGCGTGAATTTTTATCAATATTAAATACAAATAATCTTCCAGATTATTTATCGAATGCATGCGCTTAGTGCGATACCAAATTTATTTTAATTTATCAAAGATTTCATAACATTTTCCAGACATTTTATTCCAATCAACCACCTGTTCTGCTACTTTTAAACGACAATGTACGTTCTCATACTGAATCGTGTAATCTGCCAATAGTTTTGTCTCTCACTATACAGTGAGTATATGTACAGACGCTCCAGGTAGGTATACGCAATGGTTGATTATTAAAACTCGTTGTCTAACAAGGCTCCAGACGCTGGTCTTACAAAATCTCCAACCAAATAAGGTGTACGTTTCAAAATGTGCGCACAAAGGGGCTTTTAATAGATTACGCTTCACGTAACGTGCAGTCTCGTGAGAATTTATCCAAGTCACGGACTTTGATTCCATGCTGGCAAATGATAGGAATCGCGGTCAGTTCTCATTTGCAGTTAAATTTGAAATTATTTGCCGTCGTAGAAAGTAATTGTAATTAAATTGTAAACAAACTGTAATCAAATTTTCACGTAATTGTAATCGAATTTTCAATACAGTACGAACAATTATTTTAGAACCGATTTTCCTCCAATTTCAATTTTCACTTCCATTGCAGCATCAGCTTTATATTGTTATACCATCTATTTTCGAACATCCTGTATACTATTCGTACAGCAACTATAATATAACAAGCTGCTGGTCTGCCAACTCATCGGCATACACGTGCGGTTTCAAAGTCCTTTCCTTCTCGCGAAAGATATGGGGGACATGAATTAATCATTTGGTCATGACCGCTAATTTTAATGTAATTTCGATCGCAGGAGACAAAATGGTCAACGTATCGATATATCTAACACAGTATTTTTTATGAAAAATGTAATATTATAGCAAGCAATGTTGAATCGTATTTCTTGCGATAGCATAGAATTATATTTACTGTTTTTATTTCTTGCGCAAGCTGTACACACTTTCACTACTGATTAACTTAGCATTCTGTTTGGCTACGTGTGCAGCGCATTAAATTAATATAAATTTTTCAATTTTGAATGCGCAGACTCCACCTCAAACACATAAACAATATCTAGTAATGTGCACTACATACATATGTGCATAGACGTTCTGAATTTGTTTCATGGTAGTCTGCAGAAATGAAAGTCGTGAAGTGATCTAGTATTTCCGCGTATTATGCTGATGATGATAATATGAGTCGTACGTGATTAATGTTGTTATTATTTAGAAGTTTAGCAAGTGTGTCAGATTGCGAAATGTGTATACGGTTTCAGTAGTCTAAGATGTAAGAAAGTGTTATCAATATATATAAATATAAAAATATTCTCCAAATATGCTAAAATCTTATCTAAAACGCATGCTGCAAATTACTACGCGTTGCATCCTGTACTAAAAATCCTCCACAATAATATTAGTAATTCTCTGCAGTTGGAATGTTTTAATAATCCAAGCGAGATAAACTATGTTATAATACGAAAAATAGTTCAGGGTTTTTCTTTCAATCAAGGTGGAATTAATTCGCGTGTTACCCTTTTTCCCAATAAGTTAATTAGTGATGGAAGACTTTTAATGGTGCTTTAATGTAATTATAAACTGGTTTATATATTTTACTGTCGGTCCTATTTAACTTCTCTCCCGTTAGAATTTCGGTTGCAAATTGATTTTCACCAGAATTTTCCTGGCATACATACGTGCGTATAGTGATTATCAATACTCCATCACATGACGGTAACTACGTCAGTGCACATTACCACCTTGTTTTCAGAAATCTAAAAATAATCATCTAATACACGGCAAGCTTTCACAATACGTTGTAACTCATAACAAACTATTATTAGTTAATAACTATTCTTTATGTAAGAATATTATATTGCTTTCACAATAATTTGTGTATGAAATAAATCTACTAAATTATTTAAATAAATCTATTTACATTAGACTATGTCGCATTACTCGCTTATCACAATTTCACGCACACTCTATTATTACAGCATTGGTCGAAATGGACAAATACTGTACGCCGTCGGCAACGGATAAATAATTCTTTGCAAATTCAAGTCAGACATGAATCCAAAGGCAAAGCGGCCATTGCAGGCTATAAAAAGAAGCCGTTAAAACCCATTAATTGTTATGGACAAGAAAGAATATCAATGTTGCTTGGAGTTGCTGACCTCAGGAAACATCGAACTCCGCACAGAGCATTCAAAAGCTCGGACTCGTCCACGTTAAAAGGAAACTGTTACGGAAGGATTAACTACGAAGCTTGCAAATGTTCTGATTTACAATCTGAACGAGCTTGCAGAATGTCGGAAAAATAAACACCGGCGAGAATCACGAAAGATGCGAGAATTTTGTCGTGGAATTATATACCGCGGCAAATATCCAAGATGTGAATAGTAGATGTAAAATAGACGGGGGTACGTTATATAAAAGTAGCAAATTATATAAACCGATGTCAAAATACGTCGTAAAACTATAAAAGCGGTAAAAGGAAAGCCAATTCGGCTCTTTTGAAAACACATCTCTGAGAAAAAAAGAGAAAATAGAGAGAAACCTATAAATCGTAGATGTGGAAGAAAGACTTATTTGCCCTGCACCAATTTCTCATTCGTGAGAAAATAGAACGGAATATACATAGATAATCCGTGAGTTGCGTATCAGAAATGATATGCAAACACGCGTTGGATCGTTGTTAACAGGCTCCTGTCTTAGATACCCGATACTGCGTTTTTATTACTCTTTTTTTAACTTTTCGGCATGGCTCAACACCCACCAGTATCATTGATAAACATTTCCTGGAAAAACCGATAGTAAAATGTACGGCATATGCGGATTACGTGTTCAAAAACGGAATTGGCCACGTAGAGTATATTGTTAAGTACATATATGTAAAGATTACTAACAATAAGGCATACAGTATTAACACGTTGACTGCGGTATCGATATGTATAGTATCTCGATCAGAACTTTGATGTTTTCATTCTCCTGCAGCCAACAAGATTATATATTTTGTAATATTGCAATGTTATCTTTACTCTCATTTCTTTTATGATAAATTATACAGAATTATTTTATTATATTGCAGCGCTGTCTTTTCCTTATTTATCTTGCAATAAATCATTATTCATCGCGACACACATTTTGGAGTATGCATCGTCATTTTGTTCCGCGTATATTTTATGGATTCTTTGTAATACGGTATATACAAAGGAAATGCTATAATTTAAAAATATATATCTTTCCTTTCGGGTCCTTACCATCTATGTTAAAGATTCTAAGTCAGATAATATTCATGTTTTCTTTCTCTTCTGCCGTGTATATGTGTGAAGCAATAAAAGTCCTGGCCTTGAAATAAATGGAAATTACAGAGAATTAATTCGGTATAAAATGAGTCATACTTTTATAAGGTAAGTCTACTCACATAGATACTCCAAAATATGTAGGGGCTATTTTAAGAAACCGATTGTTATCAGATTGAGAAAAGTTTAAGAGGCCAACTTTTGCACTCTGAAAATGGTACTCTTCAGAACAGCTATTTACCACCAACTTTTATTGTATTCGCAAATAATATTTCTCTTTACGGCAAATGAATATTCTATCGACTAATTCATAGAAATATATAAGTTATTACTAATTATCATTGTTATTATTGTTCGTAATAAACATCTTTAATAAATCTTTAACCTGCATCTCTGGTTACTTTAAACACATTTTTTCAAAATTTCTCCTGCACCACTTACCGGAATAAATGTAAGTTTTTAAGTTTTACAAATAATTACGATCTAGACGTAAAACAAACATGGAAACGTCGGTTTAGTACCCAATAACAGGTTGATTCTCGGATATTTAATGCCCGCATGCCCTTTTCCGGTATAAGAAGAAGACCCTGTATGATAATTGCTATTACATAATGAAGTACGTATGCACTTGACATTTGAACACAATGCGTAGTAATTTAGTAAATCAATAAATAACTATTGCTTATTATCAGCACGCTAAAATGTCTACATTTCTCAAAATAACCACGCGGACTCCTCGGTCTTAAGTCATTTCATTTTGATATACATATTCGAGTTTTGATAACTTCCGATATATCCAACATATTTTCAGAAAATTTCCCAATTCGTGCTTTTATGGAAAAGTCTTCAATAAGCACAGTGTAAACACGGTTGTTCGAATTCATAGAGAAATATGAGTGTACGGATACTGGAATTTTCGGATAATGCAACATTTGGTTTTCTTGCATCGATAATCGTCCATTAGAAAAAAAAATACCGCAGATATTAACAATTATTATACAGTAGCAGGACGTAAAGAATAATAACGCTCTATCTAATGTTGTACATTTCTTATTCGACTAAATATATTTCACTATGAAACAGCGATTTTAGTTTTCTCGAAAGTTGCTTCACTTCTTCGTCTGCGTTTTCGTCGGTCATTAATCACAATCGTTATGCATATATTTTTGCGTAATCGTTTAAAAGATTTAATCAGGTGACTATGCGGAAATGTATACACATTCCTTAATTCATCGCTCGTATAAGTGATGTAAGTTTAAATGGAAAAGAACGCTGCTTTAAGAGATTCATCCTATTTTTTTTTATTAATAGCTTCACAAGACTGCATTTCCGCAATGAAGAAAATTTGTTCCTATCTCCCGTTGTAACTGAATAGATTTAACGACGCTTGAAGATACTGTTCAAATTAAAATAAATGCTGCACATAAATATGATGTTGGAATAATAGAACGACTGTATAGCAGAAAATCCGATATCAAGAGAATTACCACTACTGCATGTATATGTATATTTATCGCTTCTTTTTATTTCTTTTTTATCAGGTTTTGAATTTTAGAGGATTTGCATGTCGTGTGGGCGATGCTAGTACGAATGCAAACGAATAAATTACACTGTTGGCCTGGTTAAACTTTTCTCGGTCATCCATTTGCCCAGCGCGAAAGAAAGGTAAAAACGTTTCGACATTATCACGCGGTGAAATACCAGGTTGGTACTCTTCCAAGTGGCTTTACTTCTCGGCCTTTTTCATAATACGTATGTATCCGTGGTATTTTCAGGTGTATCGGTAGAAATGCACGAGCACACTTTAATTAGCTTGATTTATACATAGGCACAGTAATGACTAACGGATGACAACAACAGAATTGGTTATCTAGAAAAAAGAGATACGAAATACGTTTCGAATTTACTGTGACCCCATTCATTTCGTGCATCCATGTATTCTATTTCAAATACTGTGATTAGTAACACGTTCCGTGCCACGTGGGTCGTATGCGCCTCACGCTGTTAAGAGCAACATTTTCGTTTATGACATATATACGGTGTAATATTCATTAAATTGCAAAAATCATTATTATTAAAAAAAAGGTATGACGATCAACATGCAGTACAGAAGGGGTACACATTTTTGTTTGAACCATTTGTCGTCCTAATCGCTGCACAATTTAAGTCAAAGAAGGTGACTGAAAATCCGTCTGGCACGGGACGTGTTAATTACGAACTTTAGGACCGTATAGTAGTTGATATTATCGACATTACCCACAATTTCGAGTTACTTTACTATCGATGAAGATAATTCATAATACATGTACTAGTCCATTTTATTACATTATTTAATACATTCATAAGCAGGCTACCTTACTTCGCATGGTTACCATTCACACAATCGTATAATACTTATTTTATTGTTTTCTCATGGCCAAACTGATTCCAATTAAGGCGTGCATGACATGTACACCTCTTTCGACTAAAAGTCCACTCGAATTTATTAGGTACGCGCCTGTTTTATTGCACTTCTCTGAATTCTTCTGATTCACAGAGTCGTAGATAACATTACCAACATTTTTATATTGTCCCTCCGTTTTGTTCAATACTTGTTTGTAGATGCTATTTTTCGTTCCACGCTGGTACCAACGAATTAACATCAGCAGACTATCCAATTTAAACGAAACAGACAATGCAGCTTTAAGATATTCCTAGAATTATTGGAGAATATGTCAACATATTTCAATTCACTGAATCGTGCCCGAGAATTACGCACAACCAACAATATTAATGAAGGAAACATTTAACGTACAGGTAATGATAGAAGTGTTGGAAATGGGTTTATTCAATAACTCTCCTCAGCTTGTGATTTTGTAATATATTTTATTATCCACGCAATAAGAGTGACTTCCTTACTATATCAATGGTTTGAAGGAACTAACCGCATCCAAATTAACGGACTGACCCAAAGCATAGACGACTAATCTCGTGTGCGTGCGGGTCCCTATCAGCTCTCATATAAACAACAGTTCAAACCTTATAAACAGGATGAAAGGAACAGTACAAGGCATCCCCCTTTCACACGAGAATGAAACGTTAATTTTTGTATTGATTTTCAAATGAAAAATCTAACAAGAAGAAAAGTATATTGTTAAGAAGCTTCATATGCGCAACGTTTCTATACTTTATATATAAATTTATCATATATCGGAAGGCATGGTTAACTTGTAAGTTAAGTTGTTTTTAAAAGTCGTGCAAGTCCGCGATGGGAACGCTAATCTACAAATTCGTCAAGTATATATACAAAATGATACAAATATGAAGAGAGATATAGATATCCATACATATGAATTCAATACAAATCGACAATTAACCAGGAGACCGTGTTACATTCAAGATCAATATTTCCCCACCAACTTACTGTTTCAATGCGCGAAAAATAAACAGAGCGTCAATTTTTAACCGGTTCGTTACTTCAAATAATATGCATGTACATAGTAAACAACGGTCACGATTTTCAGTCACGAGGATCTGAATCAGTAAATTTTATGCGATTTTCGAGTGTACCGAGCAAATTCGCGGGTGAACCGCGATAATTGTTTTTTTCGCGTCGAAAGCACGTGCTTAGGAGGAGCAGGTGAAAATAACAGAAATTCCATGTATTTACGATCGTAAAGAGACGCCAGGAAACCGTTTAGAGACCAACATTATCACTTCCGTCCCGACTTATCCCAGTAAACAATCCGGGCGAACAAAATTAACGATTCCTGTCCTATTGTTCGACCAACGTGGTTTTTTGGATGAAAGGATAATATACACGGAAACTCGCCTGCTGGTGCAGAAAATTAAATGATTCTTCGGATTAGCCACGCGGATCTATTGAATTATGATGCGGAACCAAGTATGATAAATAACGTGGAAAATTTCTCTGCAGAAAATTCTGATTCAGAAAGCGCCTTAGGGGTTTTTTTATTGGCGAATTCTTACGTAATTACATTTTATGTTAAATTATTGCCATCCGAATTAATTTTCGGATTAATATGTTCGTTCTAATGCGAAGGGAAACGAGTGATAACAGTAATATCAATGTTAATTAAAACATCCAGATTGTATTATGGTGAAATGAGATCTATAAACATGCTATGGCGTAGTTCGATATCACTTCGTTATGTGTAAGCTCCTATACAGGCTGTTAAAGTAAAGGGATCTAAAGCTCTGTGGACTTGTACCAGTAGGCACTCATCGAGAAGACTGACAATAAGAAGTGTCTAATACCAATAGGTTCGAAAATCAAATCCTTTCGCTCCAGTATCTAGTTTTCTGTGTAACCTTCTCCGTGCGACCACTGTCTATAGGTCCCAGACTTCTTCTGTGATTTACAGGTCTACGAAGGATCCCGCACGGAGAATATTAAAAGTACAAGATCATACAGATCATTCAGTAGACATGTGTCCTTCCCCTCGGCGAGTACTATGGGTCCACAAAGGTTCAGACCTTTTTCGTTAACACCCTGTGTAGCAAATAAGGACGATGTGTGAGTCTGTCGAAGTAGATATGCGAATCTTCGATGGTTGCTTGCCGAAAGTCATACACCATGGAACAGACAAATTAGGAAAATATGCTCCGATGCAAGAATCAGAAGATTTCGAAACTGCCGGCAGAACGAATTGACACAAAAGTTCACAAAAATACTGTCCTACTCTATCGTAAAATCAAAACGCGTCGAATCAATTGAAAGATCAAACTGGAAGCGATTAAATCGAACAAATCTATGCACGAACGCGCATTTTTCGTGTAAGCGCAATTTAGCCGCTCCAATTCTCGTAGTTATCGAATGGATTGAATTTCTTCGGAGCTATTCGCAGAACCGAAACGAGAAATCGTGATACGTGTACTCGAATTTCGCACGCTCGCCTACTCTTTCGTTTACGTTACAGAGAATGCATATTTACGACACACGACCATGGCCGAAAAGGCAACTCCTCTACCGAAAACTCAAGGGGCCCCGAAAAATTCTGCTAACGTTACTTACCACAAGTAAAAACGATCGGGAGGTGCCAAAGGTCGAAGCAACGTAGCCAAAAATGAATTACGCAAGCGAGCAAAAATGTATACTTTCTAAATCTATGTGGTACGTTAGTACGTACAGTCTGTCCATGTAAAACGTTTCGCGCTCAAACGTCCCCCCTCCGCCCAAAACTTTTATGCACATTTCTATAGTCACAACAGAGAATTAAATATAAGAGAGATATATGTACATAAGTACACATATACATATTTAACTTGCGCATTTTTCAGCATTTAAGAAGCCTAACTCCGGCGGGCATATGTAGTAGTGGGGATGTTTCATCCGGGCAGGCTGTACGTATACACATATGTGGACACATACACATATGCACTACAGAATACGAGAGTTCGTTGCTTTTTTGGTGGGCACAAACGTTTACGGTAGTCGTCGCGACTAACCTCTACTGTGCACGCGTGGTGATAGAATGAAAGTCATTGTTCGCAACGTAAAGCCGTGAAGGGAAGGGAATGCTGGTTAATTTGTACGGGTGGTGAAATGCATTAGCATCAAAATTAATACCACTGTTACCCTCCTACACTAGGTGGGTAACGTATAATTAACCTGTATACTGTATACATGTATTACATATATACGATACATTTCGTAGAAAATTCAACTGTAATACACAATGCTTAAGGCTCTATTACATATTACAATTCTCGATTGAAATTGTTATAATTTTCATTGAACGTCTTATTTTTCCTTATATAATGCCTTATAGGATATAAATGATATTGACACCTGATGCTAGTCCATCTGTTTACATTGATTCCAAACGAATATGGTAAGACTAGTAGGGATGCAACTAAAGAAAGTTACCGGTTCGGATTTTTAATTGACTTGCCCAATAAGAACGAAGTATTAAAAAGATACACATATATAAGCGACCGCTGTTTTCCTTTGTTCAAAAAGTACACAGGAAAGGAACAAGAGGTGTCGTAACATTCTCTCGTGTAAATATGGATTGAATGTTTTAACGTATCAGACACAAGTAAGAAAGCACCGTGTTTTCTTTCTCGAGCACGAACCAAAAACAAAAAGAAGCAGGAACTGACAATGAAGGTGTCCTTACCGAACGAAATTTCTCGACCCAGCGGCAGGATCACTTCATTTGAAGCGAGCAGGTATCGAACATCGGCATTCAGCCTAGGAGGTCCCTCTAGCAGTCACGCCAAATCAGAAAAGAAACAAGGGTTCTTTCGGACGCTGCGTCAAACTGTCAAACAGCACCGTCGAGCACAAACTCTGTCCGAAATTCGACGCATCACTTACATATTTCCGGGATAAGTGTTACGAACGTACGTACGATCGTAGGGAACAAGAAACGGCACGTTTTCATTAATCCGCTCGAAGCTGCCTATATACAACAGATATAAACTGCAGCGTGAAACATCACATCACACGACGAGCGTTCCTTCTCTACTGGACGAATTGAAGCGAATTGCGAAAGATTCACGAAGCGAACCGTATGCTTGCCTCGTTCCCAGCCGAACTCTCCCGATCCACCGGCCGCCACTGTGCTGTGATTGGCCCATTTCCCCTCAGTTCGCTGGATGATATCCTGTCTCTGAAGTCCTCCCGCCAACCGCCAACCAAGACGCCAATTCAAAGGTAAGAAGCAGGAGAGACTCGTGACGTTTATATCTGACAATTTCTATTCGACAATTGTCAGGGAATCCCCGTATAATTCCCGTCCGCCTTCATTATCTAACATATAATCAAAATGTATAGATAGAATGCTAGGTGTAACTATTAATGTAGGGTCAGGTGTATACGTTGGCGGAAAATATACCCTTCGAAATTTTTCCAGAAATGCTTTAGCTTAGATTGGTACATCTGACTGTCCAGCGTATACATATGTTTATTACATATTGCCTTTCCTTCTGACTTTCTGATGATTTATCGTTCTCGGTAAATGGATGATACGGTTTTGTAACACAATGTAATTTCATGCGAATTATTTACAAATAACTGAGCACAATTATTAAATATTTTGCATATGTTTCACGATGTATTATTACTTACCTATTCCTAAATAGTGGAAGTGTTACGAATGAAAAATGTATATTATGTTCGATATTAAAATTAGTTAATATCAAACGTTATTTACAAAATATAAATAGCAGTTGGAACAAATACATCTTATTACTAAATTCTTAATATAATTATTGAACGTGATAAATATTCACTTCATTTTAATACTGTTACTGTCAACGATTACAACATATAATTTCTTGTGTGCATTTATTGTATTGTATTTATTGAAATGATAAAAGGTTCAGGAGGTTCAATAAACGTTTTGGAAGCTACCATACTATAAGGTGGTCCTATTCATAGAATGAGATTACGAATACAATATCTATACATGTGTATAGACTAATTGTACCATTTGTTTACTATTTGCATGAAATTAAATTTCGGGCATTTTAACATATATTCCATTCGGCAATAATTTTATTTATATACCTTGCTCAGGAATAATGTTCCACGCAATTGTTAAAACTGTTCGCTTTTTCGAACCATATCGAACCAACGACAATAATGACAACAAAATAATTGTTATATTATTGATAATTGAGCAACCTAATTAGCTGTACGCAATCACAAAGACATTGTATAACAATAGCTATCTCGAAAATAAAGTTAACAGGAAACAGACAAACTTTGTTAAACATTAATCGTGTTTACTTCTTAAACTATAAAGCAGTTTTACGTAACTAATCATCAGTATACGCGTTATTTAAATATTACTTTAGGCAGTTCTATCCAGTTTATCATAATAAGTAACAAAAACGTCTTCTCTACTTATGTATATTGTCATGGCGCAAACTCATTGCAATTGAGCTAGACCCTACTTCACACTTAATATAAGTAACAGACTTTAACAAACTAATATAAGTAACACACTTTAATAAATATTCGTTTAATATAGCAAATATTAATCGAATTAGAATGGAAATATTTTCCGTTTGTAATTGTAGTGAAGTAACAATAAAACGCACAGGAAGAAATGAGTGAAAGAATTCAACAATTCTGGCAAGTACAGGGGCATTTTCAGAACTTGTTAATAAATTAGGACAAACTGGTCCAGGTTGTGTAAATTGGAATCTTATTATTGTTCTGCCTGTCACCAACACGCGGGGTGAGAATGTATGCAATAACAATCAGTACTAATAATGTTCGAAATAAAAACGACAAACCCAGCATATCCATACATTGTCTGTTGTTTGCATATGGAAAAACAATTCTAACTAAGGCATCCACTAAAATAACTGCAATAAGAGCGACAGATACGATAAGTTTACCAATGCAGAACTCGTTTCATTGGAAATGCAATTTAACCCTGATACGGCGCATTTTTGGGTTCCTGGCAAAAATTTCGGCTAAAAATCGGGAATTTCATGCAGGACAACATGATAACATAATGATCTTCTTGTTAATATATACGAACTACGAACTATAGCTATATCGCCCAACAGCTCCAATAATGTGGTATTTACGGCTTAAAAGTTATTAACAATGAAATAATCGGCGAAAATGCATTCTGTGCCACTGCAATTATCTCGGCTTCTGGGGGCGCTAGATTAATGATCGAGTGCTCAAAATGAAGGTAAAGGATGCTGCTACACGACAATACACGATTTACAAATTTTACATGCACTGTTTCTTTTTTATAAACAAATAAATAATTCGCTTGAGTATTGCACCGAAACTATACACAAGGACCGATCTAATTGTGAATCAGATTGTTCCTTGATCCAAGAGCTTCAATTTGAAAGATCGTTCATTATAATCGGCCCAGTAGAAGCCGAGGTAATTGAATTTGTTTAATGAAATTATAAACAAATGCCATTATTTCGGCTTTCAGGCTAGCTATATCAATAACCAGAGGACATAAAGTAAAGCTTGGAGGAGTAGCTAACATCTCCAATAGGTACGAACACTATTCCACGTGCAGATCATTTGTTATAAACAATTAAACAATTGAAATTGTTATTACGGCCAACTGCATACAGTTACAGCAACGGGATATTTTTTATCGGCTAGTTTAGTCGTTTCGCTTCCTTTTTTAGACGTCGTTGATTAAAATCAGCTCAGTAGATCACGAGGTAATTGAATTCGTTTAATGAAATTATAAACAAATGCCATTATTTCGGCTTTCAGGCTAGCTACATCAATAACCAGAGGACATAAAGGAAAGCTAGGAGGAGTAGCTAACATCTCCAATAGGTACGAACACTATTCCACGTGCAGATCATTTGTTATAAACAATTAAACAATTGAAATTGTTATTACGGCCAACTGCATACAGTTACAGCAACGGGATATTTTTTATCGTGTAGCTCACCAGGCTCCCTTTTTATTGAGATGTCGTGGATTACGATCGGCTCAGTAGAAGCCGAGATAATAATTTTTTAATATTTAGTCGGTAACGATATGTCGGTATTGTAGGGGTCGTCGACCCCTACAGTATTCGTGTATGTGGCGCCATCTCGCGTTTGTGGCTATTTCGCAGTTCGCCGCGGCTTCCAAACCGAATTCCAGGATTACATCGTTAATATAAACAATTGCGGTTTTCTCGGCTTCAACTGTGTGCTTCTTAACCGGACTTGTCTTAAATGGAAGCTACGAACCGTAGCTATCTGTTCCAAAATGTGCAACAACATGGCATTTGTTGTTCGAATGTTATTAACAATTGAAGAGTCAGCAAAAATGCAGTCCGTGTCTCTGCAATTATCTCGGCTTCTGGAGGCGCTAGATTAATGATCGAGTGCACAAAATGAAGGTAAAGGATGCTGCTACACGACAATACACGACTTACAAATTCTATATGTCCTGCCTATTTTTTATGAAGAAATAAATAATTCGCTTGCGTATTGCACAGAACCTATACACAGGGTCCGATCTAATCGTGAATCAGATTGTTCCTTCATCAAAGAGCTTCAATTTGAGAGGTCCTTGATTAAAATCGGCCCAGCAGGAGCCGAGGTAATTGAATTTGTTTAATGAAATTATAAACAATTGCCATTATTTCGGCTTGCAGGATAGCTACATCAATAACCAGATGACATAAAGTAAAGCTTGGAGAAGTAGCTAACATCTCCAGCAGGTGTGAATATTATTCCACGTGCAGTTCTTTTGTTATAAACAATTGAACAATGAAAATTGTTATTACGGACACCTGCGTATAGTTACTTTAACAGGGTATTTTTTATCGTGTAGCTCACCAGGTTCCCTTTCTTTTGAGATGTCGTGGATTAAGATCGGCGCATTAGAAGTCGAGATAATAATTTTGTTTAGAATTTATTTAAACAAATTCAATTATCTCGCGTTCTGCTGGGCCGATTTTTATCAACGACATCTCAAAATGAAGCTTTTGGTTCAAGGAAGAATCTCATTCACGAATAGATTGGCCCTCGCGTATAGTTGCGGGCCAATACTCAACCGAATTATTTATTTGTTTTTAAAAAATAAACAGGGTATGTAGAATTTGTAAATCGTATATTGTCGTATCGCAGCATCCTTTACCTTCATTTTGAGTACTCGATCATTAATCTAGCGCCTCCAGAAGCCGAGATAATTGCAGAGACACGGACTGCATTTTTGCTGATTCTTCAATTGTTAATAACATTCGAACAACAAATGCCATATTGTTGCGAACAGATAGCTACGGTTCGTAGCTTCCATTTAAGACAGGTCCGGATAAGAAACACGCAGTAGAAGCCGAGAAAAAAGCAATTGTTTATTTTAACGATGTAATCCAGGAATTCGGTTTTGAAGCCGCGGCAAACTGCGAAAAAGGCCACAAACGTGAGATGGCGCCACATGCACGATTACCGACATATCGTTACCGACAAAATATTAAAAAATTATTATCTCGGCTTCTACTGAGCCGATCGTAATCCACGACATCTCAATAGAAAGGGAACCTGGTGAGCTACACGATAAAAAATATCCCGTTGCTATAACTATATGCAATTGGCCGTAATAACAATTTCAATTGTTTAATTGTTTATAACAAATAAACCGCACGTGTAATAATTTTCACACCTGATGGAGATGTTAGCTGATACTCCCAGCTTTACTTTATGTCCTCTGGTTATTGATGTAGCTAGCCTGCAAGCCGAAATAATGGCATTTGTTTATAATTTCATTAAACAAATTCAATTATCTCGGCTCCTGCTGGGCCGATTTTAATCAACGACCACTCAAATTGAAGCTCTTTGATGAAGGAACAATCTGATTCACGATTAGATCAGCCATTGTGTATAGTTTCGGTCCCATACACAAACGGATTATTTATTTGTTTATAAAAACTAAACAGCGCATGCAGCATTTGTAAATCGTTTATTGGCGTGTAGCAGCATCCTTCTCCTTCATTTTGTGCACTCGATCATTGCTCTAGCGGCTCCAGAAGCCGAGATATATACAACGATCCGAAGTTCATTTTTGCCAATTTTTCTATCGTTTATAACTTTTAAAGCACAAATGCTCTATTGTTCCAATTGTTGGAGGAGATAGCTGTGGCACCAACGACGTATACGAAAAGCCAAGACAACCAATGTATTTTTTATGACAGAATTTCTGGGACATTCGCGTGGCATTCGCAACGTCAGCAGCAGATTATAGAAAACGATGCTAAAATTATATATTTAAAAAAAATTTGTTTGTTCTTTCCCGCAATGAAAGGCGGCAAAGGATATCAAACAATTAATGTTAATTAAAAATATTTATAAAATATATTACAACTAGGTTTCTTATTTGAATTGTAATATCAATAAATGAAATAATGTTGAAAGTTATACTTTACATTATTTTCTGATAAATGACAATGAATGATTTACAACTATTTACGAACTTGAGCGCACAGTAATATGAAATGTTAATTTTTTAATCCAAAAACAATAAAATTGCCACAATGAGAAAGGTAGTGACGAAAAATAGTGTATACTACTAGTATACACTAGTACCTTGTATAGTGACTAGACAAATTCTTTAATTTTCTTTTTCATTGGGGCAATTTTATTGTTAATGAAAGACGCAATTTCTTATTTATACTCAACTAATAACAATGACGAAGTAACTCATTTACTAATATAAGACAATCCCTGCGATAAACGTGTCTGCAAACGATTAGTGTTCGCATTTGGTCCCGCGCGAAGTACACTAATCGAGATTTTACTGAAAATACATAATTCCAAATTTACAATCGGAGTATAATTTATACTCGGATTCGCAGTAGGTCCAAGGATTTGTGGCGATGTCTCGGCGAACATTAATTGGGGACGAGAACGAACATTAAGCGGCCATTATTGTACATTGTATCCTAAGTGCAATACGCAGTCAATTCGCTCGAATTATTTTCCACATAATTATCAAACGTCTCTTAAACGTTTAATAATTATACAGTAAATAATTAATTGCCCAGGTCTCACCACGTGGAGGTTACTGCGCCTGGAGACCCACCCTAGCCACAGCCCTTCCACCCACCAATTATGCGTAAACTAACTCTACTATCATTTGTAAGGAAGAAAAATCTCCTATTATTGTCAATTTGTAGAACGTTCACTAATTGACCGTAGTACAAGTACGACAACAAGAGGAGTAGTCCGACAATTCACGACCGAAAGCTAAATTGAATATCAGAAGGAAACCTGAAAGAAAATCTGCAAGAGGATCCAATTTCCTGAAATAAATCTTTCTTAAAAATATATCCTATGATCTTAAAAACTAGACACTATTATTATTGTAGTGGTGAACACTGCTGTCTTAAAAACTAAGACACAGCTTAAAAATAAATCCACCCTTCTTAAATACTAGATTAGATTCAAATTCGGCCTGCCTGACTAAAGATCTATCTTAAAACTAGGATGACCCTACCTAATATAACATTTAAGAGTTCAATTAAAAGAACAATCTCAATAATATCCTACCTAGATAGAATCAATTTTTATTTTAGTAATTTGAATTATTAGAGTTTTAATTATTAATTAAAATTAATTTAATATAATAATTAAAACTCTAATAATTTCGATTCGTGTGAAACCTGACTGTATAGAGATCTATGATTGTGTGTTTAAACAACTCCAACCTACGTAAAGAGCTGAACGTATTGTTCGATTTATAATTGGGCCAGCTTAATTACTTTTCTAACACCCGTAATTATTTAAAACGGCAGCGGTGGGGGCAGGGTGAGAGTGTGGTCATATTATACACATTTGAAGCAATCCCCTTCTTTAGCTGATTCTTTCACGCGATGGAATATGAAATTATGACCCACTCTTAAACTAGGGGTGTTCATTCAAGCCCGACATTTCATCGATGGACAATAATAAAACCAAAACAAGTTCTGTGCAAATAGAAGAATATATGCATTGTGCCAACGAGTTTTGGCTCGTATTGCTTCTATTTTTCTGGTTACCTAGTCTCATATATATATATATCATACAGAAGTAGAAGGTAGAGAAAGGCACGTAGGAAGTAGCCAAACCAGGTTCCAGTGCTTTACCATCTGTTTTCATGTCAAAGTATCCATACACAAGTCGAAGAGATTCAGTAGGCAGTAAAAGTAAGATCTATTTCGATTCGCAAAGAGTTCGCGGTTGAAATTATGCGTAAAACGTGTTATTTATGCATAAACGTAGTACGCACTACGTTCTGGAATTTCTAGCACGGGTTGAGCCACAAGGATTCAGGCCTCTCTCGAATTTTACATATTCTACTATAATACATTGTATCGAACTCGCAAATCTATTCTATTTACAATAAATTAACAAAGAGGTGCAACAAAGGCAAGAAACCAGAAAAGAAAACTGTCAGTATGATAATATTGCTAATAAATACCAAATACAAGATACTGAAAAGGTACAACCCCCCTAAAAAAATCTAGTAAAACTATAAAAACTCGACAGCAGATTATGCTGTCCAATATGCATTAACCAATCTCTGATATTAAATGCTTAACGCAGCATTCTGTATTATTATTAATCCCCAATCTCATTAACACGCCTGAAAATAACGGTTCCCCGATTACTTGCTTTAAAATGCTTAACATCATACAAGTATTGTTTCAAGTATATATCCTTATTTAATTAAAAACCAGTTTCGTTTCCGTAATCTGTGCATAAAATATATCTAAATGTAAATGAAGGAACTGTACAAGTAAGTAAGAAATGGACAAACACATGCAAGCAAATATAAACAATCAAAAATATACAGATAAACGTAAATAAATAGATATGACTAAGCGAATCGGTAGTTCCAGCGTTAAAATAATTGGCCCCCCGGGGGCTATTTGGTTATTTCGTGCGCCCCGTGCGTATAAGCATTAAATCTCCGGAGTAATTATCAAGTAGGTGAAAGAGAGAGAGGGGGAGAGAGAGAGAGAGAGAGAGAGAGAGAGAGAGAGAGAGAGAGAGAGAGAGAGAGAGAGAGAGAGAGAGAGAGAGAGCTATTGAAGATAAACGGGCGGGCTCTTGGCCGGAACACGGGTACGGGCACAAACTCGGGCCACAGCAGGAACACAAGGTCTCTATAAATGCGGGCGTACGTGCGCTCATGATTTTCAGTCGGTGGAAGGTCAGCCTTTCGGCGAGAACGAACGCGTTGCGTATACGCAACATTCCCTTACTTCCACGTTTTATTCTATCCACCTCTTCTGTATCAATGTTCTCGTTTGACCAAAACGCGCGCAGTGTACCGATATCGTATTAAATTCATCGACGCTTCTCATTGAGGGATTAATGCCCGTATCCGCGCGCAAACTAGCTTAATCTCGCGCATAGTCGATTGTACGGGATCGTATTGTGATGTGGAATCGATTTGAAGTGATGTTACAGTAACTTGTATAGGTAGTGCGCGCCTGGAGAAGTGATTCCTTCTAAATATCGTTCGAAACTGCGAATACTTTCGATACCTCGGGGACCGCTTGTTCGATGAAGAGGAGCGTTTCACTTGATCGAAGTATCGGAAGTTTAACTCCTTGTTTGTATACTTGAAAGTACCAGAGAGTGTATATTTAAGTGCACGAAACTTTCTCGTGGAACAATAACGATCGGGCGGTTATTGTGGAGGCAATAATTGGTGTACGATTTTCACGGTTCGGCAGAACGAAGATAAAAGCGTGACACGCGTTACCTTCGTTCTACGCCAAGGACGCGTCCGCTGTATTAACTGGATTTATGACAAGCTTGCAATACAATGGACAGACCGATGAGAGTTTAAGAGGGAGACGGTATTCTTGAATACGTCAATTAAAGTTCGATTCGAATGTGAAATCGGATGACCCGACAATCACGTGCTGGATCGAAGTGTCAGCGCGTGCACGAGCGAATAGAGTGCACGCGTCCATCTCTAACATTTCACCAAGAGGAGCAAGTGAGTGCAAGTACACAGTGGGTTGGTGAGTCAGTTGCGCCGACAAGTGTACTTTTGCTTCTGCGGACAGTTCCAAGGATTCGATCGAAACGTCGAGCTGCGTAAATCGGGCCGCAGCTTCGTCGAGTAAACATTCGTTTTGCAATTAAAATTGACCTCGTCGACGATAACGTTTGAACCGCTATCCCACGCGTTTTAACGCGTCCCGCAAGACGCAGCGCGTTATACAACGGGGGACGCGAAAAGCGAAAGAAAAGTTCAATTGTGGTACATGTGCAGTGAATAGGTGGACACAGGTGTGTACCGACTGTTCAAGATAAAGAAACAGAATTTTGCATTGGCACGTGAAAATCATTGCGCGCGCCGTTTAAGGGTGCTAGAAACGCTGATAGATCTATGCAAATACGAAAGTTAATATTGAAGAAAAGTATAAGTGCCTTTTTAATAGAACAGGAAGTAAACGAGTAATGTAACGGCCAAGTATTTTATTGAAATATTAACTGGCAGATACATGTAAATGGAAGCAGGCCCTTTTGCATACAAAATGTGGGGTATATTAAATGAATTCTCGGAAAAGTTCCTGCTCCTGGGATTATTCCTAGGTGTTTTGTATTGTTTTCTCGTTTCGACTTATGAGTTTTGGGCGAGACGCGGTGTACCCTTTCGTAAACCCACTGTGCTGTTTGGAAATTTCGGTCCTATGCTATTGTTCCGGAAATCGCTACCGGAAGGTATCAAGGAAATGTACGAATGGTTTAAAGATGAGAGGTATTTCGGGGCGTTCCGCGTTAAATCGCCGGTGCTAATCTTGCGAGATCCAGACCTCGTCAAGAACATTTGCGTGAAGAACTTCGCGTGTTTCTCGAATCGTGGCATACCGGTCAATTCTCAGGTAAATGATAACATTTGAGCACGTAGCTACATTTGAAGTATGTACTTACCGAAAGATTTCAACACGAGAACACTCTTGAGAATGTCAAACATCAGATGTATAGAATTTGTCGACCTTTAGATAATGCAAAAATTAGAAAAATTTTTTATGACGAATTTATAACGATAGTAATTTTTGATTATTAATAGAAAGTGACTACAATTATCCTACCGTGGCAAATAATTTCCAAGCATAATTTCTGCCCCTTCATTTTTAGCAATCTTATATAGGAAAATCATCTACTTCACATGTTCTTCTATATTATTATTGAGAAAGATTTGAAATGAGAAAAATATACGTTAAAAATGACAAATGCACTCAAAATTAAATAATGTTCCCAGGTCACATTATTCTTCTTTTTTTCTTTAACCTTAATCATAGTAGAACATAACTCCGATTCCAAGGTAAAAATAAAATTAAGCAATATACGTATTTGGCTTTTCTATCAGGACCCCCTATCTGGCCACTTGTTCAACCTGGAGGGGAAAAAATGGAAGAGTCTCAGATCGAAATTGACACCAGCATTCGCGTCCGGGAAATTGAAAAGGATGTTCTACCTTCTGGTGGAGTGCGGCGAAGAATTTGAAAAACTAATCGACACGACTGCCCAGACTGATCGACCATTCGAGATCCGCGAGTTGGCGGCGAAATTTACAATAGACGTCATTGGCAGCTGCGCATTCGGCATACAAATAAATGCGCTCACTGACGAAGAATCCGAGTTTCACAGGGCCGCCAAAAAGTTCTCGAAACCAAGCTATAAAGCCACCCTTTGGCGAATGCTCAGAACGGCAATGCCGAGATTGTACAAATTTTTAGGGGTGCAAGTGATCGACCCCGACGTCACCAAGTTTTTCAAAGACGTTGTGTCGCAGATGGTCAATCAAAGGGAGGAACATGGAATCAAGAGGCACGATTTCATGGATCTGTTAATCGAATTGAAGAACAAGGGTACCATAGACAACGAGTCTAGAAACAGTCCGAAACTGGAAGGTTCCAACGACGAGGTTGCGGAAGCAAAGGACGAGATAGGTATGTTAATTCGCTAGCCGTGCATAAAAATGGATGATAGTCGAAGTCGGGCAGAAAAACACGCCACTCTTATGAAAGCGTTGAAACAGGATAAACGTTGGCGTGCGAGGGTATTGCCATGTTCCTATCGTTTATGTAGATTAGTTATATACGGAGATAAAACGTGTGTACATTTTGCAAGAGAAATGTTGCTCCGTCCAGGCAGATACGTGTGTATTGTAATTGTGTGTTCCGCCGTGACACGTAAGTTTTTCGATACAACACACGTATAGCAGCAACTATAAAGTAGATTGCAAACATTTCATGCAAGTCAGCCTAATATCGCGAGTGAAATGTTGCCTTATCGACAAATGTGCCAAATTAACGAAAAGAGCGATAGAAGTATCGTTTATGGCGACATTCGAATATTTCACGAATCAGTGGATTTTAAATGAAACCTGCAGCAGAGAAGGAATATTACCGCAGCCAAATTTTAATATATAGATGATATGTTAATAACCAATTGCGTAATAAAGAATTGATAAACAATGATTGTAGACGAACGATAATATTAAAACTGTTTTGCGGTGGGGTAGTTATATCGCTCTATTTATCATCATCAATTTAGAACTTTATTACGCCCATGAGAGCGCGATGTGACATAATTGATAAGTCCCTTAAGTCAATAACACGAGTCGTTCGTCGCAACGCACCAAACATTCTTTAATGCTTGACCGCAAACGATACTTTTGCATCAAATTAATCAAGATAAAATTGCCAATAAGTGCTTCATTTATATGCTGCAGCTACGAGATTCACGCAATGCCAATGAAATCGGGGATGGCGTTAATGAAACGTTTCATTAACTTTATATAAGGGGGACATTATCGTGCCATAATTGAAATGGCTACGTAATCGTTACGAGCTGTTTTAAAACATGTAACAATAGTATGTTTTTAAGCCTCAGAAGTATAAACATGTAATGAATTGAACTAAGAAATGTCTTAACGTTTCATATAAATTCTAATGAACGAATTCATTCGCTTGAACAATCCAATAATAATTAAATGTCGCGAAAGCCTGACCCATTTTCTCGCTGTTGCGCTCGCGTCGCGATTATAACGCAACGATCAATAGCTAGATGGTGAAACGACAAGTAAACTTTTTTTTTTCGAAAAACTTTATCGCACAAACCACCGTTATTTATAGAGTTGGATGAAAACAGCATTGCCGCCCAGGCGTTTGTGTTTTTCGCCGCCGGCTATGAAACATCGTCGAGTACCATTGCATTCTGCCTCCACGAGCTGGCATTGAACACCGAAATTCAAGAAAATGCAAGACGCGACATAGAAGACGCTATCGAAAGCAGAAATGGCAAACTGACTTACGACGCTGTACAAGACATGAAGTACCTTGATATGGTCATTTCAGGTAAAACTCCATTATTTGCAAACCTATTACGCGACGAAGGTAAATCTTGACATGGAAGTATACTTCAGCTCATTTCTTCTGCAATTGCTCAGATTGTATTCGCATTCATCTCGTTATTCACGGTCGTGTTCTAGATAACTCTTTGGAGCCATATTTTTATTTTGATCATCTCCGTTGTGCAAGAATTGAAGGTTGATCGTATTCAGTAATTTAAAATAAGAAAAATAATTTCGTCTGCTTATTTTCTTGATGGATCCATTAAGTAAGTTTTTGATACTATTGAGATTCGAAAATTATAAATACGTATATACGTCGCAATAGAGTGATACACCTTTTTATCCGATTAAAAGTACAATCTTCTGGCACCATTCGTGGTAACTTCCACGACCTACCATACAAGGACGTTTGAGATTTTGTAATCTAGGTAACGAAATATTGTGGAATGTGTGGTCGTATTACTTTATACCGCAAGGTTCACCGTATTCTTTAGGACCTTTAATGGCATTGAATTGTGTTGTACGTTATTGATTCATTGTCCCATCTATAGTGGGATATAAATAAAACAGCATTCCGTGTAAGGAAACGGAGTTAACCTTGGAATCTGTTTGACGCCTCCGCGCGAAATGCAATTGGTTTCACTATACGGTGACTTACTATATCTTTGTAATGAGTTGGACAAAATTAATTCGACTCGATGTATAACAGAATAGGAACATAATTAAGTGATGGCTGAAAACAAAAGTAGAGAATAAAAAAGTATTTTACAATCAAAGATTCTAACCGGTTTGAAAAATGTAATCTTACAGTTATTATACGATTTCACAAATTATACTGTTTTGCAGTAAAAGTTGTAAATTAAGGTACTAGTGAAATACATATATTTTTCGATAAATCTGACGCCATGTAATCTCTTTTTATGATACCTCAATTTTAGATTATGCAAATATCAGGTCAGCGTAGTTTCGCCTTAAACTGAAACTTATGTCACCCATACGTGAATATCGATTTATACATTCGACCATAGCTTCTCTAAACGTTGTAAATTTAATTTACAATGATTCAATTTTATCATCTGTAATAGTTTATCATTTTACAAATTATTTCTCCTTATTGTAGATGTTTTAAAATTGTATTGCGACATCACTGGTCCCATTTGCTCTTTAGTATAACAATAATTTAATGGAAACACTTTCACGAGTATATATATACATATATCTGAAAGTACTATATTTAGATTTACGAAATTTTTTAGAAACTCTCCGGAAGTATCCTCCAGCATCGATGTTATCCCGAAGATGCGAGCATCAATATCAAATACCTGGCAGTAAGGTTGAGTTACCAGCAGGCATGAGAGTCATAATACCTATTTATGGGCTACATCATGATCCGGATTACTATCCAGACCCTGCAAGGTTTGATCCTGAAAGATTCACGGACGAAAATAAACGAACCAGGCATCCATATTCGTATCTTCCGTTTGGTGAGGGCCCACGGAATTGCATAGGTAATTCGTTTGCCATTTATGTATGTACGTACGTACACTGCTGGCTAAAAGTTTGGGACGATACTTTGATTCGAAATTAATATTAAAGAGGCTGATAGTAATCTTAAGCTTCCAATTGAAAGTTATTAATCAGACAAAATTTCTGTTCAACATTGAATGCCCCGTGGTGCGGTACTTTTTACTAGTGCGGTACTAGTAGTGTGTATTTTAATTAACGTTTGGATATGTGACTCAAAGTACACCTGGAATATTTGCACCAGCATATTTAACCCTGGTCGGACGTCTGGTTTTCACAACCGAGTTGTCGCTATATCGTCACTTCGGTAAATTCTCACAGTGTCCCCTGTGACAAACATCCGCTGTAGTAAAAAGTGTAATGTCACGTAGAAAGTGGCGTATACCCGATAAGAGTTGATACTATTCTATGTACAAACGGAAGTATTAATGAGTTGAGTAAATAAAAAACTAATATGTAATATATTTAATGCTGAAGCAAACAAATGCAGACTAAGCAAAATTATTGTTCGATTGACAAAACTAAGAGGACATGTTAGGACATTATTCCCGATACGCGAAGTCATAATACAAATAGATCGTTCATTACAAATGAAAGAGAAAATTGAGAATTGGTTTCTTCTTAATCAAGTTGTGCATTACGTCACGATTTTCTCATATCGGTATACGCCGAACTGATATTATCTGCTGACTAGTCATCATATCTTGAAAATATAAAAGAATTTAATCGATAATATAATATTTATAAATTCTATCCGATGTACATACTTCGATTCTACATTTATTCCGATTTCTCATTGATCTTTTAATGCGGTTTTTCCTGTTATATTTGTAATGAAGAATTTGTTCTCTTACGTTATTCATGAATATATTTACTGCAATTTTTTCTACACGCAAATAAATCATTTTCAAGTCTACTTTATAGTGTTTTATCATACTAGCAAGAAAGTGATATTCCAGTGTTTACAAATTCTTCAATATTCATTAAGATCTGATTAATCATAAATTATCGCAAACGAACCAACATCGATGAATAATTCATGACGCACCGCATGGAATGCCGTCATAGATATAAAACTGTTATATTATAATAGCCGATTTGTTTCAGGTATGCGATTCGCTCTATTGCAAATCAAAGTGGGGATAATTTCGTTCCTAAGGAAGCACCAAGTAGAAGTATGCGAAAAAACTGTTACACCAATCCAATTTAGTAGACGAAGTCTCGTAACTACAAGCGAAAAAGGATTTTGGCTCAGGATTGTTCAGTGTTCTTAAATTTACAGATCTTGAAAGGAAAAGAACCATAAACTGTTTATACATATATTAATGCCACCAATATGTACCGTGTACTTAACACTACGACGAAATTTTCGATACTAACATATTTTACGTGGAATTAGTATAAATACGGACAGTAGAACCATTTGAATCTTGTCTTTTTTTTGTGTAGTTTCATTTTGTACTTTTCTATCATATTAACGATAAAACGCGCGCAGAATATTTATTCCAAGTTATTAAATTGGTGTTGTTCTTAACAATGATTTGTCGATCTTAGTGATATTTTGTAGTTACCATTGCTAATGGTACAAGTTACTCATTTGTCCCCCTTTTAATTCATTGCAAGTAATTGTCTTATTCATTTTTCTTTCCGAATATACTAATAAATTATCTTACAACGTACAAATACCTATTTATATAGAGTGATCTGTTCCACACGTTCGTTATGAATTGTACTTACAATGAGCGTTTTTGTACTTTAATTTATGAAAATGGTAGTAATTGTAACTCTTATATAACTGAAACATTGATATTTTTGTAGACACTTTACAACAGGTATTTTAATGTACTAATTTAATAAATATAAAAACAAACTTTGTGTCGTTTTCTATAGATTACTGGTACCCTGAATATTTTAAATATGTACCTTGGCTCATCCTTACTTAGCTTATTTATATCTATATGATCCTGGGCAATTTGACATAATATAAATATGTTATCATAGATCAGTGTGTACTTAAGGTTCCAGTCTAGGAGCGTAGAGAAAGTTATATATCTTCTGAAGATATAAAAAGTTGCATAATTTTTTTGTTATTCAAATATTGAGTGTACATGCTGTTTTTCGACTGACGTTCGAAAAATTCTCGTTTGATGGTGGCACGTCTAGCTACGAGACAGTATTTTGAAATAAATAAAATCGAACATATTTGCAAACTGCATGAAATTTCCGAAGCCGTCAATCTCCAAAAATAAAAAAAAATTTTTTTTAGCATTGTCTGAAATTTTTAAGTTTCACATCAGCATATTACCAATTTCTATATTCTCCTTTTATTCAATAATTTGCTTGCAATTTATAAAATATTAGTTAACAAATGCATATTAATTATTTATTAATAAACCTTTCAACTGAAAAAATATTAAAAGGAGTAAAATTGCTCAGCAATCGACAGTACAAGGCGAAAATATTTATCCACAAAACTAAAATATTGAAAGTTTATTTAAACATGCGCAATTGTAATCCGCATTGCTAATACAAAACTTAATGCTTAGCAGTAAACAATCGCACCCATACCATGCATTATATCAACATTAATCAAATAAGGCTCGCTGTTCAGGTTAAAGAGATTAACCATCCAAACAGTCGATACACCGGAAAGAGTTAATGTAACCTAACTGTATATCGCCACCAGTTTCAATTACATCCGCACCATTGTCAATCTTTCGTTATATTCTATCGTTGCATTGATTGCAAGACGTAGCGTATATGCATGTACACGTAGTGCACTATATATTTCGTCGCACATACGATAGTTATATTTGTTGTGCCTTCTATACCCAGTGCATTGTCTATTGGTGGCAGCAGCTTCAAGTCAGTGCACTCTTCGTTCATAGAACGATTTGTATATAGGCACCTACTGTGTGTGCAGTAGGTCGTTTATACACGACGGTCAATTATACGATCGAAAAATGTCATTTTCTTGATTAGTGACTGTGCTTTTTTACGACTTGTACCGTTCCTCTACCTAGAGATTTTCGACTATATCTGACAGCGAGACATTCCGTTGAAAATAATGCTAGGGTGAGACGTAAATCTGTTTACGTAGACGCGTAACACTCTCTGTCACATCAAATCGACAATGTAACACTCTAAAACTCTAAACGATAAGATCTGTGCCAACGTTATATGTATTTCTATCATTTATATCGACACACGCGCTGCGATTGTAATCAATGTAAATGATTTCTATTTCTTTACGCACGCCTTTTGACATTCTCGTTACGACTGTTATCGGTTTGTTAAAAGTATATTACTATCAATAAGAGTTCGATGTTAGTTTAACAGAAAAATAATCTTCTTAAATTTTGTTGACAAAATGAAACAATTATGTTTGAGCATAAATCGAAATGATCTCACTACCTACCTGTCATGTTTGTTGAATGCGAACCTTACATATATACTTCTATTATTATTGGCTTACTCATACAAGTATACAGCATATTCCACAGTTGAATGCGCCTGTACATGCATAATCTATTTTAATGCGCACGTCACTTTGTCTTACGCTAACCAGTTACTAATTTGATTGTAGATGTCACATTACGATAGAAATGCAGGTACTCAAAGGTCTGCGGGGATTGATTACGAACGTCAATTCCAAGAGGATCTGGAACGTGCGCAAGCATTGAGTTTAGAAAGTCTTGCTTTGGAGAAATTTAAATTGCAAAAGCAACGTTCAGAATTTAATAACATTGAGCAACAATGTGTTACACAAAGCGATGTACATAAGGGAAACAGTACTGTGCATAGTAGTTCATCCGAGAGAGATAACACGCCACAAAGTGAAAAGTAAATTGCACTTTCATGCTTGTAGCTTGCCGTCGTCATAAGTCTTTTATAATTTCTTATTACATATTTATTCGAGTACGGAATATCTACTAATGGAAATTATAGATTCCATTGCAGAAGCAGACCAAGGCCTGGATGTTTTAATACCAACCAGTCGAAGAATGCTGTGATATTAGCACCACCCCCAGTTCCATCTAGGAGAAATTCAACAACAGCCACAACAAGTCAAGAACATAGCGTTGATTTGATCAATTTTACGAGCCCCGTGAAACAAGATAATCTAAGTGATTATTGTTCACCGCCACCTCCACCACCGTAAGGATATAATTGCCAAATACAATTGTTGTAAGAATACTTTTCTGAATTGTCAGATATAAATACTTCAATCTTCTTTGTTACAATAGAAAAGCATCTGTAGAACCAAAATGGGAAACTCATCCTTCGTTATTAAAGAAACAGGCCAGAGTTTCGCGCAGCAGCAGTTCTGCAAGTTATCACTCTAGAGACTTCCGATACCAATCACTTTCTCCAGGCCCCAGATCTTCCACTGCGCCATGCACACCAGGAACTCCAAAAATTAGTCCTATCATGTCAAGATCTAGTAGTATTAACAGTAATGTACCTGAAATAACGCCACAAGTGAGTAATATTTCTTATTATCTATATTTTTTTAATACGTTTGATGATGCTTACCATGGGCTACCTTATCTTTTCGTTCCTTATAACAATAATTTCATAGATAATTCTTATTCCAGCCTGCATGGAATCTAAATGAATTTAAAAGTTATTTTCTTGCACAGGTATATATTTTGTACAAATATTTTAAGCTAAACATTGGCTGAACAGTGTTATATTATGTAAAAAGCCTTACGTAACATTTATTATCGTCATTAATAATAAATCTTGGCAATTATTCTTACAGATACCTCCATTACCTATGAACTACAGACCAAGCATTACGCCTTCTGTATGTGGTGTTCAAAAACCGACATTCTCTATCGATGACGAGCAGCTAAACGTATTAAAAGTGATCGAAAAGAAGCCAAATAATAATCTAATAGATTTGAATTCTTTTGATCAAGTGGAAGACAAAACGAATGTTCGTGTTAGTGTACTAGAAGCGTTTGATCCATTGCTTGTTAAGACTGAAGATCAGAATGACAATGCCCAAGGACCCAAAGATGGTAATTATATATTAAGCGTAATATACTTGTAAAACAAGTGTACAAATATTTACAATTAATATTAATCTTACGCTCGAATGTCGTGCTCCTGCAGAAATCCAATCACAAGTTAGCGGATCAGTTTATGATCCCTTTGATCCATTCGACTATATGTATAGCACAAATGAAAGTGTTAATTCAGACCCAGTGTATGTAGCTGTGGAAAAATCTGCAAAATCTCCAGCTGTATCTCCAGCTGCACCACCTCCACTACCTCCTAGAAATTCATCGGCTTGGAATACCATTGAAAGAAGGAGAACTTCATTAGACAGAAGAGTAAATATACCGAAGGATTAAATACGGAATTGAATACGGCAATAAATAGAATTTTGATAACTTTAATTTTTTAACAGAAACGGCAAACACGTTTATACGAAAACGTAACAGTAAGGAAAGCCAGACCGTCACTTAGTGATTGCGATCTTAGAACTTTTCATGAAATGGTGAAATCTGTACGAAGTCAGTAAACTATATAATCCGTCAATTTATCGCGCTTGCAATACTTAATATTGTTATTAATGTATACATTATGTTTAGGCGAGTTTCCGTTTAATGATCCCAGTACAAACATTGGGCATATAATTAGTCCAATGATGGAAAATTTGTATCCTGAAGACACAAGTATAAAATTAGTTGTACATCCACAATTAATGGATTTTGATGAAAGCACTCCGTCCATTTCATTTACATGCGATGGTGAGCTTTCACAAAAAGTCTTTAATATAACATTCATAAAATAAGTACCAATTGAATAATACATTGTACGTATTTTCTTTCAGTTAATTGTAGTGTTGAGCATGTCATTCTTAATGTCGCTTGTTCCTTAGAAGATGAAGATACAGTAAATATAGATAAATATTGTCTGAGAGTATGGGGATTGGCAGAGTATTTAGCACCTAATACAACTTTAGCTCAATATGAATATATCCATCAGTGTATCAAATTGGAAAAAGATATTGAGCTAGCGATTTTGACTAGAGGACAAATAAAACGATCGATAGCGCGAACGGTATGCATTCATCTAGAAAAATAATATTTGAATTAATCATCATTTGCATTACATATTCTGTACAATTTTAATAAATAGCTTCAAGATGATAATCGTGATCAGTGTCTTAAATTAGAAGACATTCTTCCAAATGAACCAGTGCAACCTATTTCATACGATACGCTTCTTATTTTATTAGGTATGAAATCATAAACTGTTTTAACGCATCACTGCCGTGTTAAAAATATAAAGGATTAATCAATTTCTAATAACTTGCAGAAACTGTGGAAAAGGAAATGGAACGCGTAGAAACTGCTGCTATACAGTTAGCAACTACTAATCATGGTTCCAGTCTTTTACCACAACTACAGCCACGAGGTGTTGTTCAAGCTGTAAAGGCAGTGTCTGCGTTAATGGGGAATATAGAAACATTTGAAATTACAGAAGCAGTTGACAATTTTGTGAACGCGTGTTGTAAATTCTTACCCCAAGTTCATACAGCCAATATAGAATGCAAGAAACCTGAGATTTTGCACGAAGATGGTGACTACTCTGTCGTAACTTTAAGAAATAAATTCCCAGATGTTATTGCATCTCATTGTCGTAAAATTCGCGATGCGATTCAGGATCTCGTAGAAACTTATTGTCATGCCTTCCGGGTTGACTTTGAATTAAATAGCAGAGGAGAATTTCCAGCAAGTACGAGAAATGTTAAATTTGGATAATGTTCCATCATCGAGCATTTAATTTTCAATGGTGTTCATTTTAATTTTATTATGTATGTCTTGTTTTCGTATCAGATACATTAATATCGTCTGAAGTATTGGATACTGTCTTGGTACGTGTTGGCGCATTACATAGATTACCCGCACCGTGGAAACATGACGATTACATTGTCGCAGCTCAAATATTTCATGGCACAAGACCCGTTGGAAGTCCAGTTTTATCTGAACCCATGACAGTCGGCACCAACTTCTATCCAAGAGTTTTATTCAACTCATGGTAACCATTTTAAACCATGCAATATAAAAAAATATTATTTAATTGCCCAACTTAAATTATACATCTCTTTTAAAAGGCTGGAATTTCGTGGAATAAGTGTATGTCAAGTACCAAGAGAAGCTAGACTAGTGTTAGTGTTGTACGGTCGCACATTGCAGCCTACTGAACATGAATCGAATTCGTCAGCGGAAAATACCATGCAAAAAGAAGAGTTAGGTTGGGGTGCAATACAGTTTTTCGATTATGAAGGGTAATTCGACACATTTATTAGAAGGAGACCGGTTTCAGATATGTAGAATAAATAGTTGGACCATGTGTATCCTAATGTGCCCTTATTCTACTTTTCAGAGTTATAAGTCAGGGAAGTTTCTTCTTATCGCTTTGGCCTGCAATGGCTGACAAACGATTAGGTCCTGCTCCAGCAGCTGGAGTTCATCCTCACGGAAATACACACGCCATAATTGGTATAGAATTACCCGATTACGGAGGAAGGGTATTATTCCCAACAGAACTACGCGATTATGATGTAGAATCACTCGATTTTAATTCTTTGGATCAAAACACACAGGAATTGTTAATGGACATCACGCAGCAAAATACATTTTCAAAGTATATATTTATTAAATCTATAAATATTCTGAACACGTTAATGTTTACTTTCTTATCTTGTGTTTTTAGGCCTCTTATCGAAGAACGGGAAATCTTATGGGAGAAGCGACATTATCTGCACGATAGACCAGAAGCTTTGCCTAAAGTACTTTTAGCTGCACATAGTTGGGATTGGGCATGTTTGCCTGATCTTCATGCATCTCTTCGAGTGTGGAGTCCATTACCACCTGTTCAGGCTTTACAATTATTGTTACCTTGGTGATTTTATATTCCAAATATACCAATATCGAGATATTCGTAACACCAGTTAATCACGTATACTTTACAGTTTTCCAGATATGAAAGTTAGAGAAATGGCAGTCGGATGGATCCGAGAATTAAGCAATGACGAACTCGTGGATTATTTGCCGCAATTATTGCAAGCGTTAAAGCATGAAACTTACGAAACGTCTCCTCTTGCAATATTTCTATTAGAACGAGCTTTACTGTCTCCGCGAGTAGCGCATCATATTTATTGGTTATTGACACAATCATTGCCAGGGCAAAGTCCTCAGGTAATTTTCATTGTAACGAACTTCTTACCTGCTGTTTTTTTTTTTTAATAAATATGTATATTTGGTATATTTTACTTTCAGAATTCTGCTGAAGCCACATCAGAGGAAGACAAAGATATTAGCGCCGCACGTTACCACAAAAGATTACAGTTGATGTTACGTGCTCTATTAGCCGTTATTGGCGATGCATTAAGAAATAGTTTTCTTACCCAACAGTTACTTGTCAAAGTATATAATTCCACTTTATATATCTTTTTATTGTACACTTGGTAGTAATAATTGTATAATAATATGTAATCTTGCAGAATCTACACGAGATAGCAGAAAATATTAAGCAGACGAAGGATTCAATGCGAATGGATGCGTTGAAAGTTGGTCTACAAAATATACATTGCCAACTAATGGAGGACGATGGTACATGTTTGCCATTGTCTCCCAGTAAACAAGTATTTGGTATCAATGTACAAAGCTGTTCATATTTTCCATCATTTACACTTCCATTAAAAATCAACTTCGTCAGTTGTGATGATGAGATTTGCCCAGCAATTTTTAAAGTAAGTACCAGAAGCAAATACTTACTGCTATAGTTTTATTACAATGTTTGGTTTTGTATCAAAATGATTGCCAAGGTTGGAGATGATCTGCAACAAGATATGCTAACACTTCAAATGGTTCGTATTATGGATAAACTGTGGTTAAAAGAGGGGCTTGATCTTAAAATAGTAACGTTTGCTTGCGTACCCACCGGCCACAAACGTGGAATGCTAGAAATGGTTACTAACGCCGAAACATTAAGAAAAATACAAGTCGAATTTGGCTTAACTGGATCGTTTAAAGATCGACCGATTGCCGAATGGTTAGCAAAGCATAATCCTTCTGAATTGGAATACGAAAGGGCTGTTGAAAATTTTACTGCTTCTTGCGCGGGCTACAGTGTTGCTACATATATTTTAGGCATTTGCGATAGGCACAATGACAATATTATGTTGAAAACGTCGGGTCATCTGTTTCACATTGATTTTGGAAAGTTTCTGGGCGATGCGCAAATGTTTGGGAATTTCAAAAGGTAAATTAATTCAACGCATTCCCATATTTTATTATTATACTTTGATTGTAAATATGTACTTTCTGTTTTCAATTAGAGACAGAACACCATTTGTATTGACATCTGATATGGCATATGTTATTAACGGTGGAGATAAACCATCAGCGAAATTTCATCACTTCGTGGACTTATGTTGTCAAGCATTTAATGTAGTTCGAAAACATGGAAATCTAATTCTTCATCTCTTTGGATTGGTATACCTATTTATATTGCATTCTATGAGCTAAATATTTGATTCCGTTAAGGTGCACAAAATTACATTGTCACGAAAGTTATGTTTATTCTCTCACCCTAGCTACGTACACTTATTTTTTGAATGGGAAAGAGAAAATGAAGGATTTTTTAACTTGATAATGTAATTTAAATTATTATATTGTTACGAGGCGAAGAAAAACCGCAACGGAAGGACTTATCCACATGTTTTATCAGAAAGCGGTCCGCCTATCGTGTCAAACTATATACAATGTGTAGTTAATTAGTGCTTATCGCCCGAGGTCTTGTAATATCGAAACAATACGGCAGTCTGAGTCAATCAAGAGTAGTGTAAACAAGAGAAAATCTGCACATTATTAACAAAACGTTGTGCACTGAATGTGCTTCTGTGTACCCTAAACGTTATTTAAAATTAAGGTGTAAATAATACGTTTAAAAAATGGATAGTCTATTGTCGCAGAAAGATAATAGTGCGACTGATTCGTCTAAATTACACGTTATACAACAGAAACTTAGCAATATTGAAATCACGGAGTTAGTGAACAGATCTAAAATGAATAATTACACAAATTCACAGATGACTTCCTCTGGTATACCTGGTGTAACCGTGGATGCTGTTAGTTATGTGCAAAGGGCACTACTCCCTGAGCAAACAAATCCTGAAGCAGCTGCAACATTTGCCCGAATGATAGAAAGTTCACTTAAAAGTTGGTTTACCCAATTCAACTTTTTCTTACACAATTTAGCACAACTCAGATTCTCAGGCGATCATAACGATGGAACGTTATTGTCTTTCATACCACGCACATACACGTGAGTATCCTAATAAATCTTTTATAATTTCATACGAACTTGAAATTCTACCAAATGTTGCCATTATTATTATTATTGTAGTATGCAGCAAGAAGGCCAGTTGACAAGTGTTCAAGTACATGGATATCAGAAACGATATGATCCCGAAAAGTATTATATGTATATATTGCGTATACAGCGAAAAAATCATGCAGATCCCACTTACCTATTTCGCTCGTACAAGGAGTTTTGTGAGTTCTATCAAAAATTATGCATTCACTTTCCTCTTGCAAAACTTGCCAGGTGAGTCGTTTATTTCACATTGTAATATTAATTCTTATAATAGCATTTCCGTATAATTTTATATCTATGTAGATTACTTCAGTTCTTTTTACTTGTCACAAAAGCATTTATTTTTAATTATATAACATCGTTGATTTACTCCGCCTAATACATTGCGGGCTTCTAGTTTATATGTAAAACATAATGCAATTCACTTGCTGGATTTTGTTGCTTCATTATTACCAGGATACGACTGTTCAACGTTCACATTGTCGGCTTTTATGAAATTGTCATTTATATTTTTCTGCGATTTCTGTGCAGCAGTATCAATGTACGATATTTTTCGATAAAATTCTGGTGTATACGCTCTCTTGGACGAATTTTCTTGTATCGATATTTGAGCGCGAAATCGTCTCAGTACCATTTTCAAATTTTTTTGCTGCTTCTGAAACAGTGCGGAGTTAAATTTTATACGTGCACGAAGAATATGATAAGAATACATTACCTATAAGTGTGATTGCTTACGATGCAAAATATGTATTCAGGCACTTCAACGTATATAAATATTACAAAGCTTGAACAATCGATCAACTGTATGAACAGTTGCAGCTATCGTAATTATAAAATGAGAATACGTTTCAATCTTCCTTTTACTTCATAGCTATTTTATATACAAAGTCTGCATTCAGCTGCTTTATCTCTGATGATACTATCTAATCAGACCAAAATCTTTGATATGTAAAAATGATTCTTTGTGTCGAATCCGCAATAAGAAATTAAATATTATTCTTGTTTTCGATACGTTCTAAATATTCATAATAGTTGTTCGTCTGGCTTATAAATGAGAGGCGCTACTAAAATAATATGATCTAAAGTCTATTATGTTTGCCATATAGCTTACCGAGCGGAATAAGCGTTGGAAGATCTAATATAAAACAAGTCGCTGATAAACGGCGAGCAGATATTGAAAAATTTCTTGTGAGCTTATTCAAAATGGCACCAGAGATTTCCCAAAGTGATTTAGTATATACATTTTTCCATCCGTTATTACGGGATCAACAAAATGCTGACATTCATTTACGTAAAGTAAAAGGTATAATGACACTTTCCACGTGTATGTAATTAAATAATATTAACATTTTCTATAAATAATTCAATCAATTTTTCCATTTTATTAGTTGGAAATTGGTGGGCCGAAAAACCTGCAAGGGACAATGTACAAAGTGGGCAAATAAAGATGTCCCTTCACTATACTCGTGGAGCGTTTTATGTGATGGTTCATCATGCAAGAGGTTTGCCGAAAGTAGCTAATGGACAAGAACCAAATACGTACGTTAAAGTGTACCTTAAACCTGATCCAACGAAAAAGACGAAACGAAAAACGAAAGTCGTAAAAAAGAATTGTCATCCTTCTTTTATGGAAATGGTAACTAATTTCAATCAATTAATCAATTCGTATTTTCTATTTACCTTCAAATGAAATACTCAATAGATAACGTATGTCTCTTCATTGCAGCTGGAATATAGAATGACCTTGGATCTTATTAAAGAAAGAACATTAGAAGCTACTATATGGAATCACGATACTTTACAAGAAAACGAATTTCTTGGTGGAACACGTTTACCTCTTGGTCGTCTGGATTTGACAACAGAAACGATCGAGTGGTTTTCGCTCGGAAGTGTTCGGTGAAAAAGTACTAGTAAATTTAAGCGGGATTGATTAATGCTCACAAATACTTGCTCTATAGAAATATGGCAAAAAGTTAACCTTATCGCACAATACTAATGACAGTATTTCTGTACTATGTTCTGTACAGTGTAGACGTATGCATGGTGCAACGAGGAAGATTGTGTCTAGGTATTACGATGATCGGCATCGATACATGCTTTTAATGTTTAGAGCAGATGCTTCTTAAAACAAGTTAGTTAACATCGTACAATTAACGTAAAATTATATTCAGTTAATATAATGGTATGAACAAAAGAGGCATATTTCATAAAATTATTCTGCCTTTGGAAGAATTGCCAAAATATAAAATACTAGCTTCTCGCTTAGGAGATACGTAATTATCGATCATGAACTTTATTTAATTATGTGTCACACATCTTTGGCAATGTTGGCTAAAATGCATGAAACAATTTTAAGTTCGCAGTGCTAAATTTATTAGCGAAATTATATAAGAACTATTTATACTGTTTCTACCAGAAATCAGTGTCTATTAATAATAATGTTAATAATTGTAAATTAAAACTTTGCTATACTATTTTATTGTAGCAAATCGAACACAAGGTTTCCTAAATAGATATATCAGCTTTTATAAGTACATTATATAAATTTTACTCTGAGATATAAGTTATTTGCCTACAATAATAAGTATATTAAATAATGAGAAGACAATTTTTTACTTTCATATGGAAATTTAAAGATATATACAGTATATATATATATATAAATAATCGAAATATCTTATATAAAATAATAAGGAGAAAATACGATCTATATCAAGGAATATTACATATGTGAATGTATACTACGAATTTTTTACCATACGAAGAAGGAGAATGAAATTATGTAAATATGCTTTACAATTAATTGTTTGTCGTAATCATTTTATGTATTGTGAATATATTTTAATATTATTTTCTTCGAGTAAAGATTAATGAGCGTATCGTAGCGAAAATGAAGTTCCACATTAATACATTACCGACGGTTGATTCTTCGATATCGTTTAATTTAATTTTACACGTTCTGTGTTGATCTTTTTTTTTTAACTAATTTTTACAATATGCTCAATTTATTTTTTGACATATCTTTATTGTCGAATAAACGATTTTATTATATTTGATCATACAACTAATGACATATGATAATGTAATATTGCTGTTGGTAGTGTATTAATGTAATTAATTTTAACCTTAATTTTTGTTACAAATATTTTTTAAACGCTGTGGAATTATTTAATAGCAGAAATTGTACGATCGCTTTATATTGACATGAATTTTTATATAACAATGTATCTGGCAAAAGGGAAATCACAAAAGTGCAACAAGCCTTTGGCTTTTGCATTACTTTCCTAAGATAATTATAAATAGCAAAAGCTTCTACGTGTGCTTTCAATAGCCTTTATTTTGTGACATGAAATCATGTATGTAAATTTTAATAATTTATTTATATTCTGAATTATTTACTTGCGATTTAGCAATAATCTCACTCTAAACATAGAAAATAAATATTACAAACTGTAATAATTCTATTGCGTTTTCAATCATTCTTTCTTATTATTAAACAAATTTCTCAACTCAATAGACAGGTAACTGTATTGTCTTAAGTTCTCACGATTTCAAAATCACATTATTCTAACATCTTGTTGTACACCGTGACGAAAAAGTGCATAATAAAAGTTGAAAAATTATACGCCAAGTTACGTAACGTTTTGCTTACATATAATTCCCCCCTAAAAGAACATTGAATTTTCCGTGTTTCGGCTACGATAATAAATCCTTGAAGAAAAGTACTCATTGCGAATAGACATCGCCATTCGGTACACGATAGAATTGTCGCTAACGCTGCGCAAGAATTGCAATTACAGCGCCTAGCAATCCAAGCGGATGCACTCCATCGTGCCACTTCCTATCGACGGTGTCGAAAGGTGAGCGAATTCGCTCGAGTTTCACCGTCGACTAAAGTTGGAAACGCATAAACAGTAGTGGTTTTCCGTTTTTAGCCGTGCAGCTAACGGAAATGCTACCTGGGCCCGACACGTAAAGTAAGGGTGCACGTAGTGCAAAAGGATTTCCGATACACGCGCAGGGAGGACGTTTTATTACAGTTTTCATCCGCAGATTAGCCCCTTTGGAACCATCGATACCCGATTCAGAGACTTTATAGCCCCCCCCCATAAAAGTATCTATTTGGTGTTTTCGACTGGACCGACTGGACCGACTGGACCGACTGGACCGACTGGACCAAGAGCGACTCGAACAAAAAGGTATACACCCGTGCATCCCTTGGAATTTCTCGGTATACGTGAAACGTTGTTGCGTTCTCGGGGTCCAATTACGTACGGGTTGCCGACCCGACAGCGTTCCCTCACAATTCCAAAAACGCATCGCGTCCATTTCTCTTTCTCTTTATCTTCCTCCCCGATCCTGATTTCCATCATCCACGGCGCGACTGCGGAACGTACACGTGTATACAAAACAAGCCGGCCCTTCGTGGTTTACCTGTGCGCGCCACGAGAAAGGACGAAACAATTTTTTGACTTCTTTGTCGTGAAGTTTACGGAACCGTGGATACGCTGAGATTTCGGTTTTACACCGCTGCCCGAACGATTTCGTGCGTTCGACGTCGTAAATCATAGATATCCCTTTGGACCAGAAGCTGCTGGTGAAAATTGCCCCGTTCCACGTGGAAGCATGCACTGCGGCCATTTTGGGAACGCAGTCTCAATAGTCGCGTTTGGATACAAGGTTTTTACGTGAATCGTAATTGAGAAGGTAACGTTCCCGTTGAACTTTGTGCGGGGTCAAAAGTCGGACTTTTGCAACGAAATACAAATGCTAATGTGGAATTGATAAAGTCGTCTTATCGCATAATATGGACATAACGCAATGCCTACAATAGGCATGTACAACTCTAACATGGAAGCGATACTTCGTACTTATATTGGCGGAATTTCTGAATTGGCATCATTTCGACTGACCACAGTAAAATCGTAGACGACTACTAACTTGGATAATAATCAAACTCCTCGAGAACTTTGATTCACATTGGAAAATCGAACTTCAATCTGAAAACCGCACCATTTTCATCGCGAATGACTGAGAAGTCATTGAAGTCTACTGGAGAATAAAAAAGAAATTAGAAGTATTACAGAAATGAGTCGCGACGAAAAATATCTCGATACAGCGTTTCTTTGTGTATTATAATAAATAGCAAGTTGCAATAAATATTGCTATGAAAATGCGATGTAAAAAGTTGACCAGCGAACTTTTATGATATCATTTGTTACTCTGAAAAGTCTGGAAACACAATCTATAATAAATGAAAGATTTATTTCCGTTACTGTCAATAACTTGCACTTACAATATTTCTAAGTATTGCAAGGAATTCGTGGTCACCTTATTGGGCGCAATAATACAGCGATACTTAATTCGATGTTACCGTGAAAATGATATTAAGAATCATAAACTGATTGAAAATGATTCATAATATAACGTGTGTATATGCACGTACACGTCGTCCTATAGACTGTCGACCTGAATCAGACCTCCATTTTAGCGAATCTTCGTAAGCAAAATTAAATTTCCATTCCAGGGTAAATAATAGCGATATATATATATATCCTAGATATACATCATAGCGATGAAATTAACGTTTTTTCAATTAAATGTGTGATTATCTAAACTTTATCTAAATTATTAGATTACTAAATTGTTAGAGAACTAAAAATGATCTGATTATAATATTCAATTATACTATTTCAGTAACATATATTTGGCATGGACTTAAAAAAATGTGCATAATTTATTTCTCGCAAATCTAGAACTTGTCTTCTACCCGAGACACTTATTTCCAACTTCTAGAATTTGATTTATATACAGAAATAGATAGAAGGACACCACCGTCAATCACATCTTGTTCCCATATTATTTGAGTCAAATTTGTTGAAATAAAACCAGGTGACCAAGAATTTAATAGTACCAAAATTTCGGTCGCCGTAAAAATTATATTAATTACCGGAAACGTACTTAACTGTGGGGTCACTAGTTGATTAAGAATATCTGTGACACTAGCACACATTTCTTTTATCACGCGCATACTGGTGCAGCTAAACAAAAATGAAGGAAGAAAAGAAGAAAAAGAATAAAGGAAGTACATACTTAGATGCCAAGGGCAAGAGGAGACGAGAATACTTGAAGATAAACGGAATGCAAAGGGAAGAGAAAAACAGGAACAGTAGAAAGAAGGCGCGAGTAAAACAAGAAAAAACTGGGGAGAAGTATAGAGGCGAAAAAGGGGAAGACATAAAATCCGAAGAGAAAAGGACCATGGCAGTGGAAGCTAAAGGGACGAACAAAAAGGGGGAATAACGTACAAAAAAGATAAACAAGCTAGAAGATGCAATATAAGAAAAGAGGAACAGAAAGACGAAGTGGACATGCGGTAGAGGAAAAAGGAGAACCAAATGCAGACAGTGGCAAGCATCAAAATGGATAAAATAGAAAATGCTCGTGCAAGATAGGCGAGCAAAAGAAAATGGATAAAAGCTAAAAAAAAAGAAAACACCGCGGAGAAAGAAGAGGAGGAAAGAGGGATGGGAGGTAGAAGATCGAGAATGGAGAAGGGGAAGCAAGAACTTGGTTGTGCCGTAGCAGCAGGGGTTGTTTTCAGGGGTTGAAGAGGGGTTCGGTCGGACATCGATCTGGTAGTTAAGTTGAGGGCTCCCATGGGACTCGTTGCCACCTTCGCGGCTTCGGTTCCTCTGGTTTTATTTGTGTCAGCCTCTCTGTGTGTCTCGCGGATGCACGCTGGCATCGGTTACCGCGATGCCTGGCCGCTCACATAAACCGCATTACACGCTTTTATGCTTGTATTTATGTACGATCTAACGAGAGCCATTCGAGCGGGTGTCGCGGGGAAGCCGGGAAACTTTTCCGCCATAGGTATCGCAAACGAATCGCAGGACCGTAAACCGACTGTTACTATTCTATCGATTTAATCGTTATTGCCCGATTGTCCGACGATTGAACCGCGGCGAGTTTTCGCACGATTCCAGCGGTTTATTGGATTATGTCGATAACTATTCGCGTAAGCTGTATACGTTAGGAAAAAATGGTTGTGCATTATTGGATCGTTCGAAAGGTACTGCGCGAAAGCGCTTCAAGGGGTGTGGGGAGGAGGGGGGGGGGTGTTTGGTAATGTTCGAATTTTAGTGTTCATTTCTCTTTTATTCTTCTTCAAATTGGTTAATATTAACAGTTAGTAATATTTATAACATAAAATAGTAGGGGCTTACATCGAGACTTCTACATCTTCGCATATTTTCATTTTGCCCTGCGTATTTTGTCTTGCGCTTTATTACTTATACCTTTGCCTGCGTTCCCTTCTTTCTTTAAGCTTTGGGGAATGAAATATAAACGGTGGTGTGCATACTAAACGTATCATCGTGTATTTTCAAAGATGCAATGCGTTCACATATCGGAATAATAATGCTTGGCTTAACGATTGTGTAACATTGATAGCGTTAATAATAGTATTAGTAATAGTTAGAATAATAACTTATGAATTGCGATAGTTGTGCATGTGCATATGCACGTATTTCAAATGAGATATTTTCTTGTCGTCTCGTCTTTTGTTTACATCCATACACGCCCACGGAATATCGTAATTGCGTGTTACAGGTTGATGACGCTCAAGGCACGCGGCACATAAAACACCGGTTATTTCTGCTACTTTTTTTCTTTTTATTCTTTTCAAAAACAGCGTCCTTGTTCGTTTCTCTTTATTGTCGTTAAAATTCGAAATCTTCAGGATCGAAGGACCCAGCACGAAAGGTGCAGCAATAAAGCAACATAAAACGCGTTAACACGTCAAGCACGAAAATAGGGGCGGGGGGGAGAGAAGAGAAACGAGTCCAGACGAGAAATCCAGAAAAGGTAATAAAATTTCAGAATTAAAATCGGTATGATCAAAAACTTACATAACAAGGGTACATTCTCTCTTTCTCCGCGCTTCTATGCTTCACCTTACATCTATATGTACATTAATTTTCGCGCACAGTTCGCAGAATATTCCGTGCCTCCAATTTTAGCATTTTCTTCTAATTTATTGTGTCACGAATGATTATTCAAGTAGCCCGCGGTTGACACGAAAATTAGTAGATGAAATGTCGATAAAATATTAGCCAACCCAAATGCCAACTAAAGATGATATTTATATAATCATTCGTGGTTGAACAGCGAAAGGTAAAATTAGCGAGACAGAATATTCCGTGACCTGCAGGTAAAGTGTTACGATATATACAAAAAAGGAAGAAAAAAAAGGAAAGACACGTTTATAGCGTCTCAGATTTCCGTCCTCACCTACTCGATTTCTCTTGAATGCGACTTCTCGGCGAAGTAACGCTAAAGTAACACGTTATTACACAATTTCCCTTCGATCCTGCACGTATGCATGTATGCACGTATGTATGTATGTATGCAGATATATAAAAAACAAAATTATTCATGACGGAACAGTGTAGCGTCCAATAAAATTATTCTTCGTGAACTATACACAAGTAGAAAAAGAAATAACAGTCGAGAAATATTCGACGCACTATTTCTTTCATTCTGGTAAGCTTACGGTCCTCGTATATCTCATGCTTCTTGAAATATTCTTATTATATTGCGCCCGCGCAACAGTAGCAATTGGGCTCTCAACGGAGGCGATTTTTCAAACATCCCCAAACGAATCGTGGAGAACAAAAGATGGAATATGATTGATCGTTAATCAATAACGAACACTCGATCACGAAAGATAAATTATTATGCTTTTAATTGTAATTTCCATGAAAGCCTGCTCGCATTTTTCTCGTAATTAGTTGTTTTGCACCCCGTGCTATTTGAAAAATCGATTCTACCGTCGCGATTGCAGACACCTCACGTCTTGTATTTCACGAAGGTGTTAATTTTACACGTCGCACGTAATTAACCTGAAAACGTTTGCAGCGTGAACCGTTCCGGCGCGTTCCGTTGCTTCTTTCGTTATCCTATCGCTATTTTCACTGCATTCATATTTCCGAAACAAACTTATATCCTTCATTAGCCAAAGAAAATTGATACTACCTACAGGATGAACTGCGTAACGAGTAAACGAAACAAAGACCCCCTTTCTTTTCCCTTTATCACCGGATCGAACGTCAGTGGTATCATGTTGAACCATAACCATTAAACAATAATAAGAGAACAAAAGCTCGGGCAATCAAATGCAAACAACAACGAAAAATGTTAATTCGATTATGAATATCAACGTTCGCGGCAATGTTGCGCGTGAATTGCATCAATAGTATTGTATCCTCTTTCCTTATTATCATTTGTTAGGGGAGCATAAATACACATGCCAATGCACGTCCCAAGGAGTTTCCAGCGTCCTAAACTTTATTCTATTTACAATTTGTAACGAAAGCATCGCGCCCGTAGATTCGCGGGCTATATTTACGGCCCTTTCGAAAACGTTTCGAAAGTACTCCATCGATGCTGCAATAACATTACCAACGCTTCTCGGCAACGAGATAAATAAAATGAAATGGAAGTGAGATCTTCATGCTGCGACCTCGGTCGCAAATATCTTTGCTACGCGTATCTCTTCTTTTCTCTGAATTTTTTTTCCCCCAGTGTTTTAATCATGATTTATTGTGAGTATATAAAATATATAAGGTTCCCCACCCATTCGACTGGTTGCGAAAATGGTTCCTTCGTTGGGAATCGCACTAAAAAGCTTAAACACTATATTTACATTAAAAGCTGAACCGTATATATATATGTATATATAGGTAAAATTAACGTTCGTAACTGGCCGTTCTGCATACAAAACAGGTGCAGGAAAAAAAAAAGCGAAAAAAAAAACAACAATCGCGTTCCCCAAAAAGAAGAATTAACATAGGACATCTCTTAACACGCCTAATTTGTACATGTTACGCTTTTAAAAAATATTCATGTATAAAACAGTCTTCTATGGCGCCCCCTCGGAACGCGCAAGTGCTAAAAACCTTAACCGTAAAGAATATATATATATATTTACTTATATATATATACACATATTTCTACCCTCTTTTCTCCTCTATCGATAACTAATTACATACGTATAACTCTAAATTCTCTAATCATTATTCAACTCAACCACTCAATACGAGCACGGTGGCTGATCGTTTAAGGCAAAGATTGCACTTCTTTTCGTCCTCTTTTCGTACAGTAACCCCCCCATCTACACTTTTTTCCCCTTTAAATATCAGTGAACCGGAGATCCGATTGTCAGTTAACGACTTCGTGAACTCGCGCGACCCGTCACTTTTCCTTCTCGCATTCCGTAGCAACTGTACGCGATTTCCGGTATTGCTCCGGGGAGGAGCAAAAGAAAATCCGAACGGGTGCGCCAAACAGAATGAACACGGTAAACCCTCCGGCGAAGTCTCGAGGAAACAATCGCTGCTGCGACGTTCTCTCTCGACGAGCAGAGCGAAGTCTACATTGCAGCGCGGTGAAAAAACTTCGTCCCAGATAGATCGGAGATAATACTGGATAATGCGTGGACAGAGAAGAATGCATCCAGGGTAACGCCGGCACCACGTGCACTCTGAAGCCCGCCGTCGCCATTTTGAATCCCTCGGCGATCGGGCGCGGCGCAAGAATAATCGAAGGCGCCGGCGAGATCTACCCTCTGTCGGACGCACTCAGCCCCCTCGAGGAGAACGAAGGAATAGAAAGGAAGGGAAAGATAATGAAATCACCGTATCCAGGCGCGTCACCACCGGTGGACGGACAATCACAGATTCCGGCCTAGACAATCTGCCGTACGAAGGCCATACGCCCCTTCGTATCGGTCGTCGTTCTAATTGCGAACCAGAAAGAACAACCGACGCGACGTTCATCATAATCCACTACACGGTTCTTCTATGATTATTTCCTCGTCGAATGGTATACATCGTGGGACGAGCAAACAAAGAAACACGAACGTACATGCTCGATTATGCGTACCACGAATCGACTCGGAATCAGTTGATTCCAAGAATATCTCGCGCTAACGCGTCGCGTTCTTTCCGTCTTCGATGGTGGTTCCGCGCGACGGTACGAGTCACGCCCGATGATCGATATGCCACGATGATCGGGGCGTGCATTTAACACCGGTGACGATCTTTCCCCTGCGACCGCGGACGAGGAGAGGTTACGAGGTCAGCCGTGACTGGGCCATACTTCTGCGACCGGTTCCTCAGGTCACAATCCTATTACCGTGTGCGGATGAGGGTGCTGATGGCCGTGCGAATGCAGAGACGCGGTCGCGTGGCTCAAAGCCAACGCGTGAGACGGATGTCCAAGAGGTAGAGGCGTTGAACCGCCATTCTGCATCAAACCGCTCAGCATTCCACCCATACCGCCGATCGACAGACTGGCCATTGCACGCTGACACTGATTGTCCACTGCTTTCGGGTCCTTGTGCTCGAGCTCCTCGCGTTTCTTCACCTGCTTGCGCTCTTTCGCGCGACGGTTTTGGAACCAGATTTTCACCTGAAACAGATGGAAGGGGAAATGAATATCGCCTCCACGAGTTAACGGTGTCCACGGTTTGGCGGCGGATGGATCGGCGGATTCCGCGCGATTTCATTGGAACCGAGGTGGAAGAATTTGTGCGGCGGCACTTTGTTATGCGGTGAGATTAATTGAACGGCGTGTTTGAACTGCTTTGAACAACGATTGCTCGATTTCTTGGGTTCGATTTGTTGCGCAAGACTGTTGATATTGTCGTTGATGGTTGTTTATTCGAGCCGCGGCGGAATTTCACGGATGTTCGCTTGAATTTCGATAGATCGCTCACCTGTCGTTCGGAGAGCGCTAGATTCGCTGCAAGTTCGGCCTTACGACGAATAGTGATGTAACGGCTGTAATGAAACTCCTTCTCAAGCTCCAGCCTCTGGTGATCCGTGTAGACCACTCTGTATTTGTCCTTTGTTCGTGTCTTTCCTAAAAAAGAAACGAGGAATAGCAAGATAAAGCACGGCATCATTACACGTTTAATATCTGCTACTCTAATTCTCTTGTCAATAACGCGTTTAATGTAGATAAGGTTTTTTTTGACGATCACACTTGTAGCACATTTCGAGCGAGCGAGGAATAAATAAAGTAACGAGGGGGTGGCTGCGTCACAACGTTGGGCAGCTCGAAAAAGAAATTGTTCAAGCGGCTATTCGTAACTCGCCAGTTCGGCCGAGAAAGTTCGCCAAATACGTGATAAGCGTCTACGGTGTGAGGGAAACGAACGAGAGAATTTCGTTAGCTCGCACGAAAATACAACGGGACCGAGGGACAAATGAGTACAATAGGGGGGAAACAAAAACAAAAAAAAACAAATCCCGAAGTATCCCCGCATGGATTCGCGGTGAAAATGGCAAAAGGAGCCGACAAGTCGGCGCCGGGGATGGTGTGAATTCGACGTAGCGTTCGAAACGATTACGCCAGTACGAAACACAAAATGAGAGGGAACGGGGCAGAACGGAACAGAGCGAGAGAGACGTGGAAGGGAACGGGAGAAAGGAAAACGATTAGATAAGGCCGGGCCGGCAAGATCAAAGGCGTGCACGTTAATCCACCACTCCTCGATAAGAGTGCTCGAGGCCTTCGAGACATCACGAATAAGCTTCGACCTTAGACTTTCCGATGGTATGTATAGGTGGAACCGGCATGGCTGGCACGAAATCTCCGAGATTACTTAGCGTTTGTGCCACGGCGAAACCGATTTCAATAAAATGAACGTTAAATCCTTTATCTGAAACGTTACACCCCGTTAGATGTTCCGTGACGCGATTATGAGGACGTTGCTAAAACGCGTGTAAAACAGAAAGGAGTACGGGAATTTCGCTATTCGAGCGATTAGAATACGAGGAGGCACAAACGTGTCGTGCCTGTTCAAATATTAGAACAATATATTATGACACGTCGAATTTCGAGTCTTGCCCAGATTGCGGCCGATCGTTATCGGGAACGGTTCCAAGTTTTCGCTGGGCGAAAATAGTGACACACGACGGATTCGGAGGGTATTACGCGATATATTGTTGCGGGGCGTAAGGTTCGATTCGCCATTTCGTTCGTTAGATATGAAAGATATTTGCGTTATTTGAGATTCACAGATTTCCCGTTGATCCTCGTTGGAAAAATATCGACGAATAATTATGCTCTGAACTGCTCCGTTGAGCACATCTCGTATTAAAAATTGGAAAGAACTTAGCGAGTGCGCTTAAGCCGCAAATATTGTCTACGCGACTATTTCCTGCAGATTCGATCGAAAACAGCGGACGAGTTATTCAATGCGACGTTAAACGCGGCGCTCCACGGGGCGAAAAAAGCTAGTTCGAATTACATTACGCGTGACAGAATCACAATTACCGAGCCTCTAACCTCGATTCCTCGGTTCCTCGGTTCCTTAAACGCGTAAGCTCTTTATTCCACGGTCGAACTCGTCGATCCGCGAAATCCAAAACCCGCGTATGCGTCACCAATGTTCCCTTAACAATATCAATTTTTACGAGCCGATGAATCGACGGTCGTGCATATACAGCCAGCCTCCCGTTATACGGGTGTCATTTCGATACGGCACGCATTGTTCACGGCTGCAAATATTTGCCATGTTAAGCATAAGCGTCCCTGAAACCCGATGCACGTTAACAAACATAAAACATCATTAAATCTTATCGACATTTTATCTTTGAAGATTGACATCGACTCGAAAAAAGAAAAAAAATTCCAAACCCCGAGCAGCATTACTCTAATTGCGGCAGATCTTGGAAACGTCGCGAATTTCAGCTGAAGATAATTTCGCGATACCTTTCGCGCGATTGAAAGGAAACGATGTTAACCGTTCGGACGAGTGAATGCACAAATTTGTCGGAAAGCTAAAATGAAATAACTGCCGCCCGTTTTGATTACACGAGTTTCCTTGCTGCGCGACGACTTTTAACCAGCCGAGGTGCGCCACTTGAACTTCCACGTCCAAAAAAGTTTTTCGAATCCCGGAGGAGAGCGTTGTTTGTAGGGGAGAACGGTCGGTTTTTCGATGTACGAACCACGTACTGTAGCTGTGTGAGTCGGCAAGGATTACCGTCGGTCTTTTTCATCTCTCTGATATCGGAACTCGCACCTACGACTATCCGGTCGGTTCCTTGTCAACACTCGATCTGCTAGTGCTCTGAATAGCGTAATTGTTACACCAGGTCAGTCAAGATAATTTCGTTTCACGCATTGTGTTCTACCGCGAACAGATGTTATACATCTGTTTCCGTAAAATGCGATCTAGGATATCGCGCGTTCGATACGTTGCCCCGAGAATTTAAGTAGGCAGCTCGAATTATCGCCGCCGCGAATCTTACAATCGCACCCTTTTGCGCGCAAATTGTACAATACCTCCCGCAGCCGAACGCACCTCGCACTCAATTATCCACCTGCAATTCTATTCGGTCTGGGAACGCTAAAAAATGGTATGCAACGGAAAGGAACGCGTGCACCTAAGTACGTGAACCGTCAGCACTGCTGTGCCACGAACGGAAGAATTTGAATATCACAGAGAGAGAGAGAGAGAGAGAGAGAGAGAGAGAGAGAGAGAGAGAGAGAGAGAGAGAGAGAGAGAGAGAGAGAGCAACGTGTCGCGCAATGTTTGTCCAGAGATTACGAAGGTAACTTCTTTCGAAACGCCCGTCTGCCATTCGCAACGCGCGGACGTAACCCCGCGTCGCCAAAGTTGAATCGTTCCCCGCGAAATCTATCGAGAACGTCGTTTTGAACCGTATCACGGCGAGCTCCTCGCTCCGCGTATACGTATTAACCACCGTAAATTCGATTGCAATCAACCGTAACGCGTCAGGATTTCGCTCGACCGTTATTTCGCTAAAACAAGAGGGACGAACATTTTGCGTACAACCGGTGCGACGCGGGACGGGAAACGCGGGGAGCAAGGGAGTCAAAGAAAGAGGACTCCAGGGGCTCGTTGCCACCCCATTATACCGTTTGCTCTTCCATTTCGCCGTGCGAAATGGTGAAAGCGCGTGCCCTGCTTTTCCTACCGTTCTACAGCGACGCCCTCGACTTCTCCGCCACCCCCTTAACCCTGAACCCCATGTCGCGGCGCTCTCCTCTGCTTTAACCAACCGCTTCTGGAACCGCACGGGTACCATTCGTCAGTGGCATCACAATTGCCTCTATTGTGCCGCGTAACATTTGTATATTGCATATCAAGTGTCTGCATGCTCGATTAACTCGGGCTGCTTCGTCGATGTACCTATACGGTACAGGCGTGGTTCTTTCCCCGTCGAACGGGGACAGATTGAACGTTAACGATGCAATCCGGGTAAGCGACATACGACAATAGCGTTCTGCCAATTATGAATGAGGATTCGCATTAATGGATCCTCCTATTTCTTTTGCATCTACGGCGGGGTCTAATGAAATATCGAATAGTCGTACGAGCAACGGGGATCGTTATCAGCGTGCAATTAATCGCAGGTGCGTCGTATCTGCGATCGATAACCAGCGGTCTACGCGTGCCCGATAGAAGAAAATAGCAGTCTCGAGTACTCTACCGATGCACGTGTTGCAGAGTTGCAGCGAGCGTGACATTTTGATGCGCGATGGCGCAGGTTGAATGGCGGTTTTATTGGAGAGCTTAGCGGAACGATTGTCCGGCGAGTGCCCTAAAACCATGCTGGAGTGCGTACCTAAGTAAATGAGGTATGGCGTATGGCGTACCTACAAATCCAGCCGACATGCTTTCATTGTGTACAGACACCGAACGACAGCGAACCGGAAAAGTCCCGAGTCGCCCTTCAGCTTATTATTATATTGCCGTGCGACACAACGACTTAACGGCCGATCCTTTTGATTCTGGGCAAAACCAAAGAATATAGCCGCGGGGAAAGGGTCGGGATGAACGAAGTGAACGAGACGGCCGATCCCGTTTACCAGAAAACGAGGTCTTCCTCTCTTGACGGAGTCCAATGTCGCGCTGTGGGGAACGAAGACGCCCCCACCTGGCCTCCAGCGGACGACCAGTTTAATTAACTTTATTGTTGGCAAAACAAACCGTTCGGAGCAGCTTTACGACATAATTGCAACGTTACGGAATGAACCCCAGGTGGCCCGTCATTGATGTGCGCCGTCGTTGCTACACGGAAGAAGTGTGTCGCGCGTACGCGACCGAACTGTAATGGCAACTTTCCGGCAAATGTGTAACAGGGGGAAGGGAAACTGTGTTACCGATGCTATTTTAACAGTTAATGACACGCAACTATCGCGCGTCCAGAAGTTGAAGCACTCGAAAGCGCGAAGATCGACGGGAAGCTGTCGACGAATGGGTGTATCAAATTTGAAATTAAACTTCGCTCGTGCCAATAATCATGCCAAATAACTGGACAAAGTGTATCAAGTGTACATCTGGGGAAACTATTCCTGAAAATAGCGTTCCTACTAACAATAATCGTGTCCACAGAGGCCCGAAAAGGACGTTACACATATTTCTAATAACAAATCGTTTCCTATGGGATGCGATTGTTTAACGAACAATCATTCGAACCGTGCGAATATTTGAGCGAGGTGTTTCGGGCCGTGGAAGCGAAACTGGAAGCGAAACTGGAAGCGTTTCTGCTTCCGACGACTGTTAGCTTCTTGCGGCGCGACCAAAATGGCGCCTGGCTATAAAATCCGGAGGAACCGTGTGCCGCCATGCCGAGGAGTCGAGCGAAACGCGCTCGTTCCGAGGGGCACACAGGCCATTAATGACGAGCAGAAATCGCATACATACAGGGAACATGCGAATACTCCGATCCATGCCACGAAATTGTAATACGAATTATGAATCATGCGAGAGCTGTCGTTATACGAAGCAGCGGCTGCCTGCAATATAACCATAAAATTCAGATAATAGCCTCTAGAAGGTATTGAAGGGTCGTGCGGTCGTGGAACAGTAGAAGAAAGGGAAAGACGGGTGAAACTTGGCGAGGTATGGAAGAAACGGTCTGAAACTAGTAGAAGAGGTTCAATACTCGTTGCTTTCATAGCTCAACGAGGATTCTGTAACACGTTACCACCGACGATTCTCCGTGTGGCTAGACGCAAGAAAGTTTCTCGCGCCACCGTGGACGGCCGAGGAAGACGAAATAAATTCGACGGTCGTATAACGCGACATCGAGGAAGCCGTTGGAATATTTTTAATGGTTTCCATGGCTGAATAGCCGGGGACTAATAATTTCCTGAATGGGTTGTCTTGCGAGGGAAGAATCGAAAGATTCCTCGCAGAGTTCTCTATCGGTGTAAATCGGTGGACAGCAATATTTGTTGCTACCCATTTGATTCGAGAGGGAAACATTTAACAATCACCATTGCGACACACGGCTACATACCTTGGTGATCGGAAAACAATTTCACAACACAATAAAGTAAAACAGATCATTCGAATAGGATGGGCGTCGAGCGCGTTGCGGGAACGAACATTTATCATGCAGAAACGACAGGAAGTATATGCCGTTTTATCGAGGAGAAATTCGAGGGAGACGATCATGCTTAACCCCGAATGTAATGCAAAGCGATTAAATTATAATGGGACGTACGGGAAGGCATGCTTCAACGATCATAGTTAAACAACGAAGACATGCAAGTCCATCGAATTGCCTTGGATCGTACATGTAAATCGTCAAACGATAAAATAGCGTAAAGTAATTGTCGGACGATAATTATTGTGATCGTACCAAGGGCGTCGATGGTGCAGAGCTCGTGAATCGTTGAACCTGCACTTGCATTGCAGTTAGAAGTTATGTTGCACGCTGCAACAGTAAAAAAATACATTGCAGCTTAATTAAGTATCTTTTCTTCTCGATTCGAAGCAACCATCTACATGTTACATCGAACAACAATTGTTCCCTGAGCTTGCAACCCCTATCATTGTGAAATCAACGTATTTACATTTGAACAATCCGACAACATTTCCACCAAGATTTTACATTTTCATCGTCTACGCTATCCACCGCCTCGTCTCTTCCTGAAATTCAAACTGCTTCGTCGGCCATAAATCTCGTCCGTTGGCACGTGTACATACCGAACGTAAACTGTACACGAAGAATTAGCACGCGAACCGAAACTTTGCCCAAATTATTTCAGCCCGTACCGGCATCAGAAAACCCGCCTATCCATCTATGAATATATACAGAGTCGCCAATGGAAATTCACATAACCGAAGCTATTGTATCTGTTAACGGATAAGTTTGTAAACGACGCGAATCTTTCCTCGTTACCCGAAGGAGTAGCGTTCTCGGTTACGATGGTCCGGTTGAAAACCGTGGCGACAGCAGGAGGACGAAGATTATCTCACAAATATTTGAGAGCAATTAGATGTTTGCTCGTCTGTTACCGTGTTTACATTGTTCGCCATATCTAGACCGTAGAGACGTGTTTGTAACCGAGCATGCTGTACGAGAAGTCCTCCGCGGTTGATTCTCGAAAATCTCTTACATCTACCACACCTCTAAGAGAACCATACGATTTTCTCGGCATTGTGAAATTGTATTATTTTACTAGTTGCTAGTGCAATGGTTAATACGAACGGCGGCAGAATATTTAAGCCAACGAGTTTGTTTCGATTACGCATAGGTAATATGACGATTGATCATTGACTTGCGAAGAAATGGACGATTTCTGTTATATTGTAGGCAATATACGTTGTATATAGTGTAAGATGAATTATTTAGTAACGAATAATTATCAATCGGATGAACGTGTTGATAACATTCGTAAATATGGCACGTCTGCGTGACTTTAGAAATTACGCTCGCGATACGAAATAATGGTGGTACAGAATTTGTAAACATAGCGTTAGATGTTTTTTCACCGTCAATCTGAATGAAGAAACGTCTATTCATTTCTAAATACAATTACGATACATCGTCGACCGTTTGTAAATTGTGGAAACTATCACATCGGTTCCTGAATAATTTCACCTCTTTTTAGAAACTACGCGACCGTTATACCCAACGATCCAGATCCGTTAAGCTAAACTAGAATTGCGGAACCGCTTCCGCAGCGACATTCAACAATGTCTCCAAACTAGAAGACTCTGCAAATTCGAGACGATAATAATTCCACGCGTTCCATTATACGCGCCGCCTGAACCGGCGTGCTTATTACTTTCCGAATGATATACTTCAGGCTGTAGACAAATGTCTCGTATGTTGATACACAAATTCAACGTCCTAGACTACCGTATTGTCGTACGAGCTCGAAAGTCCGATTCGATATAGGTACCAAACTGTATACTAATTACCCAAATATCGTTCAAGTAAGCCAGGAATAGTTCAACCGTTTCTAATGAATGAAGCTTTCAGAGACACATGAACGAGAACAAGAGATTCGGATATATGATCGATCGGAAAACGTTTCGACGTACGATTAACGCTCCATTGCTGAATGGGGAAATGTTTTCTTCGCGCATTCTTCTCGGCAATCGCGCGTGTCACCGATTTAATGCCGGTAATTAGAGACGCTGTGCGAAGAAATTTTCCGAAGAATCACGATTAGCACAGCCGAAACGATCGAGGTAAACGGAAATCGATCGTGCGACGAATTGGAAGCATTTCTCGCGACAATATTTTCGATCCCCGTCCACCGCATCGACGTTCAAACTTCGTTTCGAGCATCATCGGCAGCAACAACGTATTACCGTCGCCCAAGCATCGATATTGTTCAATGGTATACACTCGGCGCGGTGTTCAGATTTGAACGAACGACTTCAGAGGACCGCGTTATCCCCCTTTCTTTTCGTGCATAGGTGACGTTGCAGATTATTTGATTTCGATCGATATCGATTTCACGACCCGAGAGTGCGGGTCGATCTAATTTCTACGATAAGTAAGGATCAATCTGAATGTCGAACTCGTGGAAGATACGAACGATTTAACTCGCAGCATCTCGGTGCGCGAGCAAGTGGTGTTAGATTCTCGATCCGGAAGCATCTCGGACATTTCTGCGCGAAGCGTTTCGCGGTGAAAATAATTCAAGATAGCAGCAACGGTTTGAGGAAGCGGAGAACAACGTTCGGCAGACGGCAACGAAAGAGCAACCAAACCGAATCTATGATACCTATGGAACATTCTACGGCTAGAGCGTAAATGACTATTAACGACCCAACGTTCGCGTACACATTAACTTTGGCCTGCTATATACAAGTATTCGTTCAGACTCCGATTCAATATTCGGCAAATAACTAGCAAAAAGGTTGAATTCCTCATTATCCCCGTGTCTATCGACCAAAAAGTCGGGAACATCTCCGCGAACCTTTCCCAATACGACTGACAGTTACGTCTAGTAGAGCGATGGAAAATCTTACGAACCTGGATTCGGCTGACTCTGGTACGACGTCTTCTTCATCCACTCATACGGACTCCTTATCTGCGCCGGTCTCATAGGCGTCGTGTTATTGCTACCGCTATTGTTATTACTGTTATTGTTGTTGTTAACCGACGTATTGTTGTTGGCCGTAATCGAGTTGTTGTTGTTGTTGTTGTTGTTGTTGTTCGACGGTGGCGTGGACGGTGTGCCGGGATTACTGATCTCGCTACCGCTGACGGTGATCGGCGGGCTGGGCTGTCCGGATACAACCGGGGGATTCGTCTCGTCTCCGCTCCAATCCGTCGCCCCGGTTATACCCGGCTGTTGCTGATACGCCTGCGGATGCTGGTACTGAAGATGCGAGTACGGATGCGCGTGCGGATGCTGCCAAGCGGATATAACGTCCGCGTGGTCCAGGTACTGCTGCGGACCGTTCGCCTGATGATGCGCCGCATGGGAATGGCCATGCGGATACCCGTACCAATACTGCTGTCCACCGTCGGCGGACGCGGCTGTCGAATGTTGCTGCGCCTGTTGCGTCTGTGCTTGTTGCTGAATTTGCTGGGCCAATTGATGCTGGCCGGTCGGCTGCTGTTGCTGCCGATACATGGCCAAGGAGTTGTAGTAGGACACCATGCCGATGCTGCTGATATCCGTCATCTTCTCGTACATTTATCACGCTTGCACGTCACTGTCGTCGATTGGTGCGCAGTAACCGAGTGCCCTGATCGACCCGGGTATCGGGAAACACCGTGCTGTTCCCTACCCAACAGCGGGATACATAGACGACTATACGGTGAGGATGTGTCCGCGGCGACACGGCCGATTTCACCAGATCAACGAACCTTCCGTCATCGTGGAGGCACGAGGAGTCTGCGTGGAATACGGCCGCGAATTTCAGATGTTACCGGGGAAGTGTCTTGTCACTTTACACCGAGCACCAGGCGGACGAGTCGCAACGAGCGATCGGACCGTACGACGATCGACGAACGATTGACGAACAATTGACGAACGATTGACGAACGATTGACGACGGGCGAGACTTAACGAGAGCGGGTCGAACGTTCCACGGGGAGCAACACACTTTTTCTCGGCGAATTCACAGGGAAAACTGCTGCCCGGATGAACGATAACGGTATACACGACGTGCCTTGTATGCGGACGATGTTGCACTGACGACTGCTTGTTCGCCTTTGATTACCCTAGGGTGCGACAGCGCTAAGAGGTTGAATACGCCTACTGCCGGCTCTCTGCCCCCACCGCACTCGACGGCCGACCAATGAGCGAGGGGATCGCGGCTCGTCGACCGTAATGGCGTCTGACTAACGTTCGGACGGCCGGAGATACCGCTCGACGATAAAAAGAAACGTGTTGAAGGCAGCACTCACGCCCCCGTGAACGCGACTCATGTGTAAAACACGCGAAATAGGCAACATTTTTCATTCCACGTCGCGTTGCGCCGTGGCTTCCCCGCGTTGTGAAAATGCGCGATGCAAACGCGCGACGGTGGGAGAATTTTCGCGATCGGACGCGGGCGAGGCTTGAGTATTTTTCGGGTTTTGCATCGCGATTTTCATTCCGACAGCGGTTGGAAGCGGGCAGAAATGTTGAAAAATACAACGTTAGAGGAGACGTTGATCGAAGCAGACTTGGACAGTCCGAGCTGAAAGCCGAGGCGAGATCGTCCACACTTTTCTTATTTTTAATGTAGGTTTCGAACTATGGTGCTCGATAAGAGAAACAAATTATCTGTTCTTAGCACACCATATTTTGTATTTTTGGTTCGTTTTGGGAGAACATAGGCACGCGGCTCGATCATTCTGATTCGAAATTTCTAATTTTGAAAGCTTGCCCACCTGTCGATACTAATCGTTTCGTATTTATTAAGGTATGAACTAAATAAATTGCAAGTTTCGTTTCAGCATACAGAAAATATGTAATATATCTATGTAATAAAATGATATCCTATAGATAGATTTAATAGAAATAGGTACAGATCCAGTACCTATACGTAATACACATTAGCAACAGCCTCTATATTGTAATTTCAATAAACACTCGCGGCTAATACTTACTGGGAATACTCCAAATGAGTATTTGCATCTAATTATTATAATACTTGCCTGTATATCGATTTCGTATAAATACTTTTCATGCACGAGACAAGCGTGCGAAAGCAAATCGCGAATTACCGATTCAGGTTCCCTCCGTTCATTGCACCAGGATAACAGATTGCAGTAATATTTTATTGCACCGTTGTAACAAAATCACGCACAATTAAGAATACATAACAATTGTAAAGTGCAACGGTCGAGTTCATAAATCAGAGCGTCGCGGAAATGATTTAAGACCAAAAACTTGAATTCGCGGCAGTTAGGTGTGATTATGATCGATGATTATCGTTCGTTATGTTTGCGCAAGTGTAAAATACGAATTGAACATTCGCGCAAGAGGATTTGCAAATTTAGAACGGGCAATACCGTCAACTATGTTCAGCAACACGATCGTGTTACATCCGTTGCTTATCAGCCCTCTACATTTCTTTCGGCTAGAGTTCCAACGCGTTTCTCTTTTTACGTTTCACGTTCAGTGTTCCCCGTTGAATTAATCTAAGCCATTCGATTAAATTTTCACCACTGTGTTCAAATTTATGAGGGTAGATCGTATCTGCTCGGTGTAGTGATTTAAGTAAGTACAAGCGATTCAAGTCATTCAACCAATACGCACTATTCCCCGTGGGCACACGGTTTGTATTCTTGTGCCGATCGCTATCAAGTAAGAAGAAATTATTGTGTAGCTACATGTACGGGAATATTTCTTGTTATTATTGCAAACGTTAAACTGACTGCTCAAGTGAAATTTGTTCTAATTGAAGGGAGAGCAAGCGGTTCTTACGCAGCTCTTCTTTTAAACCTTTGCAATTAGATAGATGAATTTTAATATTAATTCCAATGTCGATCTTACAGATAAGTAATTACACTTATTATTGTTATATCTACAATTCGTTTTCGTGGTCTCTTTGATCTTGAGTCTAGCTTATTCTAGCTCACGATGATTTGAATCAACCCGCCTTTTCGCGTATTCCAAGCTAATTACGTCTTGGATATTTAACGTTGAAATTACGTAATTATTTGTTAAATACTTCCATGAATTGCAGTGTTAAATAACAAGTTTAACCTTTACGTTGCCCTCAGAATTTACATACAGTTCAATTTATACGCAGAATCATGCCGATTAAAATATTTACTTGTGTTTACCCAGTTCTGCGAAATCACATTAGTATTATTAATCAATACTTGATTAAGTGCTTGCTTTACTTGGGTGCTGTATTTACCACGCTCCGAGGGGCAAGATAAGTAGAGTGTAATAAAAGTAATATATGGTACCGATCGAAAAATCGAACTTGAAATCGAGATATACCGTTTCAGGTGTCTCACTCTTCGCACTTCCAATATTTTCAAATACGACAATCAGATGTTTGTATAGAGTACGCGCGGGCATATGCGTATGTTCGCCCGTATAACATTGACTAGTCGTTCAACGAATAGTTAGACAGCTGATCCAAATACAATACAACCGCTCGTTAAAATGTTTCCGACGTATCATACGTCGGCATTACAAGGATCTCGAACGATAACAATGAACAGAACCAAATACGTTTCAACCTTCCAAAAAGAAACTCATTAATCATTAATTTATAGGTACACGTCAATCTCTACGATATTCCTCTCTCTCTATGTGGAAGACCATTTCTAAATCCTAGAAGCTTTCCTATCTAAAACGAACAAGAAGCGTCTATCGAACGTGCATCGACGCTGATCCACCGAACGTTCCAGATAAGCTGCAACATCAAAGTGTTATCGAAATCGCCAAACGGCAATTAGCCGGCGAATCTTGCGACGGCGTAGACGAAGATCAATGTGGCAAGTGGTCGCGCGGAAATCGATAAGCGCAAATCCTATGGCAGACGTGATTAGACAATGGAAATAAATCGTCGCAACAATTCGCACCGTGTCCATGGCGCTGACCCATTGCAAGGTTGGTTATATTATATTAGGTAGAAGCCAAAGGTAATCTCTTAGTATAATGGCAGCCGCCTCGGGCCCACCGACGGCGATGTGTGTCACAATATTGACCCGGTCGCAGCCAACTCTTGCGGTCCCTCAGGCCCCTTCCGTTCGCCGCATGGCGATGCTCCGCCTATGGATACCTGTTCCCTTGTCCCCCTTTTCTTTGCGATTTCGTTCGCCATCCCCCCCTCCCCCCAGCCCATTTTCACGCTCCGGTATATTTGGATTTTCCTGGTCTTTCCCGTTCCCCGTGGCGTTCGCTAAAAATATGCGATCGCAATAAGCAGAGGGCCGCGGCATGCAATATATTTCGGTCCCTCGTTTATAGGAATTGTTGGGGAACATTTGTTCAGAGGCGAATGAAACATTGTATTTCGGCGAATATTTTACGATAACCGCGGTGTGACGCGAAGTGGCGAGATATAGCAGGTTTTCTCGCCAATACGTTTTGGGTGACTTTAATGCCGGGTGGAAGTGTTTCAATGACTGTGAATTTTTAAGCCAATTTTGTTCAGTCTTTAGTAGAATCGTGAGATTCGGATGTAGGTAAGGAGAATCGTATAGACAGTCGGCCGCATTTGTAATTGTAGCGGTGTTCCCTTTATCGGATGATCCGGAAGGTAACGCGGTTTCTTTAGGAGCTGAGTTTAAAACAGTGGAACATGTCGCAATCTTCCTTTATCTGTGCGTGCGTAGATGTAAAACTGACTCTTACCTTTCATTAACTTTGAAGAAAGTATATATGGAAGTTAAATTGGCAAATGAACAAGTCCGCTTAATACTTCTATTACACTATTTTTATAACAAACACAATTTTTCGCCAATTGAAACTTACGCCGATCGGGAAGATCAGAATGTGTATACAAATAATTTCAGTTCCTATCCTTTCAGCTTCCCTGAAAATCATTAATCGGTGTATTCACGTTCCTTTAGATCTGTTCCTGCATAAACAAAAATTCAATCCCCATCGATTTAATTAATATAACATACAACATGTATAATTAATATGGGTGCAACTAATGTGAACCACAATGAGAACCGAACGTAACTCACAGGCGAGACGCAGAACAAATCTTTCCTTTCCTCCAGAAAGTGATAATCGTCTATTTCATGCTTCTGGTAATTTGCGCAACGCCTCGCAAGTTCGCCGTCCTCGAATGATCGATGGCGTAATAACGTGACAAAAGGTGTTCGTTGTCGTGGACACTTTGTCAAAGTGTCATCACGACATTTCTTGTAAGGAGCCCTTCAGTTTCCTTAGACCCTGGTGCTCGGTGCACGGGTCCACAGCAGCTGCGGTAAACGCCGTAATTACTCGGTTAGTTTACGACTTTCGAGATGCGAAAATGCTGCGGTATCGCAACAATGGCAAACTGTCGACAAGAGGACGCCTTAATACACCGAGCACGGCCTTATCTTCTCTCCAGTCACTTGAACCGTTCTCTGTTAACGTCATATCTGTTGACATTAAAAAGCCGCGACTAGCATCAAGGTGTTGCAAAAAGATCCGACACGCTGCACCGTGTTCTCATTGAACCCCGATGGAAAAAAAAATTCGTAACCGTCTATTAACATTTCGTACAACGATCTAAACTTTCCCATGACGATAACCGTGAGCGGAGACGCCGACCATACATTTGGAAACGTTGGCTGTGCGGCTTTCCAAATTTTTCCGTCATTAAGTAATAGTACTATTAAATTGCATGCATTGTACTAAATATCGCCGGCAAAGGCAAGAGGAATCTTGGTTCCCAAAAATGGGTCCGACCGAATTCCAGGTAATAAACTTGCACAGTTGGGGGGGGGGGGGGGGGGGCCGAGCAGGGCCCTAATAAAATGTTACCGTTTTAATTAAAAATGGGACGAAGTAAGTACAGAACAGGACGGCGTTACGGGCACGTTTGTCCATTGCATCCATTGTTTGGTATTGTCCTTTGGCCAGGGTGGGACCCGCTGATTGCTCCACATTGTAGTTACCTCTTTAAAAATTTCAAACCTAACTGTAGTGAAATTGCCCCCAATTAAAACGATCGTAAAGACCTGCAAGGGACTGCCCTTTCCCCACGGATGCGAACAGAATTTTCTACATAATCCTCGGTTCGTTTCCGTCGTCGCTGTACATTCTTGTACGGATGTACATCCACCATGAACATCTTTCCCTTCGAGTTTTACGTAAAAACAGTACGCACTGCACAGTGCCGATTGATCGATTGTTTTCGGTTCTCGTATGGGATTTTGTCCCCTTCTTTCAATTATTGTTAGGAAAATTATTATACGCATTGACATTATAACGCCTTTGGTATGTACGACCGTCGACTGTAGTCGAAAACCGCACACTGTTCGTTATTATTTTAATAAAATAGTATTTCATTTTTTGTCCCGACTTTCTCGATTATTCTATTTATTCAGTATGAATGGAAAATTGAGATAATCAAAATTTGGATAAATTAAAAAGATAAACGTGAGATAATCTACAACAATATCCAGCAGTTTCCTTCGACAAAAATGGACATGTTCCTTTTGATTAAAGGTTGGAACGTCGTTAACCGTTTATATCATTCAATTAATGCATTCTGTTTCTATAGATACAGGATATACAGTACTTAGCTTCTTTATGCTCTATTATATTTTGATATTGTAAATCTTTTAGTTTCTTTCATTCACCTTTTCACCTCCTACGATGCGGAATTTTAAGGTGTCTACAGTTGTTTATGTTCGGGGGGATGACCATAATAGCAGGGAAAAGGTGATATAAAACAAAGTCCGTAACGTCAAGAAAGCCGGAAACTCTCCGGCTTAATCCTCAGTCCCGTTGCAACTTCTGGGGCATTGTTTTACCTTTGTGGGTTTTGCATTTTTCTGTTTTCACAGTAGTGCACTTCTTTTTTTTTTTTTCCTTTGCCAGACCTATTTTATAGATATTTATGACCTAACACAAAACGACGAAGATGCCTCTATGCCATTAGCACAACAGAATTAATTATATCACCGTGCGTGTATACAAAATCTTTCTTCTTTGGAATGTTCCTCCGCCGTCGCATTAGTTGTTAATTGTTCGTTCTTAATATTATGCGATTTAAATCACGTCCGCCGTATCATTAAGGCTGAACTCCTGGTTTATATGCCATTAATGTAGAGTAGAATTGGTAACGAAATTGTTCTATTGTAATAGAGATAGCTTCCATAAAGGCTAAACAAGCGCAAAAGTTTTGTAAAGAAATAATGGAAAAGAATGGTGCAGAATAGTAGATACGGTTTCCTGACAATAAAAAAAGACAGCTCAGGTAATTTCTGGGTACAGCGATGTTCCTCAAACGCTAGGCTGCTCTCGGTAGTTCGGTAAACAAGGTTTTTCTATTTACACTTGCAGCAACTTCTAACCTTCCCCCTTTCCTACAAATTGATTTCATACAAAATTTATGTGTGCGCAACATATGAATATCCTAGTCGAAAAATATTGTTATACGCCGAGAGACGTCGCTATAAGGAGATGTACTCTATCAAGTGAAAATAAAGGTATTCGTAGTTCGATTAAGTTACATCGCGCTATTGATTGCGATTACAGTAACGATAATTAACTTTCAAGTGAACCCTGTCTCTCTGTAAACTCATTCATGGATTACGAGTAGCGTGCAAGAAGAATGCTTAACTCGTTTGCTAGACTGTTCACACTCTTTTGTGGGGACGAACACCCCGTCTCGAAATATGCGAAAGGGTTCAGAGTGGCGGAAATTTGATATTTATTGACGCCTGTAAAAACGGCATCTAAATACTTGCAAATGATAAACTGGTTGATTTACCGTACACTCGTCGCAATGATGTTCCGCTTAGGAACCTTCAATCCCGTATTCCGAGATGATAGAGAATAACCCGTTCGGAAAGTATCCACGGCGAAAAAAGATGGAGAAAACCGGCTAAAGTACACAACGTGAAACGAGATAAGAGATAAACTGATACGGTCCTAAGCGTCAGAACAGTTGGTACATAACTTTATTCGGTATTACGCGTGCCTAGAAAAATTGTTGAAACGGTGACATTTGCGTCAATGGTTTCATCATCGAGAGTACAATTGAGCAACGACATTGTTTGCACTTCGGCGAATATGCGTCGCGGTGACTTGGCACATCCGTTACATCGGAGACGAAAGTTCGATGTTAGAAATATGAAAAATGGGGCGGGTAGCGAGGTGAAGTAGTTGGAACATTAAAATAGCTACCACAACCCTGAATACTTTTATTATATTGAGTCTGTTTATTGATAAATATGTTTGCAGGTATTCTGTTTGAAAGGCCCCTGTTAATGCACATTCCTCGACGTTTCGCTTGAATAAGATCCGTCTCGTGGATTTCTTCGCATTTCCTTCAGAAGATATCCGTCAGTTCTAAATTTCGTTTCTTCCGGATCTTGCATTCCGCGGTGGAAAATATTAGTCTTGTTCTCTGTGCACTTCAGAGCAGTGAGCAGTTGCTTTAATCGAGCGAATGTTTCGAGAGAAATGAAATTCCCGAAGAATCACCGTCCCTAATATATGAGAAGCGCCGAAATCTTACAAACAATTCAATTATAAGTTTGCAATGTCTCGTTTCATTCGATTCGTTTGAAAATTATTATTCACTACCTCCCGCATGTCCATTGGTCAATTCTTGAACCATTGGCCTCGGTTACATTGAGAAAATACACATGAAATTGTCCTTGGCTTCACTGTTTCTTTTTTGCTTTCCCCTCTTCGATCTCTTCTTTTTGCATGCCCGCGAGAATATTCGAGGATCATAGTTGCGTGAACCCGTAAGGCATTAATTGACGAACATCTTCGTTCCTTCGTCGAGTCGACTTTAATGATCGGCACCGTAAAAATGTTTTCTATTTTTATTTTTTTACGACGCCATAAACACGTCGCTGATGAAGGCATGCTCGCGTACGTACGTGCGTGCGTGCGTGCGTGCGCGCGTTGCGCTCGCTCTTACTCTTTGCGCGATGCACTTTATTTATACGGGGTTTGTTGATGTTATCCCTCGATACAGTTCACAGTCAAATCAAATTGTAAAGTACTTTATTCTTTGCTTATAGTAATAAATCTATCTGGAACCATGGATGATTTATCACGATTACAGTATTATCTAATTGTATCGGATTGTTCCTATTCTGATACCCTTTCGTGTATAAAGATGGAACCTGTCGTCGTAATCGAAAAACGTAATAAATCGAATAATAAATCAGGCAAAGTTCGAAATTTCGCGCACAATTTATTGAGATTATAAATCGCCGCGGTAAATATGAATAGTTAAGTTTAATAAGCTTTTGAGGGGTTGAGCTTACTTGCGGGGGGCTTAAGTGAAATTAACAGAGATATCCTTCTATGTATATGCCTTGCATTTAAAATCTGATTATCCGGAATCGTGGAATATACGAAATTCCTTGCCGTGTGCTGGATCATACGGATAATTGCGAGACGAATGCTTAGGCATGCGATTCACTGGAATATCATTGTTTGTGAAAGTATTCTAATTAATATTTATGCGCTACACGGGATATTAAACCTATTAAATATTCCGATTGGGCGCAAATGCATCCAGCGTACAACGCCTAATATATGGTAATCATCAATTTTCATAATGAAATCAGATATTTCGTAAAATACCAATTTTCGATGTCTATCGGTATATCAGACCTATAGCTCTCGTAGAACGTTTCGAGGAAATGATTTATGCGAAGTGAATTATATTGCTTCATTAAAAAAAAAAGAAAGAGAAATCGGACGACTGTTGGTTACTTACGATTAGAAGGATTTAACGTTCGTCATATTCTTTCAATTTAATCATTTTCACCGTACAATTTCACCATATTGAACAAAATAAATATATTCGCAAATAATTCATAAACGCTACAAGCTTTATCATTCTATAACTGTATCATTTTATAAGCATGATAAACTTATATAACTTATCTGGGACAACATTTCTAAGATTATGCATTAGATTTTTGTTACTCGAGTCGGGAAATGTGTTCCTGTCTCCGAATGTGTTGGTTATTCAGAATTCCTTGCAGAACATTTAGTTATACGGCAGCGTGGCGGCTGTGAAACGCAACCTCTTGATTATGGCACCTATGGGAAAGGCGATGGCACATCAGGGCACCGCAACGTCTCGTAACTTTACATAAAATTAGTACCTAAAAGCCCTTCGTCTTCATGGCGCCCATGAAATAACTGTATTCCAGCCAATACGTCGCTCGGACGTCAACTATATTTAATCAAAGCACATTATTATGAAATACGGGATGCCTCGAAAATCATGGAGCATCCGAAAAGGAGGTGATTCCTCGCATAAAATGATAAGACTAAAATATATGCAATACAATTATTTCGTATAGGGCGCCGTATACGAGAGAATCGAATTTGAAAAATCATCGAGTACACAGTTGCATTTAGAGATATTAATGGTTTATAATCAAAGTCGTCCATGAAATAAAAGTATTAGGCTTGATTACATTATGCTGGCGATAGGAGTAAGTGCTCAATGCAATAAATTTGATGAGACTCGATAGTTTAATTATTACGGCGCATAGTATAATTGCGTTTGAAGATTATCGGGGAATAAATAGACAAATTCAGGATTGACAGATTACGGGGGTGCGAATTGTACTTTTGAAATTATTCGGTATTATTGGCAACTTCATTTATCTGCCCCGTAAATATGAAAAATGCATTGTACGGTGTAATTGTACGAAACTATGCTGCAATGCGAAAGCAGTTTGATCCATAAAGGAATATGAATAGGATGTATACCAGGAACGTATTACTTTAGAATCCAGAAACTAGATTCTACATACTATCTGTAATTCGATTATTTTATATTGTTATCAGCAATGCGAATATTTGCATTTGGAGCAATGCGTAAACGCGTACGCCATATTTCTGCAATGACATTTAGGGGTGCAAAAGCAAACGCATTGAACGATTCCTCGAGTGGCTATTGTAAATAAGCACAATGCACCTACTACAAAAGCGTAGTTTTGACAGAGCCGTGAGGATGAAACAATCAAACCATAAATGCCTGAACACTCAGGTTGTCATCCCCCAGGAATATTTCTCTTAAAGTGCCATTTGCTTAGCACAAACGCGAAGCGTTACAAACTATCGACAGGCAAGTAAATCGATTATACCATATATTTGGAGAAAATTTATGACCCCGATTATCGAGATGGGTACGCAAACTTTTCATTTGCCTAACTCCATTTCCTCGTCATTGTCCAGTGCGAGCTCGCGCAACGGAAACTGGCCCAACGGCCAACAGTGACAATGACATCGTACAATAAAAATGGCCAAAAACGAAAAAGCGTATTCCCCATGCATACAGGTGTACGAATATGGAATATTTCCGTGCTATCAGCAGAATTCCACAATTACTCCCCCGTTTACGCCGCCTCAAGCACAGGCCGCCCAACGCCGTAAAGTGCAGAGAGGGGAAAAAAAAAAAAGAGAGACTAGTAAAACGGCCACGAACGAAAGAAATTTGTGAAAGCTGCATGCCTAAGGGAGGAGATTAAGCCCGGTTATTCCGGCTCAGGTTTAGCTCGCCACGTTTCGAACATTCGCCAAGGGTTCCCCGTGTGAGCGGGAAAACGCTTTCAAACCGCATTTAAACAATATTAATTTTATTGCATGGTAATTCGCAACCGTCACCGGGACCCCGATGCGCCTTCGGTCTTGCGTCCCCGTGTTCTGGCTCGTGCAGGTAAAACTCGAAAATTTTACGACCGATTTTGCCTCAACTATCGGTCGGTGAAAAAACGTTTTGTACCCGAAACCCGCGCCGCATCCTAACCCGGGCACATCGCTCGACCGTTTTACTATGCGCCTCTAAAGGTATTAAGCTGAAAACGAAGCAGCTAAGTACACTTTATTTCCAGGACAAAGAGACGAACGACTCACCGATAATCCTTTGCGTGAATACATTTGAGCATCCTGTTGATTATTGTCGCCTTGCCCGTAGCATCCCTTTAACTGACTGCAATTGCGGACAGACGGAACAAGTACCGCTTGACGACGACGCGCAGCAGGACGAAAGGAAAAAAAAAAGGTGGAGAGCTACGTTTTATTGGACGTTCAGGTGGTCGGTAATCGTTCATTAAATGAACTTCGTATGCACGTGCGGTACGCTCGAAAATATTAATTGGAATGGAATACTTTGAATGTATTATACGCAGCAAGTGTTGATGAAGGGATCCCGCATCGGTGAGCAACGAGTGTTACACTTTTCTGTTTCAATTCGTTTGGAAATATTTGATTCCCGTATTGGTATTGGAAATTGAGTTAATAGGCTTTGTTCCGTGAATGCGTGCTAACGGCGTTGGGATACGGGGTTCGCCGGTTTTATTTCAGTGAGAAATTGCCTATTTGTGTTTAGGATTTGATGATTGCTTTCGGCCGAGAGTCTCGGAGTTAAAAGGACGGACCAAGATTTCAGAGTCTTGTTTAGTGAGATATCTCTACACGGCAGAAATATTTCGCACCGTATGACTAATTGAGATGCTTCCTTTGCCCGATATGTTACTTAAGTCAACGGACTTGTAATCACTAAATTAAACAGAGCCTGTTCGCTACACTTTCTTACGTATACACCATACAACATCTCCACCCTTCGAACCTGCTTACCCTTGCTCGAATAAAATGCGCGTACTGATTCGCCATTGGCGTACGAAAAATAAATCGTCCTCGGGCAGTTTACTCGGCGTTGCCAAAGCCATTATCTAACAGGGACACGAATTAATATTCTTTTTAACGAACACGCCGGGATATTTCAGTTTGACGTTCCTAAAACTAGGCTTGATCCGTAGGTCGCAATAAGGCTGTCTTCTCTGATTTATATCGTGCGTTTTATATTCCAAGTTTGATTGTAAATCCGATGAAATGCCGGACACGGTTATTGGGCATCCTTCCATTTGACTCCGCCCACGAGGACACAGATGTTAGAACACCTTTTGATCCCTTTTAAGTACGCACGGGTGCAACAGCACAAGAATTTCCACAGATGGGCAGTCCTAAACCGAGGGCATACCCCGGAGCAACCGGTCCGACCACTCTGAAACGAAGCTGCGATTCGTCTTTCGAACAGAATCCTCAGAGCATTGAGAAGAGACGCGAATAAGCGTAGGATTCAAAAATGGTAGACGAACATTGGATCGACAACGCGTACATAAAGTTTTCGTTCGTTTCATTCTCGTATTTCAATAATTGTGCGAATAACTAGATTGAACCGGACGAGCTTGTTCAGGATATTTGCATCTGGAATTAGAATTTTGGTATGTGTGGAAATGTTTAAGTTGGCGGAAGATATATCATTCAATCGTCACGAATTGTCGAGCGGATGGAATTAAGGGGAAACTGTCGTGTGCGTCTTTCCGCAGGATTCTAGAGAGTAGCTATGCAACATTTTGTTCAGATCTATAGAAGAATTTAAGAGGCGATGGGGTGCGTTACAGACATCTTAAGTTAATGATTAATATTGTTGTGCAATTGTTTCAGACACGCGAAGTAGGGTTCAGCCTTTTAATGATCCTCTCGAAGCAGGCGATTGGAAAGATAGAATGAAAGAAAAGCAATACAACTACAGATACGGTTAAGAATGATTTGTCAGATATTGAACGAACGTACTTTAAGCCTGAAATTGTTGAAAACGATTTTCGAGATTTTGAAATGATAAATGATATAAATAGTATCCTTGTCAATTTTTTGGAAGAAGGCGTTGAAAATAATCTGAGATGATGGGAAAAGAATGTAGAAAATAGCGATCAATATGTCGGTGATTGAAAATAAATGTACGTATTCTAAAATCAAAAAATGACACGACACCAAGTAATTCTGACCAATTTTTTGCTGGGCCAATTAAGTAAATGTAAAAGCCATAGTAATGCTCAATTTTATCTCAAAGTAAAACCAATGCTCGAATACGTAACGTCCCTTCAAGAAATAATTTTTTAAAAGTGAGCATAAACACTGCACACAAACTATCCAATTTACATCTTTTGTAAATCTAACTGTACGATTTAAGTTACGTATTCTGGTTGGCCCTCTATATCTCATTAAACATTGGTTTTCTACATCGTGTTTGCAGGACATTTTTTTCTTCTCGATCACCTTAATGAAGCAGACCAACACCTTAGGTCCCTAGGTAACTGTGCTAAGAATTCAGTTAGGGGGATTTGGAAGACTCTAATCTATATTAAACTTTTTGAATATTAAATTGAATATATATATAAGAAGTCGATAAATTCTATCTAATTGTGATACTTGAGACTTTATTGCAACTGGCAGAACGAACAAATACTGTAAGAATGGCGAATAGACAGTAGAGGACAGAAGGAAAACAATAGTAGTGAAAGTGGCTAGATCGAGCAGCAGGTATTTCGCTTTTATTAAACCTGAACCTGAGTATACAATTATACGTAGTACCATAAATAATTATATATAACATTGTAATAAAAGTTCATGTAATTTGGTGCCCTAAAAATTCTATAAAAGCATTAGTATGTATTATCAAATGAAGTGAATGCTTCTGCGTCCACGTGAAAAAAGCGATAATCATAATTTACCAGATAATACGCTTGCTTAGTTATGTAATTAAATATTATGATACGTTGTCTTTCAGTTCTGAATAACCTCTGTGAATAAGGAAATAGTTTGCAACCGTGCCTATTAAAAGAAATAATTTAAATAAAATGTCGGAGTACTTAACACAGATTTCTACAACAATCACTAGAATCTTATGAGTATACTTAACAGCGATAATAATATAAACAAGGCAGTAATTTGGACATGTACATAGTACGCATAAGTTCTGTATCGGAAAATGCTTTATGAGGTATGAAGTGCGGCAAACAAAATGGGCATGAAAGAACAGAAATAGACAAAGATACAAAGAACCAATCGATTTCAACAATTTCTTAAATTGCTTCAAATCTTTTTGGAAATCCATTTTTTGTTAATCCAGTCTCTGCAGGAATAAAACATTAACAATTTGCCATTTACTCTTCTTCGTGAAGTAGGATTTAAAAAGAAAGGGCCGCCGTTGTATATTATTATTAATAACAAAAGAAATCTATTATAACAAGAAATACCATTTTATATCAGAAGTTTTTAAATATTTCTCAAGCTGCAGTCATCATAGAGCCATCTATGTGCTTTATGATGAACTGCTTACGATGTCTATATGCTTGCGCTCAAGTCCAAATGTAAAGGTAAAGAAAATATTCCTACCAAAATCACTCGCAACGTGACCAACGGAAAACGATGTTAACGCTCTCTATCGTGGACGCTGAAATTAAATAATTTCACTACTGACAGCCAATTGAGAAATTGCCTGCTTATTTAACAAATAATTTAGTTCACAAACAGCCACCATAAACATAAACTTAATATTATTTAAAAATAGCCTACCTAATTGACAATCTAAAAGCATATAAAGAAAAGGTAAAGGCATATGTTCTGGTGAATTTGAAAGAGATCAAAGTTCATAAGAATTTAGTGATACTTCATAGGCAATATAACGCGATTTTTCTTCTCATTTCCTTTGAGGCATGAAGATTATAAATCTTTCCATTTGGTCCAGTTTAAAATAGTACTCTATTTTAACGCTGGGAATACTTATATTTTTACACTTATTATACACTTATACTCATACACTTGAAACAATATATCGTTGCATTCGATAAATACAACACTGTAATAAATGTAACATTCGCAACTCTAATTCTCCATCTCTTGAGAGACAGTTTGTGTCGGGCCTCTTCGGCTTTTAGCCTCTTCTTTTCTTCGAGGGCAATGCCAGCGGAAACTTCGTCTAGGCTCGAGACTCTATTCGCGAAAGAACAAAAATAATCGATTAAATATAATCGTGAAAATTGCGATTATGGAAAATCGTAAAGATTACGATTATTACGCGGACAGCCTCGAGCATAACTTACCGCGTTCGTTTCGGAGCTCAATCACGATCGCGACCAAGACCGCAAAAAATTCGAAAAACCGATAGGCAAAACCAGAGGCGAACGCATTGTATAAGACGTCCCGAGACGCCTCCGACACCCGAGCTTGGCACACAATCATTCACACTCTAAGGGTACGTACCAATTCCTGAAATCGGCTGGCAAAGGTTAGCGACCATTGCGTAAACGCGCGTAAACGTATGTGCTTGTGCATTACTTTCGTATATAATATTCATTGTTCAAATATATTGCACATTCTCTTTCGACTTAGTATACTTGGTTTGTCTAGCAGGCTATCCATTGCCATATTTTCATTATTCGTTTTGGTATTCAATGTGTATTTGTCATAGTTTCGGTATTGGATTAAAAAATATGGATAATTTGTTATGAAATTCCCGAGCCGACGCAATACCACAGCCTAACCACATACACACAATGTGGAAAATACGTCGTGCACGGCACACTAGTAAATGTCAGCCACCAAGCATTGTTATAAATTTAAAAACCATACGATCATCGTGCCCATTACCTTTCACTGACCGAAGTAGCACCTGGGCACGTGAGTGAGTTCCTGGCAATAAACACGGAAGGGGTTAAACCTGAAAATCCTGATCTAAAAATATGATTAGTACACCTATATTTTATTTTCAATCCCTTTAAAAATGACTCGACTTTGTAACTTATGAAATATCAATGAAGACTCGACAATTGGTGATAGATAATTTATTTATTAAAGGAAATGACTGTCATTGAAACTGAATTTAGTAGAATAAGTAATGCAATTAAGAAATAAATGCAATTAAATAGTTAGTTGAAAAATTGATAAGCTATTAAATACGTCTCAGGTGATTCCTTAATCGAAGCAAATTGTTCAAGTTAATTACTTCTATTTAAAAGTCTGCCCGTATAGAAAGCACTTTCGTGTGCGTAATGTGTAATAAATTTCATACGAAAACGACTCGACTATAGCATATAAAAATTAATAGTAAACGCAATCATTGGCATATGCATATTCAATGCTGATTTTAATATACGTATCGATGTATTTATTTATTTTAATACGTCATTACTATAATCATGAAGCACTTGCAGTAACGAAGTCAGAGGGTATCCGACTTCCGCACTGCTGAACAGTGAAAACAAATTTCAATTGACTATAAATCCAATGAGAAATTTAATATTTAATATTCTCAATATATGCATATACATTTGTTCAATGTATTTATTAATGTCATCATATATTTTTTATCGAAATAGAGGAACCTACGGGAACAGTGCTTATTTGATCAAATATTTATTTGATAATAAAAAATTACGTTTCAACTGACGTATAAAAACTATACCCGTAGTCACTATGCTCGTAAAACTACAAAAAAATACAACCAGTCACCCGTGCCGCTTCGGACCAATCGTCGTACGGCATGATTGGGGCCGGAGGAACCAAAATGCATGCGACTCACCAACTCGTTGATTGCAAAAATAGACGAAGTACTCGTGGCAGACACCAGGAACATCACCGAGACTGTTCAATCGAACTCAACCGTCAGCAAGTGTTCAAACTATAGCCAAACAACAACGCAAAGAACATTCAAATACACTGTTAATATAATTAACATATACAATAATATAATTCAATAATATTAATTCAATAATAAATACAATAATATAATTCTTCGTAGAAAGCTGAGAATTGTTTAAAAGATACTTACATTTTTCACTGTATCAGTGTCGCATAAAGCATCCCCTTCAGTGATGCACTCTACTTCCGATAGCGAATATAAGAAAAAAATTAAAATAAGAGGCTATGCACGCGACGCAAATTATATCGGCGAACAAATTAAATGAAATTTCACCAAAATGTTCGTTACAATCTCCTGATTAAAATGACACCAAACACGATATGGTTTATAAAATTTTTACTTATCAGGGTACTAATAATTTCATTACCCTTTATTATTGTTTTCGATAACAACCAGAATGATATATTTTGGAACTGTACATATATTTACTTATTATTATTGATTCGGTGAATGACCCAGCTCTCTTCTCTGCGTAGTTACTTTATCTAAAAAGTAGATATAAATTCTTACAATTTCTTATCAGTAAAAATTATAAACTCTTATGAACACCGAATGTAATGTCACAGAAACGAGAATGATTCTGGATACAAAAATATTTTGCCATTATCTAAATCTAGCAATTTAAGATTAAGAGAATTAAGAGATTCTCGATTTCGAACGTTTACTCCCAAATTTACAATCATACTACTAATTACCTTATTGGTGTTAACTATTATACACATATTCTAGTTGTTATTCAAAATAATAATAAAGGAGAATAAAATTATTAATACCGTGATAAGTAAAAATTGTCCACACCATATCGTGTTTGGTACCATTTTAATCAGGAGATTGTAACGAACACTTTGGGAAAATTTCATTTAAAACGGACCAAAAATGAACAATTTTTAATATTAGATTTTGATCGCGGTAGTGTTGTCTCACGTACACGGGCATTTAAACTTGCTTTTTTCCTGGAACGCTGCCCCGTATCTCGGCTGCCACAACATCAAAGGAGACCCGAACTCGCTCGAAAATCGTGTCTGCACACGATTAGTGTTCACATTCGGTCCCGAGTAAGGTACACTAATCGAGACATTACTGTAAAACCAATATGAAAATATAATTAAAATGCTCACATACACAGGCCTCGCCTGCATTGAATTATTAGTCATCATTGTAGCTATTGGCTTACTCTATTCCATATAATCAACTCCCTCCATACTCCTGTTGCCTAAGAATAACAAAGAAATAAAACAGGTGCCCGAAAGTAATAAATAATTGTAATATACTAAAGCAACAATTAAAGTCAAATTCTGCAGAAAATATTAATATTCGAATTTCAAATGTATAGGCACACGATGTTAACAAAAGATTTAGTATGGATGCAACAGATACCGAATATTCTTTAATATAATCCAGTAATATTATGCAGAGTGGTAGTTAGAATCGTATTCAAGAAGCAGCAGCGATAATAGAGTACAAATAATTATGGTATAGCTATTATAAACGCACCACACTGGGATGTCTTCCATATGTTTCGTCAGCACGGTTTCAAATCGTATAATGAGAACTCTCGCCATCGTCCAGTGCCGTTTGACTGCGTTGGACACCTGATTAAAGACAATGACCATTTTCGTTTACAATCGCCTGTGTTTCCTATAAATATTTCAAGTATCTCTTTACTTTTCGCGATAAATTAACGAGATTTTCAAAAAACGTCAAGCTTTGCTACAGGCAGAAATAATAAAGAAATAGTCGCAAATAATTGCTTGTATTATGTTGCTACTTGTCTACAACACGACTGTATATCATACAAGTATTATACGTGGTATGAATTATAATTTAATAGAGATATATTGCCATAATTCTACTTATTGCAACCAGAAATTCGAAGAACACTTACCTGTCAGCGAGAAGTTGATTTAAGAATATGGCGCCGTCTCACTCTGCTCCTGCGCATTCCCGTTCGTAATTGTCCCGTTGGCGCCGTTTCTGATTCAAAGCAAGCGAGAGAGACGCCATGGAACAGAATCCAACTGAAATCGAGATAAATGTATTAGGAATAACCAATATTATAATAATATTCCTAGAAACTGCAGAATATATTGCAAAATAATGGAACTTGGGGTTGAAACACGTATACGCATAGGTAAAAGATGATACGTATATGCATAGTCGAGCCGATTTGAAAATACACGCCGCGTGGTATGATTCTGTTCACTGCACAATATTTTCTTAATTTCTTGCAGAATATTCATTAACATTAACAAAGAAACCACCGAAAACTTGGAAGACAGGGAAATGAAGGCAATGTATATAATTTCCAGCCTTCAAGAATATATTAGATTATGTGACATACCTTAATTCTACGGACACTCTGAACACGTCTAATATTTTGTATTAGAAGTGTTACGGTATGGATATTACTCGAACAATAGGATTCAAATATATTTATTAGTAATAGGAAACACATTTGTGTACTAAAATGTTGCCATGTTTGTTACACTATAGAATAAGTGAACTATTTCCGTCAACATAACGCCTTAACTTTATTTAAATTACAATTCTTACCATAGTAAGCGTTCAGACTGTTTTCTACAATCTTTTGACACAGACACCGGCGAGATATAAACATTCATGCATCTAGTCTGTGGAAATTGCTTTCCTGATCACCCCTCGCATTCACATACATGTATGTATTCAAAAATTCAAATTCAGAAATAGCACAGCCTTCTCTAGTACTAGCCGTGCTGAACAACGTGGCAACACCGTATGTTTACCGATCGAGAGTCCTATTTTCAGTAATGGAAGTCTTGCACTTGGGATTACAATTAACGCTTTTTTTAATAGGAAATTATGTTAAAGTACACAATTCTTTATTAATTATGTCTGAGTAATATATAAATATTATAACTATGGTAAGTAGAAGTGATATTAAAGTATACTAATAGTTATAAATGTGGTATACATTTTGTGGACTCTCGGAATGGTTTGGTGATGTAATACATAATATTGGAAATATTTTACAGTGGTTTTAAGAAAATATAAGTGTGAAGCAAAATAGAATCATCTTTGAACTAAAACGCAACATTTAAAAATGAATGGAGTGATATATAAGTTAATAGAAACCTGATACAGACAAAATTATTGATACGAAGGCAAAGAGGTTAAGTGAACACGGAAAGAGGTTGGATAATGAATTACTGAAGGGAAGGGTTATACAGGTAATTTTAAAATCTTCACCACTAATGCATGTATCTGAAAATGCTAAATGATGTGCCTTTGATTGAATATTAATATATGTTAATTTACATAAAATGTGCTTATGATTTTCAGGTTTTAGAAAGTGATTTCAAATTGGTACCATTTATTATGGCTTCCATTATTGCACACATATGACTAAATAAGGTTATTACTTCGTCTGTAGGAATGGAAAGACCCTTTGTAAGTGATCAAAATATACATTATTTATAGTTGTACCTTTATCCTTCGCAATCAATTATTTACATATATTGCAAGTTAATTTTTTAGCATCGGAATGGAACCCATAACTGGATATATAAATCTTAATATAATCATCTACAACACACGTGGATTAATATTCAACATCGTAAATTTTTGAAAATCGATTTACATCAGCAGAAAGATTATGAAGATCATTAATATTATTCCCTTACAATTGAGAACATAACAACACTGTGGCATTATTAACTAATAAATATAAACTTGTAAAAAATTAGTTATGATACTATTAAAATTGTATTAATGTTGGTTTTATCTATTGAATAAAGCCCAGTTAAACAAAAATTATCTCGTATAAGTTCTGGGAATGTATTGTGGAATAGAATGCCACTGATTATACAAGTGTTTATATTAAGAGGGACCATAGAGTCCAAATGCTCAAAGCTTCTCTTCTAAACTCATTCGATAGAGTTTCTTCTTTCAATGAGGACGTACCTTCCCTTTACAATATAATAAAGTTTTCTTTTATTAAAGTGATTTAAACATTATCAAACTTCCTCATAATCTAGTTTTCCAATAATTAATACTAAATTGAAATATATTGAATGCATAATAGCTTTTATTAAATAAATGTGCTATACACAAAGATTAAGACCTACATAGTTAATAAATAAAACTTCCTTGCATTACTGCACTCACTTTTGTATTTTAAAAAATTGCCTACTGACAATAAGTACATATTGATGTGTAAACATTCGAAGAATAAGCGGGAAAGTGAGAGGCCGGTATGGAGAAATTGAGAGTCTGGTAGGGTGGGTTGGGTTAGGTATACTGATATATATAGCACAGCCGGACTCTCGCTATGTTGCCATTTTTACCTTCAGCACGGCTAGTACTAGAGTAGGCTGTGCTAGTGTTACGCTATCGCGTTAGTAGGTCTTAATATCTAGTGACATCGAATCGACGGTCGACGATATAATTATAACTATCGATAGTGATAATAACTTAGGAGCGAAATTCGAAACAGGATGGAAAATACACGATAAATAAAGCTGTACATTATTTATCGTACAGATTTTAAAACACTTCACTTGGAAGTTTCTAAAGCTTATTTACTACAGATCGTAAAAATGTAGCTAAGTCTAAAAAGTCATGTACAACCCTTGAAAAGTCGACCCCACGATATCCGGGGTTGGTCACCACATGGCCTACCCCGAAACAAAGGAACCCCACCAGCTCTTCGACGCGCTCTCCCCGACTTTCGCGCGTTTTCTTCTAGTTTTCCCGCACTTTTCCCTTAACTCGCGCGCACCCTGGCTTGTCACACGGAAACGGAAGCATTGCCACCTCCACATTGCGTATCTATTGGTGGGATATAGGGAGTTTGTGTTGGTTCGGTTGCCCGTGGAGCGCTGAACCGCTCTGCTTGTGAAGAAGCGCGGCGAAATTAAATACAAGTTATAATCTTTAACAAGAACCACTATTTATTCCGCAGATCAATGTAGACAGTACTGGTTGCAACGAGTTATAAAGAAGTTCTGATCAGCGAGGCTTTTTCTTCTTCCCTTTTCGGCTCTGCTTCCTCTTCCTGCATTCCTTGCTCCTCCTTTTGCCTTCGTCTTGTTCAATAGGGTTGGGTCTTATTGTGGCTGGGCGTGTGAGGTGGCAACGCTTCCGTTTCCGTGTGACAAACTAGGGTGCGCGCGAGTTAAGGGAAAAGTGCGGGAAAACTAGAAGAAAACGCGCGATAGTCGGGGAGAGCGCGTCGAAGAGCTGGTGGGGTTCTCAAGGGTTCCTTTGTTTCGGGGTAGGCCATGTGGTAACGAACCCCGGATATCGTGGGGTCGACTTTTCAAGGGTTGTACATGACTTTTTAGACTTAGCTACATTTTTACGGTCTGTAGTAAATGAGCTTTAGAAACTTCCAAGTGAAGTGTTCTAAGATCAGTACTATAAATAATGTACAGCTTTATTTATCGTGTATCCCCCATCCTGTTTCGAATTTCGCTCCTAAGTTATTATCACTATCGATAGTTATAATTATATCGTCGAGCGTCGATTCGATGTCACTAGATATTAAGACCTACTAACGCGATAGCGTAACAATATATCTCGTTTGCGGTTATATTTTTATGAACAATCAGACTTCGAAAATTTTTAATATTTGCATCTCTATCACTGATATTATTCATGACACTAATAGTTCGCTTATTATGTCAATAGAGTGCGGTTTGTAAAATTAAATGGAGGCTTTGTTTTTGTAGCATAATGACTAAAACCAGCGAACATTAATCAATTTCTGAGATCTTTGAAATTCTTAATAATAAAAAATTAAACGAAATTTTTATGTAATTGCCATTTCTTTTTTACATTTTATTTATGTACATTACACGACATTCCTGAATAATAACATACTCACTATTTCCGTACAATAAAATAAAGGTTATGTTTCCCGATGTTAAATATAAGTCAAGGAAAATCTTATATATCTATAAAAATGCAGAGAGAAGTAAACGATATAATTGAGAAATCATTGCAAAAAGCTTACGATCACGACAGAACTGGAAATGTAGGGAAAGCGTATGCGTATTATACTGTTGTAGTAGAATTATGTCCTTCGAAAAGGCCAGAAATCGAAGAAGCATTCGTTGATGTCCTTTGTATGATTTTATACATTTAATACATTTAATTTCAACTTTTTTTCAAGATTGGAAAATGTATAAAATGTGTATTTCGTAGGTCAATGGGGAATACAATTAGCCTGCGAAAACAGGTTCACAGATGTTGTATTATGCTATAAACGTTCGTTAGATATTTTTCCAAATAATCCTCGAATGTTAAACAATTTTGCAGCACACCTGTTAAGGTAATTTAAATTTACTGTCTTGCCAAATTTATGATCAGTCAACTTAAAATTTGTTTTCCATCGTGACAGATATCACGACTGCTAAAATTCCATATAATGAGGATAAAAAATATGTTGTTAAAGGAATAATGAACCAATCGAGGCAATAAAATACTTAAAGAGGGCCTTGCATGCCAATCCTAATTTTTTGCGTGCAGAAAGAAACCTGCAAAATGCATTTAGTATGGCAGTGGACAGATGGCATTTTCCAATGTTGAACGATAAACATAGGAATAACGCATTCGAATCAGTAATTCGTAAGAGGATTTCTCAGGGATACAATACTGTATTAGATGTAGGAACAGGCACTGGGTTGTTAAGCTTGTATGCACAAAATGCAGGCGCAAGAAAGATCTATGCGTGCGAATGTTCACCAGTAATGTTCAGAATAGCTAAGAAGGTATTTGAAACCAATGACGCTAAAGACATAATATTGTTACCTAAATTTTCTTCAGACCTTGTAATTCCTACAGATATTACAGAAAGGTACAGTTTTGCAATCATCAATCTAATTAGTTTTTAGATACAAAGTATAGTTTAGGCAAGATCAAATTTTATTTTGACCTGAATTATACGCTTTTTTTTTAGGATAAAATTAGTAGTTACAGAAACGTTCGATGCTGGCTTGTTTGGAGAGCATGTAATACCATCCATGATAAGCGTGCATTCAAATATTCTGAATAAAAATGGTATAGTAATACCAATGGGGGCTACACTTTATGTAGCTGCTGTTGAATGTGAATATATAAAACATAAATCAACTGTGATGTTTGATAAAATAAAACTTTTTTGTCCTTTGAACTTTGATAATGTGACTGTATTATTAGACGAGGAATACTATGATACAGAAAACTTAAAGAATGTTCAAGTTAATTACATAACAGAACCAACAGCTCTCTTATCTATAAATTTCAATAGTTTAACCGATTTGCAACAATTTAATATAGATGGAATAAAAAACACGATAAAGGTAGACTGTAAAAGTAGTGGTACTGTAGATGGTCTAATAACATGGTTCAAATTGCATCTTGATGAAGAGATAACAATAGATACATCAGAAAAGAAGTCTTGCTGGCAAGTAGCTGTTTTTCCAACTGTACCAAAGTTATTGAATGAAGGAGATATGGTGTTAATTAAAGGAGAAATGGTGAAAGGTAAACTCAAATGCTCGTACACAAGACCTGGCATTCCACTTAATGATCAGGATGATAAGAAAATCGTATGTCGTTTACCAAAAGAAGTTGTAACATTTTTAAACGATTTTGAATACATAAGATTACTCACAGAAGTTAGTAAATCTTTAGTTAAGAAAGAGATACACAGTATTTTAGATACTTCTCCATTTCCTATTTATGGATTAATGTTATTAAAGGAAAATAAGCATGGAAAAATTTTATATTATAAAAGTAAAAATATAACTTTCCATAGTTTTATCAGACTAATAGCAGACCAAAATTGTTTGACCAATAAACTCTGCATTGTATCAGAGTACATTCATATAAAAGATTCTTTAGATACTGTCTTTATTCATGATTTTGATATGAAAGGTGAATTAAAAGATTGCAGCGAGGAAGACAATCACGAATTTTTTCGGTAAGATCAATTAACATAATAAAACTGTGTTAATACACAATTGCATTTTACATGGGCAATAATTTCTTTACAGATGTTTACTTAAGCCAAATGGCATCCTATTGCCCGAACAAATATTTTTTGTAGGTCAGCTCGTATTTTCGGAAGACTTACCTAATATGGTTTATGTAAAAGATGAAAATTTACAAAACACTCCACCTCTTGGATTTAATTCATCCAATTTTGAAAAGGTACGTTTATTCGAGTATATGGCAAGATCACGTTTTCTACTATCTTAAATTAAATTCGCGCACTGTACAGAATAATTTCTAACTACATACTTTATAATTATTTTCTACAGGGAACTTGTACTACTTTTAACAATACATCTTATGGCATTGCACAACATATCAACGAGTTTAAGGTAGGACGTAAAGTATTAAAAAAAAAAAGGAGTGCAGTAGAGTAAACTGGTATATTACTTATCATGTTGTAGATAAATCAAATTTTTGATTTAAATTCAAGTCTGTACTTATACGAGCCTCGATCTGATGTGAATGTATTGATAGAAATGAGAGAAAATGAAGTTGCTGAACGCGTGATAAATTTTGGACAGATAAGCGCGACCAACAATAAATCATTACCAAATGCTCTAGTTTGCTGGTACAAAGTAAGATTAACGTTAAATTGTAATTATGATACAAAACGGAATGGATCATTTATGAATCATACAGCAATATTACTAGAAGATGAGCTAAAAAATGCGATTTTACAAGGCAATGAGGTATGCATAAAAGTTCAGCAGGCTGAAGGTGTGATTCGTGTAAAAATAAAATAATTTCAATAATCCATATATAGATGAGCAACCATTTTTATATATCCCAATAAAATGTACATCTATTTTACATATTTTGTGCAAAATACAACGTAAATTAAAAATATAACATTTACGCGTATGACAGAATCTGTGCATATAAAAAATACAAACAAGAACTTATCCCAATAATAAAAAATCGTAGTATCCCATACTATTTATAGTTTTAGTATATATTAGTATTAGTTTAGTATCGAATAAATTTGTTATTCGTACATTTTACTGATGTAGTAAAGATTGTTATTTTCGAAAAGAATAAAATTTTACAATTTACTCTGCAGTTCGTTACGCAAAAATTTGCATATATGTGGTGCTACTCTTTCTGGATAGTTATTATGTACATCATGATTTCCTCGTACTACAACTTTAGAAACTTCGTTTTCCTTGATAATATTTTTTGTTAATTTCAACATTTCTGACAGTAAATGAAAACGGGACGAACTATCTGCTACAATTATTAACATTCGTGTTGAAAATTTCTCTAGAAATTCCATATGTTGCCTTATTGTAAAAATTGGCCTGAAAATCTTTCTTAATCTCGTATCACGATTATATTTGTACAAATTGCCAGCTTTTGTTACAGCTCGATTAAACAAAGCCTCTGCAGCCTCTGTTGTTAAACTTTCTTGTCTTCTACATTTCAAAGAATATATTACATCGTCCTTAGTGTAAAGTGCATTGGAATTTTTAGCATAGGAATTCAAATTATATATCTCTTGAATATAAGAAATATTATTATCAACTAAATAAGGCATAAAACCATCCACAGCTATTAGAGTTTCAAGTCTCTGTGGATAAAGAATACTGAAATATATTCCTAATTGAGCTCCCAAACTGTGTCCAATATATGTCAAAGTCTTCCATTGCAACGCATCCAAAACAAGAAATATTGAATATATATAATCCCAAAAATTTAATGGCGTCCCAGATGGAAATGCGGAAGACAGTCCATGTCCTGGTAAGTCTATGCTTACATAGTGATAATCTTCTGGCAAATGATTTAGTAATCTGTCAAATGATCCAGCATTGTCCATTATCCCGTGCACCATTAGAATTTTCTTCTCATTTTGAGGGCCATAAACTTTGGCAGCAATGTGACCCCATGGTACATCAAACTGTTCTTCTTTCATTTCCATTAGCACTTTGTTCATGTTGTTTGCTTTTTATTCACCAGATGTACATCGATGGATTAACTAATAACAATAGCAATAATTATAATAAGAAATACAGTACAGTACTTGTTAATATTTCTTTAGCAATAGTAGATAATTACAGTTCCAAAGGTGGGGACGCTATTTATGTAACAAGTTATGCACATGAGAAATCCAAGGTTGAAATAAGTTAATGCATAATTATACATGTCATAGCAGATTAACCTGTAAGATCACAGTATATACTTTGTATTGTTAATATTGTACCTTGCGCAATAATAAATTAAGTAATTTTGTACGAAAATTGTATTTACCATATTCAAGTTGTTTAAATGCCATCAGATTATTCAGAAAATATCACCCTTATTTCTTTAATAATGTCAAAAAATACCTGACGTACTATTTTCTATGAAAACTTATTGTTTTAGTAATTACAGGTGAAAATTCCTTTTAATATATCTGGAACAGATATATATGACAGTGCTAAATCACCAATCAATGCAAATCCGTAATCAACTTATCATAGCTCGACTATATTTTGAAGACTATAGTCATACTTACATAAGTACATATGTATAATTCTTACGTCTTGGTTATGCAAAAAATCTATAATCATTGCGTCTACTGTTAAAATTGTTAATTAAATATTGATCCATACAGAGACGCATAAGAGTACACATACACTAGCGCACATATACATATATGAATGTCATTTATACGGGGTGGGCCATAAGTCTCGCAGTATTTTTATATTTCGCGTAGCTGGGGTGATGCTGAACAACTTTTTCCATGACCAAAATATTGTAAGTAGCTTCGTCTTTGAGTTATTAACGAAAAACACTGGCCAATAAGCGCGCGCGGTTGTCATTGGGTGCATCGAGGGGCAACGTACGGCAAATATTACATCATCTTAAATTAATAATAATGTGTAATGTAATTCACGTAATGTTATTCACGAATAACAATTTAATTATCAAGCCGTTTAATAACTGTTCCATACTCTTATTCCTTATCGTACGTACACAATTAACCCGTGAGTTTAATTTATAACAGTTAACTGTTCCTATTAGCCATTTCGCAACAGACTAGCAGCAGACTGCCGACAAATCCAGGCAATTTCTGACAAAACCTGTCGACAGTTCATACCAAACTGTATCCGCGGTATCGCAGCAATATGCCGGCAGACCTGCCAGTCGACCAGGCATTTAAATTTAAGGGGAAGCGCTTCTACTGGGGCATTTAAATGAGCTCAATACAAAATTATTATTATGTGTTTTTATTAATTTGTATGGCATAATATGATATGATACATATATATATACTATGTCACTGCTAGTAGTTTGTTCATTTTTTCGTTGTCTGATGACTGCATGCCTCTTCTTCACTGTATTTGGGCTGAGGCCAGCGTGTTCGTACATGCACCACGTATCGAGTTGATTCTTCTTGAAACTTCTGCGTTCCTTTACATGAAAAAAAAATACAATTCATTAGTATGAATGGAAGAAACAAGTTACTATGGACAATGTAGCATGATCTAAAAAAGTGGAGTCCTCACCAGTTTTGATAACTATAAAAGTGTGTCGTCAAGGTTCAGATTCTGATACAAGTTTCCTAGACTCCAGACTATTCATCTTCTGATATGGATCCCTGGAAAAATTAATATTTATAACATATATATATTTTTTTTTTCATAAATTTTTACAGGGATCCCTATCAGAAGATGAATAGTCTGGAGTCCAGAAAACTTGTTCAGAATCTGAACCTTGAGATATATATATATCATAAAATACATATATTTATAACTGTTGTCTTGCTCTATCCTCCACTGTATATTATAATGTCCAATATTGTCTCCTGAAATAATGGTTTTCCAGGATGAACTGTTTATTACTGTTTTTTATATAGAATGTTATGATTCATACCTCGAATTAAAGCAGTTGAAGCATGCAATGTCATCTGCTTAGTGAACCTTGCACCTGCAACTACAAATGGATATATTAATTTATGTTTACACAAGTAGAAATTTTTGTGTTCAACTTTTTATAGGCCTCTTCGGCCTCTTCGTCCTCTTTGGTTTTAGTTGTAGCCTGTAAAACAAATATTAATATTGAAAGAGATGCAGAGAGAAGAATACATATTATATTATGTCCTGAAATAAAGAGTGATCTTACATGTGTTGGAATGTAGCATCTCAGCCACGCAGTATTCTCTTCTTTCTTGCCCTTCCTCTTCATTACCATCCTGGTTGGCATCGCCAAAAGGCATTCTGTCCTATTCATGGTTGGGCCGCGAAGAAAACAAGTTATGTTTAGCCCAGACGAGAGCTGTGGGTGCTATACAGGGTAAGAATTATTGTTGATATAATTGTGATATTATTATTTATATGGTATTCAGTATTCAGGTTTTCTTTACATTTCATTGACAGAAGCCATGCTCCAAAAGAGACCATTCCAAAAACCAACTAAGAAGGAAATTGGAGATTGTTTGAGAATGGCGCTTCGAACTGCTAAGGAGAGGGTGCGAAGTCGGTCACTTGGCTCCCGTATCCGTCAACAACGAGTGGCACGCAATTCGTGGGCAGAGGAAGAGGTTGGTTTTGTATTATATATCTAATCAGAATATTAAAACACGTGTACTTACGTATGTGCAAGTAGCGTCGTGGCTTTTTTAATTCACCGGTATAAACTCACTGAGCTTCGTGGCTTTTTTAATTCACTGGTATAAACTCACTTAGCTTTGTGGCTGTTTTTATTAGCTGGTATAAACTCACTTGTTGGGTAAATAAGGAAATACGACATTCAACTTTTTCTCAATCTTGTTATAGGTTAACACAAATACAGGTTGACTTCCCAGTGCCCACCGTGAGGGTTTTAGTCGGTAGGAATCCGACACTACCCCGGTCTACTACTGACAGACCGGGGTGTCTTATGCAAGATTTCCCTCACGTAAAAAAAAAAAAAAAAATGTTTGCAGAACACGAGGAAGAACTCTCGATCTTCTACAGTATAATGGCGTCGCAAAAATCCGAGAGTCCAACTTTCTCCTGTAGAGGCGCGCAATTCAGTGCACTAGTGCATATATATAGATAGACTATATATGCTATTTCTCCTCAGCAGGCCTGCTAGGTCTGTGCCGCTAATCTGTTGTAACCAGGTTTTGTTGCTACCTGCCGGCAGCCTGCTGCGTGTAACAGATAACGCACCGGACTGTCGCTAGTTTGCTTACAGAGCCTGGCAACAGGCATACGCAATGGCCTGTTGTAACAGGCTTGGCTGATAGGGGTTGATTAATTAACTTCTATGTATATCTATTATATATTTAGTTTATTAGGTAGATCTTATATAAACTGCAATATTACTTAATTATATTACTGCTAAAAGTTCTACCGAATGTGGTAAATATAGAATGAAAGATATAATCAATAATTTACATATGCACAAGTTGTATTACACAATTGCTGTAATTTAAATTAATAGGTTGCTCAATCTAAATGTAAACTATGTAAATTTTAGTCTAAGTTTTATGTGTAAGATATATTGTAAATTAACTTCAAAGAATATTTTATAAGTATTAGCTTATAAATTTGAATTACAACATGTAACAATTGTATCTTCATTAATTTATTTAAATAAATCTGCAATGAAAAGAATTCTACTGCTCTTTTTATTTTTAACCACTTATATATCCTTGAAAAGACCTCATTCCAATTCCTTAAACAAGTACTACCAAACACGAACTTTAAATACAAAGTTCACAAGCGGGTACTTGTAAAAATACTCCTATACGTTATTAAATTTGGCAGCAGCAAATTCTTGGAAATAACATCACTTTCAAAGTCTCCAGAGATTCCTGGAATACGACGTCATTTCTTAGAAATGCTAAGATTAGAATACCTACTCGCATATCATAATCTCCTAATGCAAATCCACGATTCGCAGCCGAAAAATTTCTGCCGTAAATCGTGGATTTGTATCAGGAGAATATGATGTTCGAGGAGATATCCGAATCTCGGCTAGTTCCGGGCGCTTAATTTTGTGGAATTCCGGCAACAAATTTTGCTGGAAATGAAAACTTTGACCTTCTGTCTTTAATAACGTATAGGGCCATTTTTACAAGTTTCTCGCTTTAGAACTTTGCATTTAAAGTTCGTCCATGGTACTTCTTGTGTAAGGAATTGGATTTAGGTTCTATCAAGGATTGTTAAGGTGTGAAAATAAAGAGAGAGCAGTGGAGTTCTTTTCATTGAACATTTATTTAAACTAATCAATGGAACAAATTACATAAATGGTTTAATTCAAATTTACATGCTAATACTTATAAACTATTTTTTTTAATCTATTTTTAGAATACATGTTACAACTAAATATTGTATCAATTCTAAATTAACATTTTGGTAATATAAAAAATAGAATAAACATAAATAATCTAATTCTTGTAAGCTATTCTTAAAAGTTAATGTACAATATATAATAGTAGATTATTTATTATATGTTTCATTTTATATTTAGCACATTTAGTACAACTTGTAACAGTAACATTAAAGTTTAGGTATGATCTACCAAATAAACTGAATATAAAATAAAGTATATAATAGATATACATAACAGTTAATTACACAATTATCCTAAAATAAATTTACAGGCTAATAGATACAAACTTTTTTTATAAAAAAGTTTTATAAACTATAACTAATGTACGTAACAAGAGTTATTCTCTTTTCTTTCTTGCTTTTATGCATGATGAGAAGTTAATGCTCCTTACTCTTTGCCTCCAAAAACGGCACACACAAAAAATATATTAGTATGTATGTAGCAGGTGAGATGAAAATTGTTAAGGGATATTTCAGGGAAAAATAAAGAACGGAGGGCACAACAAGAATCATAAGAGAAACAGAGGAATTCAAAAGGAATGGAATGAGTCTTGTAAATGAATTATATGAGAGCAGAAGTAAAGGAATTGATGGAGCGGCTTAAAAGAAAAGGCTATGAAATGCAAGAGCAGGAACAAGGCAGAAAAATAAAAGAAGCAAGATATAATTAAAGGGCTAAATATATTGAAACAGATATAGTACCATGGTACCAAAGTAAAGCATGAACATGACAGAGTCCGCAAATTAATAGTGCAAAATGACTTTGGAATTTGAAATGAAACAGAGAGATGTGCAATAAAGAGGTAATTAATAGTGTAAGTAGTGAAGAACGAAACAGAAGATCAGAATGCACGAGTGAAGATGGTATTGTAAAGATAGGTAACATGTACAGTAACCCGAAATTACATTGTTGTGAGGCAGAAATAAAGAATAATGCACTATTAGTATGTAGTTATTGCATTCTGGAACATTTATTTAACGAAAAAGGAATTCGCAAATATATTTACCTTTGCTAAGAAATTGGTTGTTGTGTACACTAAAATGAACAATGCAAATTACAATGTTACTACACATTTTAATTTTAATGTAAATAGTAATACTCTGTTTGCTAACACTTTACTGAGATATAAATGAGAGTACGAAACGATTTTCGAGCTTTATTAACTTAATTTTATAAATGAAAACATAAATAACCACTTTTATGAAATTTATCATACCACTATTTACAAACAAGTGGTTGAAATTGGGCATCCCTGTCTTATCTACATCCAAAGTGGCTCTTACTTTTAGCCATCTATACAGATGTGAATGAAACTACTCGGGCCTCTGTCATCTTTACACTTAAGCTAAGTAAGAGGCACGAGTAGTGGCACGGAGTTCTGTATAGATGGCGAGACCATAGCAGGCACTTGTGGCGACTCGCTTGCGCGCACTCAACACCTTGGCGCTGCTCTCGCCCAATGGATTTGGAGAGACATCCGGCGCTCCCTCAACGATTGGCTGGCATGCTCTCGGCCAATCAAGGGCGGCAGAATCAAAAAAGAAGAAGGAAGAACGTTTTCTGTTTTTTTAAAAAAAGCGTCTTGGGAAGCCATTCCTTGAAAAAGCGTCCATCTGACTTCATCGTAATTTATACGTTCTTTTATACGTTGCTTTTGTCTCTGAAAACTATTTGTTAATTTATAAATAAATTCTATTTGTTTTTTTCACGTTCTTTAAATATTTATATGTGAGGTTTAATTACGGAGTTCCCCACATATTTTTTGGTGACCCCGACGTGATCAAACATTAAACATATTTTCGGAAGTTTGATTTTACAAAGCAGTCATGGCTACTCCGCGTACACCGCCGCCCAATATTGCAGCTACTCCACGCACTTCGCGCCGCGGAAACGACGCTCAGGATGCGTTGGCGGAGGCGGAAGCGTACGTGCGGACCTTGGAGGTGCCCAGTTTGCCGAAAGTAACCCTCGGCAACCGGGACGCGCCGCCAGAGAACGAAATTCACGCGAGTGAATTTCGCAACGTAAAGCTGCCGACCCTTTGGCGCCACAAACCACAGCTTTGGTTCACGAGGCTTGAATGCGAATTTCAAGTTTTCCGCGTCCGGTCGGACGAAAGCAAGCTCAGCGCGGTCGTGCGTCATTTGGATGACTCCCTGATGACCGTTGTGGAAGATTTCTTCATGGACCCGCCCACGACGAACAAATACGAGACGCTTAAGGAAATGCTTGTCTCGCGTCTCTCCGTATCAAAGACGAAGCGCCACCACACGTTATTCGCGGAGATAGTGTTGGGGGACCGATCACCCTCCGCGCTGCTTCGCGAGATGAAGTCGCTGGCTGGCAATGAGTTTCCGGAGGACATGCTGAAGACGCTCTGGATGCAGAGACTTCCCCTGAGGATCCAGGAGCTCGTGTCCATCATCGACGGGTTGTCGTTGACCAAGGTGGCGGAGGCCGCGGACAAGTCGATGGAGACATCGACGACCTTCAGCGTTGCGGCAGTTGAAACGACGCCGCGGGATGCCAGGCTGGACATGTTGGAGCAGAAGCTTGATTCCATCATGGCGGGTATCGGTGCCGTGCGCGTGGGAACGCGCGGTCGCTCGTCCGAACGGTCGCGCGCTCGATCTCAGGCTCGGTCGAAGACCAGAAAACGAGTTTCGCGGTCAAGGAGCTCGCCGGGATATTGTTTTTACCACCGGATGTTTGGGGACCAGGCCAGGCGATGCACACAGCCGTGCACTGCATCGTTTCCCCTAGCAACGCCGGGAAACGCCAGCAACCGTCCACAATAGGAGCCATCTTGGACGGTTTCCGCACCCCCCGAAGGCTTCATATTTACGACCAGCAGAGTGGGATCCGTTTCCTGATTGACACAGGAGCGGATATTTCACTCCTGCCGAAGAAATTTGCAGGAAAACAGCCTCAAGCTGCGCCGCTGCGTTTATTTGCAGCCAACGAGGCTATAATAAACACCTATGGCGAGAAGTTGCTCGCGCTGAATCTCGGATTGGGAAGGACCCTACGCTGGAAGTTCTGCATCGCCGACGTTTCCATGGCGGTGATAGGCGCAGACTTCCTACATTTTTTCGATCTGGGTGTAGACCTGCGACGTGGACGACTTCGCGACCAGCAGTCCGACACGGAGGCTCAGGGACGCCTGACTTCTGAGGTTCACGCATCCGTAGTCACCGTGCTGCCGGAATCGGCATTCCATCGTTTGTTGCAGAAATTTCCTGGCTTGACGAACCCGTCAGCGCCAGCGCACAGCATGGTTCAGCAGGTCCATCATCATATCGAGACGCAGGGCCCACCAGCAGCACAGCCAGCTCGCCGCCTGCCGCCGGAGAAGCTTAGCATTGCCAAGGCGGAATTCGCACACATGCTGGAAGCTGGGATCTGTCGACCATCTTCGAGCCCTTAGGCAGCGCCACTACACATGGTGCCCAAGAAGGAAGCCGGAACGTGGAGACCGTGTGGTGACTACAGGGGTCTGAATGCAGTCACGGTACCTGACCGCTACCCCCTTCCACACGTCCACGATTTCACGGTAAGTCCATTTTCACCACTTTGGACTTGCTCAAGGCTTACCACCAGATCCCAGTCGCTCCAGAGGATGTGCCCAAGACGGCTGTTATAACGCCGTTCGGCCTCTTCGAATTCCTGGCAATGCCGTTTGGTTTGAAGAACGCATCGCAGACATTCCAGAGGTTCCATCAATGCCGTTCTTCGCGACCTCGATTTCGCGTTTTGTTACGTGGACGATATATTGGTCGCTTCCGAGTCGCTGGAACAACATCTGGAGCATCTCAAGATCCTGTTTGGTAGATTGCAGGCTGCTGGGGTCACACTGAATGTCGCCAAGTGCACTTTCGGACAAGCAGAAGTGCGTTTCCTTGGATACTCAGTGACTCCAGAGGGAATCAAACCCTTGCATGACAAGGTAAGGGCCATTGTCGATTTCCCAAGACCTGAGACGATTGTGGATCTACGAAGGTTCCTGGGGATGTTGAACTACTATCGGCGATGCATCAAGCGTGCAGCTCACGACCAGGCGTTGTTGAATGACTTCATCAAGGATTCGCGGAAGAATGACAGGAGACCGGTCATTTGGACTCCGGAAGCTGAGGAGGCTTTCTCTCGGTGCAAGAAGTCTCTCTCCGAAGCCACGCTACTTTTTCACCCCCGTGCAGAGGCTGCCTTGGTTCTTACAACCGACGCATCTGCCTCAGCCGTTGGAGCGGCTTTGGAGCAGGAGATCGAAGGGAAGCTGGAGTGGCTCGCATTCTTCTCAAAGAAGCTGAGTGCGGCCCAGCGGAATTACAGCACGTACGACCGGGAGCTCTTGGCCATATATCTCTCGATACGAGCCATGAAAGATTTTGTTGAAGGGAGACCGTTGGTCATTAGAACGGACCATGCGCCGTTAACCTTCGCGTTCCGCCAGAAGTTGGACAAGGCGTCTCCACGGCAAGCCAGACATCTCGATTACATCGGACAGTTCAGCACAAATCTGGTACATTTGAAAGGGGCAACCAATTGGGTTGCTGATGCGTTGTCCAGGATCGACGCAGTGGACTGCCCGGCAATCATTTCCACCGAGGATCTGGCTGCGGAACAACAGCAGGACCAGGAGCTAATCCAGCTTCTGGCCGATTCTCATCAGACGCGGTTTCGGCCATTCTCGTTGGTTGGATCGCAGCATCCGCTATATTGTGAAGCAGCGGATGACGCCATTCGACCATTCATCCCAAGGTCTTTGAGGAAGCGGATTTTCGGCTCGGTTCATGGACTCGCTCATCCGAGCGGACGAGCAACACGTGAGCAGATTCGGTCCAAATTCATTTGGCCTGGGATGAATAAGGATATCACCGGCTGGGCTCGGACGTGCCTCCAGTGCCAGCGAGCGAAGATTCATCGGCACGTCAAACTGTCCCCGGAGAAGATTGCCATTCCGGATGAACGGTTCCGGCAGGTCCACTTGGACATTGTGGGGCCCCTGCCTATATGCAACGGGTACAGGTATCTCCTGACCATGCTGGATCGGTATACCCGTTGGCCTGAGGCGATTCCGTTGAAGGAGATTTCATCTTTTTCGGTGGCTCAAGCTGTGTACGAGGGGTGGGTGACGCGTTTTGGCGCGCCCGCGGTCATCACTACCGACCAAGGCTCGCAGTTTGAAGCAGAGTTGTTTAAGGCGCTGACGAACCTGCTGGGAGCAGCGAAGACCAGGACTTCGCCGTATCTTCCAGCATCCAACGGCATCCTGGAGCGATGGCACCGTACCCTGAAGTCGGCCTTGACGTGTCACCTTCAGGGAGACGGAAACTGGATGGCGTGTCTTCCAACCGTCATGTTTGGGCTGCGGACGGCTTTCAAGGCCGACATCAAGTGTTCCGCAGCTGAGATTCTCTACGGCACTACACTTAGGGTGCCAGGGGAATTTTTCGAGGACGTGGAGCACCCAGTCAAGCCGGAGATCTTTGTACAAGATCTTCGCGAGAGGATGAGGCGTATTCGTCCCAGACCAACTTCACACCACGTGAGGGGCACTTCTTTCGTTTTTAGAGAACTGGAGCAGGCCACGCACGTTTTTGTCAGGGACGATACGATTCGACGTCCATTGCAGCCGCCCTACAACGGTCCATTCGAGGTGTTAGCGAGGCCGAATCAGAGGCTGTATACGGTTCTGGTGAAGAACAAGCCGACCAACATTTCCACCGAAAGGCTCAAGCCGGCGTACTTTGCTTCATCAGACACTGTTGAAGAAACAACTATTCTGGTGCCTGATGCAGCATCACCACCAATACAATCACTTCGAACCTATCCGGGCGGCGGCAGGAAGAGGGTGACTTTCCCGCCGTCTTTAGGAAGGGAGTAATGTGGCGACTCGCTTGCGCGCACTCAACACCTTGGCGCTGCTCTCGCCCAATGGATTTGGAGAGACATCCGGCGCTCCCTCAACGATTGGCTGGGATGCTCTCGGCCAATCAAGGGCAGCAGAATCAAAAAAGAAGAAGGAAGAACGTTTTCTGTTTTTTTAAAAGCGTCTTGGGAAGCCATTCCTTGAAAAAGCGTCCATCTGACTTCATCGTAATTTATTTGTTCTTTTATACGTTGCTTTTGTCTCTGAAGACTATTTGTTAATTTATAAATAAATTCTATTTGTTTTTTTCACTTTCTTTAAATATTTATATGTGAGGTTTAATTACGGAGTTCCCCACACACTATAGATATGGCAGAGACCCGCGTAGTTCTAAGAATATCTGTACAGATATTAATTAATTTATGAAGTAAAATATATACATGGGTATTTCGTTTATAAAAAAGAAGGTTTCTTGAGAAATAAGAAAATGTTACTCTCAAGGCGAAATATACATTATCTTACAGAATAATTATCTCTAGAGTGTCAGAAATCATAATTGTTCATGCTTATCACTTTTCGGCACTCTCAGTTTGGACTATGTTGGTCACACCTTTGTTCTATTCATGAACAGAGATCAGTTATTAACTTTAAATATATACATATATATTTGATGAGCTCATGAAAAGTTACGCATATCCGAATTGTTCGAAATATGTTTTCGTTAATGACAATATCGAATTAAATTATCACTGTAATTTGTGAACGATTAATGTATTATACCCATTATTTTTTTAAAGTTCCGATTGGTTGATAAATTCAAATAAGTAAAACTCAGTGCAATGATGCAGCGCAACTCACAATCAGTGAAAATTGTCTTATCATGACTAATGTCAAGTAGAATCAAATTTCACGTTGGTCGTGAAAATTCGTTCGAATATTTCCTAACATAAATACAAAGGAGCTTAAATAAATTTCACAAAGATGTTTTTAGTGGGTTTAACAGGTGGAATAGCTAGTGGAAAAAGTACCGTTGCTGCTGTTTTTCGAGAATTTGATATACCTGTAATTGATGCCGACCAAATTGCACGAAAAGGTTAGAAATAAAATGTAATTATTTTCTCATTACTATAATAAGATAATGCTATTTACGATGAATAATTTTGTTTTGAAATCAATTTGAATTTCTATTCCTTATATTTCTTATTCAATATATAACGTGCATATTATAACATATGTGCCTAAGGTGTATACCTTCATTATATTGTATTCGTATATAACATTAAAATTGTTTAAAAATGTATCCATCTCGTATTTTACAGTTGTAGAACCAGGGAAACCAGCTTGGCATAAGATATGGAAAGAATTTGGACCACAAATATTTTTAGATACAAATGAAATTGATAGAGCTAAGCTTGGAGATTTGATATTCAATGACATAGAGAAGCGGAAAAAACTGAATAGCATAACACATCCAGATATATATAGAGAAATGCATTGGCAAGCATTGAAGTATTTACTAATGGGCCATTCGTTTATTCTGATGGATTTGCCATTGCTTTTTGAAAGTGGATACATGTTAAATTATTTGCACAAAGTAATCGTTGTAAATTGGTAAGGATGCCCTTCTTTAATTAAAATAAGCTACAAAAAATCTAAAGTTTTGAAATACATTTTTTTGATGCAATTGGTTTTAGCGAAGAGAGTTTGCAACTACAAAGGCTTATGGAGAAAACAGGCTTTACTGAAGCTAAAGCAAAGCTAAGAATTGCTGCCCAAATGCCATTAGAAAAGAAAGTAGAAATGGCAAATTTTGTTATTGAGAACTCAGGTACTGAACATGAAACAAGAGAACAAACTATTAAAGTGATCAATGTCTTGAAGACTTCCAAATATCATTGGAAATTACGTTTCATATTTGGAATTTGTTGTACTATTATTCTAGCAGGTGTATACTGGTTAAGAAATAGAACATTTAAAGCAGTATTCACTTAAAATACTTCTAAATGCCAATACTAAATTATGTTTAGTTTTTAATATTGCGTTTATCAATTCCATTTATCAAGCAGATTGTATGAACTGATAGATTAGATTAATATAAATAATATATAAGCTTTACAATATTTTATAAACGCAAAATGTAATGGTATTGGTTCTTAATATTTTGTTATTGTTTTTGTAAATGATTACAAACTTTTCTGTGATAACAAAAACTGCACGTTGCGTTTTACAGCCTTTTTTGTTGAATGCTGTTAATTCATATATTGTGCAGATAGTGTACCAAAATAGATTTTATAGGTAGTGTACAGATATGCAAGCTGATCAAATAATTCAAATAAAAAAAAAAAATGAATCTATGCCCATGCATCGAAGAATGGTAAAATTTTATCTAATTTAAGTGGACATTTTCCAATTTTAATCTACTTGTCCATTACAATTCAAAACAAGATAGGTTTCTTTCGAACATCGCAAGTACTACTAACTGTAAGACACAAAACTTTTAGTATGCCAATTATTAAAAAATGTTAAAAATTATATTCAGACCCTATGTTTTAATTTTCTATAATGGTGCCAACCAATAGATTATTCATATTACAATAGCGTAGTTAAAATTGTTTAAACAACTTACGTATTTCCTACGTGCATACTATTTTAACACAATCAAGTATAGTACACACTACAGAAAATCATACAATATCAACACTATTTCCGAAAAATTTAAGGTAAGAAGGTTTGGTAATTTTAATGAAGTGCACTTTAACGTAAAGGTATACATGAAAGATTATACATTTGTACGCATATATAAAATACACGAGTACTTATTGCTCAATATTCTTATGCTAATTACACCAAATATAAACACATGTATCAATCCATGACTGATAACATAAATTGAAAATAGATACATGTTTATTTGGTTTACAGGATTACAAGTTTATGTACCTGATTCTTACATTTATGCGCCAGGTTCGAATTGTACATAATCTTCACTTTCCAACGCCTAAACCCAAAAAGCCACTTAAGTTAAATCGTAAAAGCACAAAAGGACACATAATAAGTATTTAATTTGTTATAATATCTGTATTTTGTAGGAATAGTCTTTACTTATTCATGAAAAATGGAAGTACACACATTTTTTATCTGGGAAAACGAGAAAGCAACAGAACACTATTTACAGCGGCGCGTACAGAACACTCGTAAAGTACACCACTATTTTCAAAGCAGCGGTAAACCATTGAACTTCTGATAGGATCATATTTCATTCTACTTTGTACTTATCTTAATATATTATCTTAAGCGATTTATTGCATTACCTACATTTTTCAAATTTACAATCCTTTTCACCCGCACCTAATTATCACCTTAAAGCTACAAAGAATTGATTTAAAAAATGATTTGCATTTCCATGATATATGATTAAAAAAAAATATATATACTTTTTAACCATTTGGCATGGTTTCAGAGTCACTATTCTTATTAATCTAAATCTATACACACTTTGAACATTCATTATGTTGTATATATATTAATCTAGACAACATTTACTCTTTGTAGAGTAGATTAGCGAAAGGAACGAAAATATTAAACCTTGAGGTGCACCAGTAACGGCATTTTATTTAAGCCGTACTATTAATAAAACGGTCGTGATCGTTACGTTTGTCCTGTACGTTAATTTCTACAAGGCTTCTACACAAATATCTTCGATGTTGCGTTCTTTAATTAGTATGGTTATTTTCAACATTACACTTCTCTAAACAATATACTTTTAATCCCTTTTAAATATTTCCTTTACTATCTTTTCTTTTCTGTTTAGCTTCTCTTCGCTTATGCTCAAAGAAATACCACATAGAAATATGGTAATTATCTTGAAAAACTGAATGCAGAAGACTATATCTTTGACTCATCTAAATGCCTGAGGTATTATTTGATGCTCATTTTTCGTATGCATAATTCATTTACTGCAATACAGGCCTAAGTTCTTGCGTCATAATAGGATAAGAAACTAATGGTGCAGTAGCACCAGATATCGAGAGAGGTAAACTGGCAGGTTGTTGTGTGTTAGGTGGCTGTTGATTAGTTGCCTGTGGGCCTGAACCGCTCATCGTAATCGTTTGCTGGGCCATCGTGACGATGGGTGGCGGTATAGAGACTGGTGCCATTGAAACAGCTGCAATAGAAACTGGTGCGACTGTGGCTATACTTACAGGAACAGTCGCAACACTTGCAGTGACTGTGCGCAGAGTTCCAGCAGCCACTGCTGCATTAACCATTTGTTGAGGCGTCGGAGCTTGCGATGGCGGAACAGTATTTGTGATAGTAACTGCTGGAACTGTAACAGCTGTTACATTGGCAGTTCGTTTCCCTGACATCCTTAACTGAGCATTTTGATCCAAAAGAAACTCGTTAGTCGCTGTCAGATCACAGACCTATGTAAAAAAGCAAAAACATATACACATAGCAATTGTGATAAACATATATGATATGAAATGAATGATTATAAGAATAAAGTAAAGTTATACAGACTTGTTTCTTTAACTCTTCTATCTTTTTCCTTAGCAATGCATTTTCATCTTCCAAAACAATAACTCTAGCTTCATTTCGCGGTATTACTGGATAATAATATCCTGGTGTAACTGGTTGAGCAGTGTGCTGCTGGCCTACAATCGGCGAAGCTTCAAAATGAACAACAGTTTCTCCGGAAACTATTCGTCTCTTTGGTTCAGGAGGACCTATATAATCAGGCGGATGCGAGGATGCATTGAAACCATTATGTGTGACTAAACTCTGTTGATCTTCGATTTGCCAATGAAAGCTGCAAACATATAAAGAATATGCTGTATAAAATACAATAAGTTTTGTGATCAAATTCTTTAACAATTATTACAATCATTATAATTTTTAATAAACCTCTAGGATGTGCTTACTTTCTATCTTCTTCGTATCTATGATTTTCACCATTGTTAGTGCCATTGAAATTGTGCTGCGGCCTGGATACGATGTGATGAGGAGCTGCGATTATATTATGCTGCGTTTCCTCGTTCTTCCAATGACGAAATTTACAATTCGTCCTTTGACAACTACCCTTGATAAAATCTTTGCACATTGGAAACTCTGATTTTTCATTGTTGTTCTTCAACCTAGTCAAGACATGAGCAGGCAACTCTCCTGTTGTTCTAAATCTCTTCTCTTCGCCCTCGGTGCAATGAAGGAATTTGCACCCTGGCCAATTACACATTCCATTTTGAAAATCATGACAGAACGTGTACTCTTCTACAGGATCGTCCTCGGATCTTTCATGCAAGTATTTGCACCGTTTCCCTCTGTGGCATACGTTTCGCAGAAAATCTCTGCAGACACGCGTAGTAGGTGATGCATCTTCGGCTGCATTTGCTGCACCTGTTGTCTTGCTCGTTTGCCCGCCTCTCGCGATATCCGTTTTTTTTTTCAGCTTCTTCATCGATGATACATTGCGGTCATACCTCGTAAGTAATACTTAATCAATCCTTATTACTCACACGTTATACGCGTGTGCTGTAATTATAAAACAGCAATTACAATACACATGATAACAAATGTATCTCTATAATTTCTACAACGGGAACGATTTAATATAAATCTACTTTTCTTATTTTCTCTTTTTGAGTGACTGCAACGTCGGCATTCATGTATATGGTAAAAGAATAGGTTGACCAAATGACTTACAATACTGATATACTTAATGATCGATCCATAGAAAAGATCATAAATTTATGCAGTGAACGGATACGCAATTTGATTCATAAATATTCAAAGAGTACGCTGTTAGTTCATTATTCTGAACCATGCTAGACTTGCACTTCCTAGCATTCGCATTAAAGTCTGGGCAACGCGTGGCAATAGGAAACCCCTGGAAATATCATACATGAACTTTACATTCTTCTTTACATCTACGGTTCCGCAACATTTACACATCTGCAGTAACGTTACATTAATTTTTGTCTGGTTAAATTCTATTTGTATATGCGTTATAACAAGAGCCGAATGTTGGTTGCACAATTATTTATTTGTAACTTGCAAACAAAGTTGCGTGATTAAAATGTTTATTAGGATTACTTAACTTGCTTATGGCGGAGATATTTTTAGTTCGGGTATAGTGATGCCGAAAACGAAATAACTTTATTATATGCAACATATTATATGCAACTATATGCAACAATTTAAGCTAGTTTAAACGAATTGATGAATTTAATATTTTGCAGTTTCGTAATGGCAGAAATGAACAGAGCACTTAAGGCAGGTTTCTGGTGAAGAACTGTAAAAAAGGTTTAGTTAAGTTAATTTTTATTATTTTTTTTTTGTATAATGACTATTACATGAGTAGTAAGATTATGTCAACAACGTTATGTACAATATTAGCTTATTATTTATATAAACCTCCATGATTTTTATATAATTTCAATCTACCAAGAAAGTAACACCCATAAAGCCCCAGGCCAATGTCCCTTTCTGGAAAATTGAATATACTTCATCCTTCACTTACACAATCGATCATATTTGTCGTTTATATCTGGGCAGAAATAGATCGAGTAATGGCACTGTAACTAAACTATTTGTGAATTAAGAAAATACCGTTCATTTTAGTCGCGTTCGTATAAAAAGAATAAATAGAAAAGTACGATTAGGAGTCCTTCTTTCAGAGATTTTATATTTTTTTTCATAGAAACAGACACCTAGGCCATTGTATTTGGAAAACTGCAAATACATACACCGATTTGATACGAATGGTTATGAAAATTTCGCAGTGAAAAATCGCTTTTTCTCTTAGGTCGCTCGAAAGGATATGCTTCTATTGTCAGGTAATCGGCAAAAGAGAAACAGAAATAAAAGCACATATAACGAAATGGAAATACAACAAAATAAAGTTTAATCAAGTGAAAGCCTGAATAATCGAGCAATGTTAAACATTACACATTAACAAATTATTTTTACGTATGTACAGAAAACAATGATAAAAAGAAGAACAGCTGCGATTTTTTAAAAATCGTCTAATACTAACATTAAATAAATTGTTCCTTTATCAACGAATTTACTGTTAAGATGATTTAAGAGCCAGATAATTCGATTTCTTACATCTTATTATTATTTTATTTCTTACAGAAAGGTTTAACATTTTAAAATATATTAAAAAGAAATCGAATTAATTGGTAGTTTGCGCTTTGAGCACAAAGTAAGTAATCCCCAATTCGTTTAAACAAGCGTCAGGTATTTTAATTAGTTCAGATTCGCAACCGTTCATTCTAACTGAAATATTAAGGAAAGTTTTATCAAGACACGGGATACATCGATGGGCATTTATAAAAATCGATTCTTCCATATAAACGTTATTTATAATTTATGTCATAATACATTTGAGTCGTTGGGCTTGCAGTGCTTCAACTGATCGAAAAAAATAATGACATAAAAGTGTGCAATATCCATAAGTTGAGATTAATACCACTTTTTCAAGATATGATATCGAGATTGGCAGCATGTTGAACATTTTACATGGTATTGTCTATATCTTTTCTAATACATTTTCCCCTAGCCTAAAATTTGGTTCTATGTACATATTTATTTCTACAAATCTCTGTTTAATTTGATTTTGGTTCCTTCTTTATAAATGGTAACATGATATACCCTTTACATTATCTTTGTAATTTATTAGAGGAGCTTCCTGTGACTGGTGCTTCTATAACCGTATCGGAAAAATATATACAATTCTTAATATCTTTTCAGTATAAAAATGTTGAAAAAATTTTTTTGTTGAAACTACACATCATACAGTTTCATTTGCTTCATTTACTCGGAAGCGTTTAACGATAAAAAAGAGAAAATATTTTAATATTAATCAATCGTAAGAGTTACATACAGAAAACAGTATGAGAAACATTAAAATATCTTTTGGAGTAGGATCCATATTAACATAATTGCAATGGGTGCTACATATTGTATTGGTACGGTGTAAGTTGTATTTAATAAGTCACCGCATTGCGTTTTAAGAGTTGTATATTTTTTCGAAAGCTCTGCTTTTTCCTCAACAGATGCATTGTATTTCTCTTTTAAAATAACTAATTCTTCGTGAAGCTCTTGAATTCTTTGAGCTTCATTCTTGGCACGGTAATACAGTTCCTTCAGTTTCTCAATAATTTCTTCTTGAGGTTCGCATATTAACCAATCCTTGAGATTTTCCAATTCTTTCTTGACTGCTTGCTGTGATTCCAAATTGTCTTCGAGCTTCAGCGAGTCTAATGATCCTATCAAAGTTTGCAAAACATATTCCCTTGTATGTGCACTTTGTTGTGCATTGTCATTCTTAAAGAATGGTTTTAATGTTTTAACATATTCCCCTTCCATACGTTCCTCCTCGCGTTCCTTATCTAATTCATTGTTATCTTTATCTATTTCATCCTCTTTTTCATGTTGGTTGTTTTCGTTACGATCATACGCATTCTGAGCAACTTTAATATTATTCATACTATCAACATTAATCTCAGCTTCTTTGCTTTCCTTAAATTTTTGTACACTTTGTGGAGAGTAAGAGATTTCCATTTGCTTACCATTTTCCTCGCACGCGAATCTAACTTCCATTTTGTAAGGTACAAAAATTTCTTCTGCTATTTCGTACTCAGGTTCCTCTTTCTCAACTTCTACAACAGATTTTTCGCTCACATCATCACTGGTAATACTGCATGTGTCATCTGTTGCCTCTGAATTAGCATCTGATTCTGAATTTATATCTGCATTATCTATATGTACATTTCCATTAACTAAGGTTTTCCGAGATGGTGGTGGCAGGATATATTCTGTTCCTTTATCATTATTAACCAAGGAATCATCTAATTGTTCTTTCATAAAAGACTGATCAGAATTATTTAACTGATTCGAGTCAGTATCAGGGGAATTAATCTGATTATCTTGCTCATCCTTCAAGGGATAAAAATTGGTCTCTGCATCAATGTCTATATTATCAATATGACTGAAATTCAACTTGTTAAGGATAATATTGATAGCTTCCATGGGATTCTCTTCATCCTTAGATTCAATAGTGCCACTTGTCTCCAATTTTGTGTTCATATCATGCAAAATTTGTATGTAATTTTTTAGGGCAGTGATCTGCTTATAGATATTAACAGAATCTAATCTGGAATCACGTAATCTTGCTTGTAAATTTTTCTCAATTCTAGATTGATCTTCGAGTCTCTTTAAAAATTCTTGTTTCTCTTGTTCTGTACATTGTATTATTTCATTCATTTTTTCTTCATTCTCCTTCAGTTTGTTTGTAGTTTCCTGAAGCTTCTTCTGTGCTTCTGTGTATTTGCTAGATAATTCTTGAAGTTCCATTTGGTTATACTTTGTTACACTATGAAGACACTGACATTCTTCTTCTGTTTCATTTAAACGCCCTTCTAATTGAACTAATCGCTGCGTTATTTCTAATTTTTCTTGTATTATTTTCTCTAACGCCTCCTTTGCCGTATTTTGGTATTGCGCTTTTTCTTCCTGCAGTGCAACTAATTCATTTCTAAGATTATCCTCCGTATAATTTTTAGAATAAATAGCCAACTGACTTTCCAATCCTTCTACCCAGGATAACAATCTGTCTTCTGCAATTAACGCTTTCCAAGACTGATTCGCAGCTTGTCGTGTATTTGCTACAAGCTGTTGAAGATATACTAACTTAGAATAGAGCGCTTTCTCGCGTCTTGATGCTTCTTGCATAACATGATTCAGTTTATACACATCCTCCAGAGACACATTATTGAGTGGAGACGTAACTGATGTACTGAGACTAGCTTTAGCTTCCTTTCCATCTGGCAAATATAATTTTAATGTTGCAACTATACATCCGTGCGTAACTTTCTTTGTACTTTCTACCACATCTACTCCGAATTGCACTATGTCACCCGAACATACTTCTTTTGGTGTTGATTCTAAACCAGCCGCACTCAGTCTTTGATTGTTAACAAACGTTCCGTTACTACTACGTGTGTCTTGTAAAAAGAACTTCCCCCCCGAATACCACAGTAAAGCATGGTTTCTGGATAATACTTTGCAGTCGAAGATTGCATTCACAGGTGTGGCTCTGGCCCTTGCTACTGAACGACCAATTTTAACAGGTTGCTCCAATGTTAGCGTACGTTCTTGAAACGGGTGAGAATTGTCCCGACAAATTAAAATCCCTTTTGCTGTCATTTTGTTATTTTGCGTGATAGTTTTTTTAAACTTGGAATTATTCTGATAGAAGTAGTGAAAGAAAACTGGCATTGTATACCCATTCACCACCGGCTATAATCATTGTTGCAGTAAGATCCTAGGGATCTTGCCACGCGTGGTCCGAAACACATGGAAGAAGATTTGATTATGGACACAGAAATAAAGGAGGGCGAGTTTGAAGATCGAACGTCACGCGTCTTAATGTCATCGAATAGCACTGCTATCGCGTTCGGTTTATCACGGGAGTTACTCTATTCACACCCAATCACAGAATCTGTTCACGGTATATATTTTTCGACCTTTCGAAACGTAACATTTGTCATAATATAACGTGACATACAATTTCACATGTTTATGCCATAAGAAAAAAAAATTCCGTTGCTATACCATCGGTCTTGTATCGTTCCCTTTTTCTATTTATCGTAAACTTTCTCGAACAAACGTTACAGTTACACTGTGCTTGTCAATTAGTTTAGTCCGTATAAGAGTTCCTTGATTACTTGGATTATTCGAACGAATGTTTTTTCCAAATGTAATGTGGAATCGAAATCTTTCCAAGCGCACTGAGAATAGCCAAAATATGTGTTTCTTCGTGCAAGTAGCGGTGAGCGTACGCTTTCACACTTTCGTCCTTCGCACCAGTTTCCTTGCACTTTGAAGGCTTCAACGGTGCATTCAAGGAAGTTTATTAGAAAAGTGTGTAACGCATAATACGTCATTAACAATACTTGACCATGATGAATCGAGTAATGTTGTGATCAATTAGATAAAGGCCAAAAATATTGTTCTCGGAACTACTGCATTACTGTATTAAGATACAAGCGGTCCACGTTCCTTTAACTCAGTGCTTTTCAGTTCCGCGTTTCGCTGTTTATCGACCGGCGGCAGTATAGTCATCTATACGATTACAACGGTGTAACAAATTCAAAGTAGTTACTTGGGCGTACTATGCCATGAGAATCATTGACGACAAAAAGAAACAAATTAAAACTGGGTAACTTAAGCAGGCGTTCATGAATGTTCAAGAAACAATGTAATATATTAATAGTAATACTATTGGTCTATACGTTTGAAAACGGTGACATAAGGCTATTAACTTTCATTAATTGGAAGACTAAAATTTCTTCACGAATATCGTAATCATGAAAATTATGTATAAAACTGTATATCTATTGAGTACTATTTCTAGTTAGAGATAGAAGAATTTTTGTACACTCATTTTGTGTATAAGGAATTACCATTTTAATAGCGAAATATTAGTCAGTATTGCAATTACGAAATCGGAAAAAAATGCTTTTTATGTAATGAAGTAATACGTTTGCATCCATAGATACATATATACATGCATATATATGGAGACTCTAAGTATATAGTATTTTTAATAAACACTTATTACCCTGTGGATATTAATGGACATTGTTTTATGCATCGTGAAACAGATAACTTGCAGTAAAGGATAATATTAGCGCTATAAAAAAATGTATCTTTAAAAATTATCCGGTATTGAAGATGCAACATGAATTTGCCTATTCCTTCTATTTCTAGTATTATTGATGCCTGATTTAATTTTATTCAATATAAAGAATAAATTATATTTATAATTGATAGTTAAGCATTTTTAGAATCTGGTAGATGATTTCTTGATAAAGCAAGAATAGAAACGTCAATTATTATAAACGTGAAACTATAAGTTATTAAATATATTACTTCTAGATATGAAGTAACTGTATTACAGTGAACATTATTTCTTCCTTTGTTTATTACGAGAAATTTACTTACTATTCCTATTCTATAAAAATTAATTAATATAAATTTTAATAATATCTATTTACATACGGTTCACGAGACAAGCACAAGTACAGGACCATTATCTATAAAGCTTTATAAACAACTAAACTTTGATGACTAGTACTATATAGGAATTTTTAGAAATCAATATTCTAAATAGAGTTAATGTTATTCCCGGACATGCTCATGTATTCTTACGTGAAAACATATGAAGATTAATGTTTGTAGAATGGTTACAGTACACGGAACATTGTGAATATAACCTAAAAAATGTTTCGTAGTGTATTTCACAATATGAAATAGTTTACAAAAGCTTTGATGCACAGAGTACACTGCAGTAATACTTAAAATTACTTAATGCATATTATTTTATAATCTGTTAACATATTCAAGTGCAAACTAAAATATTCAATAAATTTTCCAAATAATTCTCTTCTAACTGTTTCGAATATCATCTATTAATGAGATATGCAAATGATAAGCGCCCGCGTGTTTGTGTGTATGCATATATTTATTAACGGTTCAATATTTATAACCCTATAAGAAATTATTTTAACCGTGTACAATTAACCATTAAACAAGAGCACAATTTGTATTGCCAATAACACAACATCAAAAAAAGTGAAGGAAAAGAAATGTCAGACGAAGAAGATTATATGTCAGATAAATTTTTGCAAGAATCCGAAAAATGCACTTCGTCTACACTTATATATCGCCATGCGGACAAAAGAAAATTAGACCTCATGAAAAAGAAGACCGAAATTGAAACAAAAATAAAAGACAAGAATTCTGTAAAATATATCGAGGAAGAAAAAAGGGAAGCAGGTTTATCCTCAGCAATTTCAAGTTCGAATAAAGGTTGGATTCTTTTTGTTTTTGTTTGTTTCTATTAAAGATTCTTTATTCTATTGAAATAAAGTTTAATTCAAAGCCTATTGAAAATTTCCCAACAGTTAATGTAAAAATTTATGTAATTATTTTTAGGTTTTGAAATGCTTATGAAAATGGGATATAAACCTGGACAAGGCATAGGCAAAAGAGAATCAGGCAGGACTGAACCAATTGGGCTTGAAGTAAAATTAGGCAGACAAGGTTTAGGCAAAGAAATGAAGAAAAAAGAAAGAAGAAGTAAGGCTACCATCGTTAACGATAAGCTAGATAATAAAAACATGAAAGATTTTCGTGGTAGAATAGCACAAAAAAGAACGGAACAATTATTAAAAGTAGACTTATATAAAAGTCAAAAAATTTGCGAAGAATTAGATATGAAGGAAAAGGTAGAAAAGCCTAGAGAATCATGGTTTTGGTTGCCTCAAGATAATGAGGAGAATGAAGAAACTGACGAAGATAGTAGTGACAGTGAGGAAAATGATGACACTTTTCCCATAGAGGAAAAACTTGAGATTTTAACTAAATACTTAAGGGAGAAGCATTTTTATTGTATCTGGTGTGGAGTAAGGTATCAGGATGAAGATGATTTAAGAGATAATTGTCCAGGAAGTATAAGAGATGATCATTGAATATTATATTATTATTCTGTAATAATTTAATTCGGAATTTGCGTATAATAAACAAAATAAAATAAAAATTTCAGGAACATATTTTTTACTTACATTACTTATCACGTAATCACGCTGTAAGAAATGTTATAAAAGCTACAAAACATTCAGGATGTAGATAACATCAGTTCTGCTTTTTTTAGTACAACCACCCACTGTGCATTGAGACATAAAAAACCCATTAGAGTCACGATGCAAAATACTGAAAAAGCTATGTTTGTATGCTAGAAAAAAATACTAACAGTGTACAATGTAAAAGCAAGGAAAACTTATCCTGATTCAGCTATGCTATTATATCCTAGCAGGAGTTCGGCACCCCCAAGTAACTACAAGTTGGAGGGAAAGCTACCTATAAAAGCATCTGTTTGATTTTCTGTTGTTTCATTTCAGTCAGAATCTCTGACCATACTTTTCCATATTAATAACAGATTAAGTAAAAGGTAAAAAATAAAGGACAACAAAACAATACATTAGGAACAACAATGTTTATGCTTGCAATTTTCATCGTATTGATTGCATCCACATTTAATAAACAGACAATTGCTCAAGTAACAGACGATGAAAGTTGTGAAACATTACAATCGGAAGTACACATTACAAAAGGTACGACTTTCTATTACTGTTTAGCTGCATTTACACACGATAAAATAGATGAGAATAAAAGATTTTGGTTGTTTTAGATGAGTATGATGAAATGGGACGTTTAAAGAGAACATGTAGTGGAGATATATCTGTCACAAAATGTGAAGGATTTTGCACTTCACAAGTACAGCCAAGTGTTGCAAGTACTACAGGATTTTCGAAGGTGAGCATACTATTGCAAAGGAGCATAAAGTTTTAAACAGAACAACACAACAATTATTTGTTCCCATAGGAATGCTATTGCTGTCGCGAAAGTTACTTAAAAGAAAGATACATTACATTACACCACTGCTATGATGCAGATGGTATGAAATTAATGAACGACGAGGATGGAATAATGGAAATTAAAATACGCGAGCCAGCAGAATGTAAATGTCTTAAATGTGGCGACACATCTCGATAAATCTGAACACGATCTTTATAAATGATCGTAAAGTGTACACCTTGAAGCTATGTTAAAAATGATGTAATAAATATTATATAGTTTAAATAAAAATGCAAATAGAAAATATCTACGAAATTAATTGATACACCCTTCCTCCCCTCGTAGTTATAAGTTAGATTGAAAAATATAAATTGTTATAAGTATTTTGATTAATTTAAGATCGCATGTACTATAAATTATTAATAATCCATAATTTAATAAGTGATTAAAAACATAAAATTGAAAGCAGTTAACATAAGATTGTTGACATTGGTCCTAACGTAATCATTTATTTTATAATTCTTACAAACAAAAATGTATATATTGTATTCGTTTAATGATCAGTATTGGAGAATAGAAAATTATATAAAACGTTTTGACAATTTACTTATAAATAAACAACTAAATTATTACATTCGCATGAATGATTAAGTATTAAGTCAATTATATGTAACTAATATTACTGTACTATTATTGCACAACCTGCATTAGAATATGTTAATAAGTTAACGGATTTAGTTAGTAAGTAGTAAATTAGACATTTGTGTTACCTTTATGAAGTTGATGAACGACAGAACAATTGAGTAGTTATTACAGATATTTATAACAGTACTAGTTTTTACGATTTATAGTAACAAATGATGTAGCACTTTTATAATACCATAATACTGTCATTGTGGAGAAAAATAAAACAATTTCAATCTATATAAACTCCCAACATCTTCCTTTATAAAAATGTATAGTAAGTTGTAAGGGGTATGCAACATTGAGATCAAAGAATAATATTACTTTCTAATTTTTGCCATGAAAATATTTAAGATGAATGAAATATAACCTGCTTTTATACAGAGCTGTTACTTTAATCATTATTTATAATAAAGCATTAATGAAATTTATGATTGACCAATAATATCAACATGTTAATATTCAGGTTCCTATTTCAAATTTTCAACTGTGTATATTATCCAATTGTACAGGTATTCAACAAATGCAATTATCGATATAGTCAAGGTTTCACTTTTTGTAGATACATAGTAATGTTCTAACAAAACGACTAACAGAAGCACATTTACAGCTTATCGAACGCTCATCTATAATTTTGAATCAAATTTTCCCTAAATGTTATAAGGGAGAAACAATATCAACTAGAAACATTTGTCTCTTGTGAAAGGGAAAATGTTCTTTGGGAAACATTTTTATTCTCTAATAGCTTTCCTATAATATAATTGATTCTCACCCCTGGGCTGTTATGGCAAGCAGTAAAAACGAGAGGGTGAAAAACTTGAGTGCCACCCACAGAGTATAAAAGGGTACCACACAGAATGTCTAAGCACAGTAAGGTATTAGATCTTGGGGGAAATGAATCGTGCTAATACAATGCTCCTGCATCAAATTGGTAAATGAATAAATCATATAAATAAAACGCATAATTTAAAAAGTAGTAAACATAAGAAAACAATTCTTATAAAGTTTTGTCATACTCACATTTCAGTAGGTACTGGTGTGTTAATATTCCTGCTATGTGATACTGCAAAAGCAATGGTAGGTGTTGATGAATGCCAAGCAACTCCAGTTATCCACTTTTTGCAATATCCAGGATGCGTTCCAAAACCAATTCCCAGTTATGCATGTAGAGGACGTTGTAGCAGTTACCTGCAGGTAAACATATAAAGAACAATTCGATAAATATAATTGAAATATGGATAGGTATGTTAAACAAATTAGTTTGTTTCTTTAAAATTTTTTATAATAACATCTTATATCATAATAACGGTATACAGTTTTTTGTAGAATGTACATCTTCATTCTTTAATGGCATCTAACCATTAATTCAAAATAAGTAATATATTCCATACAACAGTACATATAGATATTTGAAATATTATTTCATATTAGGACTTAACACGTTCTATAGTGGACTAATTTTTTGGGACTTTAAGTTCAGGCTACGTGGGTCGTATGTGCCCCATGTTAGCAATAAATTTGCTTTTAACAAATGATTTTATAATTTTATAAAAAAAAAAAACACATTTAATTGAAAAGCAACATTATTAGTTTCTGCAAAGGCATCGAAGTTGGAATGACACAATGATTTTAATAACCGTCTCAATTATACGACCCACCAAAAAAGGATACGTAGGGGGAAAATTGATCTATACACTTAAATGAGTATATGTGTAATACGGTACATCCTTCGAGTTATTTTAATTTATAAACTGAACAGAATAAACTGCAACAATAATCAAAGCGCTAATTGTTAACATACCGACGGCCAATTGTATGACTGCGGTTTGAAAAAAATGTAAAATCAGAAGAAACGATCATCACGCCGTGTGGCGCGTAAACGATCACGGTATGATAAATGCATTATACAGTACAAGTTATTCAGCTGTGGATACATGTACGACACTACGTATACCTTATCGAAAAATTCCGTTTCATTTAAACGAAAAGTTCAATGTTAGGCGTTTATAACTCACGTAACATAGAACGTGTTAATACTACTCTAGTTTAATATAGGCATTGAAAGAATTACAATACAACTATTGAGACTATTAAATACTGTCCCGATATGGTAACTATAATATTTTGAGTAAAACAAAGGAAGAAAAAAAAGAAAGAAGTATTTCCTCGAATTACGAGTATATCACATCTACCAGGGATATTATTCACTTTCTATTACTTGCATTATTTATTTTTCTTTTTTAATGGCGCTCTGCAGCATCATTTTACTATTCGCTCTTTGCTGTGCGGAACACCACGACCAATTTTACACAACAGTATCTCAATTATATAGTTTATGTAATACAAAAAGAATATACGTAAATATCCTATTTGTTCATACCTGTTTCCACAGGTGTCCGGATCCAAAATTTGGCAAATGGAAAGGAGCTGCATGTGTTGTCAAGAAAGCGGTGAGAGGGAGGCTAGTGTGTCCTTGTTTTGTCCGAGAGCCAAACCAGGCGAAAAGAAATTTCGAAAGGTTAGATTATTAGCTTAAATTAATTACCTCACAGTAATTCTGAATATATATGACAAACAAAGAACATGTCTGTCTGTTAATCAGTTGTAGAAGAATATTAGAAGCAAAGCTTCTGACACCACGAGTTTCCCCACAGCCATATTGTTTTCGTCTACCCGACCAGTGGGAAGCACGCAAGAGAATGAATATCGCGCGCGATTTGAATTTGCCTCTCTAGTAGAGACTACGTATCCAGTATAGAAAAACTTATCTTTTCATATTTTATACTTAATAAAAACAAGGAAATGAATAGAATTATTTTGAAACAAAAAAAAGTTCGGGACCATGCGTATACAGCTTATCATGTTTACAGTTGGTTTATTGTTTGCAGGTAATTACTAAGGCTCCTCTGGAGTGCATGTGTAGACCGTGCACTAGCGTAGAAGAATATGCAATTATTCCACAGGAGATAGCTGGGTTTGCTGATGAAGGTCCGTTTACGACATCCGCACATTTCAGACGATCTTCCGATTTGCAGTAGCCGTTTCATGTTATTTCCTATTACGAAAATAACAAATCAAGAACATGCTAAAAACCAGAAATAGTTGATTGTCTGTGTGGAACGTTATAAAAACCAAAACTGAAAAAATGTAAAAATGTTCAATGCAATTAAAAAAAACCTGCTTTAATTTCCATCAAGTAGTATTGATTTGTGAAAACCATTACCCACATTTATGCTTTTGATGTTCTCAAATAAAAAAGAACGAGATAATTTATGAAATTGCGAAAAGTTATCTAAAGTTTTGGTGGATGTACATCAGAAGCCTTATTAGTTTGCTATAAATAATTTCAATTATATTACATACATATAAAATTACTACATTGTAATAAATATACAATATAGGATATTACGCGTTTAGTATTTTTAGAAATGCGTGTTTATGTAATACGTTACAGTACGATTATAATTATTGCATCTTAAACGTCATGTTGTAAACCATTACATCCTGTCAAGTACACATTATCTACAATTTTTAATTTCCAATGCACCAGGTATCAATCTTT